>OX596278.1:4281700-5481700 GCA_951394225.1 Harpalus rufipes
AAACAAACAAACAATCAAACAAAAACCAACAAACAAACAAACAAAAACAAGCAAACAAACAAAAACAAACACAAACAAAAACAAACAAACTAACAAGCAAATACAAACAAACAAGCAAATACAAACAAACAAATATAAACAAACAAACAAACAAACAAAAACAAACAAACAAAAACAAACAAACAAACAAAAACAAACAAACATACAAAAACAAACAAACAAAAACATACAAATAAACAAACAAACAAAAACATACAAACAAACAACAAACACGATATATTTGTGACAATATTATGCAGAAAAAAGCCGGTCGAGCTCTCAAAATTTTGACAATTCTGCTAGGTAGCCTTTGAGGATATCTTTTTAAAAAAATAAAAGCCGATCGATTTGTCAAATTTCTGACATTTCTGCCCGGCAGTTCTTCAGAAAAAATTTAATTTGATACCAAACATAACATATTACTAACAATTTTGTGCAAAATCAAAAGCCGATCAAGCGATAATAATTTTACAATTCTGATTGGCAGCCCTTGAGAATACATTTCATTTGATACCAAACGATATATATATCTATGCAAAAAAAAACAAAAGCCGATCGACCACTCAAAGTTTTGACACTGGTCACTAATAGCCCTCCATGCCACTCATTTGATAAGAAACGCGACATATTTCAAACAATTTTATGCAAAAAACAAGCCGATCGAGTTTTTAAATTAGCACTATTTTCTTTACCCTTTTTTACAGTATTTAATGTGCTATTCTTATATTCTTACGCATCGTAATAATCTACAATGATTCACAAACGCAAAAAAATTATTCGTTTGTAAATTTATTTTTTACTGTTTCATTTGATTTTTAAATAAAATGAATTAAATTAAATCACTTGCTCAAGTGCTATAAACGAAATAAAAGAGAATTTCATGTTGAATTCATATTCCTAATACCCGTTATTATATCTTTAACCGTGTCGGTGTGGGAAAGGAGAATAAGAAAAATGAGCCGATTTAAAAATGAACAAAACTATGAAATTTCGTATGATGTTATACGCCCGGATCTCGCGTACTTTTAGACTTAAAAAAAATTGCTTCAAATAGAAGAGAGACAATTTCATACTGAATTTAAATTCCCATTGCCCGTTATCGTATCTTTAACCGTGACGGAGTGGGAAAAGAAAATATGAAAAATGAGCAGTTTAAAATTAAACTAAGAAATTTTGTATTACTTTAAACGTCCTTACCTCGGATACTTTAGGCATAAAGTACTGAATTCAAATTTCCTACGTCTGTTATCATATCTTCACCCGTCTTTGTACATAAAAAATTTAATTGACACATGTCATAAAGTGACATTTTTATATAAAAATAGTTAACAGAATAGGGAAATGATACCTGGGGCCTCTATCCACAAGGAAAGAGCTATAGTTTTATCAAAAATGTATTTTACATGTGAATAGTTTTAGACCAAACATCCGAAAATGTCGATTTTGAATTATGTCACTTTTCTGTCAATTGAAATATGTATTTACTCTTTTCTTTCTATATTTTCCTAAAAATAAATGTTGTACAATACTAAAATGGATTCTTACCTAAGAATTCGACGTGAAACTCAAATAAATATACGAATGCACTTGTAAGAAATGTTTGATTTTTAGAATTTGTTGTGGTAACTGATTCAATTATGTTTTTTAATATTTCTCACTTGATTTTTAAATAAATTAGTTAAATCATATCTTCTGTTTAATTACTATACATGAAATGAAATAAAATTTCATGCTGAATTCAAAATCAACTTTTATTATTATTTTTATTATTTATTTATTTAATTATTTGATTATATTATTATTTGATTATTAATTTATTTGTTTGTTTGCTTGTTTGTTTGTTTGTCTGTCTGTCTGTCTGTAAGTCTGTCTGTCTGTCTGTCTGACTGTCTATCTGTCTGTCTGTCTGTTTGTCTATCTGTCTGTCTGTCTGTATGTTTGTTTGTTTGTAAGTTTGTATGTTTGTATGTTTGTTTGTTCGTTTCTTTGTTTGTCTGTCTGTCTGTCTGTTAGTCTGTCTGTCTGTTTGTTTGTATGTTTGCATGTTTGTATGTATCTATGTTTGTTTGTTCGTTTCTTTGTTTGTCTGTCTGTAAGTCTGTCTGTCTGTAAGTCTGTCTGCCTGCCTGTCTGTCTGTCTGTCTATCTGTCTGTCTGTCTGTTTGTCTGTCTGTCTGTCTATCTGTCTGTCTGTCTGTCTGTCTGTATGTTTGTTTGTTTGTTTGTAAGTTTATATGTTTGTATGTTTGTTTGTTCGTTTCTTTGTTTGTCTGTCTGTAAGTCTGTCTGTCCGTTTGTCTATCTGCCTGTCTGCCTGTCTGTCTGTCTGTCTATCTGTCTGTCTGTCTGTCTGTTTGTCTGTCTGTCTGTATGTTTGTTTGTTTGTAAGTTTGTATGTTTGTTTGTTCGTTTCTTTGTTTGTCTGTCTGTAAGTCTGTCTGTCTGTAAGTCTGTCTGTCTGTCTGACATTGACATTGACATTGACATTGACATTGACAGTGACAGTGACAGTGACATTGTCATTGACGTTGACAATGACATTGACATTGACATTGACATTGACAGTGACAGTAAGTGACATTGACAGTGACAGTAAGTGACATTGACATTGACATTGACATTGACATTGACATTGACATTGACATTGACATTGACAGTGACAGTGACAGTGACAGTGACAGTGACAGTGACAGTGACAGTGACAGTGACAGTGACAGTGACAGTGACAGTGACAGTGACAGTGACAGTGACAGTGACATTGACATTGACATTGACATTGACATTGACATTGACATTGACATTGACATTGACATTGACATTGACATTGACATTGACATTGACATTGACATTGACATTGACATTGACATTGACATTGACATTGACATTGACATTGACATTGACATTGACATTGACATTGACAGTGACAGTGACAGTGACAGTGACAGTGACAGTGACAGTGACAGTGACAGTGACAGTGACAGTGACAGTGACAGTGACAGTGACAGTGACAGTGACAGTGACAGTGACAGTGACAGTGACAGTGACAGTGACAGTGACATTGACAGTGACATTGACATTGACATTGACATTGACATTGACATTGACATTGACATTGACATTGACATTGACATTGACATTGACATTGACATTGACATTGACATTGACATTGACATTGACATTGACATTGACATTGACATTGACATTGACATTGACATTGACATTGACATTGACATTGACAGTGACAGTGACAGTGACAGTGACAGTGACAGTGACAGTGACAGTGACAGTGACAGTGACAGTGACAGTGACAGTGACAGTGACAGTGACAGTGACAGTGACAGTGACAGTGACAGTGACAGTGACAGTGACAGTGACAGTGACAGTGACAGTGACAGTGACAGTGACAGTGACAGTGACAGTGACAGTGACAGTGACAGTGACAGTGACAGTGACAGTGACAGTGACAGTGACATTGACATTGACATTGACAGTGACAGTGACAGTGACAGTGACAGTGACAGTGACAGTGACAGTGACAGTGACAGTGACAGTGACAGTGACAGTGACAGTGACAGTGACAGTGACAGTGACAGTGACAGTGACAGTGACAGTGACAGTGACAGTGACAGTGACAGTGACAGTGACAGTGACAGTGACAGTGACAGTGACAGTGACAGTGACAGTGACAGTGACAGTGACAGTGACAGTGACAGTGACAGTGACAGTGACAGTGACAGTGACAGTGACAGTGACAGTGACAGTGACAGTGACAGTGACAGTGACAGTGACAGTGACAGTGACAGTGACAGTGACAGTGACAGTGACAGTGACAGTGACAGTGACAGTGACAGTGACAGTGACAGTGACAGTGACATTGACATTGACATCTCGTGTTATTCCATCCTCACCTGGTGATTTTCTTGGGTTCATGTTTTGCAAGATTTGTTCTATTTCCTCTTGCAGGAATAGCTGACAGTGACAGTGACAGTGACATTGACATTGACATTGACATTGACATTGACATTGACATTGACATTGACATTGACATTGACATTGACATTGACATTGACATTGACATTGACAGTGACTGTGACAGTGACTTTTTATTTTATTTAAAAAAATATCCTTATTTTCTGCATGCACCATATAAATATTACATGCATTGATATTAATATGTGAATACATAAGCTATGTACATAAGCTATGTACATAAGCTATGTACATAAGCTATTTACATAAAGTGTAACATTATATAAACTATTCTTAATGTGATCTAAAAGTAACATTTTGTGATACTTATTTCGTATTACGGAGTATTTTTTTTTATATTGAATTTGCAATTTAATATGTATCGTAATTTATTCAATCATTTTCATTTTGAATTTGATTCTTTCTAGTTGTAACTTAGTTACTGTTTTAGTGTTGACAGTTTTCTAATGCTATTTATTAATTTGTATATGATACAGTAATAATAATGACAATGTTTGTTTAATTTACAGTATTATCTCAAAATCAATTTTTTCTATAAATTCTACAAAGTGTTTTCTGTGTTGTTCTACCAAATGTTCCACTGATTGATTTTCTGCACCACATCTGCACTCTGCACTGTCTTTTATTTTGAATTTATGAAAGTAACTGTTCAGTTTTCCATGACCGCTTAGTATTGTTGTTAGTTTAGGAGAGTATGGTAACTGGATGTTTAAACGTTTCCTCACATCGGGGAAGAACTTTTTTGTCACCCACCCTTTTTCACTGATTGCCCATTCACACTGCCACTTTTGTACACTAATATCGTATTCGATTTTATTCACTTCCCGCCTTTTTGCTCGCGATGTTTCTACACTTTCTGCTGGTCCTGTGCGTCTCCCCTCTTTTAGCACCGGTGTATTACCTGTCAGTATGCAAGATCCTTCGTAGGAGATTGTTCTGTAACCTTTTCAAAATTTTATATTCATGAGCCTTTGTACTCTTCTTAATTTTGTTTGATTCCCTTTCTTCTTTATTGCACTTTCCCAGGCTGGTAGCCCGTATGTCAATATTGGTAAGATTACACCTTTGTAGATTACATTTAGAGCCTCTTGCCTAATTCCCCATGTTATCCTTGCTGATTTTGCTAGGATATGTATTAATTTACAGCACTTTTCCGTTATGTAGTCAACGTGCTTATCGAATTTAAGTTGGTTGTCTATTTGAATACCTAAATATTTAATTATGTTTACCTGGTTTAATTTTTCGTAGTTTAAATAGATGTTCAACTCTTTATGTCGTAACGATAATTTCCTTGTGAGGAGCATTTCTTGTGATTTGCTTTCGTTGAAGCACATATTATTTTTCGCCCATTTCATTACTTTCTGCATTTCAATGTTAATTTTATTTTCTGCTTCTTCTACCGATCTGCCTTTTGTTAAGAATATAATATCGTCCGCAAACGCTATGACCTTTGTATTATTTTCGTAGTTCTCATTTAGTGATGAATTATATTGTAGGTTACAGAAACCTGGTCCGCAGCAAGAGCCTTGTGGGCATCCTCTGGTGACTTCCTGTTCTATTTTTACTCCATTTGCCTCCAGCATTGCCTTTCTGTTGCAGAAGTAGTTCCTTGCCAGATTGTACAAGTTTTTTGGGCAGTTATAGTCTTTTAAAGCCTTTATGATCGCTGGCCACCAAGCTGCGTTGAATGCGCCCTTGACGTCTAGACTGGTCATAGTTACCACTTTCTTTTCTCGAAAGGTTTCTTCTACAAAGCTTTTAAGTTGTATGATAGCTTCCGTTGTACCTTTGTTCTTTACGAAACCATATTGATTTTCGTTCATGTAGTTGTTCGTGTACATAAACTTCATGATTCAGTCAATCGTTAGTTTTTCCAGAATCTTTCCCGCTACATTTATCAGACTGATTGGGTGGTATTTATTTACTTGATTAGAGTTTGCCTTTCCCGGTTTTACTATAGGGACTATACTGGTAATTTTCCATTTTTCAGGAAATATTCCCCTTTGTAGACACTGGTTGTAAATTTCTGTTATAAGTAGGGGGTATTTTATGAAGATTCTTAGTAGAATATCTCGTGTTATTCCATCCTCACCTGGTGATTTTCTTGGGTTCATGTTTTGCAAGATTTGTTCTATTTCCTCTTGCAGGAATAGCTGACATTGACAGTGACAGTGACAGTGACAGTAAGTGACATTGACATTGACAGTGACAGTGACAGTGACAGTGACAGTGACAGTGACAGTGACAGTGACAGTGACAGTGACAGTGACAGTGACAGTGACAGTGACAGTGACAGTGACAGTGACAGTGACAGTGACAGTGACAGTGACAGTGACAGTGACAGTGACAGTGACAGTGACAGTGACAGTGACAGTGACAGTGACAGTGACAGTGACAGTGACAGTGACAGTGACAGTGACAGTGACAGTGACAGTGACAGTGACAGTGACAGTGACAGTGACAGTGACAGTGACAGTGACAGTGACAGTGACATTGACATTGACATTGACATTGACATTGACATTGACATTGACATTGACAGTGACAGTGACATTGACATTGACATTGACATTGACATTGACATTGACATTGACATTGACATTGACATTGACATTGACATTGACATTGACATTGACATTGACATTGACATTGACATTGACATTGACATTGACATTGACATTGACATTGACATTGACATTGACATTGACATTGACATTGACATTGACATTGACATTGACAGTGACAGTGACAGTGACAGTGACAGTGACAGTGACAGTGACAGTGACAGTGACAGTGACAGTGACAGTGACAGTGACAGTGACAGTGACAGTGACAGTGACAGTGACAGTGACAGTGACAGTGACAGTGACAGTGACAGTGACAGTGACATTGACAGTGACAGTGACAGTGACAGTGACAGTGACAGTGACAGTGACAGTGACAGTGACAGTGACAGTGACAGTGACAGTGACAGTGACAGTGACAGTGACAGTGACAGTGACAGTGACAGTGACAGTGACAGTGACAGTGACAGTGACAGTGACAGTGACAGTGACAGTGACAGTGACAGTGACAGTGACAGTGACAGTGACAGTGACAGTGACAGTGACAGTGACAGTGACAGTGACAGTGACAGTGACAGTGACAGTGACAGTGACAGTGACAGTGACAGTGACAGTGACAGTGACAGTGACAGTGACAGTGACAGTGACAGTGACAGTGACAGTGACAGTGACAGTGACAGTGACAGTGACAGTGACAGTGACAGTGACAGTGACAGTGACAGTGACAGTGACAGTGACAGTGACAGTGACAGTGACAGTGACAGTGACAGTGACAGTGACAGTGACAGTGACAGTGACAGTGACAGTGACAGTGACAGTGACAGTGACAGTGACAGTGACAGTGACAGTGACAGTGACAGTGACATTGACAGTGACATTGACATTGACATCTCGTGTTATTCCATCCTCACCTGGTGATTTTCTTGGGTTCATGTTTTGCAAGATTTGTTCTATTTCCTCTTGCAGGAATAGCTGACAGTGACAGTGACAGTGACATTGACATTGACATTGACATTGACATTGACATTGACATTGACATTGACATTGACATTGACATTGACAGTGACTGTGACAGTGACTTTTTATTTTATTTAAAAAAATATCCTTATTTTCTGCATGCACCATATAAATATTACATGCATTGATATTAATATGTGAATACATAAGCTATGTACATAAGCTATGTACATAAGCTATGTACATAAGCTATGTACATAAGCTATTTACATAAAGTGTAACATTATATAAACTATTCTTAATGTGATCTAAAAGTAACATTTTGTGATACTTATTTCGTATTACGGAGTATTTTTTTTTATATTGAATTTGCAATTTAATATGTATCGTAATTTATTCAATCATTTTCATTTTGAATTTGATTCTTTCTAGTTGTAACTTAGTTACTGTTTTAGTGTTGACAGTTTTCTAATGCTATTTATTAATTTGTATATGATACAGTAATAATAATGACAATGTTTGTTTAATTTACAGTATTATCTCAAAATCAATTTTTTCTATAAATTCTACAAAGTGTTTTCTGTGTTGTTCTACCAAATGTTCCACTGATTGATTTTCTGCACCACATCTGCACTCTGCACTGTCTTTTATTTTGAATTTATGAAAGTAACTGTTCAGTTTTCCATGACCGCTTAGTATTGTTGTTAGTTTAGGAGAGTATGGTAACTGGATGTTTAAACGTTTCCTCACATCGGGGAAGAACTTTTTTGTCACCCACCCTTTTTCACTGATTGCCCATTCACACTGCCACTTTTGTACACTAATATCGTATTCGATTTTATTCACTTCCCGCCTTTTTGCTCGCGATGTTTCTACACTTTCTGCTGGTCCTGTGCGTCTCCCCTCTTTTAGCACCGGTGTATTACCTGTCAGTATGCAAGATCCTTCGTAGGAGATTGTTCTGTAACCTTTTCAAAATTTTATATTCATGAGCCTTTGTACTCTTCTTAATTTTGTTTGATTCCCTTTCTTCTTTATTGCACTTTCCCAGGCTGGTAGCCCGTATGTCAATATTGGTAAGATTACACCTTTGTAGATTACATTTAGAGCCTCTTGCCTAATTCCCCATGTTATCCTTGCTGATTTTGCTAGGATATGTATTAATTTACAGCACTTTTCCGTTATGTAGTCAACGTGCTTATCGAATTTAAGTTGGTTGTCTATTTGAATACCTAAATATTTAATTATGTTTACCTGGTTTAATTTTTCGTAGTTTAAATAGATGTTCAACTCTTTATGTCGTAACGATAATTTCCTTGTGAGGAGCATTTCTTGTGATTTGCTTTCGTTGAAGCACATATTATTTTTCGCCCATTTCATTACTTTCTGCATTTCAATGTTAATTTTATTTTCTGCTTCTTCTACCGATCTGCCTTTTGTTAAGAATATAATATCGTCCGCAAACGCTATGACCTTTGTATTATTTTCGTAGTTCTCATTTAGTGATGAATTATATTGTAGGTTACAGAAACCTGGTCCGCAGCAAGAGCCTTGTGGGCATCCTCTGGTGACTTCCTGTTCTATTTTTACTCCATTTGCCTCCAGCATTGCCTTTCTGTTGCAGAAGTAGTTCCTTGCCAGATTGTACAAGTTTTTTGGGCAGTTATAGTCTTTTAAAGCCTTTATGATCGCTGGCCACCAAGCTGCGTTGAATGCGCCCTTGACGTCTAGACTGGTCATAGTTACCACTTTCTTTTCTCGAAAGGTTTCTTCTACAAAGCTTTTAAGTTGTATGATAGCTTCCGTTGTACCTTTGTTCTTTACGAAACCATATTGATTTTCGTTCATGTAGTTGTTCGTGTACATAAACTTCATGATTCAGTCAATCGTTAGTTTTTCCAGAATCTTTCCCGCTACATTTATCAGACTGATTGGGTGGTATTTATTTACTTGATTAGAGTTTGCCTTTCCCGGTTTTACTATAGGGACTATACTGGTAATTTTCCATTTTTCAGGAAATATTCCCCTTTGTAGACACTGGTTGTAAATTTCTGTTATAAGTAGGGGGTATTTTATGAAGATTCTTAGTAGAATATCTCGTGTTATTCCATCCTCACCTGGTGATTTTCTTGGGTTCATGTTTTGCAAGATTTGTTCTATTTCCTCTTGCAGGAATAGCTGACATTGACAGTGACAGTGACAGTGACAGTAAGTGACATTGACATTGACATTGACAGTGACAGTGACAGTGACAGTGACAGTGACAGTGACAGTGACAGTGACAGTGACAGTGACAGTGACAGTGACAGTGACAGTGACAGTGACAGTGACAGTGACAGTGACAGTGACAGTGACAGTGACAGTGACAGTGACATTGACAGTGACAGTGACAGTGACAGTGACATCTTATTATTTTTTCTACAGTCTACATAGAAAGTAGCCATTTGCGCCCTCTTTTGTCAACGCAAAATGTCACTTTGCCGCTCTAGCGCGACAAAGTAGAAAAAACGCTCGTTTATTTCATTTCTTACTTGTTTATGGTACTCGCTGTCATCGTCTTCCTTGTCGTCTGGATTAAATTCTTGCATCATTTGATTGAGTGTGGTCTCTATGTCTGTGGTAAATTCTCTGTTTTCGTCCTTAATCGTTGTGAGTGTAAAGCTATTGTTGGCTTTTCCTGTTGACATTTTGTATACTGTTCCCCATGGGTTGGTTTTGCTTGAAATGTTACAATATTGTTTCCATGACTGATTTTTTTCCTTCTTGATTTTATTAATAGAAGTATTCGTTTCTTCCATGTATATTCTTTTCATGATTTCTCTCAGTTCGTCGTTGTGTCTATTTCTTTGGAACCTTCTTCTTAGAGCGTTGATTTTTTTCCGCATTGTAGTTAATTCTTGTGTCCACGAGGGGACCGTTCTACCCTCTTTGCGGTTTCTGTTCGTATTTTTATATCGGAATGATTTCTGACAGGCGATGTTCAATGACTCGCTGAATTTGTTCATGAATGTGGAGAATTCATTTTCTTCTGCTACTTTCTTCTTGAGTTCTTCGTTTAGTTCTAGCCCTGTTTCGTCTCTTTTAATGTTCATTAGTTTGATGAATTCTTCCTTTATATTAATATCGAAAGCCTCCCAGTTGTCTTGATGTATTATAAATTTCTCTCTTTGTTAACTGTTGTTGACTGAGTTTAACTTCTTTAGTACTAAATTGTATGACAGTATTCTGTGGTCCGAGCAGCTTTCTTCTTCCTCTATTTTCCATTTTTCTATATGCGGTACTAAGTGGTACTGACTAAGGTTAAATCTATCTGTAACTCCTAAACCACTTGACTGAAAAAATACCGTCAAATGCATTTTATAGAGAATTTCATGTAGATTCTAAATTTTTAAACAGAACATTTCTATCTGTAACCGTTTAAGTGTGACAAGTAAATATTCAAAATATGGTCGCATGACAGAATTTATTAAAAATATAAATAAATTACGTCTGTTTTTAACGCACTGTAACTCCTAAACCACTAGACTAAAAAAATAATGCCAGACAAATTTTATAGAGAATTTTATGTAGATTCTAAATTTTTAAACAGGAAATTTCTATCTTTAACCGTTTAGGTATGACAACTAATATTCAAAATATGAGGGAATGACAGAATTTATTAAAATTTAAATAAATTAGGACTGTCTCGCTCTGTAACTCTTAAACCACATGACGGAAAATATACTGTCAGATGCAATTTATAGAAAATTTCATGTCAATTCTAAATTTTTAAACAGAAAATTTCTATCTTTAATCGTTTAGGTGTGACAAGTAAATATTCAAAATATAGGCGCATGACAGACTTTATTAAAAGTTTAAATAAATTACGTATGTTTTAACGCTCTGTAACTCCTAAATCACTTGACTGAAAAAATATACTCAGATGTATTTTATAGAAAATTTTATGTTGATTCTAAATTTTCAAACAGAAAATTTGTATCGTTAACCGTTTAGGTGTGACAAGTAAATATTCAAAATATGGGTGTATGACAGAATTTGTTAAAATTTAAATAAATTACGACTGTTTTAAATGCTCTGTAACTCCTAAACCACTTGCCTGAAAAAATAATATCAGATACATTTTATAGAACTTTTATATTTAATTTTGTTGAAGGATGGCACAACATATATATTATTTTCACGTGAATTATATTTATGTCTTTCTAATTCAAAGTTTTCATGTAAATATTGTGGATATCGGGTATTAATTGTTTTGTATATGAGACAGAGGAAAAATATTCTTACTCTATCTTCTCCGGGTCAACTGCAATACCCTTACCAAAAACAACGTGTCCCAAGTAATGAACTTCTTTTTGGAACAGATGGCACTTCTTTGGACTGAGCTTAAAATTAGCCTGTCTCAATCTTTGGAAAAACCTCATCCAAATTATGTGGTCCTCGAACATGTTTCCTACCACAATAATATCGTCGAGATAAACCAAACAGGTTTTCCAAGATAGCCCAGCCAATACGGTTTCCATGAGTCGTTCAAACATTGTAGGGTCATTGCAGAGCCCAAATGGCATTACGGTAAATTGCCAGAATCCGTTACCGATGGTAAAGGCTGTCTTCTTCTTATCCTTTGCATCCAAATCTACTTGCCATTATCCGCTCTTTATATCTAGAGTGGAGAAAATCTTTGATTCAATCAATGTGTCCAGAGTATCGTCAATTCGAGGTAGCGGGTAGCTATCCTTCTTTGTCATGTTGTTGAGTTGACGATAATCGACGCAAAATAGTATAGAGCCATCCTTCTGCTTCACTAATACCACTGATGAAGCCCAAGGACTGCTTGAAGGTTCGATTACACCTTCCATCTTCATGTCCTCAATTATACTTTCAGCTTCCTCGCGCTTCGCCAATGGCAGTCCTTTTGCTGGTTGACGGATGGGTCTTGCGTCTCCGGTATCTTTGTTATGATGAACTATATTAATTCTTCCTTTGGCTTTCTTGTCGAATTGGAACACATCTTGAAAACTTCCAATTAAATTCTTTGCCTTGGTTCTCTGGTCAGCGATCAAGTCTTGAAATGATAATATCTGATTGATTAAAGCGTCCGGAACTTCTTGAAATGTGTTTCCATTGGCCTTTACAATTCGAATAATCGAACATACTGCCAAGCATTCTCCTACAATTGTTCCTCTTTTAAGAACAACCGGATAATAATTTGTGTTCATTATTCGAACTGGAAGTACCGACTGGCTTTGACTAGTGATTTTCCAAAAACTACTCCAGTGCAAGTTTTGGCATCATCATTCCTGGATTCAAGCATAACAATACTTCCCTCACATAAAGTACCATTTAAATGTACTTCCAGGATAGTTTCACTTCGTTCTGGGAGGGTAACGTCTTTGGCCATTAGTGCGCGCACAGCTTTGTCGTCCCGTGGGTTTAATACGAGTTCTTATTCATTGACCATCATGACTCTCTTCTTCAGATCAAACTTAAAACCGTGCTTTGTCATTGCATCCATACCGAGTATTAATTCATCTTCAACTTCAGCTAAAGGAAGTGTTTCCAATAGAGATGGTGACATCTCTACTTTTCCTAATGCGGTAGCTTGTTCTCTCGTCGATGTACGTAATCGCCTCTTAGTTGGTTGAAGATGCGTCTTGCCAGTTTTCTTTGCCAAGTCGGGTCTAATTATAGTCCTTGTCGCACCCGTATCCAGTAACATTTTCAGTGGCCTTCCGTCAATAGTGCCATCCACGTAGATAGTGTTGGCTTGATGATGAAGGGATGCGACCAAATATCCGAAAATGTTGATTTTGAATTGTCACTTCTTTATCTGAAATATGTATTTGCTCTTTTCTTTCTATATTTTCCTAAAAATAATTGTTGTATAATTCTAAAATGGATTCTTACCTTAGAATACGTCGTGACGGCACTAGTATGAAAATTATTCTTTTTAAAATTTGTTGTCGTAACTGATTCAATTTGTTTTTTAATATGTCTGATTTGATTTTTAAATAAATTTATTAAATCATATCTTCTCTTCCAGTGCTATATATGAAATGAAAGAAAATTTCATTCTGAATTCAAATTTTTAACGCCTGTTACAGTATTTTTAACCGTGCCTGACTGCCTTAGAGCAATGCCAAATATTTGATAACTCGATAGGCTCTTGTTTCTTGCATAACGTTGTCAGATATATATCGTATTTAGTATCAAATGAAATGTTTTCTGAATGGCTGCCATGTAGAAGTGTCAAATATTTGATAACCTGATAGGCTTTGGTTTTTCGCATATACATGTCAGATATATGTCGTGTTTGGTACCATATCAAATGTTTTCTGAAGGGCTGCCGTGCAGATATGTCAAATATTTGATAATTTGATAGGTTTTGCGTCTCTTCGTAAAGTTGTCAGAAATAAGTTTTTGCTATCAAATGAAATGTTATTTGAAACGGTGTCCTGCAAAATTATCAATAATTTGACTATTCGGTCGTCTTTTGTTTTCTGCACAAAATTGTTAGAAATATGTCATATTGGTATCAAATGAAATGTTTGCTGAGGGTTGCCATGTAGTATTGTCAAAATTTCGACATCTTGATCGGCATTTTTTCTTCATGAAGATGTCAGAAATATGTCGTATTTCCTATCATATTGAACGTTTTCTGCAGTGGTATGTCAAAAATTTGACAACTGTATTGGTCTATGTTTTTTTTTTGCATAAAGTTGTAAGAAAAATGTTGTGTATGTTATAGATAAGTTTTTTTGGTATCAAATGAAATGTTTTCTGAAAGTCAAATATTTGACACCTCGATCGGCCTTAGTTTTTTTGCATTTGGTTTTCAGAAATATGTTGCCTATGATAACAAATGAAATATTTTCTGGTAAGTTGTTCTGTTAAATATATTTGACAACTCGATTGGCTTTTGTTTTTTATGCAAAGTTGCCTGACATACGTAATGTTTGGTATCAAAAGGATATAAAATAATCTCATGGTTCAATTCAGAAAAAGAGACGCTGTCGAATAGGTATACAAAATATGTTAATAGTAGTTAATAGATATATGGGTGTAACAGCAAAACCGACCATCGCCATTATTCTCTTTATTATTATAATTACAAAAAAATATTATAGAACAAAGTTGTAGGAGATCAAGGGGGACATCCCATTAGAGAAGAAAATATTTTTTTAAATCAGTGGTTCTCAAGTTACAACATAAAATTATATTTTTTCAAATGAGATTTTAGTTACACCTGTATATAATGTGCGTAAATTTGATCATATTTCAAATTACAGAGACATCGCAAAATTGGAAGATATAGAATCTCGTACTAGAAAAATATATTTTTCTTTACTTCATAAAACTTTAATTACTCGCACACCTTCATATTTGTATGACAAACTTATTCCTAAATTCTATAACTACAGTTTACGTATTAAGGATTTATATACAGGCTGTTCAATTTAAGAGTTTCACTATTGCTATCTCGAGAACCGTAAGAGATACGAAGTCGGTTAAATTAGCAAACAATTTCTATATTATAAGACTATTAAAATGAGCATTACAAAAATTATTTTCAACCAGTGGTTCTCAAAATACAGAATTCAACTTTTTAATTTTAAATGACAACCTACTTTTTTATTTGCCTATTTGATTTAGCATTTTTTTCTGAATACAACGATATAAAATGTTTATACCCTTACATAACGAAAAAAACGAGAAAAATGCAAAAGAAAAATTATTATTTCCATATTTATTTCTACATGTAATCAGAGTGCCATGACAAAAACAATTGAAAATTTTGTTTTCATCATTATTTGGGCGATTAAGATACTTTAAAAAATATTATAAAAATTGTTCAAAATTATTGCTATGCTAATTTATACATAATTCCAGCCTTCTGAACATATTACTTCTTACTTTTCTTAAATTTCGGCCGTCTATGTGGGAAATAATATTTTCGATTGCATTTTTTAAATGCTGAATATTTGGATAGATAGTTTTGTAGACTTCATCTTTAACATAACCCCATAAAAAAAGTCCAGGGTATTAAGGTCTGGTGATCTTGCGGGCCACGGAATAGGACCATAAGTACCAATCCACCGATTTGGAAACCGTTCGTTTAGGTAATCCCTAATTTAACGAGAATTGTGAGCTGGTGCACCATCTTGCTGGAAATAAATGTTTCCCAACTCAGCTACTGGCATGTCTTCCAAAATAATACCCAGCATATTTTGAATTAAATTCAGGTATCTGTTATCACTCAATGTACCTTCGTACATGTATACGTAAATATTATCACTGAAATTGGCACACCAAACATTTATATTAAATTTTCGCTGGAAACCTCTCTCGTACAACAACAGGATTTTCTCGGCTCCAGTAGTGTGTTTTTTTTTCTATTTGACATACCATTATTAAAAAACTTGGCTTCGTCAGTCCAAATAATTGATTTTAAGATATCTGGATCATCATTTATCAATAAATTACAAAATTCTAATCTTCGCTCACGATCACCAGGATGTAAATGGTGAATTTTAATTATTTTGAATGGTCTATATTTAGTTTCTTTAAAATCCTATGGATCGTGCCCACACTTAAATTACACTCAGCGGCAGCCATTCTAACTGAAGCTGTTGGATTAGCTTCAAAATATGCTAATATATTTATCTCAGCTTCTTGATTTTGTACGCTAACTCGCTTCGATACGAATCCGTAATAGCGCGCAATACTAATTCTAATTTTCTAAAATACTGACGACAAGGAACTCGCCGCTCAGGATAACGTTCGCTATACATATTCTTTGCAGCAACAGTATTTTTCAGAGATAATATGAAAACTTTCGTGCGTAAAATTCATTTTAACACAAAAGAAAATAAAAAAATTCAAAAAACGAACTACTTTGACATGTGATACAAAACAAAATATTCAATTGTTTTTGTCATGGCACTCTGATTACATGTAGAAATAAATATAAAAATAATAATTTTTCTTTTGATTGAACAACCTGTATTGTGCCATCTTTTAAAAAATATAAATTAAAGCAATCATTTTCTTATTTAGCACCTACTTTATACAACTCTATACCATCCGACATGAAATCTCTGTCCCTAAACTCCTTTAAATATCATTTGAAAAATTATAATTTTAATAATAATGTATTATTTTAGTATCTAGTGATTTTTGCTATAAACATGTGGTACAATGATTGCTGGTTTATAATACTTATTCATCTGTTTTTTCTTCTTTTTTTATGTTCTTTAATTCATTTAATTTTTATATGTATATGTGTGTATTACCTGTTGGAAGAATATCGGCGTTCACAATGGTTGTTTTGTCTGTATATGTATTGGTTGGGTTGAAAAGCAGCCTTTGGCTGAACCCCGCCTTTGACTGATGTCAATAAAGTTATATTATTATTATTGTTAAGGGTACAAGATTTCTTATTCGGTTTGCGAACCATTATTTTAATTATATATATATATATATATATATATATATATATATATATATATATATATATATATATATATATTTGGTGTTACCGCCTTAACCACCCACTCACCAAAATATATAATATAACTTTAAAACGAATGTGACGTTGGGTTTAAATAAAAATAAACAGAATTAAAAGATTGTTTTATTGTACATACATTTTAAAGATGTCATTATGCAGAGGGAGCCATGGAGATGCATATCAATCGGTATTGCAATTTCGGCGACAGCGACGGTGGGGAATTATTTCAACTTATAACTATCTTAAACTATCAATGAAACGTTTTATTTAATAAATGGTATATATAGGGAGACACCACCCTCATGCCAAACCTCCGCTCCCCATATATACCATTCATTACATAAATACAGTTCCGCATACAATAACACTTATATTTAACTTAAACTATTGTAGTTCCCCCCAAATTACGTTGGTTGAAGTGCGCAAAAAAAACCTATCTTACGTTAATATCTTTTTCGAACAAAAGAAAATCTAAAAATGGTAAGTTACGTTAATTTTCTCTCTCTTAAAAAGCAAAAGCAACCCTTGGCTATCTTATATCTACGCAAGCTATCTAAACTATGCTACGCTAAAGTTGGAGATATATATAATATATATATATATATATATATATATATATATATATATATATATATATATATTTATTTATATATACGAGCTAAGACAAAAAGTGAGAACGCCGGGGCGGTTCTCACATGTTGTTTACGATGAGGTTAAGCCGACTCAACGCGATGCACTGCATGTACGGCCTACAACGCGAGCTAATTAACGACAAGGACGTCAGTCACACGTAAACTCCTCGGCTTCACTGCAACCTAAAAAGATACTACCGATGGCATCGCCCGGCTATTCCCGATACCTACACCGAACGCGGTCCCGTGTGCTCAAACAAAGTTAAATCAAACAAAAACCTTACGTCATTAATTATTCGTTGCCATTAAAATTAAACGATGATAACGTTGCTGCCGGATGAGGAGAGCACATAACGCCATAAGAAAGCTTCCTGTGTTAGCATTCAGGTTTGTTTAAAACTTTTCTCATTTGAGTGTAGCGGATAAAGCATCCAATCTAGAGCAGCGGCTGGTACGAACGACGGTCAGCACTGGTACAAAAGAATTAAACTGTCCCTAGAAACATTCACACAAGTGTGAAGCGATCAACCAGAATAAACAACTTGTTTCACATGGCGTTGTGAATGCTATACATATCAGTTCACTCAATTATGGAAATCACGCACGAACCCTGTCTAACCATCCCACTAACCGTGATGTTAAATAAGGAAACCGGAACCCACAAAAAAGTTTCGAATCTCACACTCCCTACTTCATGATTCTCTCATCCATCCAGCAGCAAGCATGCCCCGATACATATGTTTTCTTTTTTTCACATTCACTCTCCCTAGATGCCGTCTGGGCAGAACTGAAATGCATCTCTATATTTAAATATTTTTCGGGATTATCATTTTTATGATTTAAATCATTGTATTTAAAATTTAAATATAACAAATACGTACTACATACGTGAAAAAATTATAAAATATTTATAATTATTTTTATGTATCCTGAGATATTCAAAATCATTGAATTATGATATAATTTATAACAGTTTTTATAAAAAAAAATTCTGACAGTCAAAATATTTTAGTTATCTATAGGAAATGGATTTTTTCAAAATGGTTAATACCAATTTAGTACTACTACTGTACTCTATGGTTACAATTGTGAACTATTATTTAATGATGTGTTGTAAACAAGTACGTTGTCGTATCGTGTAAATAAGCGAAAATCAATAACATCGATTATTCAACTGCGCATGATCACCTTTATTGATTTTTCGATCGTGGAATATGAAACTATGGAAATATTGTTTATATGAGCATTTAAATGCATATTAAAATCCTTCACTGGAAAAAAATGAGTAATTACGTGTGCTACGGTCTTATAAAAAATAAACTATATATTTATTTATTTTTTACTGTTTATTGTTAATGAACGTTTTGAATTATGCATTATTACGGATTTTTAAAAGTACCTGCGCTTCCTAAACGGTGCATTTAAATAATATGGTCTATATGACAAAAATGTTCAAAATTAAATTCTAGGGGGTTTGTCTTGAAACTTTTTTCGATTTTCAAACGTCGTGCTGTGATAGATATCTAAAGCTTCTGCTGTATAAAGTGCTGTGTATTCTTTCTTCGAACACGTGACCTTGAATATAGTCAACTTCGTGAACCAATCTATATATAATATTTATACTAAACTGCAAATAATATCTATTTTTATCTAACAGTGTGGTTATATTTTTCATAATGATTTTACATGGTATAACATTGTTATTATACAACTCATAGTTTTTTCTTCATATTAAGTCTATATGAGTAGAGGTATTTTTTTCAAATGAACCCTTGTCGCCACTCTCCACACTGTTATCTAAATGAATTTTTTTCATCGTAGGAAAGAACTTTACGTTCCCGTTTTTTCGACGTAGACGGCTGATTTGATTTTAAATTTGAAATTATTTCTTCTGAAATATTGCTTTCACTATCACTCTTGTTCACAAAATTATAATCCCAAGGTTTCATTGTTCACTGCTTTATACAAATTACAAACACTAATGAAACAAGCATAGAAACGACGTTTCGTTTTGATGACTCCTTCAACAATGAAAACCATTTTTGCATGTAACAAAACAAAAATTCCAACAACTGTTTGTATGTAGAAGTTACGTTTGCATTTATTCTAATCCCTATAATATTTTAATCTCGTTTCATTTTACAAATTAATGATAGAAAAAATATATTAAATCGCATCATTATTTGAATACAGATTTAAAAGTACATAATTAGGATACATCTTATAATATTTTAATCTCTTTTCAATTTACAAATTGACGTTAGAAAAAGTACAGTTAAAACGCATTGCATTATTATTTTAATACAGGTTAATAAGAACATAATTAGGAAACATCTTGAATCCATATTTCGAGTACGGTCCAGGACAGAAAAAATTACCTGAGTCCAGCAATCCTAACAGCAAGTCCTATGGCAATTAGCAGCTTCTATAATGAGTCTCATAGATCGCTTCCTACAACAATATGTTATGTCTGGCCATCCTTAGCGCTAGTTCTATGTGATGGCCCATATATAGTTAGCACCCTGTCATAAAGCCCTAGGATGCTAGGTGTCAAGTCCTAACAAATGGTTAGGCAACCTCTTATAGTTCTATCAATTCTACGCTATTTGTGTGCACTCGTGTAGTTATTTGGAATTTATTTTTATTTATTATCTTTTTCATATTTTACATTATATTAGTTGTTAAGATTATATAAATTTTAATATATTTAACTTGAAATAACAACATCTGTAAAATGATTCTTATATAGAATGAGACAACAAGTAAATTTGTGCGTTTCTTATAAAACTTATAGTGCTAGATATATGCTGAATACATATATATCAAGCAAAAATAAAATTATATTTTTTTATCAATGACACCATAATTTTATTTACGCTTTAACAGTAATAATAATGTAACTAAATTCAACAATTCATACGGAACATTTATCTGCAAATTATATTTTATGTTTAGGTCTACGTGGGAATGTTTTAATATATGACAGTAAAAATATTTCCAATAAAAGAAATCAATATAATTAAATTTTCTCCGAAAACGAATGAATTCATAACATGTAAAAGATTTTATGATCTTAAATACTGTTTATACATAAAGTCAAACTATTTACAATGTCTACAACTTTGTAATACTAGAATGAATTTATGCTAAATTATTTTCTGAAAGCAGTCCACAATTTCAACATAACTTTATTTACAAACGTCTTTATTAAAATATAAATATAAACTTCAACATATCTGCATTATTTTTTCATTACTAAAAAAATAGGTTTTATAAAGCAATGTTATACATCTACTAAAAATTATAAACAAATATTAAAAAATATATTAATCAAGTAATTCTTACTGATGCAATAGTTACTTATTTGTACGTAAGATTGATGCCAATTTTTTTAAATAATACAAGCTTTTGGGGCATTATTGTTATCTCGAGAACTATAAGAGATACGAAGTTGAATAAATTAGCAAACAATTTCCATATCATAAGAGCATAAGACTATTAAAATGAGCGAACCAGTGGTTCTCAAAATACAGGATGCAACTTTCTTATTTTAAATTGGAACGAATCTTTTTTATTCGTGTATTCGATTCGTAAATTTGCTACTTTAACCCAACTTCATATGTTTTATAGTTTTCGAGATAGCAATAGTGTCCCACTTAAATTAAACACCTGTATACAGTTCGCCCAAAAAATCGCTGGTTGTTTTAAAGAAAACACCCTGTATTGTTAAATTTTCTCTATACAGCAATTATTATTCTTTTATTGATTGCGTGTTTTATAAAACAAGGAACACATTAAATACGTATAATGAAAAAAGAAACGACAAATTGATTCTAATATACTAAATTTTTAATAATAGGGTCAAATTTCACAATGTTAGTAACTGACAAAATTTTGCTTATTACACTGATATAAAAGTTATTTATAAGGAAAAAAACTTGACCCGACCCCTGTATTAGACCCCCATACAACAACGATAAGAGTTTATCAATAAATGTGTATCTTTTTTTGTTTATTAATAAACAAATGATTTCGGAATACCTATCCAGTGCATTTTCCTAACAGCATTTTTTTTACTACAATCTTTTTTGAATATAAAACATTAAAAATAAAAACAAAATTTCAACAGAAGATGGAAAGTATTTTTAGCTTATCGATCAAATCCTAGTCCACAGAATAATGAGAAATTATACGATATAAGATTAAGAAATACCTGGAAAGTTTATAAAATAGATTTTTTCACATCTCATTAACAGGAAAAATAGTCAAACGTTGGGCTTTCATCTTTATGAATCTTTTTGACGAATTAACGGCAAAAATTGTTGTGTCGCTGACTACTAAACATAATCTAATCTAACGCATAAACTTCCCCAAAACTGGACAAGGCATTCTTCTTTTCCTATATATTTGTGAAAATGAACACGAACAATGTTTGCCGTATAGAATACAGTATATCATGTTTGAAATATGTATGAAAATTCGTATTTCGTACGTATATGAATTAATAAGAACGTGCCTTACGTATTATTAGGAATTATAGTTTATGAAATTGTGTATTGCATTTTGTGCCGAAATTGTAAATGTGCAATCAGTGCTTGAATGTTGTAACCTACGAAAGTAGTTGTAAGCAATTAATGCGGAATATTGTTTTTTTATTTTGCTTCGCTCCAAACATTAAAAAAAAATGTTTTGGGCTGGAACGGAGAAAAATAAGTTCTGCACGAAAACATTTTTTTGTAATCAGTTGAAAAAATGGGGATTACTAATCTTTTCGTGTAAATGTTTGTAGTGGCCGCGCGTTAAGTTGAGTTGAGCTTAAATCCGCAGAACCTAAAATTCGTAATTGGACAAGTCTAAATGTAATAGTAATTGTTATAACGAGGAAAAAACTTCATCAACATTTAAAATTGGTATAAAGGGAAAGGGGATTTATTTATAAGGTCCAGTCTCAACTTATCGCGCGCCAGTTATAAAATACTACGATGCAAATACAAAACAACATAGTTAATTCTGCTTTGTCCAGCAGCAATCGTCTACAAATCTTGAGGTTCCTGTCTAAAAAACAAATATTAAAATCCTCTTTTCTTGATTTTCATTGTTATATCTTGGTCGTATGTACAGTAAAGAGTTTCGCTTGTATTTAAAATAAAATAAATAAAAGGTCTATTGATATTTGATTAGGAACCTAAAGACCAATCAACACACTTAATATAAAAATCCTAGCGTAGGAATACACAAATGTTTACTATGATGATATGTACATCCATAGCATTTGCATTATTAAAACGATTAGAACAATAATCACAGTATCCATACAAGTTCGATGCGAATAGCTATCTCCTCTGTCCTTCTTCAACATGTTATCTACGTTTTGCTGTAAGCGAGTAAGTTTTTCTCCATGTTCTAGTAGAGTATTTTCCAAACTTTGAACTGCATTTAGTAAACTACATAAAAGAAAAAACCATTACGCTACTGCAAGATTGACCACAAAATCATTCAATACTGAGACGAAAAACGAAAACCTAATAGCTACCTCAATCGCAAATAACGAAAGAACAAAAAAAAAACATTTAAAGAGAAAAAACTTACCCGGCACTGTTCGATATGTGAACTTTCTTCGTTGACTGCGTCGAATCCGAATGGAATTCTTCAGATGTTGTTCCACTCTCGTTAACATCTGCATCTGAAGACACTTGTTTGGTTGTCAGCTTTCTCTTCGAAGACTTTAAAACGGATAAAGATGTTCGAGATTCAGCCTGCAGTAGAGGAATCTAATGAGAAGAAGTCGCAAATAAGTAATGAATTTATTATAATCTAGGTGACACTTTCAAAAGTCACTGACAAGTAGGATGTGTCTTGGTGTCTTCTTTTCTTCGGTGGTAGTTTGTATAAAAAGACCTTGAAATTATAGGTGGATGTTACTGTCAAAAATAATTACAATGATCATTTCAAGTGTTAGGCTAGGCGCGCACTGCGCCTTTATGTCGTGCGGTATTTTGTCGTACGACAGAAAAATGTAAGGTTTGAACGAACGCTTACAATCTTTCAGAATTCTTCAAGACAATATCTCACTTGATATACAGGTGTAACACCAAAACCGACCACCACCATTATTTTCTTTATTATTACAATTACAAAAAAAAAAGTATAGAACAAAATTGTAGAAGACTAAGGGGGACGTACCGTTAGAGAAGAAAATATTTTTTTAAACCAGTGGTTCTCAAGTTATAACACAAAGTTATATATTTTTAAATAGGATGATACATATTTTGTAGACCCATCCGATAGAGTATTTTTTTCTGAATGATTATTTTATATCCTTACATGTTAAAAATATTGAGAAAAATTTAATTGAAATTTAAATAAATTTTATTTTTATAGTTATTTTGCAGTAGGATGAATGAAAAACAATGGAGCTTAAATTAAAATGAAACAAATATTTGTTAACAACGTTATAAACAGTGTTCTATTTGATTTTTATCCTAAATAATTCAAATTGACAAATAGCAATTCTTGATTTTCATACATAGCCTACTGAAACATGACTATAACAATCTAATTTATTTAAATTTCAATCGCATTTCGCTCAATATTTTGATTATATAAGGATATAAAATTAATACATGGTTGAATTCAGAAAAAAATATGCTATCGAATAGCCATACAAAATATGTATAATCCCATTTGAAAAAATATAACTTTGTGTTGCAATTTGAGAACCACTGGTTTAAAAAATATCTTCTTCTTTAATGGGAGAAAATAATGATGGTGGTCGATTTTGGTGTTACACCCTGTATATTTCTTCTTACTCAAAATTATATATTCATAGTCTTATTTATCTGAACTAATAAAAATTTGTTTTGAAGCTGTTATACTTAACTTATACACGCCATAGAGTCGTAGTGCGCGCCTAGTGTTTTGTATTGTAATATGTTACATGTGTAAGTTGTAACGATAAAATCTACACAGTCCAATGTTTCTGTAATTATAATGTACTACTCCTGTTAAATTGTTAAACATCAAAAAATATGATTGAATTACGTGCGAGTTAATAATAACTTCATTGAAATGAAATTCGTTGTCAAATACAAATGATAATGAATTTATAAGTGATAGTGAGTGACTTTTGAAAGCATTAATATTTTTCCTTTCTTGTTAGAATTAAAGTTAATATATCAAAAAAATTGAAAGGAAAACGTAAGCAGTTCAGAAAATAAGTTCGAAAAAAAGATGGCTTCATATATTAAATATGTTATAATTTGTATCTTTTGCTTAAAGGTTATTTACTCATTTCATTATAATATTGAGAATTTATTTACTGAACTTAAATGGTAACAATGCTTGAAGTGATGGTGCTTACCGACTGTGGTTCAACACTAACTATACTCGCAGTGCGAATCATGGGTGTCGGATGTTTGGTTTTGGTTTGGATTATATATTCATATTCAAATTGGTAGACGTCGTTGCGAGGATCCCACGGCCTGAGGTCTGCATGGCGGTACATCCATTGCCCAGACTTCAGATCCTGCTCGAAGTGCTTTGAAGTCCAGTCTTCGCACTTCGCTTTGCGTTCTTTGGCACAAGCGCGTTGAGCTTCTTCCAGAACAGTTTTTTCTTCCGTTGCTGCTTGCTAGTACCACAACAGAACAATATTCGTTGGTAAAATACTCAAATTTGTGCAAATTGCAAAACCCGTAGTTTAATATATTATCCTAACATGACCTAATTTCTGCCGTTATAAGGCATACAAAATTAATTTTGCTTGTTGATTCAGATACAGAATTTTATGCTCTACAACTTTTATTTAAAGCTTTTTTTACCTAAAATAATTAGGGAAGCAGGAAATTAGGAAAGTCTGATTTTACGTATTAAAGTCCTTTGTTCGACTGTGTCGGGCACCAGCCTGTATAATATAAATATAATAGTAGAAAAATTGTTTAGAATGACCCTTTGGATGTAAAAAACTATAATTACGGCATATTTTGTCTGAATTTATTGTTATAGTGCCAAATTACCTGGTCATCTCGATGAATAGCTGCTGAAACATGCTGCCACAGTCTTTCAGATTCAAACTCACTTTGATGGTCTACTGGAACGGTGTACCGTTTCAATCTAGTTGATCGTACCGATGCTGTTGGATTCCATAATATTTGCTCTTCCTTTTAATAAAATACTTAATCACTTATTTATTTATTTATTGTTTACAATTCAAAACATTGTTCAATTTATTGTCAACCCGCAACCGTCTCAATGTTTACATTTTTTCAATAAATCCTTCCACATAACATTTGTTTCTTTGGGCATGATCAATATTATGGATTTTCTGATCAACCGAAATCCATACGCGTCAGTGCAAACTTTTTATCATGTATAAACTATATGACGCAAAAAGGAAGTATTTTTTTCGCAGATTCGAATGAAATATCAGCAAAATAATTTAAATAAATATTAGAACTTACCCCAGTTCTGCGATCCTTTATGGTAATTTTCCCATCCCAATAACCTTCAATAGTTGCTAAAGTTTCTTTCCCAAGACGTAATCTTCCGGAAATGACGTTAGTATGTTCAGCTCCTCCCAAAAACGGCTACAATTAAACAATTTCATCATCAATCAACAACTATCACAATAAACCATTACTAACCTTTAGTTTAAAATCAATTTCAGTACGATATCCAGTCTTTTCGCAGTCTATAGCTACTTTCCCTCCCAGTTCCATTGTTAACGTCCCCATAAGAATCCCCTTGCAATGCGCGTAAGGTACAGTAAGAGTATAATCTTCTCCTCTAGGCAACAAAGTTAAAACCGCAACTCCATCCAAAATTGCAGAAGTTGAATTTCCGTAAAACTTAGATTTAGCTAAAATCGAAGCGCTAATGCAAAATCCATCTTGCCTATTTGTTACGTAAAACGCAGAAACCGGGGGGTGGTGTGATACTTGTTCAGAGATATAAAAGGTTCTAGAACCGCTGGGGTGCTGCCAATAGCAGCGGAATGTTTCCCCTAGGATAGGGTTATAGGGTTTTTTTAGCCCTTTTGGTTTTTTGTATAACCCTGATAAGTACCATTGAACCACGCTTTTCATGCGAGTAAAAGCATCGTCTTCTAACACCGCTCTGAAAAAATATATTGTTCAAGTGCATTTTGAATTATTAACTTCCCTAATTTGGATACTCAAATTAGGAAAGTACAGAACAGAAAAATAAGTGAAATGCAGTGAACAATTATAAGTGATTAATCTAGTACCTTGAAAGTATGTCAACGTGATAATATGAATCTGCTAATTTGTCTAAAAACGATCGAGGTTCTAAGATGAAAGTAGGTAACACTACTTTGCTCAAATCCATTCCCGGACGTACTTGCTTTACTAAAAACCATATTAAAGACTTGTGTTCTTCAGCTAACTCTTCAACTTGTTCGCCTGCCTGTAAAAATTATTTACTTTGCAATCTATGTATAAATCTGGAAGTTACTGATACGGTCATTTCACATTTTCTTTTTTATTTATTTTTTTCTTGAAAGAATAGGTCAAATTAAATATGTTTTACACCTTATAAGTCTTTAGAATCAGAGATATGATTTTTTTAATAGTTGCCTTTAATTTAAAATATTTCAACGCTGACGTCACGGCTTCATGGATACGGCGGTCGAAAAATGTGCCCGTGAGGTGATGCCTGGTAAACGCCCACACGATACAAATTAGCACACCCAGCAATGGGTAATATGCCGTGATAATTTTTTTACGAATCTAACTTATTAAAGTTATAAATGGATTCAACGATTTATTTATATTATAAATCAAGTATTTGAAACTGGAAAATTTTATAATTAAATGAGATCTATTTTAAAGTTGGAAAATTGAAGACTTAAATGCGGGATTTAAATCCAAGACTTGTTTTCATTAATCAATACACGAAAGTGCTATAAAAAAAGAAAAGAAAATAGTAATTTAATGTGACAGGATATTATTACATTTTCCATTGTTCCAATTGCCAATTAAAATAAAAAAGCACAGTATATAATTACAATATTTACACAATATA
Organism: Harpalus rufipes; assembly: GCA_951394225.1. Taxonomy (NCBI): domain Eukaryota; kingdom Metazoa; phylum Arthropoda; class Insecta; order Coleoptera; family Carabidae; genus Harpalus; species Harpalus rufipes. Next base: position 4,309,432 of record OX596278.1, read on the forward strand.
ACAGTTAGTAATTACAAAAATCAATGTCAAATGCGTTAAACAAATGTTCTGTATTATTAATCAGTCAGACCAAGCAGCTATTATTGCAATTAAGCACAAAAAACTTTATAAATCTATAATGCTGTTACGTTTACGAAAAAAAAAACTGTTAATATTTAATCTAATTTCACACAACTTAACTGTTGTATCTCAGCTGCTTGGCCCGTTCCAAAATATATCGATATGTGGAAAGCTATAAAAAATATTTTATTTATTTATGAGGAAAAATCACAAGTGATTTTACTTTTTATACATATACCGGTTTGTAAGGTCAAAGTTGTTATATAAAGGTTATTGTGATTGTTGTTTACTCATTTACATTTAAACATAATTTAGTAAAAATTTGATGATCAACTACTATTTTTAGAAATGTAATTGATAAAAATGAAAATTACTCACCCCTCCAAACTCCTCCTCCTCGTTGACAATGTAGTTCGTTTCCGGCGGGTCATCTTCAACTTCTTCTTCCTTGGCAGAACACTCAGATTCAGAGTCCGTGAGGTCGACGTCTGCCCCGCTAAGATGAGCCCCATTTTCAGGCTGGCTAATATCATCTAAATCTACGCAAAAAATTCAAAATCCTGAGTGTCTCCACTCAAAAAGCAAAAAACTAATCTACATTAGACAAAAACACAATTGCGTGTGAAAAGGAAAATCATGCAAGGTAATTGATGATAATTACCATGATCTGTGAAATGCTTCTCATAGTCTGCTTCTGACCACTGCGTTTCGTGATTGGCGCTCCCTCCCGTGGATTTGTTGCTCATAGAACGGACCAGGAGCGAGGAACACCGCAAGGATAACTCAAGGGCGTCGAGCCAGCATTTTCCAGCGGCTTGGGATGGTGCTCGGAATATCAAATATGCCGTCGGAAGTGGTTGAACCACCGCGCCTATCATTCATATATAAATAAACACGGTTACGAATAATTATGACCACCATAATTCAAAATAGAAACACTGTCTCTGGTTTAATGAATGCTGCACACAGTTGGACTTCCTTATATATACATTTTATTTGATTTTCATCACAGAAAATATTATGGACTTGCAGCGAACATGAAATCAAAAGCCCTTTGAAAATATAACATCTCCGTCGCACAATATTAATTTATCTCTATTTATTAATTCCTTTTTTTATTAACTATTGAAATTTTTAGAAAAAATCATAATCTGATTTTCTTTAATCCGACAAATTTATAAATTTGAACTCGACAATAAAAGAATTCTGTCTATTTTTGTAATCACACAATAGCACATTACGTATTCATAGGAAAGTGCCACTTTACTATTTTATAACAAGAGGTCGGCAGTTTACAAATCCATACAATACATTGAGAAGAATAGTTATGAAAATGACAATAAAAACAAAGAATTTGCACTTACCAATTGTTTCTTTTTCAGGTCCTCGCGGTGCCCAAATTGACTGCTCCAAAGGGTGGAAGAGTTTAAAACAAAACCCGTCTTTTTTAGACGGGCGTTCTATAACTTGGCAAGTGTTTAGAAGAACAGTCCCAACCCAATGATTGCTCTACAAAAATTAAGTTTTCTTAGATTACAGTTTACAATAAGGTTTTCCAAGACAACGGCTTTTGAAGAAATAAATATTGAATATATATTTTGGTGAAAAGTTTATTAATATAAAATAAAGATAAATTATACAGTATTTATAAATGAATTTTTGAATTGGAATATATATAATGGTAACCAAGTGACGTCACGTCCCTAGCGGGGCCACACAACGAAGTTGGTTCATTTTTTGGTCATAGCAAGTTGCATTTTTTTTAAATATTTCTCCCATTCTGTTAATTTTTATGCAAAATAAAAAAATATTGATCTAATGTTTTCCACTCTACATTAACATATAAAAATCGTGGAAAACCCTATTGCTACCTTTAGGTATCCATAATTTTGTTTTCAAAATGTTTCTGATTAATAAAGTATTGTAAATTAAATATTATTGGTACGAACTTCACGCTAGCACCAGTTTTTTTTAATATATACTAAATTTTAATCCCAAATAATACTAATTAGTACCCATGATAGTATTATGCTATTGTTATTATTTTTGGAGCGTGAAATTAGCATCACTCATATTAAAATAAAAAGTTTTCGAATTTTATTTTGATATAGGGATTTAGTATTTTTTAGGTGCCTCTCAAAAATGTATAATTTATTTTGTTATTGTTTATTTGGCAAAAATTATAACAATTTACTTTTTTCTGAGGGTGAAACTAGCAGCTCACATATTAAAATACATCCCTAGTCAGTGTTGCCAACTAACATTAATAAAATATCTCAATTTTGTCCGTAAAAGACTCCAGAATGTGTATATATTTTAAATACTAAATAAAATTTTATATAAATAATATTTGATTCTATAAGCTTTTGCATGTTGATACAATCACTCTTGTCAGCCTAGACCACCCCCATTGCCATACCCAAGGCTATGCCATTCACTTCAACAACTTGAAATTTACTAAAGATGTAATCATATACTAACCAACAACAAAACCAAAAAGTTACTGTTTGAATGTCAATTATGTAGTTGTAAAATTCTAAATTTAAAATAGGTCGCAAATTCTTTTAAAAAGTTGCGTTTCAATCTAGATTTAGTAAGAAAATCTCCAAATTGGCAACACTGTCCCTAGCAGTACCTAATAGCACTCCCTACGGTGTAAGGTACAACCTATCTGATTCACTATATATAAAAAAAATTGTATATATATATACGAAATGATTACCTTGGTCTTTGGGGTTTTGTAGAGCAGCAACAAGCCCGGCTTCAAAATACACCACAACTTCGTCCATGATTTTAAAGTACCCCTAACTTTTAACCAATCCGCCAAAACAATAACAGACGGATCTTTCAAGGAACTAAGTAATTCATTAGCAACACGTTTCTTTTCTCTACGGTAGTTCTTTCTTTGTGCTTTATACGATTCTTTGCGAGTGAGTTTGGAAGCAGAATCAAGCAACTATTAAAGAAATAATCCGTCAGATTTGTTTACATATGCGGAACAACAACATACCTTGTCTGATGAGGATGTATTGTCAAATTTGTCTGTTGTTGACAGCCCTACGTAATAGATGAACAAAATGTGAATATTCTAATAAAAAATAATAAAAAATAGTGGTCTTACCAGGTGATGCGGGGCCCGGGCTGTTGCTAAGACTTTCGCTGGAGGGGAGTTTGGGTAGTATTTGCAAAATCGCCTTATTTTTCTTTTCCTCCCGAGGGACTGGCGTTGTTGGCGAAGTCATGCCTTTGGTTTCGGTGTTGTTTCCTGTAGGCGATGACATCCCATCCTTGTTTCTCAACTCCTTTCCAAAATAAATCTTCCGGTTTTAACGCAAACACATTATACAGGTTATAGTAGTAAACTTCGTAGTTTTACAGCCTCACACACAAAATTTTAACAAAATACGATGATTTTCACTTTAAATTACGGAAAGAAAACATATTGTTAGAGGAGAACATTATCATGTTCATTTTTACCTCTGCAACATACATACATGTTCTACATACACTTATCAAAACAACTGCCTGTCGACTGGCCATGAACATCTGCGGTGAAATTTAAAAACAAGGGACATACGGTCGATTATCGTTCGCTTGTACGTTCAATATTTATTAATTCCATCGTAGATTTTATACACATGCGCACAAACGCCCAGATTTTCAATTATTTAAAGTTTAAAACAATCTGATGAGATCTCGTGGCCGCGTGTCTGAGTGCCTGGTCACGAATCTGGGGAACCGGGTTCGATACCGACCGACGACAAATATTTCAAATTTTAAATAGTGACACCTGGTAAACGCCCGCACGGTGTCATCATCATTACCGAAATCTGTATACAAAGCAGATTGGCAAACCCACCAATGGTTAACATGCCGTGATGATATTTTTTTAAAAAAAAACAATCTAAATCATGCCATGCAATCTTGTCACCTTCAAACTTTCAAAACTAGGACATTACTTATTAAATGTATGTTTATTATCTTCATATTACAGCATATAAATATTCATGGCTACAGTGCTACATAATAATCAAAAATTAGGATACTAGTCTATTTTATTTCATTGGAACTATAATTCATGATATGTCTATTATTACGAGCACCATAAAATAATCAGTCATTTACATATAACATGACTTAAAAATCTAAATTAATTTATTGTCCCCAGTTTCTGCATTCTTCTCGGTCAGCATTCATAGGCCAGTCACAGACAAAAGTTTTTGTGTGGTAAACTGTCTTTTCTCTGCAGGTGAAGAGATGTGGTTCACCGAAGACGCATCGCCAATACTATAAATAACATTAGAAAAGTCGTAGTTTATCTTGTTTACATAACAATTATCATTTTTAGCGCGCATTAAGTAATCCAGCTTATCTTAAAACGAGATATTTGTACTTACTTTATCGCAGTCCTTGTGAGGCATGTATTCTTGACCGCCACAGACAACTTCTTCGCTTCCGGGGTTACTGGGTTCGGAGGGAGATAGACCGGAGTCTGTGGAAGATATACCGGCATCTGTAGAAGAGATGGATTCTGTAGATGTTGATGCAGTCGGCGTTGTAGAACTTGGAGTCGGCGTTGTAGAACTTGGAGTCGGTGTTGTAGAACTTGGAGTGCTGCCATCTGCAGAAGGCGTACTAGGGGGGCGTGCCCATTCAGGTCTTGGAGTTGTTGAGAAATTAGGCTCAGGGACAACATAGTCCTTCATGTTGGCCCATAAAATATTCATCAAAGGATTTTTGGGTCCGCATAGACCTCGGAAATCGTCCATATCAATGGCCCAGGTCATTGCCCCACCGAAACCCATTTCCTTAATATAATCCATTTTGATCTGAACGGATTTAGGATTTTCATAACCGACCCATTGCGTGCCTTCAAATATTCAATATTAACTGTTACTATGTTATTAAAATTAATGAAACGATTGCACGATGAAATATCAATACGTGACAAATTGTGTGAAAACTGACATGCTGTCTGTCAAAGGAAAATCAAGGTTGGCAGGAATAATGTCAGGAATTAAACTTTCTTTTGATGTTTTTTGATCACTACTATTTCAATTATAACAGGAAAATTTACGATTTTCATACATCTTTGAATATATGTAAATAAAAATTGGAAATTTCACTAACTACATTTACATTTTAATGATGCGGAAATTTCAACACAGATTTCCTTTGATGTTTCTGGCTAAAAGCACAGACAAACCCAATTCCCTTAAGTTGAAATTTTGCTTTATAATATTACACATTCCCGCGAAATATAATAAATATCTACACGAAGCAGTTATATTTTGCAGTGCGGAATAACAATACACAACGTGTTACGGATATATTTTTAGTTATTTTTCAGTAGGCTATATATAAAAAACAAAAACTACTATCTATCAATTTAAATTATATGTCCTATAAGCAATATGTGTATCTGCAATAATAATAACACTTTTTCAAACACACTATACTATCCCATTTAAAAAAAATTAAACTTTATATTATAGATTAAGAGCCACTGGTTAAAAAAAAACTTCAATAAATGAATGTCCCCCTCATATGTATATTGTCTTACCTTTGTATGTAAAAGGCACGAACCCATGTTCGTCCCATCTTTGTGTCCAACCTTTTTCTGGGTCCTGAACTTCAGTACAAACCTACAAACAAAATAATATACATATAATTATATATATTTGAGACACAATTAAAAATTTACTTCGTAATAAGCGAGGAATCCAGTTTCGTTGGTGTAAGGACCAGGAGTACCGCCTCCAGCTTCTTTGTTAATATATGTCCCCATTTCATAATTTGTATTTCCAGCACTCAATGTAAAAGTACGTCCATAAAATGGAATTCCAACTACTAGTTTTTTTGGGCTGCATCCCATTTCCATCCAAAGATGAAGACCGTCATTCTTAACAAAAAAAAACATGAACTAGTAATTCAAAGTTGTAAATAAGTGCGTATTGGCAATATCGCGAAATAAGAAAGTTCAATCAAAGTTTGTAATCGTTCAATCAAAGAGACATTTCAAAGACATCCCTAGCGAAACGTAATGAGAAATTAATGTTGCTTTAACAAGTTATCGATTTTCAAATTTCAACGGATAAAGGAATTTGTGTTCAAAGTGAAATTATTGCCACAAATATATTGTAAAATGATATCTACCACGTTGAGTTTTTCGTAAGCCCATTGGTCATGTGGTCGTTTATACAAAGCACTGTGCGTATCAGCAAATCCGGCCCAATTGCCCCTCAAATCATATGTCATAGCATGTATGGCATCAAGCAACCTATATTACAAAAAAATTAAAACAAATCTTTTATGATTTAGTGGCAAATCATACTCGCAGAGTTCTGGTACATGGTAACCTTCTTGTAAACGAAATTTGGCGACCGGTACAGCCATAGTAATTTCCCATCCTTTCCCTTCTTTGTCGAAAGCTCTACGAAGCTCTTCCACGAAGTAAAAGAAGCGATCTTTGTCTGCGAAAGTTCCTTCGCGGTCAGTGGCACCTGGATATTCCCAGTCCAAGTCGAATCCGTCGAAATTGTATTTGTTCAGAAAGTCTAACAAAATAAATAATAAAAATAGGAATTTTGAATCTTGTCATGTGTTGTTGACACTCAATTTATTACAATTGTTTATAAATTTTGAAGATCGAGATATCCACAAAGTTTGTAGTGTAATTTTCGTAATCCATAATTATTTAATCAACATGATCTGTATCAGAAATAAATGCTGATCAGTTGAGCAACGCTTGCAACCGCTGTTTCTAATTCCAAATAAAGATAAATTTCACTTTCATAATAACTTACCAACAACAGCTCGAATAAAAATATCCCTTCTGGATTTTTCAGCGACCATGTCTGAATATTTTTTGCCACCTTCGGCCCATCCACCTACAGCAACTTGAAATTTAGTATTCGGATATTTTGACCTCAAATTCGTAAAGTTTTGGAAGCCCCCTTGTTCTACATCAAGCTAAAAAACAAAAATATCAACCAAAATCGAAATTTTCAAAATATAAACATACTTCTGGATCTATGACAAGTACTCCCCAATTGCTAGCATCAATTCCGATGAAAGAATAAATTAAATGAGTACACAAATCTACAGGAACATCATCTAGGGCATATCTTCCTAAGTCAGGGCGATAAATCGCCCAATTGCTGAAGTAGCATACAACTCGGGCATTTTGTTCGGCCCCTGTAAAAATGCGATTTAATTTTTTGGAAAATAAATTCAGAAAATCATACCTGTTACCGCAAAAACCACGAGCGCGGAAAACACGAGGGTCTTCAGCATTTTCCTATAATGATTCAATGAGTTACGTGACTATAAATCTTATGAGTATATCTATTGTTTACTTTGATTAACGGATATGTTACGCACTTTTTTTTTCTGGGAACAATTATAATACGTGATAAAAATTGATAATTATCTTTAGAATCAATACGTGTGTCGTCAAGGGATATTCTAATGTGGTAATTTTTTTTTATAACATTGTGGATTGTGCTAAAAATAACCGTAAATTCAAAATTTATTTATTGTAAGATGAGTTTTCTTGTAATTTATTTTGGCGCTAAAATATATCACGTGGTTTGTGACATATGAGTGACTGATTTCTAATAAATTTTTAAGTAATATTTAATAATTCATATATCGCCAAAATTAAATAAAAAATAACTCAAAATTTTAGTTTCGGAATAGAAATATGTGTAAGTTTCAGAAAATACAACAAAAATTATTAGAATACCCTATAATGCGGTATAATTTAATTTATAGTATACCAAAATGTCCATTAATTTGTTTTATTTGACCCCAAAAAACACGGTAAGCAACTTCAGCAAAAAATGTTTTATTGCACTCATACCAATTGTCAAACATTTATTCGTGAAATAATACATCACTTTTCACCCTTGTTGCATATTCACTGTATTCCACACTTATTTATTATTATTTCCAAATTAAAAAAAATGTATATAAATTATATCAAAATTTGGAATAAACAAAAATTAAATTAAAATCAACGTTTATATACGTATAAAATATATTAATAAAATATAGCGTTTTATTATCCACTTTTGTGTATCAATATTATAATTGTCACGTATATTATTTATAAAAGAATTGGCATATTTAAAAAAATATTGTAAAATTTACCTGTAAGTACTAGGCACTAATAAAGGTGAAATATTAAAGACCGAAGACGAATTCAAAATGAATATAAGATGTGAAGAACTCCCTCGTTATATACCTCCAAGACTCCTCGTGTTTTTTTCTTCTTGTCACTGACCAATCGCAGCTTAAGTGCCATGCACCTCCGATTCAAAATGATACGAGATTTGACTGTAAAATGAGCCCGATATCAAACAAAAGATTATCTTTCGGCTAGGTAGGGATAGCATAGGAGTGTCACTTACCTTAGGCTTTTTTCTTTTTCTATATTTGTCATAGAAGAGGATGGATGATAATACGAAAAAAAAATAACGGCGCAGAATAGAAGAAAACAATGTTAATATTTACTATGTCGTCAATTATTAGTTATTGGAAATTCTAAAACAATTATTTATAATTTTCTACAATTAATATCTACATAATTCTGCTCTAAATTTTCCAAATTTTAATTTATATTTTTCAAACATTAAATATGCAAATCAACATCATATGACCAAAAAATATCTTAAATTATTTTTGATTGATGTGGTTAAACATTAAACCTGATGGATCATTCGAGATATGATCCTTGCAATGGATTTTATTTCTGGAATAATGCATGTAATTATATACAAGGATTCCGTTATAAATAAATGAAACCAGTTTAAAATCTTATCCCCAAACTGTTCTTACTTCAGGTCAGTGATCCTTTAAGGCTCAACCAAACCAAATTCATAAACTTAAGGATATATAGTGATGACTGGGAGATTGAAATATTTAAAAAATACTGCGGGCTGATAAAACCATATAATTATTATAAATTTTAATAATAATAAATATTTTATTATTTGGGGACTTCTAAGGCTACGACTTCTTAAATAATCTCCTGGCCACTTAAAAAAAGTTTTTTATTGACTGGTAACAAACGAAATATGGGTTTATTTTTATTTTAAAATATAAACAACTGATCTGTAAAGTAAGATTAAAAAATAAAAAAAGTATAGAAACCACTTTCTTTATTAAGAAAAAATAACTAAATCTGTGCAAAATTGTCTGTTTTCAAAAATTCAATCATAACAATAAATTCTTCAATTATCGTTGGTTAATGACTTTTGGTGTGTAGTTTATTGCACTCCTAGTACTTAAAGATGATCACATTATACAGATATTTCCTTTAAAACAACCAGCGCTTTTTTGGGCGAACTAATGACTTTAGAGAAAAATGTTTTATACAAAAAATAATCAAGAATTAAGGGCTAATTTATCAGTAATAACAAACCGAAAATTCAACAAGTGGTTCTCAAACGATAAAATAAAATTATATATTTTTTAAACCCTATATAATTTTTTTAGCCCATTAGATAAAATAAATATATCATAACGGCATATTACCCATTGCTGGGTGTGCCAGTCTGCTTTGTACACAGATTTTTTTCTGATTTCAACAATATAAATATTGTATAGGATTGTATTAACAATTATTTCGAAAATGTTGCCTTCTGCCCCTTCATCCAATGTTTCAGTTCTTCTTTTACCTTATCTCCATTTTTAATTTATTTTTCTGCTAGATGCTTATTTAAATGAAGGAAGAGAAGAAAATTAGACGATGCCAGATCGGGAAGGTCCACAACAGCCCATCCAAAATCACCCAGTAGTTTTGCTGAGTGTCTGAGGGCAGACTATCGCGTAGCAGAAACACGCCGCGAGTCAACATTCCCTGCCTTCGTGATCCGTATTCATAGTAAACATTAGGGATGTTTCGAATATACAAAATTATGTATTCGCGAATACGAATACAAATATTTTTTCATCGTTGACAAAGTTTGTTATCATACAGATATAAAATAAATAAAAAATTCATGGAAAAATTTATTGTTTCCGTCATAATTACGAATTCGTCTCTTGTATAAATAATCCTTCCTTGAGATGTCCTTTCCTAATAATTAATAGTCAAGTCAACACCATATACTTCCAAGTAAATGAACAAAACGTAAATAAAAAAGGTCCTTAGTTGAATGACCCCACATAAAAACACTGCTCACCTATTTTGCTGATACATCCTTGCTAAAAAAGTCATTTGAATAAATACAGCACCGTATCTGTAAAATATTAGATGAACCTATTCAAATATTCTGTTATCTCGACCACAGAATCTTTTTCAATACTGTATGCAAAATATATGTAAATCATATAGCTGTAATTTAATGATAAACATAAAAATTATATTTGACGTATCATTTTTCCTAAGAACGTTAAGTGCAGGAATGTATTAAAAAAAATTAATTGCGTTCTTAATATCAATTAATGTTTTATTGTTGTATTTTTTTTAATAAGACTAAAACAATAATAATTGAGGTCAAAATTGTAAACAGTAAAACCTTCATTGCTATAAAAATTTGAGTTATTTATAATATAAATTATTAGCAAATGTTGTATGATAAAATAAAGCGCAAACAATTTAAAAATAAACATTACATCGCTCAAATATTTTTGATTTTTTGATAAAGATAGATAGTACTTGAAAGGATTAAAGCTATTATAGTTTAATCTTCATCAAAACAAATTCATCATAATTATCGAAATAATCATAATTATAATCAACCCTATTCAGAATGAAGTAATTTTTTTCTTTTTCAAGTAATGTAAACAAAACAAAAACAATCGCAACAGGCAACTTTTCTTCCACATGTGGCTAGAGGTCGCAGTGATGACAGTCCTAGTTTTAAATATTTTATTCGATCAATAACTTTATAAATAAACAATGGAACACCAACTGGAGTTCTACAGAATTCGTACAAAACCTTGGAAATTATAATACTTGAACTTAATTTCCTTTAATTAAATTATCAAATGCGACTGAGCGATAACGGGGTGAAAATGTTTTAATTTCCACCTATAAATTAGGTCATTTTCTGCGATATTTTTTCCAGATATTTAACATTTTTATAGGTGATTTTAAAATGTTAATTCGAAGTTTGACATTTTAAAAGTCATTGTTTAATATCGGTGAAAATGACTTATTATGTCGAGGACACCAAATATACAATACTTTTTCCTTCATACATAAAAAAATATAATAAACATTGTCAATATATGATTAAACAAATACACTTGATGTTATTCTATTATTTATGAAATTACAGCAATCAAACTTTTAAAAATGATGTGCAGTACCTGATTTTTTTTAATCTGCTGAAAAAGTGTGGCAAAATTGATGTCCCCTTTCTGCGCTCATGTGTCAAATTTAAGTAATAATTGTCAAATGAAAATGACACGTATTTCGTACTGTATGTTCGATGTTTCAATTTTATTACATAAATGTAAGGAAGAGAAGTTTACAAGTACAAATAACGTTACGTTAAAGATCTATTTTAAACCCATTAGACATTTTAACAATAAAATATAATTCTGAAATATATATTTTATAATAACAAAACTCTATATACTAGTTCTTATATAATAATATAATAATAGTCAACCATTTGACTCCATTATATGACTTGGTGGCCACAACATGGCCATCGCAAATTCTTTTTCCCAAAGCCGGACCTGGCTTCATGCATAATACATTCTACTAAGGGGTGTTTTTCAAGGCGTAGGCGTGTCCGAACTAAACTATACATTGTTGAGAAAAATCACAAACTGCGAATATTATTATTGCATTCAGAATTACATTGCATTGGGTATATTTGTCTGTATAAATGCTACGCAATGCACGATGCATTTATTGGGAAAAAGAATTTGACTATGTTAAAAACAGATAGATTTCCAGCAACACTGATTCATAATGCACCCTTCTAACAATTGGCCACTCAAATCACCGATAGCGGCGAAAATGGTGGACGAAAGATAAATACCAAATGACAGCTAATGTTGTTTTGTGATTACATTTTTGACAAATACACCCGAATTTTAGAAATATTAGAAACTTGGTATCTGTCTTCCATTAGTTCTAATTTTCTCGCTATATGTCTCATGCTTAATTTGAGTTGCCAATAGGGAAAGAGCAGAAACAGTTAAATGACCTTGAGATGCTTGTAATCCATCCTAAACCTATTGTAAAATAACACTAATTTCATACAGAATAATGGACCTTTTACATGAAAAGAGAGAGATAGAGAAAAAATGACATATATGTAGTGCGCAGTAGTTTGTTTGCGCATAGAGGAGGCCAGATATATTCCATACAAAATTTGAAATGGCGGAAATAAGAATGTAACTATATTAAATAATTTCACACAAAGCGTTTGTGATGATAAATATTTCAAGACGAGAGGACGGGTAAATGGGAATCAGAAACGTGGTTATATGTTCTAAAGACGCGAAATAAACACCACATAAAATGACAGATAATTGCGTAGTTGCCAGTTTGTTATTAAGAAAGTTACAAACAAGAATAAAACTATTGTTATTATTTTTAAATAAATTGTTTTGTCTTTATTAATAATTTCTTTACAATCAAAGTCAAAATAATTTCAGTTTTTGTGTTGTTTAAATAATTTTTTATCAAAAATAAATGCTTGTCCTTTTAATCATTTTACTTGACAACATGGTGCCTACTCATCTCTAGTTCATAAAAATTTCACTACGTGGTGTATTGAAAAATTACGTCACGGTGCAATAAAAATGTAAAAGGTCCATTGGTGTAAGTCCGACACCAAGAATATTTTTGTTATAATAATTATGGCCCAAGTGCGTAACACAATTGAAGAAATGGTTTTAATATTCGAAGTATGTCAAAGTAATTCTATTAGAGCCCTTCAATTGTATGGAGAAAGGTATCCTCACTTTTCTTTTGTTTTACGGTAATAAAATTGTTTTCATAACTTGCTATGTTTTACTTTGTATGTAATATTATTAATACACATTTTGAAAAAAAAATGGTCGCTATTTTGAAATGGTTGAAGTAAAACCGTAAAATAAGATATTTTGGTATCGTTGTGAAAGTAATTTTATTTACATCCTGAAAAAAAATATAAATAGCGATTCCCTTTGCTAGATTTAAAAGTGTACTCATTCCCACTAAAACCGAAAGTGATATAAAAGTCTTACTAAAAAATAAACGAAATATTCTTGGTGCCGGACTTAGGCCGATCAACCTATAAGTTATTATCATATTTTCGAATAGTTAAAAGAGCAATATAGCTGTTTTTAAGCATTTCAAGGTCGTTGAGACTGCGCGTGCTGTACAATAAAGAATATTTGCAATCTCCTCAATATTGTTGAAAACCAAACCTGTAAAAAACACCTTATGCGTATGCATATGCATATATAACATCCGTTGTTCTTAAGTAAATATTATTTAAATAATATTGATTCTTATTTACAAGTCAGTTTGACAATGACACAACATGTAGTGCAGCATCGCATTGCTATTTTACATTGCAATATAACAAGCCGAAAATAATATTATTCTGCTTGTGTACAGCAAGCTTCTCCTCAGTTTCAGATTTGGAATGTAATGTACAAAATAAAAATAGAAAAAATATATTGTCAAAAATATTTGCAATAAAAGTTCATTTGATATAATACACTTTCAACGGGCGGCGGAATTGACAACGACACGGATAATACAGGACTGTAACGGCCCATTTACATTTTGGACGTATGAATTTACTTTTTAGGCCTAAAGAAAAACGCTTCCCATCCACCAGATTTCCACGAGTCACCATCAACAACACAACAGAAGGAAATAAGGTATATGGATGAAATCATAGGCAAGAACGAGACAAGAGACGAGGCAGACAGTGGTATACTTCCGCCGCTCGCTGTAAAACGGCAACATGTACATATACTGCCCATACAGAATGTCTTCTAAAGGGTATACCCACAAACCGGTTGCGCATATACCCGGCTACAATATTCACTTACTGTAACACAACACATCACAGTATATTTTACAAGTCCTATTGCTTAGAAGGCTTCAATAAGTATAACTAGAGATAAATGCATTTATACATATTTCAAGATGTTCAATGTCAAATGTCAACTCAAGAGATTCACACAAATATATTTTCAGCGATTGCAGTTCTGATATACTATTTATTATTTTAATTATCATTTATTTCAAAATGAACAACTTGCATATTTGATACTGCGGCTAACAGCGGGAGTAACAAATACAAGTGTGTTATTTTTCGTGTTTAACAAAAATAAAATATGTCATGTAGATACATATCACAATGGCATGGAAACTTACTAACAAATCTAAGTCACATATACATATCTATGGCATACATAAAATAATTTCGCTGTATACTTAGCTAGCACATCAGCTAATAATCTCATCTTTGCAATATACAAAAAATATACAATCAACCTTGCACTTTGAAATCTATTTGGTTCTCATTCATAATATTAATATGCTAGCAGAGTATAAATAAAATACAATGTCAAGTAATATTGGGATCGTAGCAAGTGTTATTTAAATCCACCATATTAAAACTAAACATTAATCATTCATATACAAAAATATACTTTTCCACCATTTAATTATTAAAATAAAATATATACTCGTATCCCAATAAAACTACATTATCTATTTACTGGCGTATTATGGTTCATTTTTGTACATTGTCTTAATCTTCATAAAAATATTGGAAACAGAGAGAAATTTGACGGAAATAAGTCAATCGAAGGTACAATCTACGGATATACGATATTTCACCTAATCATTCCAAATTTTTAATTAGTATTAATTTTTGGTAGATAGGGCAAGAATAATGTGTAGGTAAAATATCCTACGCCCACAGTTTTCTTGATCTTATTAAATGCACTAGAATGTAGTCATATAAGTGTTTAGCAACAAATATTCATTTATCTAAGTATATCTAACATTTAAATATTGCTTGAGACATAAAAACTTCAGAACATTTTAATGCTTTTAATGATTGTACTAATAGACCAGTTTCCAGGGATCACAATGAGACAAACATAGTTCGAATGCTTACAATAAGTAACAGGCCATGAAGGAAAACCAAACGTTCAATTGTCAATCGCTTAAATATGAAACAGTGCAATGCGAGAACTATAAAGGCAAGAGGGCGATAATAAGCTACCACAATTACTGCTTCATACGTCACCCGATTTGTAATTTGCGGTTTTCTATCAAAACTTACTTAACAATAATAGCTTTAATTGCTTAGGAGTTAAAATTAAAAAATATATATATGAACACTTGACGTTATTAGGTTTAGGTATATTTAATCACTTTAAATGCAGGTTCAATCTATAAAATTAAAATCGCTGATCATCCTGATAATCAAATGCCAAATGAGTAACGCAAGAAATATAATAGGAGTCAAACATTTATTTACATCCAACACAGCCCTTGAAACACCTGATTAATTTTTGCTTTTGGAAATATTAAAACATTTTGTTACTAATAATATCTATAGGCAGATTGACAACGCTGAAAATTTGCGTACCACAATTTTATTTCACAATAGGTCGCCATCACTGTAACATAATTGAAGAGCTTGGACACAGATCACTGTGTGATGTTCTACAGGTCCCTTATTTTTTATGCTATTCTCGTATCCGAGAAACATCCGATATACAAAAAATCAACTCAGCATAGCTAAATATATCCTCACTACAAATTTATTATGGCATTAAATGTTATAAAAATTATCAGGTTTGATTTTAGGATTTAACTGAATATCTCAAAACTAACTTCATGTGGCATGTAGCCTTGTTGCTCCAAGCTCTTCAATTATATTAAATAAATTTATTTTTCTGTTTGTCTAAAATTACGTCCCTTCCTTGGTTTTATCGGTAAGTCATGTGAGGTGATGATGCCCATGGAACGCAGCAGATTATTTCATAACTTGTTTAACGCTAAAAACGATTTAATATAAATCTTCGTACAGCTAAATATTAAAGTAATCAAAGATGGCAGCAAAATATATTGTGAAGTTGTGGTACACAAATGTTCATAAGGTTCTAACCTTTACACATTTAATATGTGGTTTTGTTCCCCCTCCATATTATATTTCATATTGAGATTCACAATAAATAAAAAGTTATAAAATTTTGTACTTGGAGCGAATTGTAGTAAAGTAATTGCACATCGCCCTTGTCGACATAATGCAGCACTGTGTGACAAAGCATAGCATACACATGCCGTCCGCATAGGATACCAATTACCGATACATATAGAAAATGTCACATGTCCTACGATGAAATGCAGTGCAGTGCAGTGCAAGTTATGATGTATGTTACAACCACTTATGCGAGTGCACAGATTCACATGCGTACAAAAACCACTATGGGCGATTTTATATCATTCTTTATAACTGTCAAAGCTAAATATAATATAAAATATATTATAGCGCAAGTAGCCCTCCGCTCCACAAACAATGGGGTCATTTCACATTTTCTGATTTTTTTTCCTTGAAAGTATAGGTCAAATTAAATATGTAGGTGTATATTTTACACCTTACAAGTCTTTAGATTCTGGGATCTGATTTTTTGATAGTTGCCTTTAAGGTAGTTGGATCATGAAAACAATGCTATCTATTGCATATTATGTTTATTCTGCTAGGTATCGCAACAGCTAATGGTTGTAATCGTGAGATTGACAAAATAAAGAAAAAAACCGAAAGTTAGAAATCATCACCATCAATGTGCATGAAAATTTCAGAGATTGAAAATATCTGATGAATTTCTAATTAAATTTGTTATATTTTTGAAACCAGAAGGACATACATGTTTTTTTTTAACTAGTTTTTTCCCCAGACCTTCATTTATATTTACCTAGTTTTTAGTCAAAAGTTTATGGGTTATCGCGATTCTAGAAACAATTATGTCGATGAATTCTTGAGCTTCCCTATACTCGCCATGTTCCAACTTTGGAGTTCTATAACTCCGATCGGAAATGGGCAAGTTGGGTGCCTAGCTGTATGACAAAAATTATTAAGATTTTATAGATTTCACTTCATGCTCCAACAACCTTAATTTCAAATATTTCAACGCTGACGTTGCAACTTCACGTTCACGGTTACGGTAGTCGAGCTCTACCGGTTTAGTTTGGAACTATATGATTGGTTTGGTATTTATTTTAATAAATGTTTTATTTACATACCTTCGACTCCACTAGTACTTTTAAAGAAATACACAATAATCTTTTCTCTTGTATACTCTGCTGGTCTGCTGTCACCTTTCACAATTTTAATTTAGAGTACTGTCTCATGTTTACAACGGATAAAACGGAAATCATGTGGAGCGTAAATGGGTATGTGTGAGAGAGAAATGTCTTTGTGTCAGTATGAAGCTGTGACGTCACAAATTTAGTCCGTGTTTACAGCCGCAAAAGTTTATTAGCAAATTTATGAATGAAAAGTAGCATATTTCAAATTATTTTATATTACTATATTTATTATTTTTATAAAAAAAAATGAAAACTTTTTTTAAATGACCCCATTTTCAAATTAAAACTAAAATCAGTATCAATATCAAAGTGGTTTAAAACGTCCTGGAAGTGAATGTATTGATTTTGGATTAAGTCCAATCAGATCTAAAGTAATGATATAAAAACAGCCACCGTGAGTTAGTAAAATAAAACATTAGAAAGAGTAAAAAAGAGAGCACGTCCGACGTTAATTTGGAAGAACTGTGAAGTACATTTAGTTAGTTAATTAAGACTACTTCAACAACAATGACCAAACAATCCGCCTCGGCCTCAGCAAGAACAGAACTGTTTGCAATCAATCGATAGATCGTTTGTTCGATTTCGATTACACAAAGTGATAACATATATACGCCAGCATTGCAAAATCATAACAAACTCCAGACTACACACTCATCACCCATCCGATCAACAAATAAACATTTCTTGCGAACTTGTTATGATTTTGAAACCGAGCGTATAGATAAATATTTCTTATTAATAATATTATCGAGAGGCCCATTTGAAATGTAACCGTTTATTAATTTAAAACAAGTTATAAAAACGATATGCTTCATATTGTAGCAAAGTGATCACTCAAAGTTTGTAGCATTCTGTCAATAGTTCAGCAGACAAGTGTCAGAAGTCTTATTATATAGAATGAGCAAGCAACATTTGACCAACAACTTGGTCATTTTCAACAACTACGTTTTAAATTATAAACCATACTTATTCATATGATAATAGTTATCAGTTAGTGGAAAGCTGAGAAGTTTATGTTTTGGCAGATTTTCCATTTGAAATAACATGTCATATAGATAGAGAATGTAGATTACTTATCTTGCTGCTGGGCATTTGGGGCATTAGGGGCTCCGTTTTCGCCAACGGACATACTTCTCTGAGGCACGGGACTGCGGCCGCCGCTTCCGCCGCTGTTTAGGGCCATTCGCTGCATTTGTCGAATCACTGTTGCAGCATGGTACGCTTGCTGCAACACAAACACAACAAAAACATTAATATTTATTCTAATCTTCAATGGGGGTTTCCACTATTTCTCATTTTTTTATATACAGGGTGCTGACCGGCACAGTCGAACCCTGGCCTCTCTCCGTGGAAAGCTACCCGCAGTCCTACTCTCTTTTGACCAAACCGCAGCAGAAGGCGCCCGAGCAAAAAACCTCTGCCGACAGAGAGAACCTCGCCACCATGACTCCACCGCCATCAGGGATGGCGTCATAAATTTTAACATTAATTATTTTAGGTAAAAAAGCTTCAAATAAAAATTTCTGCATATGAATGAATAAACAAAAATAATTTTGTATGCACTATTATGATTACGGTGGAAACCTCCATTTTCGAAGTGTACAGGTTAGGGATTCATACCAGTTACATTACAAACTACGATGAAGAAAATGACGTACCTTCCAACGCGATTTTGCGAAATTCTTTTTGAGTTGCTCGGAAACAGTACCATGGATATTCTTATTACTGGCAGCATTACCAGATATCCTGAAATAACTTAAAATAAACATCAACAACTACACAAAATAATATATTTTTACCAAGGATGTGAAAGCGCCTGTCTACAAGTGAATCGTTTTTCAACATTCACACACATTAACTGCCTAATAAAGTCTTTTGCAGAATCGCTAATTTCGTCCCAATAAGGGGAATCGAACTCAAATTCGCCTGCAACAAATAATCTCTTGAATTTGATGTTGTTATATTGTATTTTATGTACCTTTTAAAATTTGCGCAAACAAATTTGCGTCGTTTTCGTCGTAAAATGGGGGATAACCACACAAAAGAATATATGATATGACTCCTATACTCCAAACGTCTACTGCTTTTCCGTAAGGTTTTTGCGCCAGAACTTCTGGAGCAACATATCCCGGGGTACCGCATGCAGTAGCCATAATTCCTGAGTCTTCCATTTTAGATAAACCAAAATCACTAATCATAATTTTACTATCTTCGTCTGGGCTGTAATATAAGAGATTTTCGGGCTGCAACACAAAGAGTTAGCGTCGGAAATAACGTAAATAATAAATGAAAACCTTTAAATCTCGATGAACAACCCCCTGCTCGTGCATATAGTCGACGGCTTCTAACACCTGCCGGATCAAATCAGATGCGTCTTTTTCTGTGTATGAACCTTTTTCTACAATGCGGTCAAATAGTTCACCACCTGTCACTCTGTAATGTAAGGTCGAAAGGAGTATTGGAGGGTTGATTGAAGCATGCATGAATGAGGACTTACAGTTCCATAACTAAATAGACTTTGGATTTATCCTCGAATGTTTCTAGTAACTGGACGATATTTGGATGCGTTAACCTGTGCAAAGAGGACCGAATCAGAGGTGGAGCATCGATTATTCTATAATGATACAAACTTGCCTACGTGTACGTGTTACGTTACCCAATACATAGAACCAACACCAACGTAACGATCACACTCAAGAAGAGTTAAAAGGGCTGAGGGCCGGCAAGGCGAGAAGGCGTTACTTTAGCTTAACACTTAAGAGAGTGGGTAGGGGTTGATTACGGGCGGTAGGGCGTGGCAATTGCCAGTGCTCGGGGTACTGGTATTGGGTAGGGCGTGTTTACTTTAAGTAGGTGGGAATCAAGTTGATCAAGTTCCCCTTTGACTTTGAGGGAGGGACCTGATCTGTTTCGAATTTGATTTTGAGGTGGTGTAGGTGTAACATAGAAAGAGAAAAGCAAAATAAAATGAGGCAGCAGGAGATGCAATACAAGGCAATCTTTGTCATGACAGGGGGGTACTGGCGCTACGAATTCAGGACATCTCCTGCTCCCATTGGGCGTCGGGAAACGGAAACACAAAGCGGCACTCACCACGTCTCCTTCACATTGTCAGAGTTAGACCCGACGCTCTGCTTGGAATGTTCACTGAACCTGAGACACAAACGCACATTACAACTGTTTGTCTCCTCGTCCTCTACCGTGCGGCGTGCGCTCATCCAATTATATATGCACGTAATGCTTCAGACAAAGATTGCCCTTAATTGCATAGCACAGCATATAAATAAATAGATACAAGTATACGATATACCACGTAATTTTTACTACCTGTTTTAAATATGTATATGTGTACTAAAAACACATTTTCTACATGTAAAACCAGAATCAAGTACGCAAAGTTAATACAACTGGCTTGACACTCACCTACGGAGGACTTTTATTTCGTTTTCAAGCGAATCCTCTTTGCCCTTCAAAGCTTTCTTGTCAATTATTTTTACTGCGAACATCTGTCCTGGTTTTTCCTTGCTCTCAGCAAGTCGCACTTCCGAAAATGCTCCCCTGGAAATTCAACATTTGTTTGTCTAGCGATAGCAAATAATATGACAAAAACATATGAAAAAAACAGCTGGACAAACTACTTACGTTCCAAGTAATTCCTTAAGATGATATTTATCTTCAATGGAGGGTTGTTTTTCCGAGTCTTTTCCATCCTTTTTCCCCTTTTTTCCCGAATCCTTCTTACCAAACAGTGGCATTTTTAATAATGTAAACTTCCTCAGTGCTGATTTATAAGTTTTTAGTCACACCAAAACATAGATGTTGAATCACTGAAACCACAATCACAACTTTTTAAACTCTCCTCTTGTTTTAGATCATTTATTACTTGTCATTATTTACTTACAAAGTTCTCGCGAATATTTAAATTTATCGGATATTACACTTATCTCAACCACAACACGACGATGCACTGCCAGCGCCAGCACTTGCTCATAGCGCTTTTTAGTTCTCAGTCTAGCGGCGATTAAATCCACTGCTCCTCTCTTCGCTTTTCTCCAGCAGGGAAAACACAAACATTAACCATACAAAACAATCCCTGGCCACTGGCTGTGGTTGCCTTATGAATCACTCATTTCCCTTAAACTTTGCTTTTGCCTAAATACAAATAAACTTTCTCCTATCGCTTATCTGCCGTCTAATTGCATTTTAAATTTTCATACTGACCTTCGGTATTCAAATTTGTCCTACAACTTGTCTTTCCAGGGCCGGACTCTTAAAAACGCATTCCTGTTCTTGAAATATCAATAAAAAGCAGCGTTACATTAAAAAAGTAATTTTATTATAACGGTGTCGGTCTCACAATTATATTATACCAAAATTGATTTATTTTCATTTTACATGACACTTTACCACTGCAGTATTAAATACGTACTATTTAAATGACCATACATGTATTAGCATTCATGTATATACATACATTTATAATTATAGTTTATTTAACGCACACATTGCAAATCAAATAACTGGATAAATAATAAACATATTTGACTCATATACAAATATGTTTAATATTTGCATTTAATTATATTTACTGTTTAAACTAATATATTCGAAATTTTCTCATTATGAAATTTGGAAACGAATCTTAACGCTATGTCTTTTTACATAACAATTATATCATATTAGATAAGAATTATGTCATATTCCGTAATTATTAAAACTATTCTAGATTTGAAAATTAATCTTTTGCTTGAACGTGGCAAGTTTATAATAATCTAATAATAATCAAACAATAAATATTTAAACTCTTACAAATTATAACATAACCACATGTTGAGAATTAGCTAACATAAAATATTAAAATAAATATTATGATTAATAACGTTATCTAGAAAAAGATGTTGACGGCCCGGGACTATTTTGACGATTTTGGTTTCGGGCTGCTTTTAAACTGTCCAAATATTCTTGTTGGGACGCGGCTAGAACTCGCGCCATAACATCAGCGTCTTCCCAGTCTCGCAATCCTAAAATTCAAATAATTTACCTCTTGTCTTAATCAAACATCTAGAATCTAGGTTCTAGGTGAACTTCATTTGACCATAAAATATTTCTCAACGTTTTCGCATCGTGCAAGGTTAAGCCAATTAATTATAGTGACTCGCTTATGAATATTATAATTATACATAGGGTGTAACAGCGAAACCGACCATCGCCATTATTTTCTTTATTATTATAGTTACGAAAAAATACTATAGAATAAAGTTGTACAAGACCAAGAAGGATATTTATTTATAAGAGTCACAAAGTGATTTCATAGAAAAATACTTAGTATTTAAATACTTTTTTTGAGTACTGTTCCCAGCTTTGTAACTTGAGAACCACTGGTTTAAAAAATATATATTTTCTTCGCTAATCGAATGTCCCCCTTTGTGTCCTAGAACTTTGTTCTATAGCATTTTTTGTAAATATAATAAAACAAATAATGGTGGTTTCGCTATTACATCCTGTATACTTATCGCATGAATTATTGGTCCGTAAAGTGTACTTACCAATAGGTACACATTCAGCCACCGCGCCTATAAATTAAATTATTACGTACCGAAAATTTCTGGCGGAAGGCGACTAAAAATGGAATCTGTTTCACAGAAGTTTTTCACAGATACTGTCACCGCGTTCGCCTTATCTTCAATCATCTGACTGCTGGAACTTCCAGAGCAATCCAGCTCAGGATTCACTATTATTCAATCATTATTTTCATTGATTCGTTAAATTGAAATATCTCATCTTACCAAAAGCTGTGGAAGGATGCGCTTCGGGAATAGGCGAACTCTTAAGGCTTTGCGGTTTGGGAGATCTAGAGGGCCTAGGAGAACTCTGCGACGTGTTGGGAGACATTGAACCTCGAGGTCTAGGAGACCGAGGACTCATGCAAGCAGCGGATGTGATAGTAGAGCTACTACCAGCAGAAGAGCAAGCCTGTTGTTGCTTCCTTCTTTTTTCGTTGTCCTTGCACCACTGGAGATAAGATTCGCGAGCAACTTGCTCTTCAATTACTTCGTTTGTTGCTTCCCAGTCTGTAGCTTTCAACTTATCTTCCATCATTGTCTACGGCAAATATAATTTGAAAAAATCCGCATATTTACTATAACATTACTTGTTCAATAAGTAGGTCTTCGCTTTGACGGACAGCGTCGGTCATCTGTCGTCTGTCTATTTCTCCAGGTAGGACGTAACTGGGCAACCCTAATCCAACACCAACTGATGGGTTGAATGGGTTTGTAATGGAATTGTAGTGAGAAGCTCGCTGGTATGACAATCTGATCGGCTCGTAATCAGATTTTTGCGCGCCGTGAAATATATTAATTGGTTCTTAAGACAGAACAAATTAGTTTGCGTTAAATAAACAATATATGAATAAATCATACTTAGCTGATAACAATACACTTCGATGGACCGATGATACATTTCACTCAAAGCCTGGATTTCTAAATGATTTCCGTGGACGAAATCATGGCGCTTACGACTTACGTATTTGTTGAAATCTTCAGTAACGTACGCGCAGTAGAAATCACGATTTTTTAACTGCAAACACCACAATTATATATTTACGCTTTTACACCCGGTTCTTTCTCGGGTTACTGGGCCGTGGTCTGATACCTAACGTTTTGCCTAATAAGAATACTTTCGTGGGGTCTTTATAGACCCCAAATGCAAATATCACAGCAATGTGTATAGGAACAAAGTCAACATGTTCGACCTTTGAGTTGTTCACGTTCTTCTGATTTTTTTATGTTAATGTATAAAACAACCAGTGCTTTTTGAACGAATTAATGATTTTAGAGAAAATTGTTATATACATAAAATGGTCTAGAATAAGGGGTTAATTTATCAGTAATAACAAAAATGGTTAAACATCACTTAATTCTATATATTTTATTTAATAACTGACATTTTTTTTGTGAACTAAGTTTGCATTCTAACCAAATCAAAAGGCAGAATTATATCCCTATCTAAACCAACGCTATTTTATAACGTGAAATTAAGTCTAGTTATAATTTCTGTTCATGTGAAGCTTTATCTATCAATTTAAAGAAATAATTGTTTATTTGAATAGAAATTACATATAATAATAAACTAACCCAGTTTAATAGATAAATTGTTAACATTTGCTAATTTCTACTGTTACAAAGCATATAAAATTAATTTTGTTTCAAATACAGAATTTTATGCTCTGCAACTTTTATTTGACACTTTTTTACTTAAAATAATTAACGAGGCGAATTATTTATTGTCACTGTCACTGTTTTTTTCAATGTCACCTGAAGATACGTATCACAATGTTAGGCGAAGCATTAGGTAGTAATTGATCTATCAGATCATGGCCCAGGAACCCGAAAAAGAACCATCCTAAAACAATTATTATAAATAAATGATAAAATATATGAGAACTTACGATATAATCCATGCAATGTGTTCGGACCACACTATGCATTTCTTGGTCGCCATAAACTTGATCAGCAATAGCGCGGAATAAACAAGCACCATCTTCAACCATGGGTTTAATAACGAAACCACGTTTTTCCAAAGAACGTGCAAATATAAGATCACGCTAAAACAAAATATTAAATAATAATAGTACAGTACACAATAAAATATTTTACCTGTCTCCATTCTTCCTCCGTTAGTTGTTTGCTAGGATGCTCACTATACTCATCTTCACTGTTATACCCAGTCCCATCTTCTCTTTCTCTTTGTTGTATAGTAGAATCATCATTCAAATTGTCACTATTCTGCACCGAAGCCGAAGGGGATTTAGTTATCAAATCCAATTTTAATTCACAATCAATCTTCTGTTCAAGCTCTCGTTCCCGTTCTCGAGCCCGTTCTCGCTCCTGTTTCTGCTCCCGAATTCGTTTTCTTTCTAAATTTCTGTAATATCTCTCTTTTGGGTTTGGGATGCTGGAACTAAATAATCACATAGTCATGTTTGCATGGGTTGAACCTTGAACTACTCACTAAGCATATGTTCGCCGTTTGCTAGAGCTAGATGCTTCTTCGAAATTGCTGTGCGTGTTATGTAAATTGGAATGGCTGTGACTTGGGCGTGAATGTTGCAATTCCTCATGTCTCGTCCACAACTGTCGGTCATTGCTTTCCTGTAAACCATACCTTTGTTTTCATTGCTATTGATACGTTTGACATTTTCAAAATGGGGCAACGTACTTTCATGGTCGCCATAAAATATTCAAATTGATAATTATCTTACCTGATGTTTTAATAGCTGGCCGTGCCCCTGAGATAAATTCAGTCCCAGCTGCAAAGAATTGTGATTCAATCGAGACGGTGGAATATTTAATCCAATGGGTATTTGTTGATTTGTTTGAGTATTCTCTTCAGGTTCCTCGTTATTGCCATTATTTTGGCGTTTTGCCGGTAAAATTGTCATTGTTTCTTATTGTTACGAATTCTAAATATCACTACAATTTATATTTTTATTAAAATCACAATAATTTCACTCTGAATTGCGTGTATTCATAAAAGTGATGAAACGAAAATAAAATCAACAATGGAGTCTTGCACTTGCGTGCTTCTTCTTCTTCAAATTCCCTCAGCCTTGACGCACTACGATCTAATTTCAAATCACGCTCGTTGCTTCTACTTTTTTCATTTGTATAGATAAATAATGCGTCATTACAGATAAAACAAATTATAGTCACTTTCAAATATTTCATTTTATTTGGTATTTAAAATGTATATTAAATTAAATAATCATACAATGCAATAACATTACCACAATAAAATCATTTGTATATGTATTAATTAATGCGAAATATACACTGTTCAAAAAATTAGGGCAACACTTTTATCAAACTAGACATAAATAAAGCCTAACATAAACGATAGAAAAGAATTCTACCGCTTCAAATCAGTATGATTCGAAATCTACTCTGAGAAAAAATCTAGTGCCCACCCATTACTCCCATTCAAATATTTTGTGACAGTTTAATAAAGTATCATTGCTCATTAGTAGTAATTGTTTTCATACAAATATAATTCATAATCCAGTTTAAATGTTATAAAATGATTGCATACAGTACAGAGCATAGGCGCCGACTTTTCTATAACCCAGGGGGGCCAAATTTTTTTTTAATAAAAAAAATATTTTCATATATTTTTTTTATTTCATGAAATTTGTCTTATTAATAATCATTACAGAAAAATTAAATAAAATACAGTTTGTTTAAATACCTACGAATTTTATATTTTTTTATGTTACGCCTAAAATTAAAAAAAAATATATTTCAAATTGTATGTAAATCGAGCTCTTTTTTAATTTTTGCATGACAATTAAATATAGCGACATTATCGAATGTGAAATTAATATGAAAATTGTGAATTTAGTGGCCACCTATCGAATACGTTCCAAATAAAACTTGACCAATAATGTAAATGCCATATTGAAATATTTTTAAATTAGTGAGATCGAAGCAAAAGCGCTAAAAATTTGAATAGGGAAGGGGAAACATAGTTTCGCCCCTTCTATATATGAACGCCCCCTTTCCCCTACTCGTCACAGTCGGCGCCATGGTACAGAAGAAAAATATACTATAGTGGAACTGTCACACTGATAGTGATAATTGTGTTTTATTTCCATGGCCGTCTGATTCTTGACAAAATTGTCACGTTTTATATCTTAAATATTTCGTCCTGCAGATCTGCTGTGACATTGAATTTAAACTTATTTAATGTAAAATTCAATTCTAAACAACTGTTTATTCTTATAGTTTTGCTCTAAAAGTTGCAGATTTTAAAAGTGTTCCCCTATTTTTTAACAGTGTAAAATAGATCATAATATAAATGAAAAATTACATGTTTTAAAGCTACTTTATAAATATATAAAATATTTTGTGTCGATAGTTTAGTTGAGAACTTGCATAGGCTGTCTCAGGTGCTCCGGTGCATGGTAATGTTGTTGGGGGGTCAAAGACGGATGTATTGGGGGCGGAAAACAGCGAACATGTTCCACAGACAAGCCATCATTATCCCCAGACTTTAAAAATTTATTTAATACAGCAAAAATCTGCGAGTTCAATACTTGGAATCTTCTTATTCTATCCACCATTCGCTTCAAATTCTGCAATTACTACTGTAATTATAAATATACACAAATAGTTAATAACTTACAATTCCTTTAACAACATCATCCTTGCCGTCTACTCGTTGCACCCTTAAAATATGATAACAAAAATCTAACGCTTCAAATCTTCGTTGTTGTCCAAGAAGTACTATCATAGTACATCCAGCCCAATGAAGGCCTTCGCCAAATAATTCCCTGAAATATTTATTTTATACAAAGTTTTAATAACAAAAATTTGAAATCATACTCGACGGTAAATTCAGTTTCAGCAACAGGAATACAATAAACAAATTGTAAAGCTGACCACAATCTGTGGAATTCTGTACATTCATCTACGTTCATAACTCCATTTGGAGGTGGGGGTCCCACCCAAATTGGATCATCTAAAAAGCTTCGTAATCTATTTAATACCACCTCAAAAATAGACAGACCGCAGCATAATCTTTCTCGAGTTAGGAGGTCTCCTTCTCGCGATATCATTGCTTGCTAAAAACATTTTTCAATAACAATAATTTTACAATACACAACTTCGTGCACAAAATGAGTAAAACAAGCATAATCAACATTGGTCTAATATTCAACAGTCTCCAAGAATGAGGCCATTTTGTATTATTCTATACATGTATCTATACACTGTCGAAATAAATGAAATTAAAGCAGGTGGGCCAACTGGTGCGGGACGGGGCTCGTATGTGCACGAAGTTGTGAATCCCCTGTATTTGCGAATAATATACCTTTGCGGTGCCAAGTTTTTCGATGTTTGGTACAATCTGCAAAGCAGCATACTTTGCTTCCAGTCTTTTCTGTTTTGTCTCGGGCTTTTCCCCTTCCTTACAATACGGCCTCGGTAAAATATTTTGGAATGGCGCAGCGTGTAACAAATCACAAACTTCTTCTTGGGACAAAGCTTGTTCCATCAATAAACAGAACAAAATTGTGTTACCAAACTCGCGGAAATTATGGAATAATTCTGTTTTCGCGTCTGGATATTGCACTATGTCATTTAATTGAGCATGATAGTAACCGAGTACACCTGGAGATCCATAATCGTATCGTGGAAGTTTGCAGATTTTGGGCATGGCTTCCATTAAAGTTTTCGTGAATTGTAGTAAGCTTCCTTGTATTAAACTTTTGACGATTTTTAGTAATTCTTCCATTACAACTGCAATTCCTTGGTAACCTAATAATTTACACATTGTGTGGAAATGATGTGGGCCTACAAAATGAGCATACTGTCCATATTGTGTAGTATATGCCAGATTTAGTGGTTTATTGCCCCACAAATAATGGTGTGACATCTGTGGCGGTTTATCTCGATGAACTGGAGGAGAAAATGTAATATTTCTACATTTAATAAAGCGATTTGTGGCTGCGTTGTATACATAATTCGGCAAAAAGTCATAATTCAATTCCCAAAATACATGAAGAGTTATTCTTCCGTATGGTGCAAGAACATTATGATTAGCTTCGCGGAACATCGAATCAAAATCATCTAATGCCAACCATTTACTTAAAAGTTTATGGCACAACCTATTAACTTGTAACAATCCATCCAATTCCATCACTCCGGTTATATCTCCGGCTTCGAATTTACTGACCGCCAAATCGAGAGATTTTTGCATATCAGCATTAATCCTCTGGGTGATCAATTTGTTCAAGTCGATAGATCGTCCCAGCAGTTGTACATGTCTTTGTTTGAGTAAAGTTTCATAACGATTTGCTCTTGGATACGGCAATAAATATGAACCCATTGCAAGACATTCTACTCGGAATCGCTTATCCAGGAAGATACTAGCAGCTAGTTGTTTGTAATAAGCGAAGATTTGTTCGCTTAGTTTATAGACGAATTGGTCGAAACATAAATTCACCTCAGCTTCAACTTCGTCATAGAGGAATTGTTTGCGGAAAATTGTAAGAGCGTATAATGCGCTGTCGTTGTATAAATCCAAGGGATACAAAACATATCTAACAAAATATATTACAAATAAAACGAAATCAATTAATATTTGTACACTTACTCCATCATAGAAGGTTCTTTCGTTTTTAAAATGTGGTCTGTAAGTATCCACGGCATAGACATATCTATAGGAAACTGTATTCGTTTTTCCATGGTTATTAAATCACTACATTCTTCGTTATGGTGATGTCTGACCGTACATTTCTAAAATAATTTGTTATAACAACAAATATTTCATTATTCAGTGCACATGGGAATATTATCTGTCCCATAAGACTATAGTAGGAATTTTTGATATGGTTAGAAATATTTAATTTGGCATCGAAGAGTGTCTAAATACTCCAAATTTAATGGCTTATTATTGAAATATATACAAAAGTATACTATTTGACAGTTATTCATAATTTATTAAAAATAGTACTCGTGGAAACATTTCTATAGCCGAGTTGACTAGATCGGGACTCCGAAATAATTACTCACGAGTTCAAATCCCGCTCAGTTTGTTTTCATTATTTATTTACTAAACAATTTATGTTTAAATTTTGTAATTTATTTATTAATACATTTTACAAATAATAATAATAATAAGAGAAGTCCTAAAACTTTATAGCCATACTATGTATGTTCATGTTGTTTTAAAATATGTTTTGTAATATTAAATTTTGACAAGTTTGAAGTATAATTTGAATTATATGTAGTTCACCGTCATCTGTGATCGTGCGGTTAAAAGTGCTCGCTTGATATTGTTGGAATCTCACACGAGTCAGTTTTTAATAAAAACCGACACACCGAGATGAGTCCGAGTGGCAGCAGATGTCACTATAAGCTACTCTGCAACAGAGGGCACTAAAATGTCTCTGTACAGGGTGTAACACCAAAACCGACCACTGCCATTATTTTCTTTATTATTATAGTTACAAAAAATACTATAGAATAAAGTTATAGGAGACCAAGGGGGACATCCCATAAGAGAAGAAAATATATTTTTTAAACCAGTGGTTCTCAAGTTACAACACAAAGTTATATTTTTTAAATGGGATGATTTATATTTTTTGGCCTATTCGATAGAGTATTTTTTTTAATTCAACTATGTGTTTTTTTATATCATTACATAACAAAAATATTGAGAAATATTCAATTGAAATTTAAATAAATTTTATTTTTACAGTTATTTTTCAGTGGGGTATTCCAGTAATTTTTTTTTATTTTTTTTTCTGAAACTTCCATAAATTTGAAATACAAATGTGAAAATTTGAGTTTTTTATTGTGTCATTTCCGCGAGATATGAATTTTTGAATTATGCTTAAAAATTTGAATTATATGGTATGACGTCTATTCGCTTCATCACGTGATCTGTGGAAAGACTACAGCTGTTAGTCGCTTGGCTTGGAGCGAGTAAGGGGAGGGGAATTGGTTTGTTCACAGTGTCAGATGCTATTTTGTTTTGGATGACTTTCATTTGTTTTATTTGTTTTGTTATCCGTGGATTTTAGTTGTAACTATAGTAAAGTATTATTAGTTAAGAATTTGGTTGCTGTCATATCAAAACTAGCAAGAAACACAAAGATCAGCTGAGAAACGAGAAAGCATCAATGGTGAACGCACTGCTTTTTCTTTTTCCACAAGCAGACAAGTACGTCATTATATACGTTATAGAGCGAATGAACGTCATACATCACGTGAATCTTTTCCGCGCTAAAATAAAACACATGGAAAATCATATTAAATAAAACAATTTTGAGTTTGTTTTTCAGAATTCGGTCGTTTTTCAACCTAATTAATAACATTATAATGTTTTTTCTTTTAAATTTTACTACACTGGAATACCCCAATTGAGCTCAAATTAAAATGAAACAAATATTTGTTAACAACGTTATAAACACTGTTGTATTTGATTTCTATCCTAAATAATTCAAGTTTACAAATAGCAGTTTTTGGTTTTCATAAATAGCCTACTGAAAAATGACTATAAAAATCAAATTTATTTAAATTTTAATTGCATTTTTTTCAATATTTTTATTATGTAAGGATATAAAAGTATCGAATAGGCATAAAAAATATGTATAATCCCATTTGAAAAAATATAACTTTGTGTTGCAACTTGAGAACCACTGGTTTAAAAAATATTTTCTTCTTTAATGGGATGTCCCACTTAGTCTCCTGTAACTTTGTTCTATAATAT
The DNA here is from genome assembly GCA_951394225.1 of Harpalus rufipes. NCBI lineage: Eukaryota > Metazoa > Arthropoda > Insecta > Coleoptera > Carabidae > Harpalus > Harpalus rufipes. The sequence goes on from OX596278.1 coordinate 4,341,065, forward strand.
TTTTTTGTAACTTATTCCGACGTGCTGCTCGAAGTATAACAAAGATATTTTGCGTTGCGGGGTAAGGGGAACTTGTTTATTAGGTTAGCCTACTGTCAAATTAGTACGTATTTTTACTTATTTATTTTTGTTTGAGCAAGTTTGTAACGACGTTTTGTATTACAGATGATAAATAGAAACAAGGTTGTGTCCACGGCGTCAGTATCATCATCAACTGTCATTTTGACATGTCACATCGCATCGTGTAAAACAACGACACTAGCGACATTTGTGGTTTTAAGTATGTAAGTATGACGTCACAGAGAAGAGGTCTATTTGAATCATGTAATATTTTAAATAACTTTTTTGAAATATTTACATAATAAATGCCGAATTTTATTACAGTACATATCTTATTATGAGTCATATATTCTAAACAAATAAGAATTTCATTAAATTTTAACATATGGTAACTACCCCATTGTATATATGTAAATTGTGATTTTTTTATTTTCCTTTATTTATTTATTTTCTTCTTACTTTTAACACATAAAAAACTTACTTGTATTCGTCGTCCCATAGTCATCTCCAAATAAAATTCCCTGTACCAAAGTTGAGATAAATCACAACAATTTTGTAAAGATTCTAAAATATAAAACAGAATAAACGTATTTTCTAAAAAAATATTGCAGAAACATACCGCTGAAACTTAGTAAATAATTCCAATAAAAAGACGTTTTGTGGAATTGGTCAATTTGGGCTAAATATTGGCCATCTATATCTTTCCTCAAAGTTCTTTTCCCTCCAGACTTATCCGCTATTAAAGATTCAAGCATAGTACGCACCATATACAACTGAGTACTCGAGGGTCCCACATTTCTCCGTGGAACCTTTATTCCAAACCCATTATCCGGATCCTTCTTTCCTTTTAAAGCAGGATCGGCTAAAGGTTCCATACCTCTTTGCCAATCTGCGCAAGTTTCTCGAACTGACATAATTATACTCCGGATTAAATCTTTTTTGTTTTTAATAGCTTTCCGTAAAGGTTCGCGCAATATTAACTGCACAAAGTCTTGGAGTTCTGCGTAGATGTGTCTTCTGATGGCATCGTTGAAGACTGTTTCCATTCTTGCCATGAGAACTTGAAGGCCTTTAATCATGGCTATAACTTCGATTAATGCAAATTTTTCTTCGTCGCTGTAGTTGTATCGAGTCGCCTTGAAAAATAAATTATATAAATATTTTGGATTTTTTTGTAACTTTTGTTACCCTTTCATATTCTTCGGCTTCCAAAGGACATTCTTTGTTTTGGTGATGGTCTGTAGGATGTAAAAGTTTCCACGAATATAGTTCGGTAACTACACTGGTCCATTCAGACAATAATTGTAAACCTCTCAACGCTAGATCAGCTGTTTCTTTATTTTCTGCGTCGCTGCCACTTTCTTTATACGTTGTTGTTACCTAAAAAAATGCAAAATTTGCTGTTTTTTATCTGAACGCTCACTTGTTAATTTATTGAGCAAATTGCTAGTGAGCTAAAAAAGTGAGCAATCACTTCACAAATAAAACAACTTATTTATGTAGTAAAATGAATAGTGTGGCGCCATAGTTACCCTATGTCACCACCACTTGCTCCCATTCATTAGCGAGTGCTTAGATAAAAATACAACAAAATATTTTTTCATTTCAGAGAAGAATTATTAGTGCCATCTATCAACAAGTGAACTAACAACCCCAACTGTGAATATTAAAAGTAAATGTCGGAAAACGGTCTATATTTATATTTCATTTGAACTGACTTCCCCTACACTATTTGTACCTGGAAATAATATTTATTTACCTCGTTACTGTATCTGGCAAGCTCACTGATGTACTTGACATGGTCTTCTCGAATTTGTGGCAGATGGACCATAAGATCCGCTTGTGGAGAAATATTATTTGAGTTTGATAAAGGCCATTTGCTTGGATCAAAATGTTTGCTGCGCTTTATGTAGTTAAATGGCGCTATTTGCATATCGCCAAATAATGGCACAACTTCCAGATTCTTGAATATTCGATCAATCCGGTCTAGTCGCAACTTTTTCTTCTGATCTAATTTGTTGATGTTACAAAGTTCACTATCCATTAAAAACAACCCAAAGCCCATAACTTTTACCAACATGTGCTTTTCGCTCGGTGTTAAATACATTTTGGAATCAAACATATGCACACAAATATTTACCACATCAGCAAGAAGGTCTTCATAGCCAGGGATTTTTTCTAAGTTTTCTTTGACTGTATCGCGAATTTTATTCTGTGTAGCGAGAAACATGGATAAATTTTGTGATTCTTGTAAAGTTTGAGAGTCCGACATAACTTTTAAAAATTGCGCAGCTCTGAAAATATAAATATTAGCGTTTAATGATAATGAATCATATATTTACCTTCTGTATGTTGAGTAATCATTTTTAACACTTGATTTCATGTTTTTGAGTTCGTCTAAAACAGCGAACATATTTATAAATTTTCCTAAAGTTAGTAAATAAGCTTCTGATACGAAATCTTTTCGTTTTTCATGATGGCAAAGACGTTTTACTTCGGCTGAAAATCTTTCAATAGCTTTTCTCTAAAACACAGAAAAAAAATCGTGAAACACTTATACACAGGGTAGTGACTCAAACACCCGAACATATAACAAAATACAATTTGCAGGCTTTATGGCAGAAATATATATTTTGTTTACACAAAAACTATACATTCTACAGAAATATGACTCATGACGAGGGCCCTGAAAACAATAATTTTCTACAGCCTGGTGCAAATTTCATTAAAATCGGTCACACCGTTTGGGCTGTAGCCTTGTTTAAAGTTTATGCGATGCTCGAGATGAATTCAAACAACTATATATAGTGAATCTATCCTTTTAGTATTTAGGTTAGTATAATTTTACCAGCTATTATTTATAATTACTTAATTTAAAATACTAAATTATTTATATGAACATACATTACAAGTAAAAATAATCTAACTTGACAGATAAAACGTTTAACATTTGTTAATTTTTTGTTTTAATTCCATGGCTATCGGTATTCAAAATTAATTGTGCTTATTGATTAGGGAAATTATAAATATTTGATTTTACATGTTTGGATGTTCGAATTACCAGCCTATATAATTTTTGGTATATTACCTGGAAATACATAAAATTCAACAGTTTGTTTACTTCTGGAGCCAATACCTCAACTGTTTTTTCGTAAATTTCTACCCTGTTAGGTTGTTCATTAGATTTTGGTTGTGGAATGGCTCGAGAACAACAACGCCAGGTATACAACATGACTGCATGTTCTTGGCCTTCTTCAAGCAACTCATTCTACAAAAAACATGTAATTGTCTTTGTACCTAAATTAGGAAAGTGTTCTCTTACTAAACTAGCGTGAACTGTAGCCTCTTCGATGTATTTAGCAATGCCTGTAACGAATCCATTCCTATCTTCGAAGTTTGTGTCAAAATTAGCAACGTAAACAACAGAACATGGTTGAGCTTCAATACACGGTTGTTCATCGGGTAAAGTTAACTCGTCTAATACGTCTACATTAGATAAAGCATCAGTTAGGGATACTCTGTCGTTCATTGCCATTATTTGATTGTAATCTGGAAAAAGTAAATAACAGGATAAAAACAACGGTATATGCAATATTTATTGGTAGAATTTAAATGTGTAATAATAGTTTAATACTTACAGTTTAAATGAAGTTAAAATTCTTCATTTAGATGTGAAATTCTTGTTGTTTAATTTAATAATAACTAATTTTGATGACTAGTGACAGATGAGTAAAATCCGCACCCTATTAGTAATGTGTTGTTATCGAGTAGGCGGCGCTTTTCCACACTTCAAGTTCAGCGGGATCATTTAAATTGTGATATACACTAGGATTATAATAAGTACAAGTATCAAACGTTATAGTTTAGTATATTATACAGCATAATTCTAAGAAATGTATACAGGTGTAACAGCTAAACGAGCTACCCCTAATAATTTCTATATTATTAAAAATACAATAAAATAATAGGCAAACTTATTTAAGGTCAAGGGGGACATTCGATTAGAAAAGAAAATATTTTTTTTACACCGGTGATTCTTAAATTACAACACAAAGTTATATTTTTTTATGGTATATATTTTTACCCCCATTCGATAGAGTATTTTTTTTCTGACTTTAAGATCAATTTTTTTATACATAGCTTATTGGAAAATAATTATAAAAATAAAATTTATTTAAATTTCGATTGAATTTTTCTCAATATTTTTGTTATGTAAAGATATAAAATGATTACATGGTTGAATTCAGAAAAATATACTCTATTGAAAAGGCCTAAAATATATACACATCCCATTTTAAATATATAACATTGATCTACTACAACTTTTATTTGAATGATTTTTTCTATTCTCAATAATCAAAAAAATAATCGAGGTGTCCCGTATCTGAGAAACAACCTGTACATAACAATAACCTCACCTATCGCACAAAATTCGCCTCGAGTTTTCCAAGAGTGACTTGTGTGCGTTAACTACTCTTTTAAGAGCCTATTTTGCATCCTCTACAAACCCTATAAATTTGAAACATGTATTCGTTAACACCCTATACAAATAAATGATCTAGTAAAAATCATTATTATAAAACATTTATTTAATTTAAAATAATACAGTTTAAATATACTTTTATTCGCATTATCACTGTCAGTCATAAATGACAATCTTAAATTATATCTTTAATAACAATTTACTATTTAATGTCTATAACATTAATGTAAAAATAGCATTTAATGATTAATAATGATGGAATACTTGATTTATGAATAAGGACATATTTTTCACAGATAAGCATCATCACCATGTGCATATTTAAAATTAAAATCATTTACTAACATAATAGTCACAATTCTTTGTTAAAAAATAAAATACTTTTTCATAAATTGATCGAGAATGTTATACTCTTTATTCATAGAATTGTACCATGTTGTAGTCATCTAGTCCATATATACAATAAAATATTAAGTACTACGAGTGTTATCTGGAAAATTGATGTTATCGTTATCCTTTCCAGTTGTTAAACCATTCACATTCGCATCGTCAGACTGAGTGTTGAAAAATGGTTGTTGTCTATTTGCTTGGTAGTATTGTTGTTGTTGTTGTTCATAGGTTAGCTGTTGCTGGGATCCAGTTGGAGGGATACCAAAGGATTCAGATGGAAAATTTGTTACGGACACAGAGGGTTGACGGGGAACAACAGTCTGGGTAGAAACAGGTTGCACGGATTGCTGTTGATTCGAATTCGAGAAACTAGTTGACTGCCCTGGAAAATTATTCTGGTGGTTCAACTGGGTGGGTCGTTGATTTTGTGGTCTTACTTGTGGGTTCTTTTGCGTGTTTACATTCTGCTGTGTAGGCTGAAGGTTCTGCTGAGGGTTTGGCATTCTAGGGGGTGTCTGATTTGGTTGTTGGGTCGATTGCACGTTAGCAACTTCAGGTTGCATGATACGACCTTCAAACAAAATAGTTCCTGTTGGAATGTGGCGAATGAAAAATAAAAATGGATGATCGGCCTTGAATCGCGGTTTTGTAGTCCCCATTAAGGGGATGACAACAGCTCCAGACGCTGCAGAAGCAACTGTTCCTTCTTCATTAACCTCCATAAAAGTTTTATGTAAAAGATTGCTAACACGAGTGGCTATATTGACAGCTATGCCAGTAATTTCAGCTTTGGCACTTTGCAGGCTGTTGATGTGAACTTTTGGAAGGTAGCTAATTAAATCTAGATTATAGTTGATTTTGAATCGGGGCAATGTGATGAACACTTCCGTTTCATTTAAATTCCTGACTATGCTGTCAATTGAATTGCGGATATCCCGTTGTAATTGTCTAATTCCATGTCTTTTGTTCGGCAAAATGACTACCATTGAATATTCTCCACCCTGTATACAGAAATTGTTGTTATTGTTTCGAATGCTATTTAAAAAATAAAAGTTGATAGTTGTATCTTGTAAACCTGGCTTTATAAAAAATATCTACATCTGCCAGTAAATAGTATATTTAAAATAATAAAACTTTTATATGAGTCATTTTTTTCTATTACTTATAACAAAAAAGTTAAGAGGGGGGGCGTCTTCTCAGACTCAGTCATATAATACTTACAGTATATGGTATTTCGACGACTTTGGCATGCAAGTGCGGTACTTCATCATATTTGAAATTGTCTACTACGTCCATCATGGGAGTCGGTTGGCAAGCATCATTTGAAAGATAAAAACAATTATTTTTTGTACCATATTCACTGAATTTCTTCTCCCATTTTCCTTTGAAATATAAGGCATTCGCCAGTAATATTTTTATATCTTTTGCGTTTCCTTCATCAACCAAATTTGGTATGGTATTTTGTGTCGCTTGTCGTACCCAGTCATTTATTCTTCTCGCACTAGTTGAAGGATTATTTGTATCCAATCTTTCAATATCAGCAAAATAATATTTTTGTATTTTATTCCGGTACGTGTCAACAACTCGGTAGTCGTTTGTTACAAAAATTCTGTTCGCCATTATCAAATCGACGTATCCTTGGGATTGCTAAATCAAAATATGTTAGTAAACATTATTAAAATGAAAGCGTTTTATGTTTTTACCTGGAAGGCAGCCAGCAAAGTGTGGAATTGTTCTCGCACTCCTTCATTGTTTGGAAGGCGAAGGGCACTTCTGATTTCTTCAGCAGTTTCTCCTTGGGATCCTTCAAGCACCATGGCCAGAACACTTTTTATACTTAATGGGGATATTAAAATATTTCCTTCTGGTTGGTGATCTGCAATTGCCTGTACATTTTTTTTATATTTTATTTGTTTCAATGTATAGGCATTAGTTTATAATTATATATTTTATAATAATAAAATGTTGATATAAGTGCTATAAACTTTTGAATACAAAGAGCAGTATGTCGTAAATCATTTTAAAATATGAAAATTCTTTAATAGATTTCCAGGAACAATTTTGTATGTGTTTAAATAATTAAAAAGAAATAAAATATTTTGTAATGCTTGTCAAATAAATATTAGATTTTAAAATTCCAAGGAAATGGAAAAACGTTTCCTTGAAATGTTTAAACAAATTAAAAACGTATACTTTGTCTAGCTAACGGTTTTTCCAACATGACTAATTTGTATTTATAATTTTTATAACTGATTCATAAAACTGGCTCCACAATTAAAATAGAATATTGCATTGATATTTTGCATTTTTATTATATACAGGTTGTTCATTTTATTTTGTCCACTATTGCTATCTCGGGAACTATAAGAGCTACGAGGTCGGTTAAATTAGCAGACAATTGTACTAGACTATTTTAATGAGCGTAAAATTACTTTTTTTTAACTTTCAAACTGTGGAGAGCAATTTTGTTTTTCTAAATATAAAATAAATAAAAAAATATATCATCACGGCATATTACCCATTGCTGGGTGTGCCAGTCTGGTTTGTGTTTGTACACAGATTTCGGTAATGATGATGACATATTTGTACCGTGCAATAGTGGACATAATAAAATGAACATCCGTATATAAAGAATATGTTATACACAATGAAATAAATAAAAAATAAAAACTTAATTTGCAAGGTAATTTTTTTAATTATATACCGGTTTTACCTGAATAATTTTCTGTCCCGAAATAGAAAATAAAATAAGTTAAGGAACCATGGATTAATTTAACAATTTGTAAAAAATTGTAGTTTTTGTTCAATGACAAATAAAATATGAATAGGCAATTTAAATTTATGTTTTAAATGTTTATCTCATGAGGAAAACTATTATTATAAGGAAATAAAAAGAAATGAATGAATCGTAAATAAAATAAATTATATTCACATACCTTGAACAGGTCTATATCAAAATAAAAAAATCTTTCTTGCCGCAAATCATCTGGTTCTGACTCTGGGAAATTATTTGGGAATACATTTTGATTTTGAAAATTATGGACTGGAAATTGAGGTTCCGAAGACGTCACAACTGTAAAATTATTTATTATATGTTTACTTCATCATTATAAAAACTATGGTTTCTTTTCATGTTAATGACAAATCATTCTTTCAATTAAAGTTAATTTTGTACGTCATAAAACATAAAAAATTGTAAAATCTTTATACAAGTTTCATTTACATACAGGTGTTGGATTAATATTTAATGATTTTTTTTATATTGTGTTTGTCATTAAAAATCATTGAACAATAGTTTCAATGATGAAGTTTCATTGTAAGAAATAAAGGATTCTACATTATTTTATAAACAATATCACTTAAATTGCTTTTAGAATAATTAGGTTAATTGTTCTAGTTCATAAAGAACAAATAAATCATAAATATACAAATTACACTTGACTGTTTTTCTTGTAAAATACGTAGTTACCTTAGTTTGTAATTTTAGAGCAATTTAGTGAATTGTTCTAATTAAAATAATGGACAATTAGATGTAAAGAAAAGGAGGAAATTAACATAATATTCAAAACGCGCGTTGATTGGGTATTTCCAAATGGATTAACTTAACGAAAACAAGAAATTAATAACCGGTCTTTCGATGAAGAGTGTGATTAGTGTTAGTGAAGTTGTTTACTAAAAACTATAACTATCTTGACCTTGGACGTACGAAAATCAAAAATGCACAAAATATCGAAATTACCTGCAAGAATAAATAATAGAAACGTTTCACTACACCGCATTGTTCACAGTATAAATAACGAGGACGAGCGACTAAATAATAATCTTCTTCACAACAAACACTAACGCGAACTTTTGCGAAAGTATTGTAACATTTGCTTAAGTACCGACTAGTCGACTAACAGACTACTAACTACTGAGGCGTCTAGTTGGAAATCACATTAGTATATGAAAGATCACTCAGTATCCGTTGAGCAAACACTGCGGTTTTGTGACGACACAAACACACAAACACGAATACGAATGAAGATTCAGTCTTCACGGTCTTCACCAAGACACGTCACGGTTCCTTACAATCTCCCAAGAGCTCGAGGCTTCCACACGCTTATCACGTCCGGATCAAACTAACGTCAAACCTGGTCTTTCTTTTTATTTACACGACACACATCAATGGCAAAACTGTTCATTAATAGGTGTAATTGATTGTAACTGAACGCACTGAACGTATACCGGTTTTTAAATTATTCATTTCGATTATGTGACAATTTAACAAATTAGGGATTTTTTAATTTGGAAAAACTTGTCATTTGTGTTATTAGAAAGTATAACATTTCCTGGGAACAACAAGAGCGGTTGAAGTGATCTATAGGATTCTGAGAAGAATAGTTGCTTGGGAGAGATTTTATAGCGACGCCGCTGTAGTCTGTAGTGCTGGGAGCAAGAAATCTGGAAGGTAGACAGGTTCTTTGGATTTACGTGCGCATTGAGAAACACCAGCATATCCGCGCGCACTAAACCTTGGGATTACCGAAATCTACTATTCTCTCCAAATATTACGTCAGCATTAATTTAACAATGTTTTTTATTTTTAAATATTCATCGTAATGTCTGAGAAAATTTGGGTAATTTATCTGAGCAAATGAGGATGAGCTGTACATCTAAAAATGTGGTAAAACAAGTCCCCAACTTTTGGAGTACGCTGACCGTAAATTCGGCCGTAAACATTAACAGGATGACGTACACATCAAGCTGGTATTTCCAAATTTTAATATGTTGATAAAATTCCACTAGCAGTAGCAGACTAAATCACCGGACCATTCAACACAAATACATTCTTTAGAGACAATATTTTGTGATAATATTGTTGACATTGCGTACAATTGACTCATGGTCATCAATGAGACAATGAATACGTTACTACAGGCGACTGAGAATGCGTTCGATGACACGCAAGGACATTCAACTGAAACTGGAACATTTGATGTCACCGGAAAATAAATTTCAACACAACACAAAATAAAAACAAAAAGCCAGTATCACAAATAAAACGCGACGAAATTTTTAGTGTTATCGGGATTGTTGAGGTTTTTATGTGACGCCACTGGCAAAAAACAAGACCGCGTTGATAATTTCTAGTTTCTTGCGTGACTGGGAACCGCAGTCCGCAGATAAAACAATAATAACTAAGGAGAGTTGGAAATCCCAGTCGCATCCGAACATAATCCATAAATATTCAAATTATTGTAAAAAAGCCTGCACCCTCACATTCCTTGACCTTTATTATACACAGGTTAATTACAAAAATCAATTCATCTACCAACACCTTTATTGGAAGTCGTTTTACAGAAGCAAGCATTACAGGATCAAATACAAATTTTGTACAGCGCAACCCATTTGTAATAAATTAGTAGGTTAACTTAAATCTGCCTCATCGCACACTGGACTTTTGCACTGTACCTGGGGCTGCCGCCGTACTAGTCGGGGGAACATTCACTTCTGGGGTTTCTCCAAACCTACTCGGGAAGTTTAGCTCCTCTTTAAAAGGGGGTTGCGTGCCTTGGACAGGGTTCTCTACTTTTCCCGCAAAAAGGACGTTGCCTGTATATTCATCTTCGATGTAGAAAACAAATGGATGAGAAGCGTTAAATTTTTGACTACCCCCAACCCTGGTGCCTAATATTACACCTTAAAAATAAACACAAATCAGTTGATTATTAATTATTTTTTGTAATATATTTACTTGAGGCAGCATAAGCTGTACTTCCTTCTTCATTTACTTCAATGCCAGCTTTTTGTAAGATGTTGGACACTTTTAATTTCTTGACTACACCATTTCCACGGGCTATACCCGCTAAACTGGCTGTATTTTGGAATATATGGTTCAGACCAAGCTAAAATTATTTACAATTACTTAAAAATATTTAATTTTTATTTCCAATAATTACTGATTGCAAAATTCGTCCTAATTTGGCATTAAAGTCAAACGTAAATTTGGGCAGAAATACACTAACATACTCTTCATCATGCATGAGGTACATTTGACGTCTAAGGACCTCTGGTGTTAATTGTCTAATAAGATTATTCAGTCCACCTTTGGAATTTGGTAATAAAATAAACATAGCAATTTTACCTCCCTAAAAAAATAATAATTGGTATACCACAAGTATGACAACACTAGTTATATAAGATTTTTTTCCCAGAACAAAAAATGTGCATAGTAATTACCTGGAAAGGTAAACGTAAAATTTTCGCATCAAGTTCGATAGAATCAGTAAAATAAAACGGATATTCTATATGCATGTAAGGGACATATAAGGCCCTAGTAGGACTAGTGTAGAAAACACCATCATAGGTATTTTCTCTAGGGAAAGGAGTTTTCCAAAGTCCTTTGAAGAAAAGCGCATTTGTAATTAACATAGTAGCTCCTTCTAGATCTCCTTCAGACACTAAATCTCTGATATACCCATGCGTTATATTGCTGACCCAATAATTTATATCATCTTTAGTGTACGAAGCATTGTTGAAATCTACTGGCTTTACATCTGTGTCATAAAATGACGTCAAAGCAGCTTCGAATCGCTGTTGTGTCTGTATGGAATTATCCATAAATATTCTGGAACCCATGTCTAAAGTTTGACCAGGACTGGACATCTTCAAAGAATCTATAATCCGTTTAAATTTCTTTTTTGTGTCTTGCTTATTTGGAGGAAAATTAACTATTTGTTCTAGTTCTTTTTCAGTAGACCCTGAAGCGCCTTCGTATAACATCGCAAGTACAAGTTTCACACTTATTGGGGATATTATAACATTGCCAAAATCAGAATCTTTTAATTCCTAACAACAATAAAATATAAGAAACATATTAATTTTTTGCTTAACTTTAATTTACTCTTAGTAAGTTCCACTCGAATGCATCATATCTTTGGCCTTCATACGATGCTAGAAATTCATCGAGTTTTTCTTCATCCGTAAGAGTTTGGGCTCTTGAGAATGGTATTAGGAATAAACATAGTAAAACCCCTACAAAATAAATAATATAAACAAGCGAACGAGATAAGAATATGAGTTATTTTCTATCATTGACCTTACGAACTTTATATTTTTTATTTGGATTAAATCACAGATTTTTTTTACATCCAGAGTCGTTTTATTGTAAAAAATAAATCGTGATTTAAAACTATATAAACATGAAAAAGTTGTGTTCGTATGCATGTTCTCACATAATAAATTTAAACTTCTAAGAATTAATTAACTACAGCAAAAAAAAAATTGTAGGTACGATGAGAAATAAAAATCTACTTACCTATGAAGTGTAAACATATAAATTTGCGTGATTCCATGAGTGTGTTTGTGATGTACCAGCGCGCACTGTTTTTGTGTTTATGGTGCGATTTTGAGTGGCCACTGGCTCAGACGCTGTAGAATGATACGAAAACGAATACCGATAAGCAAGAGCCAGTGTTTGTGTCTAGCCCGTCCAATGATCGTGCACAACGAATACTGGTTTGCCCCACGCCGAAGGCGTCAAATTAAATCCTTTCCTACACAGATTTTGTGCTCATAATAGAGGGGAATTTCAAGATTGATTATTAATTTATTAACAGTTGTAAATAACCGAACCTTACACGACAAAATTATAAATGAGAAAATTTAGAGATGTTACATCGGCAGATTTTTCAAAGTCAAATATGGTAAATAATAAAATTTCAAGGTTTACACCTTCACGATTTATGAAAAAACATTGTCTTTCATTTTTATTATTGATAATATATTCAAATATTAAATAAATGTAAACAAATAAGGAAAATCCAAGTAATATATTACAAAAATATAAATATATTCATATATCAATTTGAATAAACACGAGTTAGACTATACTAATGTAACTCCGTAAAGTAATTGCCTACACATATGGCGTATATTCGAAAATTTTATTCATTCGTTTCAGCATTGAGGTCTCCCAAATAAAAAACAAATTCGTAAGTATTTTTTTATTTATTTTAAACAGCATTCCTTAAATTCAACGGTATTCAAAAAGTTCATCACCCTCCCATATGTTTTACATTATAAATTTGCATACTGAAAACACAGTTCTGTATATTAAATAGATACATTTTAATATTATACAAATACAATATTAGTAATAACAGTTATATGATTCACATTTTACATAATTTCACACTGGAATTAAAACCAAATCATAAATTTTATGATTTTTGTGGTTTGGCAGTTATTTCTTGTGTATTGATTGGTGTTTGTGTTTCTAGTTTCGAAGAATCTGAAGGATTTTCTACTTTTCCTACAAAAAGAACATTGCCAGTGTGCTCATCTTCTAAGTAGAACAAAAATGGTTTATTTGCGTCAAACATTCTACTGGAAAATCTGTTTCCTATGTCTACTTCAGTTGCGGCCCAAGCTGTGCTTCCTTCTTCATTGACTTCTATTCCTGCTTTTTGAATGAAATTTGATACTTTGACATGAGTGGCGTTTTTATTTCCTGCTCGAATAGCTGGAAGACTAGCTATATCTTCAAAGATTTCTTCTAAACCAAGCTAAAACAATATGTTATTAATTTTATTTTTATTTATAACTGATAAAACTTACATCCTCTAGTGCAGATTTAAGTTCGGTTTTGTGTTCGAAAGAAAATTTGGGTAATCGTACAAAAACTGATTTTGGTTCGAGGGACCAACGAAGTTCGTTCATAATAGATGGTTTCAAGTTTCTGATAACTCTTTTTAAACCACCAATTTTATGAGGAAGAATTATGAACATAGAAATATTTCCCTATAAAAACAAGTATGTTAATTAAGTTGTTATAAATTATGCATCATTTATAAATACTTTAAAAGGTAGTCGTAAAACTTTGGAATCCAAATTGTCAAAATCTGAATAGAAATAATTGTTTTCTGAAACCATATATTGTACATTTTCAACCTGATCTTTGGAAATATGAAATTGATTAGATACTGTTCTAGATTTTTGGAAAGGAATTCTCCACAATCCTTTGAAATATAATGCGTTTGCCAAAATCATTAAATTATCCCTTAAACCATCTTCGCTAACCAATTCCTTAACGTGACCATGCGTAATATTATCAGCCCAATGATTAATCTGATATTTCGTCTCTTCCACATTGTGAAAATCAACTTGAGTTACTGAAGAATCATAATAATTCTTCAATATCTTCTCATAATAAGGATGAGCCCTCAAAGTTTTATCCAAAAATATTCTGGATCCAATATCCAAAGAGTGTTCAGTTGATGTTGAATTTAGTGAAGCTATAACATGTTGAAATCTATCTCTTGTAGCATGTCTGCTAACTGGAAGACTTAACACTTCTTGAAGAAGGCTTTCCGTAGATCCAGTAGATGCTTCGTACAGCATAGCAAGAACTAGTTTTATGCTAAGGGGAGAAATGATGACATTTCCATGAGAAGACGACTCTAAAGATCGTATGAGGTTCCAATCGAAAGCGTCATATCTTTCACCGATATATGGAGCGTAGTCATCTTGCCCTTTGGAAAGACTAACTAGTAGAAGAACTCCTAAAAATATTAATAATTGTTTATACAACTTATTTGACGAGAAAATGTTAGTAACTCTATTATGAAGCATGAAGGCATTGTTTATAATTGGCTGTTACTATTATATGCGTGAAGGAAATAAAAAAGAAACTATTAAATCTATCGACACGTCATGCTATTTAAAATACAAATAAAGTATACGTCATAGAAATGTCAATACATTACAATTATTACAAAATAATTTTAGAATTATTAGAAATAATAATCATGTTCATTATTTTTTAAAATTTTATTTTAAATATATTCAACAAGAGAAGACCCCATTTTCTCCTTCTATATAGGTGCTCCGTAAAAGCTCCCAAACAAACATCTATGGTAATGCTTTCAAAATAAGTCCAAAAAATTGACAAAAATCGCACATAACTAAATCACATGAATATGGTTCATATTTTTTGTAAAACTCTCTGGTTTCATATAATTCTAGCGTATCCCCAATTATTCTTATGAATTTTGGTTTATTAAAAGTTCAAAATTTGTTACATTGTTCGTTTTATTCGTTAGCTCGTTGGAAAAGTTCTAGCAACAAACGAATTTAAGTGTAGGTGTTATTGGGTGTATATTGACCTGAAGAATTTTGATAAATAGTTTTGTTATTGAGTTTTATAGAAAAACAAGAAAATATTAGTAGTAAATAATACCTTTGAATAATAATGTGACTATATAAATATAACTTACCAACTACGTACGAAACAATTTTAAGATTCATGTCACCTATTATCACACTGTTGTAAAACAAAAATTGTATGTACAATTTTCTTGTTTATAGCTTTGAACCTTCTCTGACACCGGTCCAGTACGTGTAATCAGCAACCGAAGTTTGTTTGTTGACGACTGGAACTGTGGACTAGTTGACCGCTGTAGGGTGTAGACAAAGACAAGACAAGAAGCAAGATAGCAAGCAACTCACGACGAGCGACTGATGACGATAGAGACTGGTTTGCCCCACGCCATCGGCATTGGAAGATATATTCCTGCTGCTGCTGTTGCCATTTGACCCTGAACGTTGGCCAAATTGGAGATTTGGACGATGAAGGATGAAGAGTGGATTTTCGCTGTCGGTATACCACAACAGGAAAAAAGAAAATAGAAATCACGAAACCAACACCGCAAAAGATATTTTTCTCTTTTCAAGATCATACACTTACATTAGCCTAAGCGCCAAGTAATAAACTGACAATTGATTCACATTCATTTTAGTCAACATTCGTTTAATACACAATAAAGACAAAATTGAATTCATAGTTTTTGAAAAAATAATGTTTCTTTTCGCATCAACAGAGGAATCTGTTAATATAAGTAAAATAATAAAATTTTACGTATCATGCATTTATTTACAAATAGATACAAAAAAACAAAAATAGGTAAATACCTTTAATTCAAATTATAAAAACATTAAAATATTGCATTTTATTAAAAATATTTAAAACAGACAAAATCACATTTTTGATACACATATTCCACCAATTTAGATAATTTGAGGCCCGCCAACTAAACTTGAATTTGTGGTCGAAGTCAAATAACCCCGAAAAATCAAGAAGATGTAGAAAATGTCAAAGCCAGGCAGAATATGTGTCTGTTTTAAAAGTTTTCATAACATGTAATAATTATATTTTAATGTTTTTATAATTTGAATTAAAGAAATGTAATCATTTTTAAATCTATTTATAAATAAACGAACGATGCGCAAAATATTATTATTTTACTTTTACATACAATATTCCGCTGTTGATGCAAACGCAATATTCAGTTTTAACAAATGTAACCATTTTAAGAAAAAGTTTATTATTTTATATAAAGTATTCAAGCGTGTCAGATTCTCCGAAATTGGCAATTTTCAAAAATTTGTAAAATGTATAATAGCAAATATTTTTTAATAAAAAATATAAATAACCATCTCTACACTCTTCTAAGCCAAACCTATATAAACATATTTTCAGAAAAATTGATTAAACAAGCAAAAAAATAATAGTTTTTGTATTAACATCGCCTACTGGGAAAGTCTGATAAATATAAATTCTTAGGACGGGTACTCTCTAATTAAACTGTCAGTATATTGTAAAAATTACACGTGTCAATTTTTCGATACCAAATTTTCGTTTTAACTGACACTTAATTTTAATAAAGTATGAAAATGAAAAATATGTATGAATACTGTCGAATTTGCATGGGATGAAATGAAGAGAAAAGTCATCAAAATCTAGTACCAAATATTATAAAAAATGTCGTAATAAGATTAATTTGTATATTTAAAACAAAACATAAAAATATGTTTAAAAACCAACTGTAAATTCCAGTTGAAAGAGATATGGCACCCGTATGTTGCACCAATATCAAATGTAACCTGTTTTCGGAGAAAATTTGTTAATTTACTTTCTTATCTAATATCTAAAACCTAATGGAAATGTTTATTTTAAACGCATTAAATTCTTAATCCGTCCATGACATATTGAACACAATCATAACCAGTTTTAGAATTGTTGATATTGTCATACTTGTTGTCATCCCATTAAAAATTGAGATAAAAATTGTAGAGAAAGTGGGTAATTCCTAATATTCAGAAATTTAACTTAATAATGGGTATTCCAAATGATGAAAACATTTTTTAAATTAAACATTGTCTTAAGAAAGGAAATAGTTTTATCACTACTGATATGACTATATGCAAGTTTTTAAATGACCACAGATTTTTATGATATTCGATTATGAGTCGTGGATAAATCACAACATAAATGATGGAATATTAGTTATATATAACCGCAAAAAATGCAATTATTAAATAGAAATTTACTCATATTTGTAATCAGAAAATTTCTGATATGCACCTATATAGGTGGAAAATCCAATTGCTTTGTGTTTACCGTATGAAATTTTTAATTGGTGTGCATTGGACGTTATAGAAATTTCGAACAGAAACATACAATATTTTAAATGAATCTTCGAAACACGAGAAGATATAATAATAATGATAATAAATAAAATTTAACATAAAAGTTATTAAATGTTAGATTTTTCCCTATACAGATAAATAATTATAAGTATTACAGGCCTATACCACTACCTATACGCGCCTATATTTATATGGACTGCACAACATGTATGCTACAACAAAATATAGAATATTATTTCTTAATCAACGCTTCAGTTTTAAACGGTACTTTTGCTGCCATCTATTAGATATTTAAAATACTTTCGAAATATATGTTAGTACACCATCTAGTTGCTAATGGAACTTCATTGAACAAAACCCAAAGAATTTTTTATCAATATGATAAAAATGAATCATAAATTTTTAACATCGCCAGGACGGTATATAATTTTGCATAATAAAGGATTGTCGAAATATAGAAAAAATAACGTTTATCTCAAAAACATGTAAAAAAAACAATTTTATTACGTGTAAAGCACAAGTCATAAGTTTCAGATGTGTGGCAGATAACTTTACTTGCATTTAAATATTGCGGGTTGTCTATCTACAGCTTGTGGCACTCACATTTTTATATAAATAATAGGGTCATTTCGCAATTTTAAACTTTTGTAACTGAAAGAAAATCTCCCACCACATCGTCAGAGTTTTGTATTGTATTCAATCGCCCATACAATTTGTACAGTAGTCATAAAATGAACAGGAGAGCAGAAAATTGCATAAAACTAAAATTCTATGTTAAATCCCTATGTTCGCACCTGACCGGCAACAGTCAGTCCTCTGTTTAGTTTTTAAATTAAATTTTGAGAAATTATCCTATTTTCAACTTCAACGTTGAAATCCCTAAATTTCTGTCAAATTATTTTAAAAATAAGAAAAGAAATGAAGCACATATTAGTTTTAATATAAAATATTTCTTTTTGGTATAGAATATGAGTACAATATTAAAGATATTTAGCTTTAGCATGCCGTAATTACAAATAAATCACAGTCGATTCAATTCACATACAATAACATACATAAATAAATAATATGCTTTAACCATAATAAATACATTTGCAGCAAGCCACTGTCCACAGGGCCGTATTATAAACAATTCAACTAGGTTGGTAACGCACTACGTTGAGGTAGCGAATTTGTTCCTTTGTTGAAGATTAATTCTAGTTTTTTTGTACGACACAAAATAGGAATCCAATCTAAACAGTAATTTGTTCACGGCGCTTATTTCAAAAAGAAGAGTCAGAAATATAAAAATATTCAAAGAGAAAGTTAAAATAGTGCCTGAACTATAGACAGCTTTTCTAGAAAAGTAGTCGAAAATCTTCAGGCAGTTTGTGCTTAAGTGTCAAAATATAAAATAAGAGAAATATAATGGTTTGAATTTATACTATCATCTTTGGAGGAAAACGGTACCAATCTGTCAAAAAAATTTTTTTTTTAACATAATTCCGACATTTCCCTGATCGTTGGCCATCCTGTCAACATGAAACAATTCAAAGAAACCGTCCCTCCTAGGATGGTCCAATAATTTTGTGCTTATAATAATGAAGGCATTTAGTGCAAAATATAAAATAAAATAATTAGTTGGGTCTCTCCGTCCCTAAATACTTCACATCACAGTTTCAGCTGCAGATACATCAGCCTTCATATATTCAGGCAACGCAAATTCTTTTCTGGCACTCTGGCAGTATACTGGAATGAATCTGCCCTTGCCGGTTGTTGTTCTCTCTCTGGACTACCATTTCGACTTCCATTATTATTTTTCTCATAATTTCTAACCCCTCTACCATTGCCCATCATTGCTTTGAGGTTCATTCTCCGTTCTTTAACCCTCGTTCTGACTAAATACTCCAACGAAAATAGATGTTCGTCTATGGCTTCAGGGATGTTTTCCCTCATAAATTCAGCCAATCGAAGGAGGTACTCTACGTTGTGGCCGCATTCTCCACTAGCATCCACGATTTGTTCAGCAACTTCTGTAAGGGGAGCGTCACCCATCCAAAGTTCGTTTCGCGGTGTAGCGATATACAACAAGGCAGTGAATGGACTCGTAGGTTGAGGGTTGTTGTCTGTGGTTTTTTCACAGGGGAAAAATTTGGTGAATTTGGTTATGTAACCACCAAGTTTGCATTCACGGTTTGTGAGATATGGGAGGGCGGTTTCGCCGCTTACTTCATAGGCGCAGCCCCAAACTTCACTCTGCAACAAAACAAAAAATAAATAGTTTATTTAATAATATTAATCTATATTTTGATTTAACATCAACATCATGAGTTATTAGTGCCCATTTCTGGGTGTGACGATCTACTTCTATTCGCAGATTTCGGTAATGACAAAATATATGTACCGTTGAGCGAACGAAGTTCCTAAATGGTACGCCCGATAATTGGCATGCCTCCCTCTAGTCCAGTGGTTCTTAACGAGGAGATAAAATAGCTAAATGATAGGGTAATTGTTTTTCTTTAATAAGTTTGAATGATTTTCTTCTATTTCCAATAATAAAGAAAATAATCGAGGTGTCTTGTATCCAAGAAACACCCTGTATATTACTTTATTACTAGATAAAAATTGCAAAGAACGGTTTTAAATAATTATGACGTATAAGGACATGATTAAAATAATTTGGTTTGTAAATTATAATCTTTACTTTTATTTATTACAGATAATAGCTACTTAATAGTTTTCTACAGAATTATTCGATATCTTAATGATATTCAAACAATTTATTATTTTTGAACATACTCTTTTCCATATCTTAATACTGTGTAAATATAGAAACTATTTTATTTAAGGTATACCATTTCAATTTTTAAAAATGTCTAAGTGCATATTTTTAACAAGTTCCCATTCTATAATCATATATCACATGTATATAAAAATGTAGAAATGATCTTCAATAATTAGTCCTTGGGGGCATCTATGTGTATGACAACCTTAAGATATAATTAGTATTGTTACTAAGGAAGTATGTGGAAATTGGTATGCTACCAGCGTTGCACTCAAGGTGAGAAAATTGTTCACTTATAGCAAGGCGTTTGCCCGCCTAGATGGCAGCATCATAGCCATGTACTGTTGCCGCGGATAATTTTGAATTATTTCACTTACAGTGACATTTTTTTTATTGTGTTTCCAAATACTATATCAGGTACTTTGGGCTACCGCGTGCCTTCTAAAGTGCACACATTTTATTACAGTTCTAGAAAGTACATGGATATAGTGGCGCCATAGTTACACTATATCACCACCACCTGCTCTCAATACACCCTATTTTCGGTGCAGGAGCTTCATTCTAAAATTTTATTACGTAGCTTAGTATAAATGATATAATTAATTAAAAAAAAAAACAGTTTCAAGTTCATATCTTTATTTATTTATGTAATGAAATAATAACTATAATGATGCTATTCATATTCGATTCAAATTAAGATAGTTTGATTCTGAGAAATATTAAAAGAGTTAAATTGTTTGTCAAAATAATGGAAATAACAAAATTAATCTTAATAATTTAATAACTGTCGCATAAAAAACAGTGTTGTATAGTATTTGAAATAGATTAAATACTTTAAGCATATAATTTAAAATACTTAAAAATAAAAGTATTTTTAGTTCAAATACTTTTCAAAAGTATTTTATATTTTAATACATTAAAATATTATTATTTATATGAAATACTAATTTTCAATATTTGAAATACGTTTTTTATGTGAAACACATTTTTGTATAATACACAAGTATTTGAAATATATTTTTGTATTTGAAATACAAACACTCCGTCATGTGTGGTCTGTTAAACATGGAATAATTCTTTAATTTTTCTTGAAATAAACAGGAGTTTCTTTTTAATATAAATAATAATACGCAAATAAGATGAATAAGAAAAATATTTTTACAATATTAACATCTTATCAATTTTCAAATAATTAAAAGTAAAAGTAGTTGAAATATTGGTATATTTCAAATACTAAAAAAATTATTCTCTTTTATCAAACATTTAAAATACATACATTTAGTATTTCATATTTGAAATACGTTTTTTCAAGTGTTTTATACAAATGATAAAAAAGTATATTATTTATTTATCTCAATAATTGTTTTCTTTCCTTCATACACAAAAATAATAAACATTTCGCAGAACCAGAATGACAGCCGAAAATTTTAACATTTTCTTATAATTTAGATACGATATCAGAAATTATTTTTGAAAAACGAGCCCGTATGTTATAGGTCATAGAAAGTTCAAATGTGTCAATTAATACCAAGATTCAGTTACGATATTATATAACATTATTAATCTGGTGTCAAAAAAAAAAATTAACCACACTAATGCAAACAAATATATGCTCTATTTATTTACATAATTTTTTTGGGTATTATCAAATACCAACATTGGACAATTATTTGTCAGAAACTCCATACATAGTTACTTATGTTTATGTAACAAGTCGCATCAAATATTTTTGAATATAAGTTTGTACATACAGCCACCTGCATATCAAAAAAGAAAGTATTTGTTGTCGTTACGCTTGAATAATTGTATAGACTAACAAAAAATGACTCGTGGAAAAATTGGTATATTTGGCTCAAGCCTTAAAGGTCAATGCCACACTTAATATGAGAAATACTTGATAATTTCTAATGGAAAAAAAAAAAATTAAAGTGAAATAATACACGATAAAATTTGCGAATACTATATATTAAACAGTGCGAATCAAAATAAACCAAATATTTGCAACGTATATATAGTGCCAAGGTTTGAGGTCTACAAACTTCTGAGAAATTAGACTAAATATAACTATGAAAATTATACAGGCTGTTCATTTTATTTTGTCTACTATTGCCAATAGTGGCTCTTATAGTTCTCGATAGTGGAGAAAATAAAATTCCGCCTGAAATTTGTCGTTCGCGAAATTTGCGCAGATTGAAAATGATTTATTTTATTTTTTAGGTCAACTGTTATCCTTTGTAATTTAGTTTAAGCCAGTTTCGTAGATATAATGCGAGACAAAGACGTTAAATTATAAATAGAATTCGTACTTATTTGCTCCCATTTCAGTACGAATATTAACCTATTTACGAGTACTTGAAACAAAGATTTCGCACAGAGAATATAAACAAACACACCGTGTACTCGCCATTAAGATTGCAGTTATCAAAAGTATACATTATAGAAACTATTTACGAATCAAACAATTCGGTGTTCTTTGTTACATAGGAAAATTTAAATTTCGCAGATTTTATTTGTCATAATACAGAGTGTTTCAGGAAAGAGATCAATTCGATTATTTTCATTATTGGAAATAGAAGAAAATCATTCAAATAAAAATTGGAGTAAATCAAACGGAACATAATACAAGGAATGCCAAGATATTTAGGAAGACTGATATCAAGACTTAGAGGAAAATATAGCGAAATGTACTTTATATTATTTTCTTGCTAAAATTTCCGTACAATTTTGGTGATATGTTAACTAATTTCAGACCACAATGTATTTAAAACACTGTAATATTTTTGATGTCTACAGTACAATGTGAAAGTTTGTAATTAATTTGGAGACGTGAAAAAATTTCAGAAACTACAGACTATATTTTGAATACGAGTTTTTATGTACTATAAAATGCTAGTTCATTTTTTATTAAAAGAAAAGTTTCTATAAAGTATCAATTACCATTGATAACTTCATTGAACTGACAGTTTGATTAGTAGGTATTACTTTGAAAACTTGCAACATTGAAATAAAAATTAGATCATTTTCTTGTTTTTCCTGTTGTCGTCAGAAAATAAAATTGCAGTTAGTTACTTGTTATTATTAAAAATAAATAATACGTATGTTAAAAGTTCAAGTATGTAAGACCACCCAAACGAAGTTATCTTCATAAAAACTTAAAGATAATGAACCACGTGTTCGTTTACTGATATTACTAACGTAGAATTCAAAGAATTATTGACCTAAGCTATTATTTTGCACAGATAATTTCTTAAAACATAGCCAAATTTCTTGAAAATGTTTATAAATATTGCATTTACGTAATTGATAAAGAACCATATGTGCGATAAGATTTATTAAACTGTATTCCGTTTTGGAAATATAAAGTAAATTTATGTGTGAAAAAATGTTATTAATTTTGATTTATTAAATAAATGATTTATTGGTTGTACATAAAATAAAATTTATCATAAAATCATGTTTTGCGCGATTTCAAGGTTAACAATACTGCAGTATTAAATTTAAAAGATAAATACATTTTGTTTAAATTCTCTACGTGCATACTGTACAAATATTATTAATAAATAAACCAATATCTGTAACTATGATTGTAGCTAATAAAATATAATACTTGAATGATGAAATAGATAAAATTTTGTAAATATACTTTTTTTTAACATAATAGACGTTTTTGTTTATTATCTCTGAAACAGTCATCAGATGGTTTAGATTGTTCCAAGTATGTGTGTAATATACGAACGGACAAGAGCTTTTTATAATGGGAATTTCAATATACTAATATTTATTTTACGATTTCATGTAGAACAGAACTGTTTACGATATAATTATTGTTGCAATTATAATATTGCAGATTTTAAATCCCTTTTCTAATACCTCAAATGCCCGCGCATTTCGTAAACTAACCGTACAGATTTGTGAGAGTGCTTGAAGGCTCTCCGAAAGATACGAGATAAAAAACGAACGCAGATAGGTACGCTCTAAGACAATATATGAACGCTTATGATCCTTCATAGTTCTCCAAGACAATAAGCGAAAACGTCTATTATGTTATATCAATGAATCACTTGACTAAGATCAAATATAAAATACAGCGCCTAACGGCGAATGGGGACGTAACAACCCTGTGCAAATTTTTTGAAACAATTGATGTTTATAATCTGTCGTGAATGGTGAGGTGCACCACAGGGTTCATTTTTGTGCTATTTGAAAACTGAAAACTTCGTTTAAATGATTCCGTTTTAGAATATTTTTTTATCATTATGTAAACTATATGTTGGTATATTTGTTATTTTAGTATATTATACGTAAAAATACATACATATCAACGAGTTTATCATATCCAAATACTTTATTTTATACGAGTATTGTTGGGATTTTTAATGTGAGTGTTACAATTTCGAAACGTGTGTGTGTGTGGCGACCAAAAATAAATATTTACTTGAGTGTTATATATATAAATGAACAGTGTGAAAAAGTAGAATGTACGGAACATATTAACTTTTCTTAATTTCTCCAATGTCGTCTGAAAATATAGCAACACGCCAATTTCACGTGTACGTACGTTAAGACATTGAATCGTATTTTTGACTTGTACAAGATATAAATATAGGTTGAGGAAAGTATGACCTTTATGTATTCTTTTACACAGTTCTACGGATAGTACTAATTCTGCCAGTTTCAATGTGAGTTCAATCTGCCACATTTTTTTAAAAAAAAGTTACACAGATTATTTTGTAGGAAATTAGGGGCGATAGCAATTCTGCCGGTTTTAAATTCGGGTCTAAATGACGTGGCAAAAACTACCACTCTTTTCCAGCAAAAAAAGCATTAAACAGGTTCTGTTATAGAAGATTAGGGGTGACAATAACTATGCTACATTTTAATCAAGGTCTATTGTTCTACACTTTTCCAGCAGATATAAACGCATGAAACAGGTTTCTTATAAAGGAATAGGGGCGATACCAACTCTGCCACACAATTAATTTGAGTCTACTTTTACTTGGCAAAAACTGCCACACTTTTCGAGCAAATATAGTTAATTTCTAGACTCGAAGATTCGGCACAAAACGATTAAACGTCCCAGGATTATGAAACTACAAAAATATCTTTTACGACCCTTATAACAATTTTGAATTTCTGTGGGATGAAATGCAAAGATAGGTACATACTGAAAACCAGATCAATTAATTAATGTTAATAAGTTTTAAGTAGTTTTACCAAAACAAAATTTCATTTCAAATTTAGTTTAGTTATTTTTTTTTTACTTTTTCTTGTTATTTTCAGGTGTTGGTGTACCTACATTTTTTGTCCGTACTGTCAGTGTATACATTGCCTCCTTGCGTATGCGAATACAAAGGCGTAAATTGGCAGTAGCACAGGGTTTAAATAGCTCGTGATTGAGCTGTCAAACAATAAAACTAAATATACTAGTTCGTCGAACACAGACGTCACAAAGACGACTGACTAAATATTAAATTGGCGGTCGGGATGACAACAATTACATAGTAAACGTAAGCGGTACCGCGAAAACAGTTACTTTTAATTGGAAAATACGTTCAACTTACTTGTTCATCTTCTACTAATGTGGCCACTCGTCCTGGCTGAAAATAAAGAAAAGCGGAGATAAAAATTTGAGAAGAAACCTTGAGATTTTTCACATTTTAATGGGAATGTTAATTTAAACACACGCGTTTGTTTGGGTGGTCAACTTTATACGTAGGCGAAATTCGCAAGAGAAATACGGTATGTTTACTGTTGGAATTCCAGGGATTACCGAATATTTTCGGGATTTCTGAAGGTATTGCCAAATAATATTAGACTAATACGGCAGTACAAATGAATATATGGAAAATATGTATGACGCGAGTATTACAGGAATTCCAGTAAATATTCGGGATAAGAATTCCAGAAGTATTTTTGTAGGCAATATAAAACTATGGGTATTATTTTGGTATTACAAAAAAAGTTGATATTTCAGGGGAATTCCAGAGTATTATAAGGATTTATATTATACTGTACAAATATATAACACAAAAATATTTTATGTGAAATTTGTACATCGATTTTCCACACCTAAAAGTGGGTAAACAATGTATGGTATATTTTTTTGGGATTTCTTTATTTACCTAATAAACAATTTACTTGGCTAATAGCTATTGGTGTTTATTAGAGTAAATGACGGGCCCAAATGTTATATTTTTGTGTCATAAAAAACATATGGTAATAATGGCTTTTAATCGGATTCTTATACGAATCCTATTGTGTTCTAATTTGAACAAGGTTGTCCCCATATGGCAACAATCACATAGGAAACGATTAAAAGATAAAATATGTTGGTGTGTGAATGTTTCAAATTTTAAATTTAGCTTCCTTGGCTCAATGACATACACGTGCCGGTAAAACTTTTTGGACCAGCGCATCAAATAAACTTTAATAAATGAAACAAACATATTATTAAACTATTACCAATGACCTATATTAAAACCAGATCAGGCCACTAACAATTATTATCTTACAAACATTGATATCAATTTAAAAAAAAAAAAACTTGTCAACCTTACCTTGGTTATTGTGCCCCTGTGAGTGGTATTTCCCTGCCAGAATTTTCTCGCATACCCCTTCACAAACCCATTCACAACCCGGTTGTATTCAATCCCGGGTCTCCAGCACAGCGATCCGTACCCGAAGATCCAGAGGTTTGAAGTTGCGTTGACTGGGTCCATTGTGCCCGGACACCAGCGGCTGATGCAACTGCCAACTGTCAACTGCGAGACTATGACTGCTTCAGCGGGGTTACTGGCCAATGCCTACTTACTCCACGCGAGCATGTGCTTCGCAGCCAATGGAAAAGTTTCGCGGGAATAGTCTACGTTTAAATGTGAAAGATTGAATGATGTAACTTGAGTATGAGTTGACTCAGTGACGCATCTTCGGTCGATAGATATACGCGCACCTGTTGGTGTGGGATACTTTCTGAACTCGGAGAAAAGTTTATGATTTGTTTGTTTACTTCTTCTATTGTATTAAATGTTATTTATTTTTTACAATTTACAAATGTACAAGCATTGTTATTATTTTTTTTATGTTCTTGTTCGTTCCATCTTAGAATATGCCTTCCTTGTTTGGTATTTGTAATACAATAGTCATAAACAACTAATAATTCAAAATTTATAATAAGTATGCAGAGAGAAACTTTAGTGAGATTATTCTGCTAATATCCCTCGGAGTAACAAGTATTCAATATCGTTATATATTCCAAAGTCTTTCTTTCCTATATAAACAGTTACACAATCATATAGTCTGCAATGCCTTACTGTCTGAAATTAATTTTCATGTTCCATCATTCGCTTTTCGTCAAGTTTGTAGGTACTCCTTACGACTAAGATTAATTTGTTGCATAAGTCGCCCATTTTCATTTTTTGTGAACTACAATCAAATATGTAATATACGTGATATTTTCTGCTCAATCTCTGAGTTACGCACAATTGGAACATTGTTCTTTGAACCAATTTGTTTGTCCATATAATGTTTATTTTTATTTATGTGTTTATATGTATATATACATTATTTTATTATATTATAAATTTTTTGAGGGCATATAGTACTGAGCAAAATGAGTAAAAGCAAAGCTAACGACACAATGGACAAAATTATTATATTCAAAATATTTTATTATTTTTATTCTTTCGCTTTTTACTCTCTGCTTTTATAAATTTCGGAGGTCATTAACCAATTGATCTAATGCAGGAACCATCACTGCGTTTTATACTTGGAACAAAAATTATATCGCTTACAATAGAACGTTCGCAATAAACGTTTAGATAATCCGTTTTAAAGAGTTGCACGGACGTAGATCGTTTTCAGAGGGATCTGTTAATAGGAAATAAATTAATTCGTAATTATTTCCTATTCAAGGTCTGTTACGTGATCTTTATCAAATTTAATTTTCCTGCTCCGTTAAAATGCAAGCAAAACTTGTTGATAAGTAATACATGTTTTGATTCCGCGAAACATATAATTTATATATTTTATTCTTATTATTTCACAATTAAAATTACAAGGATTGACTGACAACTTGAATTGTTAAAATGCAAGCAAAGCTTGCTGATAAAATATAATTCATGGATTTGTTCTAAGAATAAAAAATGATTACAATATTATTATTACACTATTAAAAATAAATTTATATCTTTAATGTTCGATGACATATTGGTAATGTATTAATAGGTAATCTGGATAAAATACATTTCCTGGTTTATTTTAGTGATAAGCGCTCAATAACGTATCCGGTTATACAAAAAGTAATTTATAGTTATTACTTTAACTAATAATAAGTTAAAGTTATAACGTTTATATTTTAATTGATCAAGCGGTTCATTTTACCTATAAATAAAAATTATCATATTGAAACTATAAAAGAATTTCCATTACCCGAAAAAACAAGAATATACAATTCGGTATTACAAAAATGTTACGCGGGTTTCGGCCATTTTTTAACATAAAATACGCCGCTTGTAAATTTTTTGTTACGCACTAGTGTATAACGAGTTGTATACCTGTCAAAATAATTAAAATGCGCCACACTATCCCAAATAATGTGTGAGATAAATTCATAATCGTATAAATTTTGTTCACACATTTATTTGACATACATATCAGGTATTTTTATTACACGAATAATTAGTCGTTTCCCCTGGGTGAGGCGAATATTTATGCGAACAATTGATATGACATGTGTTCATTCTACGAATTGATGATATTGGTTTTGCATACTAACGTACTAAATTTATTTAACGGTTCACTATCATTGGTCCCACGGTTTCATTTTCTATTTTCGCATGGTAAAATAATGAGAGCTAGGGAGGTTACAGAGTTTTTCTTTTTTTCTAAGGTGTTCTGTTATTATTTATGTACTGTAAAAATGGGAAAACAATTACATTCAAATATTATCCGTCATGTACAATTTTATGGGATACTTTATATACATAATTTTAAAGAATAAAATTCAGTTTTTTATGCCAATATTTTAAAAATTTACTTTTTTGGTAAACATGTAAATTTAATTTAAAGATGTGTTAAAAATAAATCTAGTTTGCTATGATGTCAATAAATGAACGTCGCTAACAGCTAACTTGATGTTCATTTCTTTAAATAACATATAAGGCGGAACAGATAATATATATATATATAAAACTGTTTTCCCATATTAAATGGCTATGTTACAGTTTATCGGGTTTACCCTGTACACACGTCAAAATGCAAATACAAATTTTGTAATTAGTGGACATACGAAAAATAAAAACATGTATGAAATAAAAAAAAATATGTTGGCCCTATTTTTAAGTTTGCAATAAGAATAAATGAAAAATTATACTGGCGGTATAAGCGGATTTTCGGTTCAATACAATATAGAAAACACATAACTTCAGTGTAAAGAGAGTTATATAACCTGTAGAAAATGTTTTCCTATAGTTCCGCCTCTTTTAAATAGATGGCAGGTCATACATGGTACGCGCATGAAAATTTTACGATTTAAAAAATATTTTTATTACTTATTGTATTTAATAAACAATTCCTTATAAAACAAAAACATTATTACTTTATAGTATTGTTCCCATACATAAATTTGACAAGTATTTATTAACATACATGTATTCGTGTGCGCAATAAATGTCTTTTAAATAAATATAACAATTGTTATTAATAGTCGTGCGTCGCTTAACATCTACCGTATGTTTAAGAAATAGGACATTATGCGAACACCATAATATTTACTGAAAAAACTATATCGGATATAATAGAGTATTCTTCAAAATTTTCAAAATTATACGCACAGAGAATTTCGTTTTTCATTTCTTTCATATTTATTTTACACTAAGTGCATGGCGAAAACATATCACACTTATTAAGAACACTAAATTTAACATGATCCGTATCCAACTTTGCACGAAAATATTTCGCGAACTAAAACAGATAATCTGCGGTTTAAAAAATTGCAATCTACACATCTAAAATTAAATAAATAAATATTTTTTAAAACCGTGTTTTTCAAATATTTTCATAATGTATGCGGTAAGCAGCACTTTTCTCCATTTTATATTAAATCTAAGCACTTACCTTCGGACCCCTGCAATAAGCCCATTCTTCTTTACATCTCCAGGGCTCTGCAAAAGAAAATGAATATTAATCTCCACATTAAGGGAAGGATAAGTACGTCAAAGCATATCCGCAGTAAAGTAAAAAATCCACAGTGCAATTCTGTAGGAATGGGTAGGTAAGTATGCAAGGCGTTAACGACCTTAATTTCTAAAAGGGTTGTAATAAATTATTCCAAGCGTCGGCTCGCAACACAACCCCCTCGAGATCTTTAAATATCTATTAATTATCAGTAGCAGTCGTCAAACCAAGCATAAATCAGTCATAAAGGATACAAAGGGAAATTATGCGTGAAAATTTGTGGAAACCCTTGTAATAGGATCCATTACTGTAGGGAACGGATTACGGGGACGGGGTGGTTTTGTGGTTTGCGATTCGGCCTTTCTCAAACAGACAACCCAGAGAAGCGACAATTAGCTCGAAATATGACTTAACAGGTATATGTTGATTTTAGATATTGTGTACTGCCTTGATTTCATAATCTGCGGTTTTAACCTGGTTCACTACAGGACACCGCTACATGTTAGTAAAGGATGTATTTAAAAGAATTATATTTATCTCCGAATTAAACTGTACTGTAATTAAAAACTCATTTTCTACTGAATCTGGTATGATTGAACATATAAATAAATCGGCTTATATAGGCGTTTTTTGTATTTCTATTTTTTTATGTTTTATGTTACGTTGGAGTTATTTTTTAACAACATGTACTGTGTGTTAAAAAACCTAACTCGGAATAGACTACGAACAAAGAAACATATGTCAATTAAAAGTATTTAATTAAATGTTAATTTGACACGAGACGTTGTCAAAAATGTTATCTAAAAAAATCAAAGCTTTTCTTCTTGAATCTTAGAATGGCAATATACGGATCTTTTTTATTATCTTTTCTCCTTAAAATAACATTTCAAGATCATTTATGACAACTTGACTTTTGAATTGAATAATGATCAGACATATCATAGCCTACTCCGAGTTAGATTTTTTAACAAACTGTATATTTTGATTTTTATGAGTTTTATTTTTGTCGTATATTTTCAATGTTTTGTATAACAAACATTGTACCCTATTAAAAATATTAGAATACGTCTCTGTGTTTCTACGTGCTTAAATTTAAGATAATCTTGTGACTAGATATGAAGTGTACCTTAAAGTCAATGCACAATATCCCTAACCAGCCTATCGTGAGGGCAGAAAATAAGTTAGTATTTGAGAGAATAGTGCCTACAGTTAAATTTTAAAATAATAATCTGTATACATATTATAAACTAAATATATAATTAATTAATAAATAAATAAAATATATCAGCTTATTGCCCATTTGTGGGTGTGGAAATCTGCTTTTAATTCGCTCACTAAGTAAGTTAATATTTATAAGGTAAACTTTAAAATAAAAAATTGTATACATATTAAACACTAAATAAATAAATATCACGGCATAATACCCATTTGTAGGTGTGCCAATTTGCTTTTAATTCGCTTACCATATATTTATTTAATTAATTTTCATTACATTTGGAAGATATAATTTAAAAATGATGACATGCAAAGCCTTCTTTCTGTATTTAATAAAATTTTATATTTTAATCATTCGCCATTGTATTTATTGATAATATATGAATATTTTTATACTATTGGATAGCAAACTTCATATACTTTTCAAATTTGAATAAATAGGTTGTTTCATTTAAAAATAAAGTTTCATACCATTGCGTTAAAATAGAACATGCTGTAGAAAAACTCTATTGCAGATTTATAGACATTTTAATTTAAAATAAACTTCGTTTGTAAATATTTAAAATAATCGAGTTATTAAAAAAGAATAGACCGATGAATTAGCCTGTATATATGACTGTCAGTAGTTACTTTTTTTGAATACTGTATTATCATTACCGAAATCTGCTTAAAAAAGGGTGACACACCAAGTAATGAATAAATCGTTGTGATGATATATTTATTTTTATATGTACTCGTATGTAAAGGTGTATTATGTGAGTAATGATATTTAAATTTTATTACATTATTTATGTTGTATCTGCCCATAAACATTTTATTGTTGTAGAAATATGTGTAAATAAATTACTACAGGAAATCAAATGTATTTACTATCTCTTTAAATGTTATAGGTTTATGTTACAATATAACATTTAACTCCTAGTTTTGTTCATTTTATGTGAATCTCTCGAAGCATAATAACGTATTTATCCATAAATCCTTTAATCTTTTTGCCGAGTTTGAAATGGGAATTGTCGAATTGCGGCACCCTATGTAGTCTGCAAAAGACAAGAATACCTCGAACATATTTCAAAGAATTTTTCTGGGTATTACAGCAAGCGTTAATATGCATATTTGTTGTAATAAATGGTTTATTTTATGTACTTGACAGTTTCGGTTGCAGTTTTGAACAGAGTGTGAAAAATGATTACTTCAAAGAAATGAACAATCTAGTCTTTATGTTAGATGATTTAATTATGGAATTTTGCAAAAAATGAATACTATATTGTTATGATGTAACTTTTAACAATATACAGGGTGGATACGGCAATACGTAATATTTATTATAGATTGCGACTTTAGTATTTCTTGTTCTTGTATTATACAGGTATCTCAAAAATAACGCACTCGGGGCATGTCATAGGGTCTTAAACAAATCGAAAATTATGAATAGAAAATTTTGTGATTGTCTTAAAAAATGTACAATAGCGAAATTTAAGTGAAACAAGTTTTCAGCATCTAGATCTTGTACGCTGTATATGTGTATGTTTCAGACATTTAGAGAGTATGATATTTTTAATAATAATATTTTTAGTTGTTTTTTAATTTAACAAAAAATATTCTAATACTCAGTTGGCCTTTGCCCGGTTGCCCGATGGGTCAGTCCGACACTGAAAAACATATTAACAGTTAAACTTTACTGAAAATGAATATTAGCAAATAAGATATTTTAAATCTTTTTAAATAATTTTAAGAAAAACTCGCTTCCAAAAGTCTGAGAACTCAGAACAGGTAGAGTAGAAAGAGTTATATTGCGAGCATCTGGTAAGCAGCATATGCTATTGCCGATTTCGTGTGTAGTACGAATCATTAGCAATACCAATTCTTTCACTCAAGACTGAAAACACTGAAGTTTGTTTCCGTTTGCTAAAATCTTCACTCATTCCCTATCATTAACTTTGTGATTCATTGTAACTGTTAGGATCCAGTGAATGCTGAGCTTTTAATTAATGTTTTTTGCCTTAGCTTAAGTATTTATTTAGTGATTCAAGTATGATTCATAATGAACATATAAATATCTGTCACGATTATCACGGATTCTTCTCTTTACGGATGTGGTAGCATCATGAATAATGAAACTAATAAATACTAACCACTTTGTTGGAAATATTTGCAACAATAGAGACTATAAAGTACCCGACACATCTGGCTGCCTTATGAGGATAATCATTTTTATGATAGTGAGAAGTTTCGGCACTTCCTATCTTATTCTTTATTGTACGAAGCAGGTACGGCAATAAATGTGCGCTCATAACTTTGTCATTTTATTGCAGCCTTTCGGAGAAGTGTTAAGTACAACCCCAGTTTAACGCCTTTCACGAAATATTGCAGTTACGTCACAATATATTTTCTTTACTCTTTTGCCGAAATATAAACAGCATACTTAAGGTAAAAAACACCAGTAGTTGACACTTTAAGAGATGAAAATGTGTATTTATTTAAAAACATGGTTTAGTGAAATTATCAAAATGAGGAAACGAAATGCATTAGTAATTGACATTTGTCAGTTGTCAAGTTTTAAGTAGTTGACAGTGTTGACGCATAAATGTACCAGTAGTAGAAACTTTCTAAAATACAGTAGGGCCGTGATAATCCGGCACCATTGGAAAATCGGCAATGCCGGATTATCAAGGATGTCCAAAAAACTCTTTTTTAAGTTAGGACTTTAAATGTGTCAAATTAATATTTAGTGTCTTTAAGGAACACAATAAATTTATACAGGACTTTGTAACGTCCGTTTCTAGTGTTCTTAGACACTGAGAAACGGGCTACTCAAAATATTTTTTCTTATTTATAATTATTTTTTGATTTTTTTAATACATTTGTAAACTAGATTTATTATTCATAATTTTCTCTTTAGTTTTTGTATTTTATTTCTTCAATAAAATTGCACGTCAAGCATATCATTGAATTCGTAATGTTACGTAGATTTCAAATATATAGAATGTCTCTTATTTGAAATATGAAAATTAATGTCACTTCCGGTTAAACAGGAAGCGCTACCATCATGCCAAATAACATGATTTGTGAGCCCCTGAGCCTAGTTTACAAATATGTCAAGAAAATATGTTGTACCGAAATTTTGATTTTCATGAATATAATACTAGAAATAAACAAGATTTTCGAGTATCCAAGAAAAATAAAGAAGTACAAAAAATAGTATATTTGATAAAGGATTGAAAGTGTATAATAACTTACCAAGCAGTATTTTATTAAAAAACGGTAATTAAGACATATTTATCTATTATTTTGTTAATAATGTTTATATTTTGTTTAGGATGTTTATATTTATTAATAATATTTACACCATATTTATGTTGTATTTGGTCGGCCCTCGGGCATTCAATAAAATATATTATTATTAAATTTAAATAATATTATATATAAAAAAGTTATGTTGAGTATCTCGTTTTTCAGTGTCACCCTGGATGTATTTTAATAATATGCTTATGTTTAATTTATGCTTAATTAATAATGGGTATTTTTATTTAATACTTTTGGTATTTTTGCCACTAGTACCAAGTCCACTGTTTATTTATTATATATTTATAGGAATTACATTAACCTAATAATTAGAAGTGAGAAATGTTTGCACGTTAATAATATTATAAAGTAAATGATTTATAAAATTATTTGTAAAAGCAGATTCCAGAGCATCTGATGGAATCATTGCAGTAACATAAACATAGAGCTTCTATGTTGAAATATCAATCGTCGCTTTGCGAAATACTTATCGCAAAAATAAATTTATACTTTCGTTTTACTCTAAATATACTTTTTAGGAATCCTGAGATTACCATTAAATCCAACTGCCAGTAATTCATTTCATTTGATCACATACGAGAAACTGTATGGCATTTGTTATATCTTTCATTAGAGAAGAAAAGTTTTGTTTTAGTTTCATTTCGCATCGTTTTTGAGAGTAATTAATAACGTTGTTATGGAAGCATGAATTCGTGGAAATTGTTAATGATTTTTACAGTTAGGCGAATTGGGGCTGCGTTTATATTATGAGCAATATCGGTTTTATACTTCGTTTAACTCTCTTAATTACAGCACCGAAAAGACAGCCATCAAACTGAAGCTTGATTATTCATTACTCATACGTTTACTCGGCTATATTCTCTGAATTTGGCTTTACAAAACACAAAATAAAAAAAATCAATTTTCCTAATTTCTTATCTTCTAAATTTATTTCATATTGTCATTGTTTTATACACGTAATTTGTATTATTTTTGGTGAAAATCTCAGTTCGTCGCAGCCAGGCCTGAATGCTCATTTTGTGACATAACAGCGAGACTCTCGCTGTGACGTGCCGCCTCGAACGACTGAATTGTAAGCATAGGAAATATACGGAATTTTAAATAAATAGGTTTGTAAAATTTATAATTGGTATTCATTCACCTGTGACTCCTATCCCTATATAACCCCAGTTCTCTCCCTTATTTGTTCAGAGTTGTTAGACCTCTGACATGGTGTACATGTTGAGTAATCTTAACTTCTCTGCTTAAACTTTTGTTTTTGTTCTATTGATGATGAGAACTTATTTCTCGAAATAAGTATATAGCTTACATTATTATTTTAAGGTTAAGGGGTAATTGTTTTAGTTTTATTTCTAATTTAACCTTAGACTCCTCCTATTATTGTAATTGTATGTAATTGTAAAATGTGATTTATAAATATATACAACTCGTAAAGCCGAATCAGTCGGATTTAGTATAAAGAACAGTATAACCTTAAACCAACGTTGACATAATGTCTAACAAATTGTTTTCCAATGCACTCTTGCCCTAGAAACCAAAAACAAAAACTTATACATCAACCCAATAAATCATCGTCAGATTGAATTTGGAGTAAAAACGAATGGTCGTCAGCAATCTACACTATTGGCAAAACAATTCAAAGAGCGTGTTGTGAACATATCTGCCAAGGATGATTCCCATGGGCGTCCCGTCGCAAGATACAAATACTTTCCGAGATTCTGCAGATTTTTTCCTCTCGATTTGATTCCTATAACCCAACTTTTTTCGCCAGATACAACGCGAACTCGATCCCAAATGATACTTTTCTTTTTTGTTTGAAAAACAAATAGTCGTTTAAATGGAGGTTATCTCAGATTTGTTTTGATAGAAATTTCAGGCATTTAAAAAAATGCCAAGAGTTGTGGGACAATCTCAGAAGGATATACACGCGTTGGATGGCCAGAGGAATTTTTTTTTACTGTAGCCTTTCAAGAGGATTCTATATGACGCCTTACTTTCTAAATGTTATGTAAATCATTGCATTTTATGTTAGTAAACACATATTTTATGGTTTACATTACATTACACATAGATAAATTTTAAAAGTTAATATTTTGTGAGCTAAAGATAAAATTATTTTCTCAAGGCAAAGAATATGAATTTTATATAATATATTATAAAGTAGTGTGTCTGTGTGCCTTAGGTGACCTGTGATTCGAACGGTCCGGGTTCGTTTCCGACCGATGTCAAATTTTCAAATAGCAATGAATGCCATGAAAAATATGATTTGTATTGCATTGTATTTTATAAAAAAAAAACTATAAATCTTAGAAGTGCAAATCAAAATTCATTATATAGTACGACAGGTAATATGTTTCCCTTGAAAAAAATAGATTTAAAAAAATAAAATAAAAATCTATTTTTTCCACGAGAAACATATTACCTGTCGTTACTTTTGATTTGCACTTTTAAGATTTATAATTTTTTTATTAATTAAATACAAATCGTATTTTTCATATCATGCATTGCCCCCATAAATGATGCTCTTTACACAACAGCATAAATATAAATATGAGTATATTATATGTATATTATTGTATGAGAATTATTTTAAAAACATATAACACCATTTGTACAAAATTGTATGTTGTATTATTATAAACATTCTACGAGTCTAGTAGTATAAATTTTTGTTGCTTGGTGGCAGCACCAAATTGAGTAAATTCACAATTTTTATAAATAAATTCAATAAAAGAAAATATTAATAAAATCGTGAATTTATGCTTTTCAATGATCGTTAACATTAGGATGTAGCAGACTTGTACAAACCAAAGCTCTATTTTTAGTTTGTTACTTATTAACTTGTGTTTGACACTGAAATACATGGATCTACTTTTTTAGGCGTAGAAAATATATTTAATTAATATGTACAAAAAATACTACGCGAACCAACAAGAATTTGCACTATTTTCTAACAATTTTTATATAATGAAATATATGAAATTAATTCAGAAATGAACACAAGATGATACTAGAAGTTTTGATTTTATTTTATATAGAAATTAATTGAATTATTAATCCAAAAAAAAGAACTAAATGGGAACATTACTCATTTTTACATTAAACCACATTAATTTGAAATTATTTTGTGATACTTTTCATTTTAAACATACATTTTTTAATAATTAACTTTGTTAAAATCACGTATCACGTATCTGTTAATTTTAATAATAATAGATTATCTATGGAGGATTTCAGGTGTTTCTGTTGTTTATTTATGTGTTGGCCTCCTAAGACTAAGGGCATAATTAGCGGAGAATTTTTAATTTCCCGTCGTGTGCTATAATCTTGATTGTGCCAGTGATATATATGTGATGATATATTTATTTATTTAAATTTAATTCAACATCTTTAAGCATGATAATATGCAATAGACAAATTCAAAATTCTGTTTCTTACTTTTGTGTGAGCCCCTCCCCTCCCCGTACCTCTAAGTATGGTAGCAGCGTGACGATTTTCCCACGAAGCACGAAGCGCAGTGGTGTTGTTTTGGTTTTGGCGCAATTGTTGTTTTGGGGAATCGTAGCTGTGCTCGAACGTTTTGTTGCCACTGCCATTGCCACTGCACTGATGCTCGTCAGTCGTCACCGTCACATGCTGACCGTATGGCCAAGGCAAGGGCAAGAAGCAGCCCTTAGCCGTGCTTAGGCGTCGGGAGACATATCAAACACCTGGACTTAACATCTACCTGGCCCTGGCCCTGGCCTACCTTAAGAAACCCACGTTTTTTTCCAAATGTTTACTTCCACTCACTTCAAATTGTTGTTTTTTCCAACTTCACATATGGCAAATATTCCCGATTTTACATTCATCGTCTGTGGGCATCGATTAATAACCACACAAGGCCACTAGATTTTAGTTTTTGTCTGGATTCAAAATACGTTAATTTCAGTTTCTTATGAGGGTTTATATTTATGTTGTATAAGGTCATGGGGGCAAATAAGATCCATCTTCATCAAAATTTAAATATTTTAGACAATTAACAAATTATAAGGTTCAAAGAATACCTAGTAATATCAATGGTAATACCTCTTATGTTTCCTTAAATAATACGTGAATTAGCAAAAAACTATAATAATATTTATATTGTAAGTATCATGTCTGTTTTTCTTCT
The DNA here is from genome assembly GCA_951394225.1 of Harpalus rufipes. Classification (NCBI taxonomy): domain Eukaryota; kingdom Metazoa; phylum Arthropoda; class Insecta; order Coleoptera; family Carabidae; genus Harpalus; species Harpalus rufipes. The sequence continues at coordinate 4,380,077 of OX596278.1, forward strand.
TCTTAATTTGTCATCATATAATTAACTGTCGTTTTCTCTTTTCTTAAGTCATCTCTCGTCACTAACGAAATCTTAATTACAATATTTTAAACGCGCTGTTATGGCCATTTTAATTTATTATTAATTACTTAAGTAGGTAAATTGAAAATACATCTGTGAACTGTGATGTTCAGAAAGCCGAATCAAACGGTACAAGCATGAAACATGAGCGAATGTAAGAAGAAGATCCGCTGGATGCATGCGATGGGACTTGGACATCATCTTTATTAGAAATTGTAATTAACAGAGGCGAAAATGAAAGTATACCAATGTAGGCTTACTGGCCTCAATTATTATATTGATTATGTGATGGCACATCGACTTGGAGTGTATAGTGACTGTATAGTATTATACCAACCTTAGGACAGAACCGTAATATGCTAATTTCAACATTATTCGCGATATAAAATTTCATACACTGTACTCGTAATATTTCCCAAGGAATATCTTTGATTCCTACGGAATATTTAGATTTTTCAAATAATATTTACCTAATTTTCCCCAAGTAATACCTATATTACTTTAATGTTACTTGGTAATACCTGGAATTCCACCGGTAATGTATTACTTGTACGAGTTACATTTTCATAGTTTTCCCTGTTGTTACGCAATACTTATATTTTCCAAATATTACTTGGTAATAGAAGAATTCCAGTATTTCCCAAGTAATATCTGGAATTCCTGCAATACGTAGCCGTCCCATACATACTGTCGCTAATATAAGGGAGGCTTATTCTACATTAATCTTTAAAAAATAAAATTATTCAATATAATTGCCTTCTTGTTTCACACACTGCAAACGTTTCGGCTACTCATATATTGCAGCACGCACCACTTCCAGGGGTATGGAAGCTGCTGTCTTCACCACTGATGGAGAAAAATTTAACCGCCAAAATGCGTTAGTGGGGGTGTTGTTGCAAAGTTGGTTAGAGCTGAATTTACCGGAATTCATTGCCGCTGAAGATTGGTCCTCTGGAAGTCCAGATTTCAAACCTTTGGACTACCGCTTCTGGAATTTTTTAGAGAAGGCCTGCTCCAAACCTTATCGTAATATTCAGGTATTAAAGGCTGATTTGGTTGAGACAGGAACTTCCATACCCCTGGAAGAGCTGCAACCAGGGCATCGAACCCGAACCTGAACCGAACCAAAACCGGAACCAAACATTTTAGCGAACCGAAACCCAGAACCGAAGCTCAAATATTTTTTTCAATTGAACCCGAGTCGGAACCGAACCGGGCATTAAAATTCGGGTTCAGGGTTCAGCTCCGGTTCAGGTTCATTTTGAGTTCGAAACGTAAGCGTAATCGTAATACAGCCGATAATCGACGCCTGTGTTGTCTGTTTGTGAAAATTGTGGTCGTGTTCTTGTCTTGTGCAAATTCCGGCTCGGATTTTAAATTATTTCAATATAAAGATTGTTATTCAAAAAAAAAACAATTTTCATTAGGTCGAACCGAACCTGAACCCAATACCTGAACCCGGAACAAAACTGCAAATTTTATTAATGTTTGAACCAGAACCGCACCTGAATCCATCTCTCAAAAAATAAATTAACCTGAACCTGAACCGAACCCAGTTTTTGGTGGGTTCGATGCCCTGGCTGCAACAGATGAGTAGTCGGAACGGTTGTAGAAGTGTCTGAAAGAAGAAAGCGATCATTTTGTTTTTTTTTTTAATTTTTTTAAGATTATTAGTACGTTACAATTAAATAACATTAGTTTTTTTTTATCAGATTTCATTCGTTTATGTAGAATAAGCCCTTTATGGCACGACTACGTAATGTACTACTTTGTATTTCGATCATTTTTCCGTTGTCAAGTAATACTTATAATTTCCTAATATTTCTTGGTAATACGTTGGGAATGCCTGCTCTGTAGTAATATCTAGAATTCCTACGGTAATATATTGTCTTCGCGAGTTACATTTGGACATTTTCTTTTGTTGTCAAATAATAAGTACTGATATTTCCCTAATAGTCCCTGGTAATACTTTAAGAAATCCAGTATTTCCTTAAATAATACCTAAAGAACTGTAGCAATACCTGTCTAAATTGATCGGAAAAAGCAGCTTTCTTGTTGGGTTCATCTGATTACAATGGCAGAAGATCTGGTAAGTGAAGATAAAGAAGAGGCCAAGATAATATAAAAAAATGTAGGAAGAAGAAATGGACAAAATTACGAATATAGATGCAGAGATCTACAGACCCAATACTTGACAGAAGGGTCACATGAAAAAATGGAATAAAAGGACATGATTCTTCAACATTGGGTAAAATTTCCTTAGTCCTTCTCTGTCAACCTACACTAGCAGCATTCTTCGCAGCTAGAAACGTAAATGCACGATTGGGAAACGGACATGTTTGAAATTTCATGTCATTTCTAATTAATAATAGTACGTCGCTAACACTATAGTATAGCGTGGGTCGGACATAACCTAACCTAACGTACCACCCGCCATTAGGGCACGTGGGCAGTGGGTTAGGTTAGGCTTAGCGCTTAGGCTAAAAACGTGTTTACATTCGCAACAGGAAGTGTTTTTTTTCTCATGCGGGCATTAATTGATTTTGAGTTAGTTTTGAAGAAATTATACATATAATACTGGTTCAATTATTTACTTTTTGTTTGTCAGTCAATATTATTCTGTAATATTTCTTCACCTGAAAATTACAGTTTGGGAGAAGTGTACACATACGGGTAACCTAATTTTCTTCAATATAAATACAATATTATATATGTCAAAAACGTCGTACCCCTTAAGAAAACTAAAATTCTTTAAAATAATTAGAATAATTATTATTTGAAGTTTAATAAATTAAGTTCTACTGAACTTAAAAAATATAAAACTATGTTGTGTGCATAGGCGCCGAATATGGGGGGAGGCAAAGGGGGCGTCGGCCCCACCTGACAAAATATAGAAGGGGCGAAACTATGTTTTTGCCCCCTTCCTCTATTCAATTTTTTAGCGCTTTTGCTTCGATCTCATTAATTTAAAAATATTTCAATCATGGAATTTACATTACTGGTCAAGTTTCATTTGGAACGTATTCCATAGATGGCCACTAAATTCACAATTTTCATTTTGGTTTCACATTCGATAATATAGCTATATTTAATTGTCATGCGAAAATTAAAAAAGCGCTCGATTTAAACACAATTTCAAGTAACTTTATTTTTAAATTTTATGTGTAACATGTTTAAAATAATATAAAAAAAACATAAAATTCGTAGGTACTTAAATTAAAATGTATTTTATTAATTTTTTCTGTAATTATTATTAATCAGACATACATTTCATGAAATAAAAGAAAATATATGAAAATAATATTTTTTTATTATAAATGGAAAAAAGTTCGCACTAAATATACAAATATGGAAAACGCTGTAAGTGTAGCTGTACAATAGCGTCAAATTACATTTGATTTGAACATTCTCCTTTCAAATATGCTGAAGCTAAAAGACGTTGTCGTCCCAAACTTTCATATGTCTAAAATTATTAAACGGCAAAAATAAATCTTCATGTCTAATTCAAGATTTACCTTATCTGCTGCTAAAATGAAAGTTTCATCTATCACTGTTTACTGTCGTAAGCTGCGACTGCCAATGAATAAAAATATGCAATATACACAAACACTATACACCTTTCCATTTTTACACCATCAATATTAGATATTATAATATATGCATAAAGTAGATTCTTTTCCCAAATAATATTACTGATGTAATACCAAATTTTACCCAGTAAAGTAATACTCAGATAATATCTGAAATTTCTAAAGAAATTTACAACATTACTCAATTTTTCTATTTCCTTCTTGGTAATACCTGGAATTCCAGTATTTGCCTAAATAATATGCGAAGTTTTGCGATAATACCTGGAATTCCCACGGTAATATATTGCCACTATTTTTATATAACAATTACAAATTATCTGACAGGGAAAAATTAATTCTACCATATGAATAAATATAGCATTAACATAGACTAATGTTTAATTATGAAAATTTTTGAAAATAATTGCAATTATAATAGAAAAGAAGCAAGTAGGTATTTTACTTTCAAAATTCATAAAGTATAAGAATAATGGTATTAATTTTATAGTACACTGCAACATAATTAACAACTACAAATTAATATAATTACTAGAATTGTTTTTAGAGCGTAACAATGAACGCTATATTCGCATCTTCAACTCGTATTGAAAACGGTTTTAGTAGATCATTTGTGTTAGTAATTGCTTCCCAATAAACAGATGGAAGATGATTCTACAGTATTAGCAATAAAGATAGCAACAGCAAAAGAAGGCGAATTTTAGAAATAAACTACAGGATTAATGTTCCCTTGAAACTAGTTCTTTCTACGTTAAAATAACTTATATTGAATTTATAAAATTTATTTAATTTGTAAAACTTTGATTTTTGTCTACACATACAAATAGCAACTATATTAAAAATTGATATGAAAATTAGAATTTGTTGTTTTATAAGTAACCAAAGTTTCAGAACTTCCAGTAGGTTAATATAGTTTTCAGCAGGTAACTAACAAATCAGTAAAAATGATTGGGACTATTAATTATAAAAAATATATATTTTCCCACAACAGCTTAAGTGCCCGTGAGCATGAAGTAGACTGATACGTGTATAGAAAGCATATTAATTTTTTGTAAAATATTATCTGTATCTTTTGAATATGAGTTTTTAGGCGTCGTACGATTAGGGCCGGTCGTGGTATAATTTATTAGCATGAAACACCGTTTCATATAGGAAGCAAAAACATATAATTTGTCGTTAAAATCAAATTTAGTTTTTGGCAAAAAGTGAAGACCTTTCTTCATGATTTAAGCGAAAGACGTGCACGTTAGATAGATGTTTTTTGTTGGTAAAACACTGCTTTTTACTTTCTAAATTGTTTGCACGTGTAACTGGTTAAATTTCATAAATATTTTCTCCTGGAACGTCAGTAAAGTTAGCATCCTAGAATAGAATGGTAGCTTTCAAGCCTTATTACTATATAACAGCTTGAGAGGACCATACTTAGACGTGGTGGACAACATAACCGCACTTATTAACTTATTAACGTAATTAAACATTAATTAGTTGTTTTACCTTCAATAGTTTTTCATATATGAACACGGAAATAGTTCATACAAAGAAATAAAGGGAATTCATTACTTTTAACCTGGGGTCCCCAAACTTTTTCAGGGAGGTCCACATCATTACTGATGTACAAATACGAGCCCCGTCCCATATCAGTTGTAATTTTTTTAGACATTTTATTTTATAAAACCTAACATCCAGGGCCGGCGCTAGGGGCCAGGCGGCGAGACATCCGCCTAGGGCAGCACTTTTTAAGGGGCGGTACTGTTAAATCGCGACATTTTTTTTCGATCGACAAGTGAGATATCTTTAATTTGTATAGTATATTATATCCGAAGTGGGATATGTTTCATTACAGCCGAGGGCGAAGCCTCGAGATAAGATACAGCGCGAGGCTGTAATGAAACTCCCACCGAGGTGTATATATTATTTTATTTACAATCATTCTCTTTTCAGAATAAATCATTAAGTTATAACCTTTAATTTTATTAATGTTTTTTGACAGCTCTATTAAAAGTTATTTAGCCTACTGTATTATAAGAACCTATGAAAATAAACATTTCCAACCCATTGGGGGAAGTGCAATAGTTATTTTCCACCCAATTTTTAATACCATTTTTCTCGAAGTAATTATTATACAACCCTGTACAATATTTATATTGTTGAAATCAGAATCTAATGGACTAAAAAATTTATATAGAGAACTACTGAATTAGCCCCTTCTTTTTTATCATTTTTTGTATATAAAATTTTTCTCTAGTCATTTTTTCGCCCACAAAAGCACTGGTTGTTTCAGAGGAAACAGCCTATATGTGCATTATATATTAATATACAACCCCCCCCCCCCTATTGAGGCGTAATAAAAGAAGTTTGCCTCGGGCGGTAAGACACCTAGCTCCGGCCCTGCTAACATCCCAACAACTTAAATTCGTTTATTTTTTTCAGTTTTTCTTGAATTGTTGGTTAAGCCAAGTAATAAAATAATAAAATATTTTGGAAAACATATCTTGCTATGTGTCACTAGAACGAAAAAATGTCTGTAATATTAATAAAAATTGGCGATAATTTATGTTAATTATTATTTGTATTATAAATAAAGTAAATAAAATGAAATTAAAACGGGTGGGCCAATTGATATGGGACGGGGCTCGTATAGTATTAATAAAAATAATAACTAAAAACTAGTCTCTCTGCCCCTAATGTATCGATATTGACTATTTAATTTCTCGTCAGTGAAATGCTCTTAGAATGAGAATTCCGCATAGTGACTAGCTCGGTATCATCCTCATTTAACTCAACATAGAGAAAGGTTGCAATAATAATACGGTACGTTGAATAGAATTAAAAATAGCATTAAGCACGGTAGGGTTATAAGATACAGATAACGGTTTTATTAGACCAACACCGCAGTTTGCAAAGCTAAGCAAAGCTAACGTCTGCTAGCGTTATGCTTACGTTAAGCTAGCGCTAACGCTAAATCACTGCCGAATGCATTGGTGCACAAGGATTATTTTCTTCTATGAAATACTCCCCGTAAAACGAAGATAAATATTAACAGAAAATAAGTAATAATTGAAAATATTATTAGTTTTAGGCGGCCATCCATCCAAACACTACCTACGATCAGCACAGCTTGATTTTTAAATTTTATTTCAGCCTGTAGTTACATATTATTATTATTTTTAATGTCAGTTAACGGGAAAAATTATTTATTTAAATTAATAGATAATTGTTCACTTGAACAGGTGTTCAAAAATATATTTAGCTCTGATAGGTAAAACGTCAAACACTTGTTAATATATCTGTTTTAATTCCATGACTATCGCTATTTTTGGGGTGATTTACATTTTCATACCTAATTTCTGCCGTAACAAATCATTCTAAATTAATTTTGCTAATTAATTCAGATGCAGACCATAATTATTTTCATATACCTACTTTCTTCCCAATACCCATGTAATACCATTTTTTTAAAATATATTCTTTGTAACCTCCTTACTTCCTTGCCAAGGACGTAAGTATCTCGACAAATACGTATTAATCGATTTATTTATTTTATATGCAATTTTTTTTCACAAATTTGATTTGATTAATAAATTCAAAATTGAGGCCGATCCTCGAAGGGGGCTAAGCTCCGGAGCCCCCACATAGTCGGTGCCTATGTTCCTTGGTATTACCTAGTAATACCTTAAGAATGCCGGTATTTCCCTAAAAAATACCGGAAATTCTGCAGTAATCTACAGAATTCCCACGGTATTGTAATACCTCTTTATGTACACTAATATTTCCATATATTTGGTAATACCTTTGGAATTCCAACTCCCTAAATACTTTAATTTCTTCAGTAACACCTGGTATTCCCATAAAAATGTAATACGAGTTCTTCTTATTGTTCTCCTTATTTTTTACGAAAAACCGCTTATGAAAATTTGTAGAAAAATGGAAAATCCCACTATATTAACATACACAGTAAAAACTGATAAATTCTATAAGAAATTTTAGTTCCCCTTGTTTTATCTAAGTTTTAAAAAAAATGTAGGAAAATGGAAAATCCTTCTATAAGCGAAAGAGGGCTGTACTATATTAACATGCACCGTTAAAATACAAGTAAAGATTTAAAAAGTTTTACGGAAATTTTCTCGTGAAAATTTTAGGGAAATGCAGTGTTCGTACCTACGTCAATGGGTAGTGTTATGTAGGTAGAAGTTCTATGCTGGAAGATATATAATGTACAGCATTCCTGAGTGAAGACGCTTCCGCACGAGAAAGTAGTAATGCAACTTGGACAGACATATAGGTGACTTGCTTCACTGTGTGCACTGTTGTGCTGTTGCTATTGCTGTTGCTGATGCTGTGTTGCTTACCATAGCCATAGGCAACACACATACACTACCGAGATTCTAATTCACAACACAGAAGAACCAAGAAGTACAAATCTCGAACCTCAACAATGAAAACTCTTACCGAAAAATATGATACTAACGGGAGGGTATCTGTAGAAACCTGCACCGTTAATTTTTTTAAAAACTTAGATTAAATCCCAAAAATATTATGGTTTAGAGAAAGACAAACTAGAATTTTTTTGGCATGCATTTTATAATTGTTTTGTATTAAAATTGGTGTAGTCAGGGTGTTACCCTTTTTAATATGTTGTATATAAAGTTTTAAATATATGGTGTGACCATTAATTTTATTAATAATTGGAATATTATTTTTTTATTGTTACAGATAAAGGGAAACATTTTCTTACAAAGTTATGATTTAAATTAAGGAAATCGCGTGACGAAATATCATTATTATTACTACCAGTTGTAAAAATATAGTAATCTTATTCTTTCGCTAGATGAATAACAGCAGACTACAATGTAGACAGCAAATTTCGCACAAGTCACAAGTAAATGAAAGTACTGTTTTATTTCCAAGTTCAGTCTTTCACATCTCATATGAAGTGTAGCTGTAGCATTACCATTTCAGTTTCTAAATGAGATTATAGTTGTCGTTTAAATATTTATATATCATCGCGATTTTCCCACGATAAATTAATATGACGTTTACAAATAAAAAATGATGTAAAATAAAACGAAAGAGTTGTTTAAGTAACGTTACTTGAGCAAATAACTTATTGATAAATTAGTAAATTAATAGACCGACAGCTTTTGCAAGATTGATCAAAACTTTTTTTCTAGGTTAGGTTAGGTTAATTATGTAAATTGCAAAGGAATTATACTACAAAAAGGTTAATGTTTCCTTTGATTTGTTTCTTACACAAATAATGTTTTGCATATTATAATTATTTTCCTTTATTATTTTTATAAATAAACTAGATGTTAACATATTCACTTTTACATGAATAAATGAATATATTATCATAACTTTATACCCATTTTTGGGTGTACCAATCATCTCACAAGCTTTCAAAGCTGTCGTGGAGAAAACATTTGAAATTGATCCTGTAATCTTGTACTTTCTCGAACCTGGTTCGCATTCTCCAAATCACACACCTTTTCCTTTGTAATACCAATTTTTTCCAAATTATCTCGAACATAGTAATACTTCGAGAGTTACTAGATAATACTTGGAATTCCCACGGTAATGTAATACTCAAAAAAGGCAATACCTTTGGAGTTCTAATTCTCTAATCAATACGGAAATCTAAATAATTGCTGAATTTATACAGTAATACCTGGAATTCCCACGATAAAAATTTACTTCCATTTTATTCAATAGATTTTTTAAATTACATATTGTTTTAGATATTGCTTCTTTGGTAATTTTTTTAATTACAAATGATAATTAATTTATAGATGAAAATGTTTGTCACTGATCGCATTTATGATGAAATTAATTGCTCTTAATTAAATTTTACTGTCGCAAACAAATTTACAGCATCAGATTAAAAGCAATTAAAAACATCTCAATTTATTACACAAAACTTATTTCTCACTGATTTAAACATTTTATTGCTCGTATTCTAACAATTCTAGTTCCCAAGACGAACAGAATATTTTACTCTCAAAAATATAATATAATTGTTTTTATGCTGTAGAAAATGCATTTAAATTTTAATAAGAGTCGTAAATAAAGAAGTTGTACATTGCTAGGTATGACAATCTATTTTGAAGGTGTCCAGGATACAGGTGACTCATAAATAATAGAAAAAGTGCAAAGTAATAGGTTAATTCTATGTGAACTCTGTCTACTCTTGTGAAGATGCTGCAAAGTGGAAACCAGTATGGTACTCGTACATGTAGGTACAGGTGTGCTGCATCTCTGAAGGAAATCCACAATCAGTATGTCACATGCTTTTTCCTTTCTCATAAAATATCTTTTACGGTTCTGCCATTTATTTATATACCTACATTGGCCTACTGGACTTTTTACTCATTCATATGTGTAAAAACAAATCTCTAGATTCTGAATGTAAATTAATATGGTAAACAGTTGTAAAAAATGAAATTTGAATATTTTATTACGATGGGAGATTAAATTAGAAAAGGCGTGACATATTAGAAATAGATTTATACATTTTGTTATAAATATATCTTTATTAATTTGCATAATTTCTCCTTTGGCTCACCGAAATATTCAAAATATTATTTTCATTTTGATATTTACCTTATTTTGTCTTAGGCGACTCGCGCTATGTGTTGGAACTTGGAACGGCATTACTCGCATGTTAGATTTTATCTAACATGAGTTTTTTGACCATACGTAAATATGGATTATAAAATGAAATCAATATTTGAAAAATACTTAATCACAAAATAAAACAATAATAGGGTAAAGAAAAGAAAAAAAAAATAGATACTTCAAAAATATATATTAACTAAGAGGAATTCCCAACAGAACAAATATACGAAAAAAAAAAATTAATATTGAAAATGTTTTAATTTTGTCAGAATTTACCTAACATTAACTAATTTAAACAATATTACTTAGGGTAGAACTAAGCAGATAGTAATAGGCTAATTCTGCGTTCTCCTGTGAGCGCGTTTATCAGACGTCACCTCACGGGCACTCATTCCTGGCGCAACAAGTGCACCACAAGGAGGTCACTTATGCGCCATTTAAAATTCGAGAATAGTCGCCGTGTTTTGAGTATTGTTAATTGTGAAATCTTTAAAATTAATCCTAATGAATAAAAACTTGAATTTGAAGGTTTTGAGTCCGACTCTGTGCTGACACAGGTCAACGCGACGTTTACCTTTCAACCTAACCTATAAAATGGTATGCAACTGTTACAAGCGTCATCAGTATCATCCAATCATTGCTTAGCTCTCCGGTATTCTTCGGATATTTGTCCTAGCTATGCACATCGCAACATCACATAACGTTCTACAAGATGCACACTGCTTCAGTGATGTACAGAGGATTATTTCCGAATCAAAATAGTTTTACCGATATGTAAATAAAGATAATTTTGGATGTGGTAACTTTATATAAAACAAAATTCAATAAATAGCATATTTTACGATTAAAACTGTATATTAATACTTTTCTCAAAACGTATTTCCTTAGCAATACTAATTTTTATTCCAAGTAATACCCGAATTGCCCTGAAATAATGCAAGTAATAGCTTAATAATTCCGGTGTTCCCCTTAAAAATACCCGAACTTATCCAGTAATACCTGGAATTCCTATGGTAATTGTAATACCTTTTTGTGTACACCATATCACCTTTACAAGTTTTACCCTTCGGTATCAGTCAATATTTTTTTTGTAATACTTGTTTTCAAATATTTTTATATATATATTTATTTTATCTTTTTATATTTTTATGGGGTCTCGTGCCCGCGTGCCTAAGTGTCGGGTCGTGGATCTGGGAAACCGGGTTTGAGCCCGACCGACGCCAAATATTTCGAAATTTAAATCACACAAAATTGACCCCTGTGGTGCACTCTCCACGCCATCAATAAGGTGACGCCTGGTAAACGCCCGCACGGTACAAATATGTCATCATTATTAACGAAATTTGTGTATAAAACAGACTGGCACACCCAGCAATGGGTAATATGCCGGGATGATATATTTATTTTTTAATTTTTATTTCAAATATTTTTTATAATACCAATTTTTTTTTCAAATACCCACATATCTCTTGATACAACCTAGTAAACCTCTTAGAAATCTCTGTAAATAATACCTGATTTTCCCATGGTAATTCTAATACCTTTTTGCGTACACGATATTGACTTTACAAGTTTTACCCTTTTATCAGTCAATATTTTTTTTGTAATACCAAATTTTTCCCAAAGAATACCCACAAATCCTTTGATACTACCTAATAATACCTGTGGTAATACCTCTGAGAAATCCCTATATTTCCCTAATAAATAATACAAAATACATGTAATACCTGGAATTCCCATTCCCATGGTAATTGTAATATTTTTTTGCAAGTTTAAGCATTCGATATTAATCAGTCTCAAAAATATTTATTTATGAAATTAAATAACAAAATAACCAGAAATTTTGTTGTGCATTAAGTGCGAATAAAAGCAGATTGGTACATCCAGAAATGGGTATTTTTAAAAACACTACAGTTCTTGAAAGCATGTGAATCCCGGACTTCTAAATGAGTTACCACTATTGGCCACTAGATGGATCACATAATTCTCACGCTTTACTTGCACTTTAACGGCTGACTTTATCATTAATATCTACCTAATAACTTATCGATGTTTTGAGATACATTTTATACTGCTTTAAATATTTATCTGCAGCCCCTGAGAACGAAAATATCGTAAGTAATGATTTCGGAACATTTCCGACAAGTAGTAATAAAAGCATGGAAAGATTTATGTATTTGATAAGAATGTCTATATAAAAGAGTGTATACATTCGTCGTCTCGTATTTCTAACTTCTGGGGCACAATGAGATCAATGACATATCATTTATTGATCAAAAAGCGTTCAGCGATAGCAATATACCTTGTCCATTTCCTAACCGGCATGGGCATTGTATGTTTCGCTGAATGTATCCGAACATTTATATGCTTTTAGGAAAATATACCGGGTGTCTTCTCATCACTTTCTACTTGAACTAAGTGGGGAGAATGAACTTTGACCCGCGAGAGAGTTATTGGGACAGACCTGTTTAGAATAATGGTTTAACTTTTTTGCAAAATTTTTACATTATGGCTGAGAATTGAAAATTATTTTCAAGTTTCAAATAATGATTGTTTTGTTTATGTATTAATTTATTCATAGGTGTAGACTACGGGAGGGGGCGGGGGGCTCTGGGGATACAGCTCCCCTCGAGAATCGGGGTTAGTTTTGTATTTATTAATTAAATAAAATAATTTGTAAAAAAATGTTGCGTATAAATAAATTGACCAATACTTGTCGGTTATGCAGTATAGTTAGAATCGTTGCAAACTTCGTCAACATCCAAAATGATTCAAATCTTACTTCAAATGAAAATATTTGCGATAATATCAAAAAGGTATACAAATTAAAAACAATATCTGATAAATAAAATAAATATATTATTAACCCGTGTGAAGCTGGCCCTCCCCCCCTTAATCAGTGAGTAAATAGTCGAATATCTATGGTGTGGAACCCCCATAAGCGAATACGAAAAAATCAAGTAAGCCATAATTTTGCCCAAGTTATTCGTTTATGGGGGTGCCACACCCTAGAAAATCGACTTTTAACTCATGGGATAAGGGGAGCTGCGCAAAAAAGTAAGAGTTGGGCAAAACTGGGCATAATTTGGGCAAAATTATGCAATAGTTTTTTTTTCTTAATTCCTATTCCTACATGGGGGTGCCAACTTCACTGGCATAATATTCACGACTGGACTTATGCATAAGCAAACTAAGCATGTGCTTAGGGCCCCTGAGAATTTCCATGAGATTTTAAAAATGACTTTCGATGATTGCTACGTTATGATTCGAAAAGATAGGATACAGTCTGTATTCCTAAACTTTGAGATAGCCCTTCGCTTTTTTTGACTTTAATGATTACGAATTGCACCGGAGACATAGTTATCTTTGTTAACACAATAAAAAAAAAAAATGTTTAACTTTGCGTGAGATGTTATAGTAGAACATTACGCTTCTGAATAAGTTCACAAGAATATGTATTTATGACATTTCTGTATTAAAATAGCAGTATTATACATGTTTGTTTGCAATGTATTAGGACGATTTATTTGATAGAGGGGGGCCCCGAACGAGTAGTGCTTAGGCCCCCCAACGGGATTAGTCCGCCCCTGGATAAATTATTACGGCATGCATATTATCCATTGCTGGGTGTGCTCGTCTGCTTTGTACACAGATATCGGTAATGATTTACCGTGCGGGTGTTACCTCACGGGCATTCAATGCTGGCGTGGAGAGTGCACCACAGGTATCAATTTAGTACCATTCGAAGTAATTTGAGGCATCGGTCGGCTTTTTTGTGTACTTTTTTGACAGAAGAAAGAACGATAGAAGAAATATTGCTATAAATTGAAAATGTGTTCCTAAATATCTCCTAATCTTCTACTTCTACAAGTATGATAGAGGACTCTTCACAGCTTAATCGAATATTTTAAAATTTTTGTTATTAAATGATTTAACGCACGAAGAACGTAATGAAAACTACTTTTAAATAATTGATTAGAAGAACAAGAGTGTGGCGAATTGACTACAAAAATCAAAATATTAATTAGAACAACGAATGTAAATAATTTAACACTAACAAATATTACTCCTTAAAAATAATTGGTCAAAATCAAAAATTTAAACGTCGATGCCATTTATTTACTTAAAAAATTTCATCCTCAAAATGGTGCCCGGATTTTTTTCCATATGAAGTAAATGTTTCAATATGTTGTCTATGCTTTTAGTGTATATAAGTACCTACACATAAGACTATTGTCGCATATCTCATAACAAGAAAGATTACTTAGTACTTACCGGGTGGTCCAGAAATGTCGCCCTGCTCCCAAGCTCTAAGAGTAATCCGCAATCCATCCAGCGGCATGTGGTTTATGCGTACGCCTACCACAGATTTTCAGTCACAATTACGTCTAATTACACTCATTAACTTTAATTGTATTGTATCACAAGTTCACTTTACGCACTGAACACACACAATTTTTTAATCACAGCAAAAAGTAATTCCATTATTCAATTACTAACATGACATTGTCCATGAATCGAATTTTTTGTATTGCATGAAATATCCTGTGTTGTTATGTAACTTTCAATGTTATTTACATCACAAAATGTAATTTCTAATTGTGGGTTCTTTATGAATTATGTTAAAGTAGACGAATTTTCTGTTGACGCTGACACAATCGCGCTGGGAAAATCTTAGACAGTGTTTTGTTTTATGATGTAAACAACAATTACTCTAAGACCGGCCTACTAGATGGCCTGTATGGCTTGTCAACTTGCATCTGATAATCTCTAAACACCGTGTAGCTTAATTAAATATTGCATTTTTATCATTATACGCACGTGACTGTGTCGTTAGCATATTGTCGGCATTTATAAAGCACTGTATTATTCATTTTATCATGGTTACACCCTCTTACACTGATTTAGACACGGTGCTTTGTTGATAAACAAAGTTACCTGTCATTTTCACAAGATTACTTTATCACTGTATTTATTAAAATGTTTTGTATGTATGTTTTTCACAAAATAATATATTCTGTTGTTAAATTTGTAGTTTTTCTTTATTTTTCAGCACTACATGACAGCACGCGGACATCATGCGAAGACAAACACTACTACCGAGGTCATTGTCATGTTTGAACAAATGAATAATTAATTACACTTGCTTCCAAAGAAAATGGCGCATTTTTTGAATAAAACTGTATGATATTTGCAAGTTAAAGTTTGTAAATTGTAAGTGTTGTATATGATAAATTAGCAAAGCTAGGGTTGAAATAATGAATGTGAGAAAAGGAATGTGCATTTCCGAGTTACAGGGATTATTCTTTGTCAGTTGATAGGAATGTAAATGAGATAGTTTGCGTGTGTTCTACTTGTTAGAAGGGAAATGAACTGATTGCAGCAACTGAATCTGAGTTTGTCGAACGGAGTGATCACTGTCAACGGGAAGTAATAAAAGTAAATAAAATATGGCTTGCTTCAAGTTGGAAATTGATATTTATTCCGAAATGAATGAAATAAGAATATGGTAACGGGAAAATGCGTACCAGGATGGCACGACCGCGATTCTATAGAATTAATAAAAGTGAACTTACTTGATCGGATGAATAAATTCAGTCCTTCGTACCACCTAAAACCTGAGACCCAAACAATATTGTGCTATGCTAAGAATAAAATAATAATGTATATAATTGATACTATATTATTACATGTAATATGTTTTACATTTTTCACATAAATATACATAATATATTACAAAAAGGTCTTTTCACAATTCCTAATAGGTCCTTATCATTAGCTTGTCGAAAAACAAAAAGTAATTATAGTACTTTATAACAAGTGGCAACATTTCTGAGTAAGAGTTCTCAGTTGTCCCTTAATCGAGGAAAATTGAAGAACTATCACTCAAACAACCTGTGAATGACTTAGTTTTCTTAAATAACAGGAACATGATATCTTTGTTCAAAAACAATCTATTGTTTTCAATCTTAAATCCTAATCATGCTGAATTTATTACAAAAAAATGCCAAGAGACGAAAACATTTCGTTTATAAAAATAGATCACTTACTGTCAATTCATCCCAGAATACTAGCAAAATACTGTTCAAAACGTTTAAATAGATCATTCTGACTTAGTTTCGTTTCAAAAAAGATCACAAATGACAAACATTCAAACAAACTCTCATGTTTATGTGTGATTACATACTAGATTTGCCCACAGACAAGGAGCCGCGCGAGTTCCACAGCGCCGAAGGCGGAGGCAATCCCAAAACACCGCAAAAGACTCGAGAATCATAAACCCTCATCTCTCGCCTCTTGCTGTGTTGCTCTTTTAGCTGGGGGTTGTCAATTCCACACTCTCTTACTACCAAGAAATCAGTCAACAATTTGATACGACTTTGTTCAACAAAATTGATCCGCAATTGAACATAATGGTATCCAACGACTTAATAAAACTAAAAAAATCACATGATATTGCTTCATCAAAAAGAAAAGTATACTATTTTGCTCAAAAATCAATTAATCATAGCATGAACATAATGGTATCAACAGTAAATAAAAATGATCCCAGTGAAAAAATTGACAACCCGTTAGTGATATTTTCCGGGCCGGGTTGTAGGCGCCGTGGAAGTAGCGCAGGTCCACACAAAACAAAGAAACGCGCTGCTCAAACCGCGAGAACAGCCTACGTTTCGTTACCGTGATCAGCTACTATGCTTAAGTACGCATGCAAATAAATAAATCGGGGAATTTGTCTAAGTTGCCCGGTCCGACTCGGCACCCGTATAACATAGAGCTAACATAATAATAATTAATAATAATAATAATAAATAAACTGTACAAAGTGCTTTGGTCGGATAGGGCCTGCGTGCCATCAGTCGGTCGGGGTTGCGTCACATTCAACTCATATCATTCACGCACGGATACAGCACAGCGATACAGGGTACAGCACAGCATACGAACTACACACGAGGCTGAGGCTACACTTCCGTGGCGAACATCGCCGCATGATGCGAGTGCGGGTGGAAATGTTCCTCTATCACATATACGCCGCTCGACGCAGTCGTTGACGCCGCCGCCGACGTCGTGGTCGCCGTCACCGGCGAGACCACACAGTCTACGGGCCTCTTCACTAACGACAACGACGGCTCACTATAACAACATCAACAATAAACACCCTAGGCCTAGTCTCTCGTGGCAAGTTTGTGTGGTGATGTTGCTGGTGATAATGACATGTGTGTTGTATAGTGAGGGTGAGGCGAGGGGACAGGGACTAACCTCGTGTTGCAGAGCGACGACGAGTTGGACAACACGGATATCCGCTTGTCGCAAGAGTTGCCGGTGACTGGAGACTGGCTGCTGGGGCACACGCCGTCGAAGTCGACCGGCTCGTGCAGCTTGCCGGAGAGCAAGGCGGAGGCACGGTGCGCTGCCGTCTCCGTGTTCAGCTGCTTGTGGGAGCGCGTTCGCTGGAGCGTGTACACGGGCACCTGCAGGGGCAACTGGTGCGGGTGTGCGTGGCCGTGCACCACCTTCCCGAAGCACTGTTCACTCTCACTCACATCGTCCCCAGCGCCCGCCACACTGCTGCTCAGAACATTGTTCGTGCACTTGCCCCACGAGTTCTTGATCACGTGCGTCTCGGGGCCGATCGTATTCGTGGCGCGCTTCGCCATGGTACTATGCACGGTGTTCTGTTCATTTTGCATCCGCGCCTCCTCGTCCGCTCGCGCCTGTTCTCGTTTCCGACGTTGTTTCAGGCACATCACGACCACGGCGGCCACCAGCACCAGGATAGGCACGAAGGTAGACAACGTCGCGATCACCACCACGTGTTCTGTAGTCAGTCCAGAATGCGCGCTCATATACGCTCCCGTTACTGATTCGGCCGAATCGTTCGCGCACGTTGGTCCGCTGAAGTTGCTGCCGCACACGCACTCAAAATGGTTCACACGGTTTATACAAGTACCGCCGTTCAGGCACGGTTGAGATTCGCACTCGTTCACTTGGACGCTGCAGTCGGTGCCGGTGAAACCCGGGCGACACACGCAGCGGAAGTTGTTGGTCAGTTTTTGGCAGGTGCCACCATTGGCGCATGGTTTGGTCAAACAGTAGTCTACGTCCTCTTGGCACAAGTTGCCCACAAATCCAGGTACGCACTGACATCTAAATGTGTTGACGCCATCGATACAAGTCCCGCCGTTCAGGCAAGGATCTCCTATGCAATCGTCGATGTTGGTTTCGCAATGTTGGCCTGAGAAACCAGCAGGGCACGAGCACTTATATCCGTCGGAGCCGTGTTCCACGCAACTTGCGCTGTTCTTGCAAGGATTGGGCGAGCACACGTGAGCTTGTTGTTCGCATCGTGGCCCGGTGAAGCCGTGCGGACAATTACAGTGGACACTGCCACCGTGGTTGTTGCAAGTTCCGCCGTTGCGACATGGAGATGAGTCGCAAGTGTCGATGTGTAGAAGAGAGGATGTTTTGAGTTCACAATCAGTTCCGTTGAAGCCTGGAGGACAGCTGCAGGTGTAGGAGCCTTGGCCGGTGTTGAAGCAGGTTCCGCCGTTGCGGCAAGGTTTGTGGTTGGTGCAGTAGTTGAGGTCTTGGTTGCAGAAAAGACCGCCCCAGCCTTCGTCGCAGAGGCAGTCCCACGGCTTGGTGCACGTGCCGTGCATGCAGCCCGGGTAACGCTGGCACTCGTTGCAAAGCGGGCCCTCCCATCCGCTGTAGCATCTGCAATCACACAACACACACATACCGCATTACAATTAATCAATAAGTGAATATGTACAAATGCAAGCACACATCTCAGTATTCAGTATTGGGACAATTGAAATGTATTTCATTAGAGTACAATGTTTCAGTAAATAAAATTTGGAAACGTTTAATAATATGATTGAATAATGAGTGGACGTGAGTTTTTATAATCGACGAGAAAATGAGCAAGACGTGACTGTAAACCCTGTAATAATAATACGCCGGCGCATTCACACGGACTTCCGATACGAAAACGTTAAAAAACAAATCAATTCAATAATAATCATCATACCGGCTTGAAACGAGCGGATGAATTTTTTTAAATGGCTACTTCATTCTTATGCACGGAGGCTCGGTGGGAACAGACTATAACGGAAACGGGAATAAAACGACTCCAAGCAAAAACAGAATAACACCGCACTGCCGGCAACAATACCAGTAGCAACCGCAACTAACAATTATTGATATCTGATATAATCAAGCTAAAAAACCCGACTAGCATTGTGTTGTGAAAATTTGTTCATTACACTTCAATATGTACATTAAAAGTATTTTAATTCATGAGAAATACGGTACATTGTTATAAAAAGTTGTATGACATTTGGTAGTTGTTGGGGCAGTGAGAGAGTATGTGAGAGCGTCGCAGTCGCAGCTGATCGAGCGACCGGCGCCGCAGAGTATCACACACCGGAAATGGATGTGATTCAGTCCCTCTCTGTTCACAGCACAGCACAGCGTAGCGCAATTGGCAATCATCATCGCAATGCATCCTGTAAGAACCACGGAGCACGGAATAATGGGTTTGAAAAAATAAATTGAGGATGGATATGGTTTGCGTTGTGCTGCTCTGTGCGAGACCGAGAGTGATGTCTGCGGCTGTGGCTGACCACAGTGGATAGTGGATGAGTGGACAGTGGTGGTGTGCTGTATGCGAGCCGCGATTCAGACGGACAAAGAGCGAGCGAGAAGGAGAAGGACAGAGCGTGATGTGGTGGAGAGAGAGCGCGCTAGAGAGGGCTTAGACACGCCTACACGGCGCACCGTTCCCACGGCGGGCCCGGTGGCAAGTATGCGGGTCAAGGAGAGGTTACACTCGCACATTCTGATACCGCGGACGGGGACGCGGACCCCGCGACTGCAACGTCTCATCCACACATACCATCAATACGAATACGAATACTTACATGCACTCATTCGGCTGGTTGCAGTGGCCGTGCTGGTCGTCGCAGCCTGGGAGACACCGCGCTGTAACAAACACAAAGCATACACATTAGCCATCATGTCATCGTGGGAATCTTTAGCGTTTGACTTACGTTTAGTGCAGTAGTCGCCCTGCCAGCCGGGCAAGCAGACGCGGCTGCCCGTGGGAGAGCAGTCGTAGTGACCGAAGCTGTCATTGCGAGGACGGCAGAGGTTTTCACAGCCGGCGCCGTAGTAATGCGGATCGCACATCACGCGAAACTCGTACCGCATGACGGAGTGCGCCGACCGCTTCTCGTCTTCAGTCCATTTGTCCCCCACGTCCAGGATGCGCTGGGTGCTGAGCCGGGTGATCAGGACTGCAATAGACAACAGACATTGCAAAAACACCACAACAACGATACAAGACAAGCATAAAAAACACTGTGGGAGAAAATGGAAACGTGAATGGTTCTACGAGTAGTATTTGAACACGAAACTCTAATATTGACACGCAAGGCACGTCAACCGAGACGTACGGCTCTTCTTGCCTCCAACTGCTTTCTTGCATCTTTATCAACTCTATACCAAATGCCATGTTATACTTCCAACATAGAATATCATTAGTGGCGTAGCTTTTATGAAAATAATACTCTACACCATTTCCTACTTCACTGCAGACTAGATAATTTCCCATTGTTTACAACAAATCTCGTTAGTATGCATCTATTGTACTCGGCTGAATTATACAGTTAATAATTAATTACGAGTGAAATATAAAGACGAAGACGCGTCTTGGTTCAACTACTGTATGACGCCAGTACACCTTCTATTAAAGTACAACCTGACATAGTCATAGTCAGTCAATGCACAAGCCATACAGGTTGTAATAACTGGAATACAATACACAAAGCTCGATTGTTTCTAGGAACGGAGACATGTTTTGCTGCGCCGTGTGTGTTCGACACTTTTAACCCTTCTCCCCTCAACAATTTCAAACAAAAAACAAGGGTATTCATCACTTGTCAATTGAGTTAAAATTTACCTAAGAATATAACTTTCCATAAAGATGGTATCGCATTACAAAGATAACATTTAGCTGTTAGGTCGAAGGGTGAATTTTTGACCAGGAGGCATTGCAATGCATTGGCATTAGGCAGGAGGTAGAGTAGACTGAAAGGCGGTGAGTTGAGCCTTGGGCCACCGGGACTACCGAGGCCCCACTTCAACGGCAGTTGGCTGCAGATGACAGCCGATGATGAATGAACACAAACGATGCTGCAGACACGAATTGGGGTAGGGGATATGTTTGATTCCTAACGATAACTCACTTAAAAAACAACCTAACTATCCATCTTTGGCGACGTCCAATTTTCTTCGCTCAATTTCTAATGTCAACGTAATCAATTCGTATTTTCAAAGAGTCAAGTAAAATGTTAGTTGGTATAAGTAAGTTATTGGGTTAGATTGATGTGGAATAATCGATTGGCTAAAGCAAACGAGCCAATGAAATGGTTTCTCATTCTCTGATTCTGATTCCGATTTGATAATTATGACAGGCATGACTAATAAGCAAGAGATAGTGGAAGTTGCTGGCTCCTACTAAAGTATACGGCTTCAACAACTAGCGACTAGCTCATTGCACACACTAATTAGCAAAGTTCACACGTTACATTATAAGATTATTTTGTGCTTTCAATAACGGAAGTCGATGCGAGCTTCGAGCAACAATCCACCGCTTTTCGGGAAATTGATCAAACACGTGAAACTTTCAGCGATAAAGAATGGATGTAAAAGTACGTAATTAATTTGAGAACGATCTGTGAACTAGATATATTATAGACAAAGAAATAGTTGTATAAACAAATAAACGCGCGGTAATTTGATTGAAAGAAAGGCAAAAGCACTAAGTTTCGAGTGCATTGCTGTTGCTATTGTATGAGGTTAAGCGATTTTTGCATGCGGCACAAAGAGCCAGAGTCAGAGAGCTGAGGCCTGAGTGTTGAGGCAAGGAGACGGACGCGATGAGAAGTGAAGAAGCGGTGAAGCAGTGAAGCGGACCTTTCTCCTCGTGAAGAAAGGTGCCATGGGAAGAAGTGCAGATGCCGCGTACAATATGAGCGAGCGCAGACGGCTTGCTACAGCTATAGCTATACACGAGCATAGTGAACTGATACCGGAAGAGCCTTCAGGAAACGGGATGGCGGGACGGACGGGAGCTACCTGGCAGATGACAGCCAAGACACACAACACACACTACCATGGGAACAACACAGCACCAGAACAGAACAGACCTAAGCAAATATTACACATTTTTTCTCATTGTATCAAAACAAAGTAACAAAAGGCCTTATTTGTTTCATAAACCTTCATCTTTGCAATTACAATGCTCATTGTTTATGTATTTTAATTACAATAACATTTTTATTGCCGCTTGTTTAAATGTTTAATCTTTATGACTTACTCGACAACAAAAATATTAAATAGCAGATAGGCACACCCAGAAATAGGCAATAAGAAAATGTATATAAATATGCTGCTCGTATTTTTAGCTATATCCCGTGTATTATCCCGAGTTTCAGAAACTAGGCTGGTATGATTTCAAAAAAGATAAGTGTTAAAAATGTTATTTTTGACTCACCTCCATTGCGGGCCGTATCGTTGGTGTCATGCAGGGCCTCGACAATCAGCGTGAACCATCTCTGCAATGAACAAACAAAAACATATGAAATAAAACATTTGTAAGAGCAAGAGGAGCATCAGCGAACTTTCACCATGCAGCGTACATACAACACAACATAGCACGCGCACTCACAAAACATAAACATAACAAAACAGATGTTTCGCAGTGCGGATAACGTTTCCAACCAACCAATTTCTGAGCAATCTGTGGGCCATATTGCCTATCACCGATCACTACAACAAATTTGTTTAGTTGTAGCTGAAAATGAAATGACGTTTCAGTTTGTTTTTAGGCATAGTTTTTGTAGAGATATGTCATAATGCTAATGAATGGTTTATAAAGTGCTGGTCACCAAAACGGCCAGTTACTGTCGATTCGTAAACTGGTTTTTTCGTCGTTGTTCTCCCGGAGTACGGTACCATTTCCGGTACTCATTCACAAAGCTGTTCGCATCCGCACTGCGCGAGTTTCATCCTATTCTAAAGCATTTCATTTCAGAATACATTATACGAGATGAGTAACTATCGTCATTTCTTTGTTATTGTTTACAAGAAATTAAAGCATCTTTTCGGAGTCATTATGAATGGTAGTGAAAGGTTTGTAAAGTAATGTAATCATGTATGTTGATGATTTTGTGATTTGCAGTTTTGTGGGTAAGTGAAAGTATTTGGACAAATGAAGATTAGACGTGGGATGTTAGAGAAAGAGTGAAAAACGCATGGTAACGTAGTGATAAGGGAAATGGTACAGGAACAAATACGTGACGTTTCGTTTGATCGATAAATCAATTATAATTAGTTTTGAATTTGTGCAGTGTGTCGAGCGAACGTTCCCACGGATCGAGCAACCGGCTGATATACCTGTGCAGTGCGGGAGAGGAGAGCTCAGCGCTGACCGCCAATGAAGTCTCGAGAACCGGCGAACTCGTCTCGTTCCGTCTCGTCTCGTCTACATCTACATGGATGCTACAGCACACCACAGCTATTGCTGGATGCTGCTGCTGTATTATACAACTGCACTCAGACCATCTCTTCGAAATTAACGCGCTCTTATGGGCGGATATTAAAAATGATTTGAGATACTCGTCTCGACCCGCCGGCCCATCGCAACCACACTCTGCACTCCTCACCTTTTAATGGTTATCATTTACCCTTTCGCTTTAAATTAAATCTATCGCTTAATATATATTATTATCATTCTTCAATTTATCTTTTTCATTTCTGATGTAATCCAATCTCCAAGTCTTAGATAACACTCAACATGTACATTCTATTATTTTTTTTAACTTCTATTGTCCCATCTGAAGGTATACTTTTCCAGCTAATATGTTATTGAAAAGGCGCATTGATGAATTCTTAATTGTCATCATTGTTTCCCAGGACAATTCAGAGATTTTAATTATCTACGGTCCCACAAAATTTTAAAAAGTTTTTGTATTTAAATGCTAAAGATGGTCGATATCGGATGAAGGAGCATTTTGAAAGGAGTTGCAGAGGGCTGTAAGAGGAAGTTTCCGGAGTTTCAAGTGAAGTGGTTGGTGCCTTCTGCTTGTGGCACGGAAGAAGAACCTGAACGAGTGCACATGAAACGTCCGAGTGAATTTTCCAACGCAGTCAGCCCTGCTTGGCTGCGTTCGTAACTCCGTAACCATGCTGGCGCAACGGCAAGCCAGCGCTACGAAATTGCTCAACGGAAATTGTACAGTCCGCACAGAAAACCGAACTCGACCGTATCCGGACTAAGAAACTCATATGAATACCTTACTATCACTTCAAGACCAAGACAACAGCGAACCTACTTCACATTTAAAACATGCTCCGAATAAATAAACAACATGATCGCGTACGTTTCATTACTATGCTTTATCTTGTCTCTATAAAATAAACTATGTATAATTGTTTTTTTTAGTAGGAATAATTAAAGTTATAAATTAATTTTGTTTGAAATATAATATAATATAATAATAAAGAAAAAGTCTTTGCATATTCATATCGTGTTTGTTAGTGATTTGAAACGAATGATTTCTCATGTTGGAGAGGCATCGAGCTAACAACAAAAAGATCCCATCGTCGGTCTGTTCCCAACAATCTTCGGTAATTAATAAGGTTACACAAGAACCTCACATAGGAAGAGAAAAAAACAAACAGCACAGCAATGTAGAGGAGATAGGTAGGTAGTGGTAGGAGCAATAGCAACACGGTAATATGTAGTCTGGTTCAGAAGTCGCTACCCTGGGATGCTTTGCTACAGATACACAACACACAGTGGTAGCGTGAGCCCACAGCCAGGGCCGTAATTTGGGCTTCGCCGCCGGCAAGGTTCTCGAACGCCTTTTTTTACTACTTTATCGTCTAAATAATGCTCGCATCATTTTTGCATTACGGGTTTATGGAAATTGCAACTTTCATCAAACAAAATACACCAATCAAAACAATTTACAATAATTTGTGTTTATAGTATTATGTAAGACTTGTAAACATAAATTACTTTGAATAGATAATTAATGAGTAATTTGGGACGGAATATGTAATATTCCGGGCCTGGTGTGTGTGCGGGTAAACGTGACAACACCGAACGAACTGAGGGCAGGTGCAAGTTACACTTTTTGTAAATAATACGCAACAGACTGTATGGTTCGACATTGGTCAAAGGCAGGGCAGAACCGATGGCAAGTTGAGTTTGTATCCGGTCAGCATGCATTTTGGAAACCGGACAGACGATGGCAATGGGAAAATGATCGCTGTATCTTGGTCTCAGTGCACCGATGCACGTTTACGTTTGTTTTCTCGCTTGCGCGGCGCGTAGTTTATGTTTGCTCTTCACACACTGCAGCTGCATGTGGGGACAACGTTTATTTTATTTTTACCGAAACTTGCATATATCTAAGCCGGAGAATATTTGTTCATCACATGATAGCATCTCTTAACTATTTTAATTAACTAAACTTTAAAATTAGATTGTAAGCAACAATGAGAAATATTATATTGTTTTGTGAATAGTTAGACGAGTTCTCACATTTAATTGACCTCTCGCGTTTCACGCATGTGTGGAGTTTTTAACGGATTTTTGAAACTCATTGGAATATATTTATTCCATCGTATTTGCAAAAAGCAAAAACCGAAAAGGGATTAGTTTTAGTTCGTTAGATTATGCAAATGTACAGGGTGGCTGTCAATGTACTACTACGTCTTTCCTGGCACCCTTTTGTGCAACGGACATTTAAAAAGGGCAGTGGATTTTAAAAGGTAACACATAAAAGACAGAATGGGTGCAAGCTGCCAATGCTGGTTGCCGCCAGGTCCGGACTTAGCCGCAATTCAAATAAACAACTTTTTCGCAAAAACAAATAAGTGAAATAGTTGCGGATAGTTTTATTACAAACCGGCATATTTTTATTTTTGAAGCTTGCATGTTCACTTTGTAATTTACGATTGGATTCTTGCCAAATCGTTTGAAGTTTTCTACGGACATTTGATACAGTATTTGTTTTGAAAATATGGTTGTTACGATAATTTATTCATTAAAAACGTGCATTCTATAAAATATGAGACAAGTTAAAATTTATTTTGGATGAATGTGGTATTGAATACGCCCCTGTTTTTACAAAGTTGGCAACGTCGCACTAACACAATATGCCATAGGTGCGTTAACTAACAGGGAATGGAATGGGACTGGGCACCCTAAAAAACAGCCCGACTACCCGACCCCGTGTGCTTTAAACCCTACCAGAAACATAAGCTGACTTTTTAAACTTGGGAAACATTACAGCCCTAATGACTAACAAACCAACTTCGATGTATTACTTTGTGTTTGTTTGTTTGTAGTATGTACCCACAGTAGCATTTAAATGACTCAAATGACTCCACGAAGATGTGAAACCAACTATTATTCTAATTACAAGCATAACAATAAAATGTCGTGGAATAACTGAACAGTCATTTTTCTTCAGCTTAGTTACACCTCCGTAACTCATCTCACAATTATTTATATTCGTAATTATCGCGCGGATTTTAGTAATTATGATTACCGCTCAAACACGACCAAAAGATTCATCATTCGGTTGGCGGTAATCATCATTCCAAAATAATGTAATTTATATACCTTAATTATGTTTTTGTTTTGTGACTGTGTGAATAATAATAGTTATGTAAACTTACCGGCCATGTGAAATCGAAGGGAAACTGAATAGGGTTGATGAATCCTTCTTGTCGGGAATCGAGCATGTTGACAGAGTTGCCGCCGAGTACAGGGGTGACGACGTCGCCGAAGGTGCAGGGCGAGTCGTCGATCTGCGCCTGGTAGTGCTTGAGGCAGATTCGGAACCGCGTGCGGCAGGCGCCGCGACACTCGGCGTTCGGGCCGCTCTTGCCGCTGCAGCACTTCCCGGACTCATTCCGGCCGCTCACGTTGTCGAAGGATTTCAGCCGAAGCTCGAATACACCCGAACTCTCCGCCTACGTAACATATATCACACATATAAACAACACACCGAGACCGACCCCACGGAACCCGAACCCCATACCGGCCCACTGACCCATTAACACGTTGGTTTGGTTGCATTGCAAACAAACACTGACCAAATATCTGCATTAAACAGTGTTTACTTGCATTGAAACTTCAAGCGTCGCGGTCGCGTCGCCAACAAATGTCAATAGATCTACGCGAGAGATGCTAAATTTACTTGGCTGCGATATGCACAGCGTGAGGGATTTCTGACAGATCAGACACACTCGCGAAAGCCAAATGAAAACATGACGGATAAACGGAGACGGCGACGGCTAGCGTCGCTGTGGCTAGAGATCGTGCTTACCTGGTGCAGGGTAACGAAGACGCCGGTCAGGACGATGTATATCCAATTCATGATGACGCTAAATTTCCAGAGGTGTTGTAACCGAAAACAGATGGAAGCGGTTACCGAGTTACCTCAAAGTCAGAGGCGATCTGCAACACCACGCCATAGGCAAATGTTCCAGAGTTCTCACAATCACTAAACCCTCAAGAATTAAACAGACGGCACTATAATAACAACAGTGGCGAACATCACACACCAAGTTGAAAGATCACAAAAATCACCAAACACTAGGTAACACTCAGCACTGTCTATGACTATGATAGTCGAAGCCGACTTCAACTTAGACGTTGTTGTATACTACGAATCGAATACGAATGGTTTGTGTGTTATGTTGTGATGTTACGCGAAGCACGGTAGAGTGCAGACTGAAGCTCACGGCTCACACGTCGTTCGTCGTTGGTCGCACGGCACAGCTACGAGCTACGGGCTAGGGGCTATGGGCTACGGGCGTCCCAAGTCCGTCTGTGCTGTTGCTGTTCTCTCGACACCAGGCGCTCGGCGCACCGGCTATGCAGTGGTGGGGGAGGGGCTGGCTGTGTTGTGTGCTGTGAGTGGTCTCTTGCGGACTGCGCTCGCAACATGCGCTGACTACGCCGCTTGCCGGTAGGGCGCTGCACACTCACACTACAACACACCAATACTAAATCAATTACTATATACGTACGACGTGGTACTACTACTACTACTTTGCTCTGTGCGCTTACGCTTACAACCCTCGACTGGCAGCAGCTACCCGGCCACGCTTACTTATAACATGGGGGACGAACAGCTGCATCTGCCGGCTGCATTCTGCTTCTGCTATCTGCCCGTGACGCCGTCACTCCACATCCACAACACCTACTATCACCAGGCGTCACAGACGTCGCGACGGCCGCTCGCTGCACGTTTACCTGCCCGCTTTATTTCCGTACCGTGCCATACCTTCTGTATTTGCTTCTTGGCTCAAGGTTTGGCATTGACACTTGCCACATCTAATCACTACACTATCCCCATTTAACATTTCTATTGGTTATTTAGGTCATCCCGCCCTTTTACATAACAATCGATACGCAACTATATTTAATACCTGCACTTCCCAATGGGGTTCGATACTAAAAAAGGTGCATATTTTTTGGTCAAATTATCAAATATGACTAATTCCAAATGATTTCATACCAAAATTTTATTAAAATATAAAACCTTTCATTCATAATTTTAATAAAAACTGTTCGCGCTATAACGGTATGACGTCACAATTTCAACGGGACCATTGTGTTAAGCGAAAAGAATCTGATTTTATTTTATTCAATCTTTCAGTAAAAAATAAATCGAAAAATGAATACCGGACCTCATTCTTCTCTTTGCGGAAGAGTGTGCGGTCACATTTTATTGTACAGGAATAAATATTCTTAAAGACCATTACTCAAATATTATTTATGTTACGTATTGTTTGCTCAACACTTCTCTATGCAAGGAATTCATTCTTACTGCGTAGTTACATTCATAATACCATCTAATTATTATTTTTTAAAAATTACTTAACATTTTAATAACAGGTAAACAATATAGTTTTGTAAGTTGAGCAATAAATAAATAACATTATCAAGTTTAAGAAATCTGCAGCTCGAGCAATGAGTAAAAAATGAAAAAATATTAAAATGGAGATAAAATGCAATCGACATCAACATACATGGTCATTAGTATCAGCATCCAAGCAGCTTATGACGAAGGGCAGAGGAGGAAGGGAGACATTGGCACGCTTATGTTGAGCGTAGCACGTGGCATAAGAAATCGGGTCCTTCACTGAGAAAGAAACGTAAACAAGCAAAGATGCTGGTAGCTGCGTCAGGGTGTTTTCGCACAGAGACAGCAGATGGTCGTCTTCTTAACGCTATCTTGCCTTAGCCGTTTGCTCATTGCCCTTAGGCTAAAGCTAAACTATTCTACATGTCTTCTGATCAACAATGCGAGCATCTTAAATGTGCTTTCACTCACAGTTGAACCTTTAGCTTTACTTATTATAATATCCTCGACGAACTTCGAACCCTCGCTTTCTACACAATTCATTATTTCCCATATATTCTCAGCGGCGACATTCAGGAACTTCAGAACATCGGAACTTAATGATTTTACATTTAAATTGTTTTAAAAGTTTCATGAATTAATAATAAATTTTAAAATTGCCCCTCACCATAAAATTAAATGAAAATAAATGTTCTGATCTTCAGTAGTAGCCACTGCCTTAGAAAAGACCTGTTAAGACCTCTGGCATGGTTTACATGTTGAGTAATTCTAATTTCTCTTTACCTCCTTAATACGATTTTGCGTAAAATTTACTCCTGAAGATGAGAACAATGTTCTCGAAATATGTATAGTAATTCCCCCGACTTACGTAATACGTGTCTTATGTAAATTCACAGTTACGTAATAAATATACAGAGCAAAATTAGCTGTCACAAGAAAAAATTATGTCAAAAGTATTATTTCGGTTTTTTTATATTCTTTATATAGTTTTCATACTTTTGTAGTTTATATCGGAGTAAATATTGTTGCATGATAAAACCATTCTGTGTAAATAATAAATATATATATTGCAGTTTTTTACGAAGTTACACTTAAGCAATTTAAAAATACGACTTAAATAAAATTCAAGTTACGTAAAAGTTTACGGAATGCATTACATACGTAACTCGGAGGATTACTGTATATAGTTTTTATTTTTACTTAATTTTAAAGTTAGGGGTAATTTTTTTTATTTTATTACCAATTATATTAGCCGTAGACATACAAGGTGTAAATTTTAAAATGGGTCATAGGTCTATAACATAGAAAAACAGTTTTTCAGCTGCCAAATTTCTATATTTATAGAAAAAAGTATTGTTGCATATAGAGAAAAAAAAATACGATTTTTTTATACCAAACACGTTACATTTCTGTCTCATTTAAAAGTCACAAAATAAATTTTAAAAATTACAAAATCTTAATATAACTTGCAATTTTTCTTCCTGGGAAAATTATCCATGATTTCTTGCGAATAAAACCAAAATAATATTAATTATAACAAATAAAATGCAACTGTTTTTTTAGTGTCAGATTCGCAAATTTTTATATTTATTTTGTGGCTTTATATGAAATAAAATGTAACCTATTTTTTTTCTCTTTATAATATGCATCAATTCTTTTTCTATAAATTAATATAGAAACTGTTAGAAGCCAAAAAACTGTTTTTCTATGTTATAGCCCTGACCTATTTATATACATGATTGTATGTAAAAATCTGTCGAATTTTACTTGTGGTAATGCTTATTGTTTATATTATTGTTAAATGCACTATAAGTTTTTGAATGTTTGTAGACTCTGACGAAGATATAAGTGTATATAGAAACATCGGTTTTGTAAGAATAAATACTATATGATAGATTTCGAATATTTGTTAATACCCAATCTACACTATCTATATTTCCATAATATTCAATTTGTAGCTTCATGAATTTGTAAAATTGATATATTTGTCTAGTAGATTTTACGTCAAGTCTAAATAAACAAAATTCTGGCTAATTTCATGGTATTGGCAATGACAAAACATTGTCATCAAGCATCCACATACCACGTTCTTAGAAGTATGACTAGCTTTATTCTTTAAAAATAACATTTCCGCATTACCTTTTCTTTCATTGTCATCGGTCAATCATTTAAAAATAGGTGCATTATGAATAAAATAACTCATTTTTAAATGAAAACATACGTACGATGTACTTGGTTGACAGTTGACTGTTATTCGATTTTCACTATATAGGAAATATTTATGAAAGAAATAATCATTTTGATAAGACTTTTTTTCTATATTGTAGTTTTTATGGAAAAGAAAACAGGTCCTGTGTAATATTTGCTCGTTTTGAGATGCAGATCTGCTGGTTCCCAGAGGAAGAGAACCTGAGCAGGGAGTACCGGAAACCAGGAGAGACAGCACATAGCGGAAGCCCAAGATCACGAAACACATTGTGCCACTGCTCCACCGGAAATAGCCACCTTCATATAGGTATTTGTTTGCCGAATCTCCCTCTCTCTCTACGAAGGCTGCAGGAGAAAGATGACACAGTAAAACTGGGCCAGTTTTGTTTGTAATTCACACGAAGGTTGGGATTTGAACCCGAAAGCTGGATAGAAATGAGGAGCATGGAGGTGGTACTGTTTTAAATTCAACGGTCTATTTGTTTTATTTGCAAATTTCTCGAAGATTTTCTGCATATTTAAATATCACAAAAAATATATTGTCATTAATGAATAAAAGCAGATTGACAAGCCCAAAAATGGGCAATAAGGATCTAGGAGTTTAAAATAATAATTTTGCAAAAATGCTGTTTGTTACTACTCTTATGACCATTTTTACTGTTACGCTAAATAAGTGGTTCCCAACGTTTTCTATACACTTTTTTGTCGTAGTTAAAGTATATAATTAAAAATATCTGTTAAATAGTACCATATAGCACATCACAAATTATTTTAAGATCTTGCGCGAATAAAGTGTTTTCATATTGAAAGAAACGAAGCAATTCTTCTCTTAATTCTAGTACGCGGGAAAGAATCATTCCTCGGGAGAGCCGTCTGACTTCTATGCGAAGAAGTAAGCATTTATGTTAGAGTCAAAATATTCTGCAATTATAAGAGCAATGTTTTTGCAGTAAGTGTTTGTTTATGAAAGAAAGAAATGTTGAAATAAATCTCAATTTGGTTTTGTGCAGAAATCACAAATCCCGTCTACTACCATCATTACAACTTTCAACACATTTTCATAGGTATGAAAAAAAAATAATTCTGTTGGAGTTCTCACTCGGGTCATTCATATTCATTTTTCATTGGCAAAACATAGTTAAATTAAAATTACCAAAACTTTTCGCGGTACACTTAGTGCTTACGTAACATAAAATTGCAATGTTTATTGTGTAAAGAAAATAAATCTGTATCACTTTGTAGAAAGATATATTTGTATATTTTATTTGCATTTAGGAATTTTTGATGCAACATCTTTATCGGAGTGATTGATGTAAGTATAAACAAATATATGATGAATGTATAGCAAATAAATACAAATATTTATTTGTTTACAATTTTAACGATAACTTTCGAGTGTAAGAATTTAGTTTTAAACTAATTTAAATGTTCTTGCATGAAACCACAAATATAATGATTTGTATTACGGGTTAAAGTTGTTTTAGTAGCTAAATTTGTTTACTGATGTAAATTTAAGAAGTCACTATACCTGAGTGAAAGTTCGTAAAGAGGTATCCTTAAAAAACTGAAACACAAATGAGGCTCTCTTTGACTAATAAGCTAAAGTTTATGTTTGTTTTCAGCTACCCTAAACGCTCAAGTATGCAAGAATAAGTATATACACAGTGGATCTTCTATTTTTGGACAGAGTAAATATAGCTTGTGGTAACACATCCAATTGCTAGTAAAGGGTTAAGAACGTACACTACTTCTGCCTCTTAATTTACTGTTTGCTTTTGACATTTTTGCTTAAAACGCATCCATAAAGGTTAACCAATAAAAACATTCTTTCGCGGTAAATAAATAACTACTAATTTACGGGTAATAATTAGTAAATTCATTGCTTGTAATAAATAACACTATTGTTTCCCATATACAGAATTTAATCAGCTTATTCTAATATTATCTTAACCGAAACTATTTTTTTATTAGTTTCTTTTTATGTATGGCAAGAAAACCGTATGTCCTAAATATTTTTTGTATAGTTTGACGTAAGTTATAAATCAATTCAGCAAAGCATGTAACATTTTTAGCCATATAGAGCAAATTTTTATCGTTGGCATTCTAAGTATTTGGACGAATGCCAAGCTTCAATATTTCAGGATTTTGAGTAACGCAGTGTATTCATACATGTTCACTGACAGATATAAAGTTTAACCTATTAATAATAGTTCAATAGACAGATATAGACAAATAGAAAATTTGAAACATCTATTTTTACGATAGTAGTACAATATATTTTGGAATATACAGGTGTAAATTAAGCTTATAGTGCGCCCAAAACCACTTGGGTATAATGCTTTATATCATTTAAATACGAGATCATTTAATTAATAAGTACGCAAAAAAAATGTGAAAACGCGAGTCACACTGTAGACTTTTCTCAAATTTTTATTTATTATTTAATTAAAATTGAACCAGTTTGTCAAAAAAAAATAATAGTATATTTATGTAAAATTTTCCGTAGAATCGAATGATGAAGCCGCCGGGATTGTACCTGCGCCCATTTTTGGGTTACGGGTTGAAAATTCGTACCTTAAAATAATAAATTGTAAACTTCAAAAGACGTACGTCAATGTTATGTTTGACGTGTATGCTACAGCTTTTTTGGTAAATTTAGTAAATGAAACATTGTATGAATATTCTGATCTTTATCGGACAGTGCGGTGAAAAGGATTAAGATGAATAGCCCAGGTTTGGTCACCGGGCACGCTCCAAAATGTCTTCAATAACGTCTGCGAATGTTTCTCACAAAAGATCTTTCTTTTCAGACACGTAGCACGTGCTCTCGGACCCCAAATGTCATTTATTTGTTTATCTATATATCAAATCACATATGTATTTGTCACTTTAAATTCTATTTAGAGGGAATTATATATTTTAAAATGGACTGGGAATTTAATTACTTACTGACAGTTTGTGGTGTTTCGATGATAAATGACTGATATGAATTTTAATGGTATATTTAAATGAGACTGGACGTTTCGATGTATGTGGAATATTCAATTAAAATTTACAGAATGAAATATTGAACAGCGACATTTTGTGATTTTAAAACAATAATTCAGCTTGTCAGCGCCAAATGTAATGGGGGAAAACATGGATTATTTATAATCTAGCTATTATTCGCTTATTTCAGTAATGACGATGTATCTGTACCGGAGAGAGCACCACTGGAATGGGTCACTTTTGTTTGATTTGAATATTGGAATTCATGCATAATAATATTAAATCTAAGAATAAAAAATAATAAAATAATTTAAGCAATTACGAAGTCCACATTTTTGTGTTAAGTCTAAGACGGTAGACAAGTTAACTGTATTTAGTAATGAGTAAAAATCTTTCCCATTTGTCCGTAACAGCTGCTAAACTGCGCGATTACGAACAAAAAACCACATAATCGAATGATGAGTAGAATTCACATGAACCATTAATCAGAAAGTGTCGACAATAACTCAATTAAGTGAGGTTTGAGATTTGATCTGGCACCGGAAACGTCTGGAGGTCTGGAAGTCTGGAGCACAGAATCCCATAGGATAGGATAGCGATAGTCCTGTATTGTTTTGTTGCTGCCATATGACCGGACGTTCAGCGTTCAGACTTGAACCCTGCAAGTGGTGTGTTAATGATGCATTGCTCTTGGCAGCAACATACGGATAGCTTAACCATTGATTTGATTTTTAAATGCTATTAGCAAATTCGCATTTTCACACAAGAAGCACACAAATTTTATTTCGGGGCTCAGTGGCGGCGTCAGGGTGTAAATGTAGGGTGGCCACAATAAAAAATGATTTGAAATGGTGGGCACTATTTTTTTTTTAAATAATAAAGATACCTATAGCGGATGTATAAGTATACACAAAATATTATTTGAATGGGGATAGTAAGTGGCCACTAAACTTTTTAGAGTGGGCACGAAAACCTACCCTGCCCCCCCCCCCTTAGCGCCGCCACTACCGGTGCTATTGAGCAATAGTCTACTAGACCAGTGATTCTCAAAGTGGACAATACCGCCCCCCTTTTGGGCGCTGGATAGATCCAAGGGGGCGTGGTGGCTTTAGGGTTAACAGGGGGGGGGGTATTGAAGAGCAGTAGATAGACGATGAGAGTAAAAAGAGCAATAAGAAATCAGTCAATAAATTTAACCGACTAAAATATTTTTCAATATTTTTCCTCTTGAATATACAAACATTAGCAATACATCATTGCATTAGGGATTATTATTGGGCGATATAAACTTCCATTTGTTTTATTATTTTGTCGCTTAGAAGTCTGGCCTCTAATTGACCATTTTTGTGTCCCGATTAAATATTGTCAAATTATCTTTGAGAAACTGCGTAAGCAATATTTTGATTTGATTTATGTACGTGTGGTGCAACTGTGTTTTAGTTTATCGGTAATTAGAATCAGGGTTGGTGTGTGTTTTTTAGGTTAGTTGTTTGTGGGGTGAGTTTTAGTTGATTATATCTTGCGGTTGTGGGAGTTGAGTTCGGGAGCAGATGTTCGCTAAGAACAAAGCTGAAGAGTAAAGTAGCTGTAAGCGTCGTGAGATCCTTACAGCAGCCTTAGTTCTGCTGCGCGCGCACTTAAGCCACCAGGTGTTACACATAAGAGTCCAGAAGTCCTCGACATACCTACACATCTGCAACTAGCCTAACTTAACTCCGCAACCTATGAATTTGGCACGTACCGAGGTACTAACATTGATATTTTTTCTGGATTTGCAGGGTTCATCTGCGCATATGAAATCAACAAACAGCTTGGAAATGAAATTTTATGACAGAAGGCAATTTATGATTTTATGTAACATAAGCCATTCAGCACCAGGTGTATACTTTTTATATTACAATGTTCTTTTTTACTTTTTGTATGTTTATAATTAAATTGAATTAATTCGACAACATATTTTTTCAACTTTCATTTAATTTCCCAAAAACACACACTGTCAACAATATGCTTTACAAATGGAACAACCGTGTCTTGCATACAATCACACCATTAACTTGCCACTTGCCATGGAGTACTTTCGCCTCCACCACATTCATAACAGGACCTTTCATTCTTTCGATAATGTAGTGGTGGTCAAAAGTATGGATTTTTTTTTATTTTCACAATGTAAGTTTAGTTAATACATATCTGTAGGTAAGTAATACTAAAATAATAATATATCATATACTACAGATTTATTAAATTATATTTAATATATATTTATTAACAATATCCGTATTTATAGAAAAATCCTTGGACGAAAGTATAAAAACAAATACATTTAGAAATAAATAAAAAATAATTAGTATATTGTTGCATGTTCCAAATTTGTCAAGCTAGACGAAGAAATGAATATACAGACAGGCGGTTTATTAATTTGTTTTTTATGATCGGAATTACAGAACAACTTTATATATTCTCTTTATTGCAAAATTTGTTTATATATCTGTCTATGTAGTTTATTTTTATTCATCTTTAATCTAAAATATCCCAGTATTTACCCAGTACATACAGTTGCTTCAGATTACTATTTAACATTTACGAGTAATTAAAGTCAGTACGTCAGATATTTTCCTGCGGACCGGTGAATTTTTTTCACGGACCGACGGTTGAGAAATGCTGGTATAAATATATTTAATTTGTGTTGCACCCAGATGGGTATAATAAATTAATATTTATTTATTTGATCGGCAGATTCGTCGTTTCACTACCCGTTGAAGTCTCTAAATTTGTTGATAATAAATTTATATATTCCATGTTTTATTCAGCGAGAAACCCATTAAAAATGAATGCATATTACATAATATTATTGATATAACTTCCTTGTATGCTTCGGAAGTACTCTATACAAAAATATTTGCATAAAAAGTAAAAAATAAACTAGAATTTGCAATGTGAAAAATATGTTTCTATCTACCAGTGCATAGAATGCATGTAGTTGTTTTTTATGTCGTGATTCCGTGCCATTTGATGACATCGCTCTTATCTATTTCCCCATAATGTATAATAACTCCTAGACCGTACTAGGAAAATGTTATTCACCAGAAAACATTTAGAAAAACAGAAAACTTTTGCGGGCAGGTAACTGATTTAATATATTAATTATTCCCTCAGCTAACAAATATTATAAATTGTGTGATTTAGTAATTTACAGGGTTTGTAA
Source organism: Harpalus rufipes (assembly GCA_951394225.1). Taxonomy (NCBI): domain Eukaryota; kingdom Metazoa; phylum Arthropoda; class Insecta; order Coleoptera; family Carabidae; genus Harpalus; species Harpalus rufipes. Next base: position 4,417,696 of record OX596278.1, read on the forward strand.
GTAAATAATTCAGAAGCCTGTTCTGTCCCTCAAATCAGAGTAGCAGTCACGAAAGTCGAAGTATTGTACATAGCAGAACACGCTATCGCGACTTAACATTTAAAAATAATAACACAGTTATACTCGTATGAGCGATTAAGCGATACTATTGCTACTTTAAACATGATTAATATCAAAACTCACCATTTTTCTTAATGCCTTTTCCTTTTTGCTGACATTTTCCCAGGCGGATATGTAACCAAAATGACCTGAAACCAAAAAAAAACTAATGTATTTGTTTTTCAACCATAGTTTGCGTGTGTTAAATATTGTTTTCATACTTCGCGTTCATAATGAAGTCATTACGAAACCCAGTTGCCAGTTGCGTATCGTAATGAGTTTTATTTCTATACGCAATTCATTTCGATTTTTTATTTTAGAAGGCTGGTATAAGATGACATTTACTTAACCCTTTTTTACATAATTTAGTTTTCTTAATTGACTATTCATAATATAATGTTAAAAATTAAGTCTCTTATTCTTGCAATAAGTATTTTTTTTTGTTTTGAATGAATACCGATTCTTAAATGTTTCTTTGCACTTAGAATTTAGTTGTTTTGGTATATAAAAATAGCGGTTTTTATACAGGAAGTATTGTTAATTTAGGTGAAATTTTTATTTTTCCTTAATCATTCTTTTTAATTAAACATTAACACCAATTTCGTTTATTGTTTAGAACTTTTTGTGAAACGTAGCAATTCGAATCGGTATCTCTAACGTCCGGTTTCAACGCTAGAGAAAATTTGTAAAATTCAACGAATGTACTATCTCCTTTTAACGCGAAACTAAATTTTAATTAAATTGTTGTTAATTAATTCTAGTGATTTAGTTTTCTGTAGATTTTTCAGTTCATGGTTCTTAAGCACATGAAAAAACTATGTAGACTATTTTAAGTATTTTGAACATTTTTGCAATAGGTGTTGAAAATGGGAATGTTGCTTTATCCTTTCATTTTGATCTAGAAAAGTGTTATTAATCATTTTAATTGAAGTATGTTTAATTTGTAAATCTGTCAAATATGATTTATATATATATGTGTACATTATATCACTTTATAAATGTAAATATATATATATATATATATATAGAATTTACTAAGTAAAACTAATGTAAACATATATTCTGAGATAAATACGATACAAAGTATTGTATTACACTTAAATTATTTAAAATTCTTAACTGCTAGTATCTGCTCTAATAATTATTATAATTAAGAAGCACTCGAAATGTAAACAACATAGAAACTTTACTTTTAGGCTAACGGTTACATATATTAATTTCAGTTTAAGAATCTAATGAGTGTAAATTGAAATGCCTTCTTCAATCTTCAGCTGTCGAAGAGTCTAAACTAAATGAATCCTTGAAAGTGCATAGTCAGATAGGAAATTTTTTAAAGGAACGCTGACACTCTGCTTGTTCTAAGACCCTAGAATTGTGCAAACGCAAACGGTTCAAATCTCATTTTACGTAACGTATTTTCTCCATCCAACAATACAGGTATGTCCCGTCCCTTTGAAGCGTTGCTAAGGCCCTTTGTGTTAGTTTCTTACGGGGGTTTCTGTCATAGTCATAGAGCAACGGACTACACTGCGACTTTTCACAATTCCTCCTTGTTTCACTTGATTTATCGTTAGATTACTCTTCGTCAAACATGCGTGTGCATATTTTATCGCTAATCCTATAAAGCGTCATTATATTCTCCCTTAATTTTATAAGGATTTAAGTTTTAAACGATTACAAAATTCCCAGATAGATTGTACTTTGCACTTGAGATATTAGCTCATGAAAGCTTTATACATATAGTATTAGACTAATTGTAATTTATAATTCAGTAGCTCTGAACGCAGCTTAATGGTATATTTGAATGAACAGTACCTATAAAAAAATGGTAGGTACAGTTTTTTTATGCCTGTAATTAAAATATAATATTGTATTACTCTGTATGCTTTGGGTCGGTAATTTATCCTCTATTTTGAAAGCAATTTAGCAAAGAAAGGTTGAAAATAAAAGAAAAGCTAGGAGCATATTGGTAGTCTAATCTCTCATTTATGCACAGATGTTAGTTTTTTGTATTTTTGAGATGCACGCATGGTATATATCGCCTGTTGCTTCAGCATTTACCTTTGAAGGCAGGTACGCACGATAGCGCTGTAGAAGAACCTCTACCCTTGCTGCTTAGATTATTCCTCACCATACGTATACTTTCAAAAAAACTCACAGTCTAACCTCCTCTTCAGCAGATGTACTGCAACTAGATCTACCTAGAAAGCAACAGGCTGCTTTTTTCAATCTGCATGTGCACAAATTATTCACACAAGAAAATCTTTTTCCATCAGTCTGTTTTGCTTTTTCGATGCTTTAGAATTTCGCTAGTAACAGATGGTTTGGAATTATCCTACAATATGTTCAAAATTTTCCATCTCCAGTAGATAAATACTTTGGAAGTGGTTCCATAAACATGTGTCCTACTTTAAATAGTATTTTTGTAGCATCTTATGCAACTTTTCCGTGGATTCTGATAGCAGAAATAGATTTTTAAATTTATACTGAAGAACTGTGCACGTAGAATCAAAACAAGAATATTTTCAACATTGTTTTATTCAGTTAATTCTGCTTGTATATGCGTTTTTTTTTCTTTATATAATATGATATTTTGGTAGATAACGTCAAAAGAATTTATAAATAGAAATGAAAACGAATTAATAAGAATTATTCAGACAGATGAAAGATCAATTTATTCATTTACTATGCTATTAATAAGGTTCGATTAATTTTAATGGTCACTGTTTGTATTGGAGTCAAGAACAATGTGTATTATATTATATTTATCAGTTGTTGGTGAGTATAAGTATTTTAAGCTGTCATCTTATACTGATAACTGTCTAATTAAGAAATTATTAATTTGAACAGGCTGACTTAGGCAGGAACTAATGGTCAACATAATCTTCTCACGTTTGATTACTTTACAGTTGTTAGGCGGAAGAATTAAAGAAGACCATTGGAAGTACAAATATAAATTAAAATAATAATGCTGCTATTTAATGCAAGAACAGTCAATGTTTTTTTTTCCAAAATGATATTGATTTTATTTTTATCAGAATCCACTAATGTTGTGTACACAAAAAATACTTATTTTTTATTATTTCTCCTCCTTACATACTCCCCTGCCTGAAAAATCCTAGCAAACATTTATTTCTTTGGTCTTACAACATTGCTGCATAAACCTAACACAAACTACCCTTTTTTGGTAATACCTATACCGGGAGTTTTTTTATTAGTGAACATGCGCGTATGTCATTACCATGGTCATATTTAAAATGATTGACAGCAATGCATTATCGCGTTTTTTTTTAAACTGAACAGAGGGGTTTTTTATCGAAAGGGTATTGTCATTTTCATTTAACAATATAATTTAACGTTTCTTATTATTAATTACCTTACTTGATCTGATTTTCTTTTAATGTTGTCCATTGACGCATCCTGTAGTTCTATAATTATTATAGATTTTTCTAATAGTTTTTGGACTGGGTCGCTTATTAAAATTAGCAGCAAATAAATCGGAAATTTGTTTTATGGCCGGCTGCACCGACATAACTTAAAGTTTAATCGTTTCTTAAACTGACAATATTGCATCGAAATGTGAAATGAAAGCATTGCTCTCAAAAATTTTATTTAAGGGTTGCTTAAAATTTAGGTTTTGTTGTTGTAACTGGGTATTAGACTCATATTGGAATTATACCATGATATATGATTTGAATTTTTTCTTCAATTTGAAAGATGACAGTTTGATGACTGACAACTCCCTATGTTGTTTTAAAAATATGCGACAATCATTTTATATGTAACTATGATAATGGCATACGCCTATATTCCCTGGTAAAAAAAAAACTGTGCGTATAATTCTAACGCTCCTTGTAATTCCCTAGAGTCGATAAGACCTCTGGTATGATTTACATGTTAAGTAATTTTACCATTCTTACAGAAAAAGGGATGTTCGAACTTGTGGAATGGTTGACATATTGAATAATCCTAATTTCTGTTTATCCTCTTAATATAGAATCGCGTAAAATTTTATTAGGTACTGAAGATGAAGCGCAATTTTTAATTTTATTGTCAATTGCTTATAGACAATTTGTCACTAAATTGGTGACATTTCTAATCAACATTAATAAGCTGTCATTTCTAAATGTTGCCAATGGTTGATTTTTTATTAAACACACAAATTTGATTCTTTGCTGTCGTTAATAGCTTTGTTGGTGTGTGACTCAAAATGAAATCTATATATTCATGATGGTTACAATATCCTGCATTGAAAATGCATATTGTATCGCAGCATAGCGTGCAGAAAGGCACTAAAACAAAATGAATTGAGGGCAAAGACATCTATCGGAACTGCATCTAAAATTGAAGATATTATATCGTTTTTTAAGTTCAATAAATGTAATGACATGCCTGATAGTCAATTTTATCAGAATAATATTTATTTTATGTACATATTGCAACCCATAAATATGTTTCGTGCACGATACTCTATTAATTTTGGATCTGATATGGAATGGCTTCATTGCTTTATCAAAAATAAACTATAACAACAGAGTTACTTCTATTGTTTTAATTTTTATTTGAATGCAGGTATTTACACAAAATGATTCGTTGGTTGTCCAATTTGAATATGTCTAGTTAACTGAAGAATCTAAAATTCGCCATAAGGCAGTGGCGTAGCCAGGATTGGATTTTAGTCAATACTTACCTATAAAATATATCTATGCTAAATATATATTGGTATAAAAAACTATATTTATTCACAACTAATGAATTACAAGTAGATTATACAGGGTGTTATATTTTAATGGACCCAGCAAATATCTGGCTTATTTATTAAGTTAGTAATTTCTTTCATATAACATGATTTATACAGCAACATGTAAGCTACTTGATGACGGACGTACATTCATGATACCACTTCCGGTTTATTAGTAATTAATATCAACTTTGAAATTTCAAATAGAACATACTATATTTTTTTACAAATTTGAAAAGTACATCAAATTTGCTTTACAATCATGTAAAATAATCCATATGTTACATTATTAAAAAGTAAAATGGCGGGCACTTTTTTATACACCTAGTCGAAAAGAGAATAGTGAGCCATGACTATATGGCTTGAAATAAACCAATTAACTAAAACAATTGTAACACGGTAAATGCCAACCTGTAAATACTCAGTAATAATTGTTCTAACTTTTATTATTAGCAAGTTTCATTGTATTACCTTATTAATTTATTATAAAATGAATTTATCTAACTAAGAAAAAGTTGATATGCTAGATGTGTATTTTCGAAGTTTAAAAAAATAAACGTTGTGAAAAATGTATTGAAGAGGCTGGGAGTCATTTTGAATATTTGTTGTAAAATCATTTTGTTGTTATTAAGTGTTCCTTATTCTTATTTTCTGTATTATTATGACAAAAAAATATCATTTCGTTTAATAATAATAGTTACAATTGTTTTAGTTCATTGTTTTATTTTAAGCCACAGTCATGGCTCACTATTCTCTTTTCGACTAGGTGTATAAAAAAGTGCCGACTATTTTTAATAATGTAACATATGGATTATTTTACATGATTATAAAGCAAATTTGATGTACTTTTCAAATTTGTAAAAAATATAGTATGTTCCATTTGAAATTTCAAAGTTGATATTAATTACTAATAAACCGGAAGTGGTATCATGAATGTACATCCGTCATCAAGTAGCTTACACGTTGTTGTATAAATCATGTTATATGAAAGAAATTACTAACTTAATATATAAGCGAGATATTTGCTGGGTCCACTAAAATATAACACCCTGTATAGCCAACTTCAAATACATTATGTTAGTCAAATTATACTAGTGAAATATGAAATATTCATAATCCACGGGACGACAATAATTGCGACTTAGTCTATTTATACAAAACTAATACTGCTACGAATTGCTGCATAAAACTTTTAATAATTTCATAACTAGAAACCAGTATCACATAAAATTATGTTCCTCAGACGAAAAGTTTCTTTAAGGTACTCACAAGTAATTACGGCGTCGGTTAACCGTCTCAGCCGTAAACAACTTATACCTTAATAATTCATTTTTCGTCCTAGATACATAAAATACTATTAAATATTTGTACCATATTGGCATGACGGAAAAGAATAAAATATATTTATTTTTCTTAGAAGTTTCCAATTTTTTGCAAGTGATAAACGGAATTTTGGGGACGCTCGAGCGCCTCTAAAAAGGGTTCTAGCTACGCCACTGGCATAGGGTTGAAAGGGAAATCCCCAACGTCCAGTTACGTGAAAGAAAACTGTCCCAGCCTGGCGATTCAAACTGGACACGCAGAAATAAGAAACCATTGTGAAAAACAGTTAAATGAAAAAGTTTTCTCAGGTATCGAGGTCCAATCCAATGTTCGATGTATTCAATGAGTCTAACAATGGCTTTGGCGATTGACAGAACAATACTGAAAACACAATGAAATTCTTTGCCAGAGTTACGTAAGGTATGTAAAGAGAACTTTCAATGTCATGTCCAAAATTGAAACATTCTCACTCAAAATTGGAAAATATCCAAGGAAAAAAAAACACTAGATTCATTAAGATAAACACTTTATGCAAATAATTCTACCTCCTGACATCTGCGATTCATTTCCTAAATTTACTTTTTCGCAATAACGATAAGGCCGAAATTTAAATAATTAAACGAAGCAATAATTAATTCCCTGAAAGTGTGTGAAGTTTATTTAGACTCCAAGAAAATGTATTTAGATAAACTAATGGTAATGAAATGCAAAAAATACGGGCTATTTAATTAATTTTCTAATAAATGACAATTTAGTCATGTACTAATGCCTATAATGGTTAGAGAAAATTTAGTACCTTGTAATACAGATTTACAGCAAACAGGAAAAGAACAACATAAAATTCACAATATCTAGGGACATAAAAGACGACATGGTATAAACATAGGCTTAGATAGTATGTTAGTATGTTCACATGTACAGGATGCTACAACATTCTTCTCATCAAATAATAAGCAGTATTGTTCTTCGATTAATTAATTTTGACATTATTTTTAAAAAAATGTATAGATAAAATAGATTCCATATTTTCTGAATATTGTTTTTATAAATCTTTTATTTTGCGCCCTTCCAAATTCTGTATTTTTCTATCAACATTATTTGTTTGCTAAAATTTCTTCACAATTCTGAATGAAGATTATCTACTTATATACCGACCCCACCGAATATTTACGCCGTAGAAGGTATTGATTTTCAATAGTTACTTCTTAGAGGCTAAAGGGTCAATTAGAGGCGGATCAGATGCCACTAAATCAGCCTTCAGATTTACTGTCTTAAAACATAATTTTTACCTTAAACTGTCAATTTATATACCGACCCCAATAAATCTGTACCGTGCGTAAAAGATACATATTTACAATAGTTACTTTTTGGAAGCCAATGGGTCAAGTAGAAGTGGATTATATGCCACTAAAATTGGCTGTATTTCCTCACAATTCTGACCGAAAGCTGTCAGTTTGTACATTATTATTGTCCATTAATGATATCTATATGTTACGAGACTATTACAATGCGTAAAAAATATTTATTTCTACCAGTGGTTCTCAAAATATGGGATACAACGTTCTTATTTTAAATGGGAACCTATTTTTTTATTCGTTTATTTGATATAGTATTTTTTCTCAATTCACGATATACATATGTACCTTAATATTATAAAAATATTTGAATTCAGAAAAAAAGACTCCGCTATAAATCTGTACCGTCCGTAGAAGATACAGATTCTTAATAGCTACTTTTTCGAAGCCAAGGGGCAGGTTGAGGCGAATCAGATGCCACTAAAATACGTCTACAGATTTCAGATTGACTGCCTTTACCCATATAGTTCTAATCGAAAACTCAATTTATATAAGGACCCCACTACAAATCTGTTCCGTACGTAGAAGATACAGATTCTTAATAGCTACTTTTTGGACGCCAAGAGGTCAGGTGGAGCCGGATCAGATGCCTCTAAAAATCGGCATTTAGATTGACCTTCTTTCTTCACAATTCCGACCTGCAGAGAAGAACCAAACTCTCAATAAATATGTCTTGGAAGTCAAAGGGTCAGTCAGAGACGGATCAGGCACCAATACAAAAACACAATCTTTTCGTCCACCTGTATATGTGTTACATGTACATGTGTGTTAGCCAGCCAGCTAGACAGCAGGCAGGTTTGCATTAACGATGAAATAATGAAATTTAGCAGGGTGGTAAAATCAGATCGCGTCAAGGTCAGGTTTCCATCGGCAGCCGCAGAGGCTGCGAGCAGCAGTGAAGCAGTTGGCGCGCGTTGACCAATCACATCCTCTCGATGGGAAACGAAACGTAAACGTCACCTGCCCTTGCACTGCACTGCCTCTGCCTCGACTGCGGCTGCATTACCACCACGTGCTCTCAGTTATATAACCTCGATTTCACGTGCACAACCTAACCTAACTGTTTTGCATTATTGCAATCGCAAACACAGAACAACCCTGCTATTACGATATGAAGATTGTAGAGGTGTCAACTCTTATCTAGTACAGGGACTGTTTAAATAAATATGTTTATCAATTTTTTTCAAATGTGGCACCTGGCTGATGTCGTCACGAGATCATTAATTTTAAAATACAATGATAACATCGGAGTTTTCCATTTTTTGGGGACACCGGTATTTGGCGGGGTTTTATACTATTTTCTCCATCTAACAAAAAAATGTAGCTACAAAAACTAGTATTTATTATTAAAATACATTTTTTGTATATTGTTTTTATTTGGAAACAGGCCACGATAAAAAATTACTACAAATTGCATATATTTATGTAAATGTTATTAGTTTTTTATACTACTCTCATAAAATTTTGTCATCATCTTGTTGTTATTTTTGGAGAAATTTTATCTCGCAGTTCGGATTAAAAAGTTTTTGTTAGAATTACCCGTTTTCTACCGAATATTCGGATTAAAGGGTTTCTACTGTACTAAATTACCTTACTTCCCTATTCCCATATAAATAGTATAAATAAATAAAAGTGACGCCCTTTGGTGCTCTTTCCACGTCAGCTTTGAGAGCCTGGGTGGTGATGCCTTAACGGTACTAATATATCCTTGTTAACAAAACAGATTGGAACACCTATAAATGGGTAATAAGGTATGATATATCTATTTCATTGTCCATCTCATCTATTTGATAGATTGTTTTGCCGATGTGATGTTTCGGCGTTTTTTTGTCCTATTTTCCTCGATTCAAGTCTTGTTTGGGCGGGAAACGATTCTCCGTTTGATTCGCTAGTGGCGCGTGGCTGGTACGTCGTCGTCAGCGTCGATTGGCACGTGCCACGCGCCACACTGGCCGCTGTGTGGCGCCATACACGCACACGCACACAAACACACATACATACAACACGTGCTGCTATACCCGCTGCTCTGCTCTACTATACCCAGGCACAGTATAGCCGTACCATCTCGCATGCCAGGTGGTTCTCCTGCGACATGTGCGAGAATTACAAACGCCACAAATCTCCAACCAGATACACAACATTAAAACTTAAACAATTATTCTGTATTTCTCTTTCTTGTAGCCATCTTTCCAGACTAATTTAAAATATACATTATAACAGATATTGATATAAAACAACGGAAAATATGTTTCTCTTCGCAGATTGAAGAACCTTTCCGTGGAGAGAGTTTCAGGGCGTTTTTGCACGACGCCATATATCGCGGGCGATAAACAGTTGCAATATCGCTTTACATAAAAAATACGTGTTTTTAATTCAACCGTTTTCACATGTCCGCAATATTACAAACAGTATGGTAATGTCGACGGTATGTAGTGTTACACAAAAATCAAGACATACTCTTGATCTTCTGTGCCAATACAGGACAAGAAAGTATCATCAAGAATCAAGATTTCTTGTCAAGAAATCTTGATTAATTTGTAAAACCACATTTATTATTAAAATATAAAATTTTGTATCTCTGACTATATGATTTTCAAAACAAATAATGTGATTTAAATCGAAGCGATAGTTGAAGGTATAAGTTTAAATTTTCGGGTAAGTACCTCGTCCTCATAATATAGGCTTGTGCGATAATAGATTGTCTTATGAAACTTGTTTTTAATATACTATTATTTTAGTTGGCTGTGACCTGTCACTTCAATTATTAGTTTTGTTTATTTTATTCTTTTTAACGAATGTATCATAATATGTTAGGTAGGTACGTTGCAATGCTTGCATCGAAATTGGTGGTTATTATTTGAGCAAAAAAATGAATAAAATTATTTTAAAAAAATCAATGCTATATAGAAGTTAAAATAAACAAAACTAATAACTGACGTTATAAGTCAAAGCCAACTAAAATTAGATAGATAATAATTACTCTTTAAGAACTTCTAGCTTGAACGGTGTATTTTCGGATATGAGTTTATTAGCAAAAGTCAGTCTATTTTACATAACCTATAAATTTATAGCATGTAAATATTCATTAACATTTTATATATGACAGAACCTAACTGAGGCTGTTCCACGGGAAGTTTATACTATCTTTATTGTAAAAACTATTCAATATTATTTTACAAAATTTGATATCTAGGAGTTTTCCGATATGTCCGTTTCAATTAAAATACATACTTGCAAACCAGTGGCACCTCTGGTCTAACCGGAATTAATCCCTACCTCACTTATATGAAATAATATTATGCTATATTTTTATTTTACTATAGAATTCAGCAAACAATTTTATATATAAAATAATAAAAACATTTTACTCATATGATCAACCATTTCCTGCGTAATTCAACTTTTTTGATTGTTTGTTCTAAAAATAGCCACTTCCTTATCACTATTGGAATATATAAATAAGAATGCGGATCTGCTGGCGAAATTTGGAACTAAAGCACAGAGCCTCCAAATTTCACGGTCCGTCTCTGCGCGTCGCGACGAAATCATAGTAAGATTTAAAAAGGGCCAATGGCAGACGCCAACGCTACACTTGAGCGTTCGGATTGGATAAAGCTATAGAGAAAGGGGATTCCCCTAAAACGTCAAGAAATATCAAGAATTCTTGATACAAGTCAAGAAATACGTTGCCAAGAAATAAGCAAGACAAGAATTTTTTATTTTCTTGTCTTGAAAATCAAGGCAAGACAAGATTTCTAGTCTTGATGAAACACTAGCTATATGGCGTGTGCACGCAATATGTTCTATGGATATCGCAACATATTTTTTTGCCGCGATTCTAGAGACCAATACAGGGGATGGACCCGAAAACGTCGATTTTTTCTTGTTTTTAATGTTTCCTCTATTTAAAATTAATGCCAATGGTACAGAGCGTATTCTCTTCAGTGCATCAACACAGAATATATTCATTTAATCGCAGAATTTTATGGCAAATAATTATTGTTCTGTGTGAAAATATATTTACCATTTATAGTTGGTCATATATGGTATCGCTATAGCACCGTGTGAAAACGCCTTCATTTCTGTGTTATTCGAAAATAATTCCATTTCTACAAGCTTTAAAAGTATTAATGAGTAGAGGGCCTAAAGAAGCGGAAGTGAAGGAAATAATAAAAAAAGTCAACCGAATACCTCGAGAAAAATCAAAATAAATCATTTCATACTCCGTCACGGTTTGACAGCGGACGTATTCTGCTTACCATATGTGCGCTTAAAAAATTCTAACTAAAAAACGTGTGCAGCATAAGGCACCCCTCCGGTTGCACAAAATCTGCAACGAATCTTACACACTCGCAAATCTCTACGCTGCAAAAAAACAACCAAACTGCAAACTGCCACGTAACTAATTATTAATCTCAGACTTTACAGCAGTTGCGGACTATTCCTCGCACCACTACTATTACTAGTTCCGGTCGTCGGACAGATTTCTGCACACCTGACAGTCAAAACGCACGACAATTTTACTGGGATGGAACCGCAGACATTCTCACAAAATATTACATTGCCGAGAAATTAATAGTTGATATTTTAAAAGATTTCAAATAATTTAGAGAGTCCAATAAAAGAAATAGGAACAATTTAGTAATAGGGGTTTCCAAGTTTTTCATTTTTTAATATGTTAATCTGTACTTAAAAATATTATTCAATAAACGAGGACCGAGACGTCATCAACGTCGAGAACATACGTTTCCAGAGTTGTGTCCATTATGTCATAAACATGGCGGATACTGAAATTTATGCGCTCGATTTAAATGTATTAAATTTCATGTTGATATTAGGGTAATAAAAATCAGAAAATTAACGATTATATTACTTATACATGATGAACATTGATATCCAATAAGTATTTTTATAAAAGCCGTAGACTTGGAAACCCTATTGGTAACTCCAAATATTTTGTACGTCATGTAATTATCAACTCAATAAAAACCAGATATTTTTTTCACCTAATTTTGTTCTATTTCTGAGTAGACTAGTTGAAAACGCAACAGAATACGATATTCTTATGCCTGTCCATGTTCTTCTTATTCAAATATGTTCCTTCCGGTGCATCCCTTATCGAGAGGATATTCCGCCTATGTCCGGTGCTCTGGTGCTGGTGTAACAATAGTGCTCTGTATCCAGAGACCTGGAGTTAGGGTGAACACACCTTCATCCTGGATACAGCACCGGCATTGTGGCGTGGCGGTGCATATGAGATGATCAGACGCACCTGAATTGGCACGTGCGGTGTACGATACCTACTATCGCAATACTCAATAGGGACTTTGTTCACGGCTCCCAGGAAATTACCCGGGACTGTATACGAAATATTTGCTCACTTTCTTGATAAAAGGATTCTGATTTAGTATAGTTCTCATCTTTATAAAATAAAGCCAAACTGAACATGACATACTTATTATTTCGTTCAGTAAGTTTGTACAACTAATATTAATTTTCGTCTAAAATGATATTGTACAGAAACCTATAGGAATCGGCAGATATTGAAGCAATGTCATGCATCAAACAAAAAAAAAAACACTTGTTGCAGTAATAACCAATGTTCACATATCAGCAGTGGCGGATTTAGAAAATTATGATAGGGAGGCACGAAATTAAGAAAAACAAATTTGGCTCACAAAATTATTCGAACATTTTACTTTTGTCGGTAAAATGTAAAATAAAAAGGGTTACCAAAAAAGAAATTCATTAAAAAAATTAATCATGGTATTCTTTCTATATTTCAGAATCAAATGATAGTCCTCAGATTTAAGAAATATTTAATTTAGTTTATGTAATATTGTTGAAAACAAATTATATACACAAATTGAGACACAAAATTATTCGTACACCTACAGTTATAAAATTATTTAACACATAATACTACATTTTAATATTTAATAGGATACTAATTGGCTTTAATTACAATTCCAGTACCCTAGGCATTAAATTTATAATATATAAATTGGATTATATGGAGTTCAGAGCTGGGACCAGTACTCAAAAAAAGTATTTAAGTACTAAATACTCACAAGAAAAGTATTGAAATACTAAGTAAAGTAATACTTTAAGTACATTTTTTTACCAACTTACAGTACCAGTACTAACTATTTTTGAATGAAACCAATTAAAATAATATGACGATAAATTATCGAATATAGGTATTCGTATATCACTCTCATCCAAGAAGACAGTTAAAGTAGCCTACCAGTTTTAAAGTCATATAAATCTATTAAAAAAAAAACATTTTAAAATAAACTCTAAAAGAAATGCTTTGCATTTTATGCATCGCTATTAAAAATCACGTTCTGTGATTAATGCCTATAGTCTGTAGCAACTACTTCACGCATTGGAGTAGAAAAAATGTTTACTTATTTAGTTCTATAATATTAATGAGCACGTAGAAATAGCCTTTAATAAATAAGTTGTTCAAAATTAAGGCTTGATTTCTTTATTTACGTCTTCAACTATTCGATTAAAACTGTAGATAGCGAAAACTTGAATACATACTTATACTTGCTCAAACCCGTGTTGACAGCAGTGCTCAAAATACACATCAGTATGTTTTTGCGCATGCGTGAATTATTTAGTATTTAAAGTATTTAAGTTACTTTAAATACGTTTGGATACTTTAAGTACCAAAAAGTATTTTAAGTACTTTTTATGAAAAAAAGTATTTTAAGTACAGTATCAAGTACTAATTTTCAAAAGTATTTTAAGTAAAATATTGTAAATACTGGATGAATTTAAAGTAATACTTCCAGTACTTATACTTTAACTAGTTCCCAGCTCTGATGGAGTTGCTACATAGTGGAAATTATTTTTGCGAGGTCACGTATCTAGTACCAATCATAAATTTTCAATAGAGTTGAAATCAGGAGTCTGGGGAGGTGTTTTAAGTTGTTTCGGTATGTTGTAGAACAGTCATTGCTGTATGTTTGGGATCATTATCTTGCTGGGATGTGAAACCCCTTCCCAGTCCAAGTTTACGCGCAGAAGATTGCAAATTTACTTTTAAAATTTATAAATATAACATAGTCCCCAACCCGTCAGCAAACACACAATAACGTTTACTTCGTCGAAATAAATCATAAAAAGGTAAGAGAAAATTATGAATAATTAATTAATCTGCTAAGCCATGATATCAGACAGGCTGTGAAAACAGTAAAATCAAAATATATTTGTAAAAGATACAAATCCATGTAGTGTGTTGTGTTTGTGCGTATTTTGGAGTGTTTGGTTTTGTGTTTTGATGGTGTAGTGTGTATCTACAACCTACAACTCCACAGCTGTGCAAAGTGGTAAAGTGGTTTGCTGAATGAACGCTAGGTGTTCCGCCACCTTCCCTCTCATTACTAAATATAGCATGGCACTTCCTCTGCAGCAGCAGAGGAAAGGAAACCGACTTCCGATCCTGAATCTGTGCAGAGCAACAGGCTTCAGATTCGGCGTTCGACATTCGGCGGAAATGGGAACATCATTGGCTACTGGGAGGACAACAGACACCAGACACGTGCGGGCCATAACATATGGCACAGATTACCAATTCCAAGGATGTTAGGATTACCGACAGCAGCGTGATTGATCGTTACGAATAGATTCTTTCTAAATTTACGGATTAGACATGAGGATTTTGTCCCATGCATGGTTCCTTTAAGATTTTTCCACATGAAAAGATTTACATCATATACTGTAACAGGCGTCACCTCAAAGGCACTTATTGCTGGCGTGAAGAATACGGTACGAATATATCATCATTGTCGATATTTGTGTACAAAGCAGATTGGCATACCCAACAATAGTCAAAATGCCGTGATGATATATTTAGTTATTTATTTAAATATATTTTATTTTCAATCGGTTGGTAATATGTGCGTTTCCTACCTTCAAAGCAGTAGGGAAGTACGAGTCATTGTTTAATTACTTTCCAGCTAGCTGGACAAAAATTGCCGGCTGGATTTTAGCTTTTCCACTGTTAAAATGTTAAATTGTAATAAAAATATCCAGAATCAAGTCATGTTACCTAACACTGCCATAGATCTTTATAATAAAGCAGTTATAAAATTAATATATAAAAGTAATTGACTGAACAAAATAATGTTCATTTTATTTTGTCCACTATTGCTATCTCGAGAACTATAACAGCTACAAAGTCGATTAAATTAGCAAACAATTTCTATTTTACTAGACTGTTTCAATGAAAAAAAAATGTTTTTTTTTTCTACCAGTGGTTCTCAAAATACGTGGTACAATTTTCTTATTTTAAATGGGAACCTTTTTTTTATTCACTTATTCAATTCAGTATTTTTTTTCTGAATTCAACGATATTCATATGTAATTTTCTAATATTACAAAATATTTGAGAAAAACGCAAATGAAAATTATGCTGCAGCTGTAATGGAGCATACCTCGACACGGTATGTAATATAACATTTTTTCATAAAAAATCAAATCCATATTCATAATATTCAATAGTGAACTGGGTGATGTTTAAAAACTTTGACGAAAAATTTGTCAAAGTCAAAGGAAATATGTCTATAATCAAATGAAATAAATTGTTAAGGGTAGAAGCGTTGTGAAAAAATGTCCGGCTGGTAGGAAGTACAGGAAAACGAGGTGTATCTCTGAATTAATGAATGAGGGAACCTGATTTTATTTGAAATGAGATTCAAGTATTTTTAAGTGGAAAGGTGGCCTTTTCTTAAAGGTGCAATGTAGTCACACCTGCCCTTAAAATTTGATAGATATGCAACGGTTTGTTAAAAACTAATGGAAACTATAGTAGATCTCTGTGGAAAAAAAGAAGAAGAAAATTCTATTAATTTAATAGTATAAACTAATTACATAATGAAATCTTTCTAATCCGAATGGTATATATTTGACGGGTTTCCCACAAGAACCGAACAAATATCTTTTACCGTATTTTGTATTTTTATATTCTTTCCATAATTCATCCTAGTGAGTATGTGAATCTAACTATAGTATATTAGTGGCGGATGTACTTACAGAAGAGAACTTATCTCCACCGATGAATTATTTATAATGATTTACTTGTAGTAATTATATTTGAAGTAGTTAATTGTTGTTTTCTATAAAGAAATTACTATGTTTTTCTTTTTTTGATTAAAACGCGCTGAATTGTTTCGCGTTTCCTATCACCGATGTGCAGAAAGCGAATCTGCCATTGGGAATGTAGTAAAAGTGAATTATTGCATATTGTTTTTAATAATTACGAATTAACCCATTCGCTCTAGTTTCAAGTTGCGGTTTCCCATGAATATTACCATCATCTGTAAAATCATTCATTTATCCAATCAATTATTTTACCAACAAATAAAACTCAGATAATAGATTAATAACAGAACTTTATTTCCTCATTATTCTACGCTGTTAATTGTTATTTTATTTCCCACAATGCTATAGGCGAATTCGTTAAAAACAGGTATATTTTAATATACAGGATGAGAAAAAACCAAAAGTTGTAATCCGCTTTTATTTGTTTTCGAATTACAGTGTTTTAAAAGTTGAAGTTCAATAAAATAAACTCACATCAAGTAGCTACATTAGACGTTTATGGGGCTGGTGTTGGTCGATTGTATATATTTTGAATATTGCTATTTGCATAAAAGGACGAAGATGTCATAATGAAAATATTTTATTTTGTTTATTCTATTATTGTATTTCTTTGTGATTAAGTAAAGTATTTTTCAAATATTGCTTTAATTTTTTAATCCACATTTACGTATTGTTAAAAAACTCATATGTTACATAAAATCTAACACGCGAGTAATGCTGTTCCAACACATAGTGTGAGTGACGGTGGGTTAAGATACTGTACTTCGAAAACAAAAATAGGATTATGACTTTATGGACTGATCCGGTATATTGGTAATTGTGAGTACATTTTTATTAAAAGAGCATTAACCATACGCTTTTAAGTACTTAAGCCGTTGTACTATGTAATGACGCGTATTTAAACAACGAAAAAATGTAATAAACAATTAGGTAACGAATTTGCTATCCATCCGTTAAGACATTAACGAGGCTCGTATGCAGCTATTATCTCTTTATTGAAGACACAAGACTCCAATTTGGAGTATTAATTCGAGTTCCTGTATTTATCTATGTGCTGAAGAGGTTTTATTTAGGGCCTGTTTAGTTATTACTACGGCCATATGGAAGGGTTAAACTAGTTAATTAGTATACATATGCTGGAGTAGGACATAGCGGTACTCAGGCGTGAAAGGGTGAATGTGAAACTGAACTAAAAAGCGCCTTCTGTTGCTTCGCTATCATCTTCTCAGCTTCAACATTCACATTGAACATTCCCGCGTCATCTGCAGGACCTTCCGTCTCACTGCTGTGCTTACGTTATGACACAATCCATCTTTCAACATGATAGCACACCATAGCTAAGTTGAAGGCGAAAGACAAGGTAGTAACGGTACCACCATCAACTAAATATCATTACAACTCATTTTACGCTTCGCTGTTCACCCGAAAGGGGTCAAATTTATATACTACCTCCACCACAAATTACGTCGAATAGTTTTCACACAGAAAGACAGAAAGTCTTTACAGGGGTCTTCAAATACGAATAGACAACGAAATATAAACGGCTGGGTTTACAGGGGTTTCCTTGAAATTTACATCGTCCACTTTTACAATTGATGGACAAACTATAGTGTAGTAATCGAAGGTATACCTTTATTTTAGCAACTATACATCCGATAAATAAGAGTGACTTTTACAATGCATTTTATCTATTAGATACTTACACCACGAATATCGTTAAATCAATTTAGCTTGGTATTGACACAATAAAATTATCCTTTTGTTAGAACATTTTTGTTCAATATTCTTATTATTTCTGTCTTCTAATGGGGTAGTTTAGCCTTTTTTGATTTTTTTATTAGAAGCAAGTATTGTTAAATTTAAATTTTCCATGTTTTTTTTTTATTTTGCACAATTTTTATTTTTAAATGAGAAAAAAATATTGAAAATACCGGATATATCTATTCCCGCCACTGTGACGTTACTCTTGCCGTTTCCGCTGCAACTTAGTTCCGACGTGTTGCTCGAAGTATGACAAAGATATTTTGCGACGTATGTCTTGCGGGTTAGATTGCAGTCAAGTTAGCTCGTATTTTTACTTATTTATTTTTGTTTGAGCAAGATTATGAGTCATATATTGTAAACAAATAAGAATTTCATTAAATTTTAACATATGGTAACTACCCCATTGACATTTTCCACGATATAAATGATATTTTTGATTCTAACAGTGATGATGAAACTTTATTGACATATGTCAAACGTATGAATAACAACATACCGTTTGTGTTTATGTAGTAACCATAAGAACCAGGAATAAAGAAATCCGAGGTTTATACGACCGATTTTCATGGGATAAGAAATACTGGGGTTTATTTCTTATTTTGTTCTATTTGAGGTATGTACGAAGTTTGTAAAATACAATTTTCAATTTTATACCTGGTAAACAAGATAACTCCTTCCATATTCTATTATATTCTTCGGTCATCTATTCTAAATGCATCATTTTATTTTGATGATATTAAATTATAGGTAAGTATAACAAAAAATTGGAAGCTTTATTCTCCGTCCCATGTGACTTGATAATCCTGTCTTATAGATACATGCGTGTATAGGTCTTCTTTGAAAGATAGATCCAGGTAAAAAGTTCTTTTCGGATGCGACGCGACAAACAAAATATCAGCATGCGAACATCTGCGAGTTCGAGAAAACCCAAGAGCTGCGAGACATATGGCTCGTTCTTGGCACGTGCCGGCTGTGAAAATACGTGAATAGCCTGTTTTCTTCCTCAGAGAATCGCTACCTGCTTCTTTCGTCTTCCAGCGGTGCTAACACTTCGCTAAATATTTTCTCATTTCTGCAAACGTATTTGCCAAATGGGATAGGGAACAGACGCTGCCAATTTCATTAGACCCAACAGATGAAAGAAGCAGGAAAATTTCAAGAACCGTTTATGATCATGACTGCCTTAGACGCTTAGACGTACATATGGCTGAATTTGTTATTTCTAAGAGAATATATTTTAAAATTAAATTCATGTTCCTATGCTGCACTGTATGTATCCAATAATTCTTAGTTTATACTTAAATATAATTGAGGGGCAAAAAGGTAAATAACCATTTTTGATTATGATTATCATTCATGTTTTTATGCTGTATTGTATATATACTATAATTTTGTTTTTACTTTGATATAAATGTGGTATTTGCAATATGACAGTTTTGGAAGCCCATGGCATAAGGTGACGCCTGTTAAACACTCTAAATTGTACAAATATAGTGTCATTATTAAAATTTGCAATTGACACATCCAGAAATAGGTAATACCTGGAATGTCTAAATTAGTGTAATACCTACATGTGTATTAGCTTATAAGAGGGTTACTCTAGAATTAATAAGAATAAGGGCCGTGGAAAACAAAATTTATTTATCTGTCTTTCGAAATTATGTTACAAAAGTTAAATTAGTTAAACAATTTTTTAAATTGTAATTTAAATTTGAGAGTTTTACCCCGTATTAGGAGGCATGAAGCTTATAATTTTTGGGGCTCCTTGTCTGGCAAAATTAGGGAAGCACCAAAAAAAAAGCTATGTATTTAAAAAAGTATGAAACCGCTGTCTGTATTTCTAATTTCTACAACTGCAACAAATGACGAAATAGCACCTAAATATAGCCACCTTAAATGTTGCTCGGTTTTTAGTTTTATTAATATGGGTGTTTAATTCGTGTTCACTATCGATCGAAGGTTAAAATCATTTCTGATCTTGTTGTCGTTTTATATATTTAGAGTAGAAAAATAATCTTAAAAAATGGAAAATTATTATTTTTAAGTAATAATTAATAATAATAAATAATTAATAATTTATAAATAGCCGAAAATTTAGATTAATTAAAATAAAATACTACCACATATCTTGACAATCGGGGCCTATTTACGCGGGGGCCTGAAGTTTAAGCTTCATGAGCTTCAATATACATCCGCCACGGAGTATTCCTAAAGAAGATTGAATTGGTTAAGAGCTTTTACGAAGCTGAATGAAAGAATAATGAATACTTTGCTTCTTGTTCATCTATTTTACAACATTTAACACAAATAATTTCTTTGGTACATGTGTTTTGTTGTATATGTTTCATTTTGTAGAACTAGAAATAAAGTAAAAACTTTGTTCCTTGGCTTGTGACGAGTGTAGAGTTAGACTGGGTGTTCACAAAACCGTGAAGGAACACATGACGACATGGTACATTGTTTCGCATTACTGGAGTGTGGCAGTCCCGTGTCTTCTGTCCATTGCCACGTGATGTCCACGTCCAACCAAACAGCATCTTCAGATTTACCAACTGTTAAGCGGTACTAAGGCTTCGCGATCATATGTACAAGACATTTGGTTGCCTTTAACTTGTTTACATACGAAAATTGTACTCGATTTTCGCATATATCATTACACGGTGTATTTGGGACACTACTTTATAATATAATCAGCAATTTGTGGTTGGCCAACTTTGCAGTCTGCTGAAGATTATTCGTATAAAAGTAACTAATTTATACTCTTCTCAATCGTTATGGATGTCCCTTTTTATTTTCAATTTAATATGCTTTTCCTCAAATAAAAATTTGACTATAAGGTACCAGCGTATATTAAGGCGCATGTATCGAAATTCACATTTATATTATTTGGAACAAGTGCATCGCTAGACAAGGAGAGTACTTTCAAGGAGATTTGTTCAAATTTGATGTAAGCTTATTACTTTGTACGTATTCATCGTATTTTTTAATCACACTTCGTATGCGTAGAATTGATTAACATTACTGCCATGTTCGTATTTTTACTCACTTTGTTTAATTTCTTAAAAAAATCATAATTCTTCAATTTTCAATAAAAAGTTCAATTTTTTTAAAAATTTAATTTATATGGATATAGATATTCTTCAATGCGCTGGTTCCAAATTTTGAAACCGCATGTCGATATCTCTTTTCGTTCTCGAGATATTTGCCCTCAAATTTTGACTTAAAAATACTCATTTTTGGGCTATACCCAAAAAATGGGTCAATATGCAGACTTGGGAGTATAACCATTCGATTCTACGTGGCAAAATTACATAAGTATCTCATTTTTCATATTTTTTGAATAATGAATACAATCTCTAGAGTAAAATAACTGAAAATGGCCAAAATCTGAATTTTGCAGGTTTTGGCCATTTTCAGTTATTTTGCTCTAGAGATTGTATCTATTGTTAAAAAATTATGAAAATCGGTATACTTACGTAATTTTTCTCGGGAAATCGAATAGTGATGTTAATGAGCTCGCATTTTGAGGGTATAGCCCAAAAATGAGTATTTTTAGGTAAAACTTTGAAAACAAATATCTCGAGAACGAAAAAAGATATCGACATGCGGTTTCAAAATTTGAAATTAGCGCATTGGAGAGTATTTATTTATATATATATATATATATATATATATATATATATATATATATATATATATATATTCATATAAATTAGATTTTTAAATTTTTTATACTTTTTATTGAAAATTAAAAAATTATGATTTTTTTAAGAAATTAAACAAACTGAGTAAAAATACGAATATGACAGTAATGTTAATCGATTCTACGCATACAAATGAATAAGTATATAGACATTTTTACAATTATTAAACACCTCAATCATTTTCAACAATCAAAAATTTGAGAAGAAACCATTTTTACCTTCCGTCACCTTTAGGTCAAAAAATTCAATGATGAGTTTTTAGTGAATAAGCACGTTTTAGGCTCCTAATAATACGATTTTACCATTTTTACGACGATGTGTGTGTATGTGACGATCCTTTCGGATCGCATAACTCCAATATCATATTTACAAAAATTATAATTTTTTCGAATTCTTTAAGTTTGCATCCAAAAGAAGAGGTGATTAGATTCTGATTATAATTGGTCAACCGGAAGTACCCTAATTTGAAGAGTTTGTAATTATTAAAGAATATTCTATTATTTCTACGATTTGATTTCATTTTATACTTCATATTCAATGGATCTAGAGTTAAAGAATTATAAAGGAATTAAATTTCATAAAGCAAATGACCTGAATCTTGAATCTCCAGTACTACAAAACAAGCAAGAAGAAAGTTTATTACTGAAAAGTGCTTTCTCTTCAACAGTCTTGGATACCCGTGAAGTGGCGTTTAATAAACGCTTTCTACCTCGTCCTTAGAAACTACAGTTTAGATTTTGATTTCCTTTAATTTGATATATCGATGGTGAATAGAAACCTCGTATGTCAAAACTCGTTACTATTTAAAACATTAAAAACCATTTATAAAAAACCCTTTTACAAATAAAATTATAACTATTAATAATTATCATCCGAATTTATGTAACAATAAATTTTAACTTTACTTATGACATATATATGTTGTAAACAGCATGACTCTGGAGTAATATGCAGTAAAGTTTTTTTAGAAGAAATATGTTTTTCTCTTTATATTACTATGATATTGATATAAGAGGTAACTGCTCCATATGTAGAATGATTTTGTAGATTTTATTAACACAAAATGTTAAAAAAGGTCTAAATATATCATCGATATATATTATTTAATAAACGCCTTCTACCGTAAAAACTCAAATTGAAGAATATTCATGACAAAATTTTATCCAAATTGGTGAACCCAATCTGGCAGGTTTTTCTGTTGCTATAGTTCCCGTCTTCAGCACTTCAACTGTAAAAGTTGTGCGGCGCATGAAGTAAGATCTTCTGGATTGATGCAAAGAGGTTTGCTACTCGTAGATTGAGAATCGAAACTATAATATGTGACACGAGACAGTTAAACCTGCTAAATATGTGAGCAGGTGTGACAGAGTAGCAGCAGCACACCGTTTGCCTTGCTTCGTACACCTGTCGCCGACAGACATACGAACACACGGTACACTATATACGCTATCCCGCAACTAGATTATTGCACACGCCAAACTCCAATCACATCAAAAACAATAATATACTTACATTAGACTCTTATCAGTTTAGTACCACTTTCTTCAGAATATACATTGGTTTTAATACTCAATAGAACTATAATCGCGTGAATGTATTTACAAAATTGCAATACCTGCATTTAAACTGATTTTCGTTTTGGTTTTTCCAAGTACAACCCGTATAATCGAATAAAAATATAATGTCCTTCCAGATATGCAGATACAGAAGAACAGTTAAGTATCGTGTACCAGTTTCGTAAGAAAGCAAATAAAACACATTTCTGCTATCTTGTTATTTTAGCTAGATAATAATGTTACTATTATTGTCCTTTTTTGAATCTGCTTTTGGCACCAGGTTAGGTTCTAATTAAAGTACCACCTGCAAGATCCAGATAATGTATTGGGTACGTGGTGTCCCAGAGATGTATGCAGTATGCAAAAATTAGAATATGTAAAAATGGGCTGCTTTTCTTGTTTATGTGCGATTAATTGGGAGATTGCTCATCGAAACCGGATGTCGTTGTACCTCCCGATATCGATATACATTTACAAGTGACGTCATATACGGAAATTCAACTTTGCCCATAAACTTGACATTTTGTATTAAATTTAAATATTCTTCACACTTGCTTTTATACCAGGAAATTAATGTAAATAAGTCAACATTTTTAACTGTTCATTCTTTATCTCTTTATCTGGAAGGATATTATACGAGCCCAGGCTCATAAGAATTCGGCCGGGTTACATTTTTAACAAACAAATAAAATCTACACAAATGGTGAAAATTTCTACAAATTTCTGTCGACTAGTTTAAAAACAAAATTCAAACTTACAAAAACTGATTGTTATTCAAGTATTAGTAATAGCAACTTTAATTCTGTTAGATATTGCATCCACGAATTAAACACCCATATTTAATAAAACTAAAGATCAAGCTATATTTATCACCTCGATAAATGACAATCACGCTTTAGTAGATGGCTATATTTAGGTGTTATATCGTCATTTGTTATTTGTTGTAGATATAGAATTACCAACACAAATATGAAAGACAGAGAGTTCATACTTTTTTTTAAATACATAGCCATTTTTACGGTGTGTGTAGTAAAAGAATAAAACGAAGATTAGCATACATGGATGATTTTATAAATCCATATTCCATTTGATGAATGTGTCAGGGGGAGTAAAACGCCAATTCAATTATTTTTCACTCTCTGTCAGAAATGCAGGACTAAAGGCAAAGATGAAGAAAATACCCCCAAAGATCTCGTCAAAATGAAGATCAGTAAAAATTGTCATTATTCTACGTAAAGATCTTGAAGAAATCCATAGAGAACATAGTCAAACACGAACATAGTACGTGCAATCCACGAACCGTAGCGCAAGTGGAGTGCGCTGACCGCAAATAACATATACATACACTCATATCACACATCCAGAGCGCTTCTTCGCTTCTTCGTAACGCTGAGTAGGCAGAGAACGTTCACTACTACCATGTCACTGTCACTAAGAACTTTCATATCTGTATACAAACATTTTTAGACGTAATCGCAAGAGATAGAACTCCAAAAAGTTATCTAGTAGATTTAGACCATAGATCTGAATATAGGACACTTTTGGACGATATATTGGACCGTGATTTTTATAGGATATGTTGGTGTAAGGGTGCATGAATCCACCAAAGACTTGTGAAAAAGTTAAAGGTATTTTACAAAAGAATTTTGTTGTTTTGTTAACAGAAGCTAATGTGTAATTATCTAAACAATACTGATATGTGCAATTCATTATATTCGCATTTTTTGCCACTATTTGTAATGTGGATAAATTATGAAACATATTTCCAGGGAAACAAGAATGACTAATGATCGTGACTTAATAAAAAAGAGCAAAAATGACATTGTTATTGTAATGAGCAATACACGTCAAGTTAAAAAGTTCGCATGTAAGAATGTAGAATATTCAGGCTTCAGTTTCTTTAACTGTGAGCATTTTATTATCCACTCCGTAATTGCTAATTTGAATTCTAAAAAGCGTAAAATCTATTAGCATATAAGGAAACAATCATGTGATATAAAATAAATAATAATCATTGTTAGGATTTTATTACATGGTTTCCCAGAAATTTGTCATCATGATATCTTTATTAATAAAACTGGAATTGTGCTTGTTTGTCTAGTCAACTCTTACATCTAAACTGCTTTAAAAAAATTCTAATAATTCTGCACAAATATTCTTCAAGCATTTATTTAAAAATATGTTACTAACTTTTGTCACCCTAAAGTAGGACGCTATGATGAATAGTCAATGAATATAGGCTTATTTTGTGCACCTAAAAAATTAAAGTTTTATTAGACTCCTACGATTCTCTTCCATTCTGGTCAGTTGTGTACGACTCTAGTCAAATTGTGTTACGCCTAGTTTTTTGATATCATGTAATACTTGGTCTGTCCACCTATTCCTTGATCTACCCCCCTACGGCGCCAAAAAATATTTCGAATTTTAAATTGCATAAAACCACAAAAGTGACTCCTGTGGTGCACTCTCCACGCCAGCAATGAGTGTCCGTGAGGTGACGCACGGTACGAATATGTCTTCATCATTGCCGATAACTTTGTACAAAGCAGATTGGCACACCCAGCAATGGGTTGATATTTTATTTCAAATGTCAAACGATCCAAATTTTCACCGAGAATGCAATATTTTTGACGTTTCGTTTGGCAGGAACAGGCGCCATTTTTCTTAAAATGTGTAGAAATAGAAAGAGTTAACTGTTAAATTGAAAAGGTCTATAAACAATATTTATGTCAAGATTATCAAGTTTAAGGTGACACCCTACTTAATTAAATTGTAGGTCTTACATTCAAACCATGTACGGATGTGATTTTATAAGAAATAAAAAAGTTTGGTATCGCTAGTCAATCCCTTAATACAGTCAAATATCCAAATATAACTTCTAATAGCATTTGAATTTTAATTTGTCGATCGATACCGTCATGTACAAAGAATTTGAATCGTAAATAACAAAATTATTAAAGCATTTATTACATTTCATATTTAAGTATCGCCAAATATGTCAGCTTCAATTTTGGTGTTAATTTTATATGTTTAATAGTCGTATATAGGTCGGTATGTGCGATAAAAGCAAAAACGGCTATCTACGTCTATTTTGGAATAAAACAAACACTTATAATATTCATGGTGATAATTTAGCTGTAACATTTTTTGCTAAACACATGTTAAGCTGTTTTTATGTTGATGAGCAGGTATAAATAAGTAACCATGTTCATTTTTAAGCGTTACTATTATTATAAGTATCGTTGACTTGCTTCGCACTGAATATATGCCAAGATAATTTTAACAAAGCTTGACATTGAAATTTGATGTATGTTTAAGTCTCGTCAAAACACAGCCTAGACTAAATAAAAGAATCACTTTTTTTCTTGCCGTTAAATGTAGAATTTATTATCTAATATTCCGGACATTTATGATATAATTTCTAGACGCCATGACGCGATACAAATTCTTGTTTTTCAGACTAGTTTTAACTGCTTTTAACATTTATTATAAATTGCACATAGATACAAATTTATCAGACGTCTTGAAGTGAAGAGAATCTGAAAAATAACTTGAAAACAAAGACAAAGTTTATGGGTAGTAAACATAAAAGAACAACAAACATGCATGTAACTCCACAAAAGTAAGTACGGCATAAAATCAAGTATAGTATAATACATTATACTTTGACTCGTCTTGTGGTTTACTTAACGAAATTACTATACGGTATATTATATACGAATCATATGTTTACCGCAAAATCATACAATTAGGTACATTACCTTTCCCATGCAACGAACAAACAATTTTTATTTATTTTACAATACTTTCATATATGTAAATTGACAATTTTTACCTCAATTATTGAATGAATAAACGGGTACAATTTAAATCTGTATAAAGGTCTCTATTGCTCTATTTTGAAACCCGTTTTGACACTGTATACTTGGAGATGTTAAAACTAAAAACGTTCTGAAAACGGTTTCACAACTATATGTAAACTTAGTAACTCTTACAGAACAAGTGTACACATAAAAAGCATATTTTTAATCGTCTCATAAAAAATATAATTATTTAGAAAAACTTCTTTATAGTTACTTTTGGTTCAGGTACGTTGATATCATATGTCACCCGTTACTTTATGTTATTACGTATAATTGTCACCGTATCCAGCAGTTCGTGACATTCATACATGTCAGATATACTCAACTCAAAACATTTTTCAATTAAGGGATGTTCAAGAATAATTATCAGCAACAAAAACTATCTAATTACTTTCTAAAGGGCTGTAAGTACAGGTGTTAAACATGGTCCTAATTTAATAATGTAAATTTTTCTAGCTAACATGTTAGAGTAGTTTAATTTAATGACTGTATTTTATTCAACAATGATAATTCTATTATCATACTAACGACTAATTAAAAGCAACAATGAAGAATAAATAATTTTTAATGAGCTTTTTGGTATGCAAGAACATCTAAAACACTTGTACGCGCACATATTGCAGCAAAAATAAAATATTATCAACAGGAAATAAGAAGAGCACCAGCAAATTTTAATCAGGATAATTTAATTTAAAGGGTGAATTTAACTTTTTTTTGTTAAATTCAATAATTAATGAGAAAAACTACAAAAATACGATTTTTAAAACATTTTTGCATTGATTGATGGGTACTATGATCGACTGTTTGTGAAGTTGATAAAGGTTGAAGAAATTACTCGGTATTGCAGATAAAAACAAAAAATGTGCGCCAAATGACGGGTGATAAAAGTTCGACCGGTATTTTAAGGGTCATCTTTTAGTCCAGATTTAGCTTCTACCGAGACCTTTTACTTGGCACAACGAAAAAATCCAGTGCGTACAGTATATAAAACCTACCTTGCAAGACATATGGGAGAACACCAGAGCTGGGACCAGTACTTAAAAAAAGTATTGAAGTACTAAATACATACTTACAAGAAAAGTATTTAAATACTAAGTAAAGTAATACTTTAAGTACATTTTTTTATCTACTTACAGTACCAGTACTAATATTTTTTTATGAAATCAGTTAAAATATGACAAAAAATTATCGAATTTAGGTATATTACTCTCATCCAATAAGACAGTTAAAGTAGTCCACTAATTTTAAAGCCCTACCTATTTAATAAAAAATAGTATATTTTAGAACAAGTACATGGAGATGTCTGTCTACATGCATGTAAAAAGGCTTCACGCATAAAAAATGTTGTAAAACAAATTCCATAAGAAATGCTGCATTTTACGCATCGCTATTAAAAGTCAGACTTCACGTACTGCGATTAATATGTGTAGCTACTACTTCACGCATTGGAGTAAAAATTCTTTACTTATAATATGTACAGTGTGTTCAAAAAAATCTCGGAGTAAGCTATGAACAAGGAAACGTGTGTCAATTTAAAAGTATTTAATTAAATGTCAATTTGACGCGAGGTATTGTCAAAAATGTTATCAAAAGAACTCATAGCTTTTCTTCTTGAATTTTATTTTATAATTGGAATAAATTAGAAAACGCCGAATGGCAAGATACTGTATCCTTGTTTATTATCTTTACTCCTTAAAATTACATTTCTAGATCAATTTTGACAATTTGACTTGAATAATTATCATACATACGTTTCTATGTACATAGCCTATTCCGAATTAGGTTTTTTTTTCGAACACACTATACAATAGCCTTTAATAAGTTGTTCAAAATGTTCATCAATGTATTACGTCTTGATTTATCATTACTTACGTCTTCAACTATTCGATTAAAACTGTAGATAGCAAAAACTTTGGACTTATCTGTACTTGCACAAACTCGTGTAGACAATAGTGTACAAAAAACGCAGTAATATGTTATGTGAAGTATTTAATATTTTAAAGTATTTAAGTTGCTTTAAATACTTTTGAATATTTTAAGTACCAAAATGTATTTTAAGTACTTTTTTATGAAAAAAAAGGATTTTGAGTAGGTACAGTACTAAGTACTAGTGTTCAAAGTATTTTAAGTAAAGTGTTGTAAATACTGGATGTACTTAAAGTAATACTTCCAGTACTTTTACTTTAAGTAGTTTCCAGCTCTGGAGAACACTCAAAAATATTCAGGGCGTAGGGATACAATGCGAAGTAGAATTAAAGCTGTTATTACTAATAAAGGCGATGTAAATTAAATGATGGAAAACTTGAATAACATATTCAGTTTGTGTAAGTTTAAAATTTGTATTTTAAACTAGTCGAAAGAAAATTGTAGAAATATTATGGGCTTGGGCTCATATACAGGCTGTTCAATTTAAGTGGGGTACTATCTCGAGAAATATGAGATATTAATTTTTGTTAAATGTCAAAATAATGCTTTCGTAGCGCTTGGCAATAAATGAATTTTACTCACGAGGAAAAACTTGATATGTATGAAGTTTACATTTTATGTAAATTAAATTGTTTCTGTCATAGCACTCTTATTTCTATCAGATTTAAACTGAATATATATTTTTATATATTTTTGTTATGTAAGGCTATAAATGTATTATATCGTTGTATTCAGAAAAAAAATACTGAATCGAATAGGCGAATAAAAAAGGTAGGTTCTAATTAAAAATAGGAAAGTTGTATCCTCTATTTTGAGAACCATTTTAATAGTCTTATGATGTAAGAATTGTTTGCCAATTTCACCAACTTCGTATCTCTTATATTTGTTGAGATAGCAATAGTGCGACACTTAAATTGAACAGCCTGTAGTTTTGAAAAAAAATTGTATTATTTGATTTGTAAATATTTACTGATAAATATCAATTTATATATGAGCCCAGTGTACCACACTTATATCGAGATAAAATGCATGATATTATATTTGTATATAATTTGCTGATTCAGTAATAAGAATAAAATATGTTGTAAAATTAAATCGTAAACTTTTCATGAGTTCGTGACATGACGCATCATTGAAGTCTTTTTATATGTGCTACTTTGTATGCATTTTACCATAGCTAATCTTTGTTTACATATCATGACAGTTGTAATACTCGTCACTCCTGCCATTTCGCGCATTTCCAAGAATTAAAAAAGCTCGAGTCTTCTTTTTGGCAACAATTGCAGTCGTTGCCAAATTTGTCGCGTGGACTGGTGTTAGCTGTCCGAGAGATGAAAGTTAATTTAAATAATAAACAAACACGTGGAGGCAGTGCAGGTAGTTTGCAGCTGTCAGAGCAGAGAAATGAAATTTGGAGTGACACGGAGGATGAAGGATGAAGATGTGAAGGAAGAGGAAGAGGAAGAGATGCGGTGTAGGTCGGGTAGCCTAACAGCGCAGCCGCAGTCGACAAGACATCTGCTGCTTGGACACAAGACGTGTGTTCTTCGAAATTACAGAACCGGAGCAATTAAATTTTCCAGAGGAACTCCAGAATTTATTGAAACTTACAACAATTACAAAATATTTTGTAAGCGGTTACCCATTCAAATTGTAACAGCAGCCACCATAACTTGACTAGTGTGATCTCATTTTTCAATAATTTATATACAAGTTATAATATATTTTTAAACAGCTACAAAAGCGACCCAACTTTTTCATCCTTGCAACTACTACAACTTAACTTTTATAATCTCATTTTTCATAATGTGATATAAACAAAATTTATTTAATTTATAAAAATAATTAGCTAGCATGACTTTCTTGATCTCATGCAAAAATTAATGTCCATCTTCATGGTTTCAAATTTTGCAATTATCACGAAGGATGTCTTTTCTAACTATTCTAAAAATTTAAAAAAACAATCCACCATCTAAGTTATTAGAAAAACGTTTATAAAGTTTACGTTTTCAACGTTCTAATACATAAGATCTTATGGGAGAAGCATTTCCGTAGATACTTTTCTTGTTTGTTTTACATTGATCTTTCCAACTTTGATGAACAAAAAACAAGTATAATAAAACTGAAGACTCGTAGTATATTATAAGCGGTTTATAATGCCTTATTACCAATCAAATTAACTTGAAAATTAAAGTTAAACATTTCTTTTTCATTTTCGTTCGATAGTAGCAAAATAGATGAAGAAGCACCCTGAAACGTTGTACGGGATACAAAGGAAAAACATAGGAATAGGTGTAACTCGTTTTATGGGTAACTTTTTTCGAATATAATAAAACTGAACATTTTTGTGCTTCTTAAAATTTTTGAGTAATGGAATTGATAGATAAATTTAATATAATAATTTTACAAGACGCGCTGTTGCCGCATAACTTTATTCGACCACATATGTTCAAAATACTGAAGTCCGTTCAGTATTTTTTTTTATTAAATACTAACAACTAATTCATAAAGCAAGGGCGAAAATTGCGACAGCTATCATTCTGTAAAAATAAGTTATCGACAAAGTGGCTTACTGTACTGTCTCAATTTGTAGTCATAGAAAAAGTAGAGTGTGACTTTTTTGAATAAACGTTTATAAAACTTCTTACATAATATACTATTGTACCGTTTATTTATTTGGGTGAAATGAAAAATCAGAGATAGAATATTAATAAACGCTTAAACAATTAACACAACGCACTATTTATTTACACGATATTTATTTCACTCTACATTGTGGACTAGACAGGACTGATCTGATTTGACTGACTGGACTGACTGACTTTCGTAGAGCTGTTCACCGTTTTGTATACGCGCTCTCATTCTTCTCGAAGTTTCGAGAAGTTCTGATTCGATAATGGCATCGAATACAAAAGGTTAGGCAAGCGCGAGTAATTAAGCTTTTCAAGATGTGTTTGTTTACATAGCTGCACGCACGGTAATTACGCAGCCGATAAGTCACACGCTACACTATTAAAAAAAATAATTGTGGAATTCGTACAATCCCCAAAATAGTTCCTTGTGGTGTACCTTGTACAGTAGCTGATATTATCGAAATCTGAATAAATAGATTGTCACACCCAGCAATGGGTTAATAATAATAATAATAACTAATTTGTAGACATTTATTTTATTATTCTTACAATGGTTATTTGAATTTAGTATATAGGGCATATGAGTGTCCTCCTCTTCGTGGTGAGCTAAGCCAGGCCTGCGTGGTAATTTTGCCCATAGCGTCTCCGACATCTGTAGAGGAACTTGTCGATACAGCTGCATCGGAACACGAACACACTCACACTCACACACACAGTGACAGGGCTAGAGTTCCTATCATATTCACTTCCTCTTTATCGCGAGCTCTTGTTCCTCAGCCCTTGTTTTCATAGTGATAACTTCCTTACCAAACATTTACCCGTCTCTGCCTAACTGAGGCCGCATTGTCACTTATCGTACACGTGCTTACATTACCTTCCTATACGGAAATAACAA
The DNA here is from genome assembly GCA_951394225.1 of Harpalus rufipes. Classification (NCBI taxonomy): domain Eukaryota; kingdom Metazoa; phylum Arthropoda; class Insecta; order Coleoptera; family Carabidae; genus Harpalus; species Harpalus rufipes. The sequence continues at coordinate 4,450,669 of OX596278.1, forward strand.
CATTTACTACAAATATATGAGGGTGTGATTTCATAGCTAATACCGGCCACCTACAATGAAGGTATTAATAATTATTTTCAATAAATTTGCAAATAATCATACGAAATACTGAATGGAAACTTCTGCAGGACATATAGTAAACACACGACGGAGGTACATTACTGCAGTAATTCCAGGTATTACTGGAGAACTCCACGAATTCAAAAACAGTAACATAAATAAATACCGAGAGTTTTTTTATAAGTGAACATGAGCGTATCCATTACCATAGTTACATTGACAACAATGCATTATCGCGTTTTTTTTAAACTGGATATGAGGAGTTGTCAAAGTCATCAAACTGTTATCTTTCAAAATAATGTATACAATTGAAGAAAGTACAATCCGTAACATGGTATAAGTCCAATATGAGTCTAAGACAAGTACGCTATTTATTTGGTGCTACTTTTAATAAGCGATCCAGTCCAGCAACTATTGTAAAAATCTATATATAATAATAAAAATAAGTTGCTAATTAATTCTAAACAAAATTATTTTAAATCAATATTTAATGTGATTTATATTAGAGCAATGTAATCTTGTCTTATTTTGGTGTTTCTTGTGAAATGGCAATTTGGTATCGTATCGAGGTTTATGATTTAGAATGAAAATAAATGAAATTTCTGCACCTGTCGGTATATTTAATGATTTCTCAACTGTTAAGATTCGTTGTACCTGGCCCAATACATTTATTATCGTACATACATTAGCACCACAAGATAAATTGATACGTTGGCTAAATGTGTGTTAATAGCTTTGCTATTAAAATGAGATTTCTGCGGTACCGTTCATTACCATAATATAGAATTAATTATCCATTTTTGTTTTCTTATTTTTTGCGAAAATTCTGGAAATTCTCATATCAATCATATGGGCCAACTGCTTGCTACACAAGGTGTTTGGTTTTCTTCCAGCCTGCAAAACTCCCACGATACAAGTACAATGAACATGTGGAAAAAACATCCAGTAATAATAGCGAAATAGAAGCAGATGAATGGAAGACCTGACCGCAGATTTCTGTACCACCTTTGCTTATACCTGTAGCCGTATAATAGCAAGGGAAGAGCTATATATTTGCACTGGAAAGGGTATCAAATACGTGTGAACCTTTCGGGATAGATAAGAAACAGTTAGATAAACAATGCTTTTCTTATTTCCATAATACGATGTTTTTAATAACTACATTATGTATATAAATGTATATTATTACGCTTCTTGTATTATAATTTTGCATATGATATCTGAAATATCAATTATGTATCTAGTATGTTAAACTCTACACTATATGTAACTAGATTTAGAACAATTTACATTGTACAGTACTAAAAAAAAATCTTCAGCATTTTTTTTTCTTTGTCCGCCGAGTTTGGAAATATAAAATGACATTAATTTAACGTAATACAAACCTCAAATTATTATATAATATGAGGTTTCTTGAAAAACACAGACTTTATAAGAAATAAACATGAAATTAATACTTTCCAAAAACCATATTTTTTATTTGATACGGTAGCATGCATCTTCTCACGATATGACGTAATCCAAACATTTTCACAATCTTTACGATATCTACATTCGCGGACGCCGACTTTTCCAAGTTTCCTTGGGGCACAAGTTTTTAATACATAAAATTTAACATTAATGAATTACAAGAAAAAAAGTACAGGAAAGGGATGAAGGGAAACAAAAAAACGTAATCTGGTAGAGAAATTAAATTTGATAGCCTAACGAAATGGCTATTGATGGAAAAACTGATGCAATATTTATAATAATAATAATAAAAAACATATAGTTATATAAAAATGCACATATACGTATTTATCATCACGCTATGTTCTTAGAAATCTGGGCTAGTAATATGTTATTTTTACCCACAATACTTGGAGTCATTACAATAATTATTTACTAAATTATTATGTATGCATTTTGCAAATTACTGTCAGTGAAATTTACTGTTTTATTTTACACCAGTCTTAAAGAAGTATAGATCTTATATATCAAAATGATCTGTGTCTATTGATCTATTAGTTCAACAAAATTTTATTCAAAATTTTGCAAATAGTGTCTCTGACGAGACGATCGAGACGAGAAACTACGTTGTCTCGTCTCGTCTAGAAGACAAGAAATTAAGTCTCGTCTTGAATTTTTCTCGTCTCGAATAATGGAATCTTGTCTCGACCGAGAATCTTGACGAGATTTCTCGATTTTTTTTTAATAAATCCAATATGCAATTTAAATTGATATATAAACGAAACACAAATAATATACAGAGTGATTAAAAAGTTTGAGACAAACAGCTATTTTCTTCACCATCAATTTTATACCTAGACCACAAACAGATGCGGTTGAGCTGGGAAGTTTCATTGGCGCGAAAATTCAAAATAAGGAAAATTAAAGAAGAGCGTATAAGCTTTTTTTGCAAATCAAAAGTCTTCAATAAACAAATTGTATAAATTGCACATGGCAAAATTATATTTAGTCCATGTTTTAATCTCTTTCTAATATTCATGCATCTTTGTTTCATGTCATGTCAATTTTGTAAGTGTATTTTTTGCTTATTTAAACATTATTTATTAAAAAGTATTCCTATAAATAATAAATTATTAAAATAAAATAAATATATCATCACGCTTTTTACCCATTACTGGGTGTAACACTTAGTCGGTAAGTGAACATGAACACTGTGACGTCAGGAAAATAGGAGGTAGTTGTATTTTAAGAAATTTTAGCGATTCTGTTTAGATTCATAATTACAAATATATAAAAAAAATACAAAATGTTCCAATATATATTTTTAAAAATGTATTTTTAAACTTAAATTGTCGAGAAATCTGGGAATGATTCTCGAGAATCTCACATATGTTTCGTCTCTTGAGTTCATTAAGCTTTCTCGTCTCGGCGAGACGAGAAATTTCAGGATGAGACGAGATTCGAGAATGTCTCGTTTCGTCCGAAACACAAATTTGCAAACACTGACATTTATTTATTTTCAAAATCCATTCTGCGAGTAAATACATGTCTAGAAAGTTAAAATAAAAACAAATTTACCCTTGATTTATCCACTTTAATTAGTATGTAACGATAGTTTCATCCTTTCGGACATCTTTAGACAACTGGCTTACAATGAGTAAAACGCGGTATTCATAAGTTTAACAATAATGAATCTGTTACATCTACTTGTTCATTGGTAAGGGTAGGAAGAATGGCTTCGAAGCAACCCTGACTCTCTCCATCTGATTTCGGATCCAGTGCAGTGTCCTCGAGGATTCATCTCCCAAGGAAAACATGGGTAAGACTTAATTGGTTACGCACTAATCATGGCAGAAGTAACTATTAGACACACATCTGAGGAATAGCAGATAGACCTGACATTGCGAGTGTTTTTCTACTTCTTTGTTAGACGTGGTTTCACCGTGAGTTCGGTATTGTACGAGGGTCATTTAATAAATAATGTACAGGTTGGCAACACTGCGAATTGGATGACAGTGACATTTGCGTCAGTTGTAGTAGAAGGCTTGGGGAAAGAGCGTGTGTTTTGTTTTCAACTATAGCGTAATCTGTTTTTCACAAACGTCAGCTAGAAAGGGAACCTGCACGTATCTTGGGTATTGTGACTGTTGAAGATCAGAGGTTGTACATTAAGATCGAAATCTACAGTACTTTAATTGAAGTTTGCGGTGACTTAACAGTCCAACGAGCGGAGAGGTCCAAATTCCCCACGGAAAAAAATAAATTCGGAGAGCTCAATCAAAAGTAAAACAAATGATAATCCTTGCTTATGATTACAAAGGAATCATCATGACAGATAGAGTTCCATGTGGAACAAGTGTGACAGCAGTTTATTATCGGGCCTTCATGCAAAAACTGCGCAGAAAATTGCACAAAACCCGACCTCAGTTTCTCGAGGCTGGGTCACTCATTCTCCATGACAATGCTCGCCCCCACATCGAGGATGTCGTAACTGAAAAACTGCGTGAATACGGTTGGTAAGTGTTACATCATGCTCCAAACATGAGTCCACCAGACTTCGACCTATTCCCAAAGTTGAAACAGCCTATGCGTAGACATCGTTTTCCGTCCCTGGAAGCCCTTCATGCTGCCGTTACACAAGCCATTCTACAGATGAACAAAGATGGTGTCTTGAATGGAATAGTAAAGCTTCCCAGACGTTGGGACTCGATCTTTGAAAAGCAGGAAGACTATATTGAAGGACTGTAATAATGTAATAACTGAAACAAATGAATGAACTAACAATTGTGTGCAATATTTATGAAATGACCCTCGAACTTTTTTTATCATGAATCTGAAATTAAAATTAAAGTTGAGAATAAAAAATCTGTCAGCGAAATGTGGACAAAAAATCAAGGAAGCATTAATTGTAACATTAGTATTATCCACATCGTGAATCTGGACACCAGCTGTAGCTATAAGCTGTAGTAATAGTAATAGCTGGCGATGCGTAGATGCATGAAAGAAACAAAGGTAGAAATCAAGCTCGGAGACAGAGAGATAAATGAAGCGAGGCTTACAGGACATTGATTTGGAGAGGACAGGTGCAGGTGTCGACCGACACCTGGACTCCACAGCTCGGGCTCGGACCTCGTACTCGTGGCGTCAGGACACGCAACGCCACGTAACCTAACGTAACGTAACGTAACGTAAGCAAGCTGCAGACACGCGCCATGGATGCCGTCGTGCAGGATTTCATTTCAACAGGTTTATAAACTATACCAAATATTTTTTATTTGGCCATGTGGGCTATGAGACCAACACTTTGCTTCTTTTTTCGCCATAAACGTATCATATTTCCAAATAACAACACACGATAAAAATAACTCCAGCTTGTAGCCACTGCTCACGCATTGCAATTCAAAAGGATCAAATGCCACTTTTATTTTGACAAAAAATGTTTTATTAATAACCTCAGCCAAGTGACTCAAAACATTTTAGTATTTGTGATTGTTTATCAACACAATCCTTTGTTCATAAATTTTATTTTATCTTTTGCTTCATACAAGCCTAGGCTCTTAATAATGGTGAGAAATTTCTACTAATTCTTTCGACTAATTTAAAATAGATTCCAAACTTACAAAACCTGAATATGTTATTAAAGTATTCCGCCATTTAATATTGGAAATGTGTAGAACTTTAAATCTAGCATAGGGAATCGGTATTTTTTTGTACATATAATTACCTTCACAACGATACCAAAATATCATAGTTTTACTTCAACCATTTCAAAATTGCAACCATTTATTTTATTAATAAAATTCCATGCAAAATGGAACAATAATTTATGAAACAATTTTATTACATTAAAATAAAAGAAAAATATTTACCTACATTAGTTTTGTTATTTAATGTGACAGTAACAATATTTTTTTTGTTATAATAATTATGGCCCAAGTGCGTTACGCAAATGAAGAAATAGTTGATATATTTTAATATTCGGACCGTTCAATTTATAACTGGTCACTTAACGAACAATAAAAATAGCTAACTTATTTCTGGTAGGTACTGACCATCTATTGACGTTTTCATTTATTTCCTTATGTTAGCTTGTCATCACGCAAATGATTGCCAGATGATGGGTGTTTCAGGTTCGTGTCAGTCCACTTTGTGGGAATATTAAAAGCAATAAGCAAATGATTTAGGGAAAAGAATGAATACATCTGTAAAATCGCTTGATCAGCTTTTAGCTGTTGCTGTTGTAAACCATCTGCATGTGTCATTTGTGAGCTAATGAATCAGCTATTCTGTTCTGTTGGGCTTTGGATTTAGATTTGGTGTGGCGTCTGGCGTACAACATTTCCATAAAACGGCACTCAACTCAATTAAATCATGTGCAGCTGCTTTCGTTTGCCGTTTCTCTAAAAACTTAAACCAAAACTGAGTCGGTTTGTCACGAATTCATGCAACTTTGGCGCCTTGTTGATGATGTTTGGGTTGTTTGCTGCACTCATATTAAAATATCTTCGACTGTGATTTTGTTATTGTTTCTTAATTGCTTGTTGTTTGTTTCTGGCATTAGGACTAAGTTCCAATATGGTGTATTGCTCATAATTTATACAACTGCCATGCAATATAAATTTACTACAAGGAATTCAAAATAGTACTGCTAATTCTGAAACATTAAATAATAACAGGTTCAGATTTGACGACCCAGGCACGTCAAAAAATATTTCCAATTTGCAAGTTGCACAAAAATGCGGTGCACCACAGCAGTTTGAAAGTCAGAATTGTAACACTTGGTAATTCCATCAATGATACAAATTATTTGTCATAACAAAGTATTGGAGCGAACCGAAAGAATATTAAGTTATAATAATGAATGTAATTAACAGTGAAAAGAGTTCATAACGATGTGAATGTGACTAAGAAAACGATGTTTGAAGTGTGTAGTAATGCGCATAACAAAAACGCTGTTACGTTGATAGCTACGAGACGAATGAGGAATTTGAAGTTCTTCCTAGTTCCCATGAACATGGAATTGGTAGGTATTTGTTTGAGAAATTCAACAGAATACAAGAAATCAACATATTACATAGGTATAAAAATATATTATTAGGCTTTTATACGTTACGCCATTATGGTACAAATATTAGGTACTAAAAGAACAGTAATTTATTTGTTCAGTATATTATCTAAATGAACAGTATTTTATGCTCAGTATTTTTCATAAATGAAAAGAATATTGAACGAAAAATATATTTTTTATTGGCAATATTCAAAGTATACGGTATTAGGTTGGGAAAATTTGCTATTACGAAAAAAATATTATTTCAAAAAAACAGTTATTCTACAGATGTTAGAGGAAATACTACTAAGCTATGAAAGTGTCATTTTTGATAATGTGTGGCATAACACAATTTGATGGGAAATAAATAAAACAATAAAATGAAGAAAACATGTTCAACCATTTCCTATACAAATGTGCATATCAAAACAATTAACAAAATTCCCACTAAACTACATAACCTCTAAATATGTAAAAATATCTGATAACAGAAAACACGTCCGTATCCATTGAAAACAAAATTTGAGAGAGAGTCCGAATTCATTCCGTTTTTATATGAAAATATTTCCCACAAGTTCATTTGTAATTAGTGGTACCGTATTTCATGATGCAGAACAATGAAGCTTTAATATTAACAAAAATTGTGCGCTCGCTAGAAGACACGCATATATACACGCGAGGAAGATCATATCATTTCTATATCTGCAGGAACTTTAACAGTTTCCATGAGGAGGTACATACATTTCATTTGAATGACGGAAAACGAATTTAAATATAATATGATTCAGGGTATTGTCAGGCTTTTCCATCATCACATCTAAACAGTTATTCTCAAATTATCAAAGGTTTTAAAATGTAGGCTAAACATTACTTTTAAATATATAATAATAATAAAACCACAAAATTTATGAATGGTATATGAAATACATAAATATCGTCAGCGTATGAAAGGAGTTTCATAACGAACGAAAGATATTTTAAACACAGGTTCGGAAAACACTAAAACAATCTATTTATAAATTGAAGATTGCACTACATACCTAAAATACCGGAAGTAATAAAAAATATTCAAACATACGTCATTTTATGCTCTAGTTGTTACTTATTCCAATATACCTTCGAAAATTGAAATAATTTCACAAATTTCAGAAAAATTCTTAGTGAAATAAGATATGTTCTCTGTTCTGCCTTTTTGTTTTCCAATTATTAAATAGCAGAAAAGTGATGTTTTCTGCATAACAGCTTTGAAAATCCATTCGTAATATATAATAATATATTTTAATGTGTCTAGACAATTATAATTTTGTCCTAATATGCGGAGGTACTATAATATACAGAATGTTTCTCGGATACGGGACACCTCGTTTATTTTCTTTATTATTGGGTATAGAAGAAAATCATTCAACTAAAAGTTGTAGTAGATTAAGAAGGGTATGTATGAAAAACAATTGAGCTTAAATTAAAACGAAACATTTATACTTGTTAAAAATTTTATAAATAGTTATATTATTATTATTTTTAAGAATTATGCAGTAAATACTTCATTTTGACAGGTAGCAGGTTTTGTTTTTCATACATAGCCTTCTGAAACATAACTATAAAAATAAAATTTATTAAAATTTCAATTGCATTTTTTTCAATATTTTTGTTTTGTAAAAATATAAAATGATTACATAGTTGAATTCAGAATGCCTAAAAGATATATACTATACCATTTAAAAAATATATAATTTTGTTATAGTTTGAGGACCACTGGTCTAAAAAAAATCTCCTATTCGCGATAATAAAGAAAATAATCCCGTATCCGTACAAGGAGGTATTACATAGGGAATTCAAGGTATTACTATTGGAATTGCAAGTGTTACTGGCGGAATTCCAGATATTAAAACTATACGGATATAGGTATTACATTTGGTATGCCAGGTATTACATTGGAAATTTCATATATTATATTGAGAATTTCAGATATTACTACTAGAGTTCCAGATATTGCTGGAAGAATTCAAGAATTCCTATGGTATTACCTTGTAATATTAAAAATATATGGTTATTAGAAATTTAGTATTATTATACAAATAATAAAAGCAGATTGGTACACCCAGAAATGGGTAATAAACCGTGATGACATATTTATTTATTTCTTTAATTAAAATTATATTTCATTTTTAAACAATGACAGTCAAATCTTTTAATTTAAAATTTAGGGATTGTTTTATACATTAAATAATTGTAAAAACAAAGTCTAAATTTTATTCCACATTGTGTACGTTAGTATTTATAGAGCTATTATATCGAATAGTACAAAAAATTCCAAATTTATTGCAAATTTCAACTTTCGAGTTCTCCGAAGAGAAATAGGAACTAAATCGTTGCTTTCTTTAAACGATTTCAGTTCCGGTATTGTTTTTACAAAAATCGTCCGATTCACTTTGGTTTCGGTTTAGTAGCGAGTAAAGCATACAAATTCGCCATTTCACAAACTGTCAAAGTAGAGAAAGTATTGATGAAATGTATAAGAAATATTCTATGCAGATTATAAGTGAAATTGAGTTGTTTTTCTTGAAGATTCTCTGTCTGACTCCGTTTAGATTGTGACAAAATGCAGGCATATATCGCGTGTACAGGCGCTATTATCGTTAGTGATATTGGTTTTTTAAGAAGCACAAAAATAAAAAATAAAAAGCCGTTTATTTAAGACATGCATTGTGCGATATTCAGCAAATGCAGTTTTTTACTATGGACGATTTTGTTCTGTATACGTTTGTTAGATTACTGTAACACATGATATTACGCTATTAAATCAAATTGAATGTTTGCTTTAATAGTTTCAAATGTGGTGATCATTAGATTTTAAATAGGTGAGTTTTTTTTCTTTTAAACTGTTTCGTTATAATTGGATAATTACAACAAATATTTCAATGTCGTTTTTCATGAGAAAATTTTCAAGTAGGTATTTTCAGTACGAGAATAGAACAAAAAAAAACTTGTAGGAGCAAAGCAAAAAAGAACTATTAACTTTCTTCTGATTCTCCTTTATCTGTGCGATTTGCTGAATTCAGGCCGTGTCAGGAAGGATGTGTTTGGAACCCTCATGTAATTTGGTTAAGACCTTAAGACCGTGGGGAAACGACTAGGATTTATTCCCTACGTAATGACACTTTGACTGCAGTCATTTATTTTATTTTCTCACTTTTTTACGAAAGCGCCACGTTCGAAAATAAACATTACTCGAGCAATTTGTACTTGCAAGAAGTTTAATAGGTTAATAATGACTCACCTGTTTGGAAGTCTACCTCATAACCCACGGAGCGCAGAAAGATCTGAAAAAAGAAAGAAAAATGATTATTTCTCAATTTATACATCAAGATTTTGTTTATTTGTGATAATTATTTTGGTTAATGACAATTAGTTTCAACGTAGAAGTGGTTTAGTAGACAAAAATTAGGGTGAGAATTCTATGGTCTAATTTAGTGATTCAAGAAGAAAAATACTGTTTGTTAAATTTTTTGAGCATTTCCTTATTGCTCTTTTTAGATCTCATCGCCCACTTACTACCCTTCAATGACCCCCCCCCCCGGAATCACCCCCTCGGATCTATCCAGCGCGCAAAAGGGGGCGATATCGCTCACTTTGAGAATCACTGGTCTAATGGAAGAATAACGAATTTTTTATTTTAGGCGATCGGGCTCGGGGAATCCGAATTCGAACAGCAGGAGTCGAGATCTCATTCCAAAGTCGATTACGTGCACTGATAGTCACCGGAATATATCATTAGCCATTGTTCAACCGGAAGTCTGGGAGACGAAAGACGAGCAAGCAGCTCTCTTCTTATTCTTACCATACGCGCTTTTCAAATTCACTACATTCAATTAAATAAAACAAGCGTTATTCACCAAACACCACCTGTCACATCAACATGTTACTCAAAGTATAAAATAATAATAATCATTTTAATTATTCGCCAACACAATAAAAACGCTAAGTACGTCTTCATTGAAGAAAGGACGGAATGACGGGAATTACTACCTAGAAAATGAAAGTACTTCAAAGAATAAATTGGTCAAATATCTACTTTTTGTCGTGTGCAGTAGCTTATATAATTATTGCAATTAATCATTTAGATTTCTTCTAATAACGCTTAATCTTAATACTATCAATTAAGTCATAAACTCTTAATTGATTCTATTAGAAAAACATAACAGCACTTTATTTATTGCTTATAATCATAACCAATTTCTTTTTTACACATACATAATCTTGTACCATTTCTCACAGAATTATTAGACTTGAATCTCAATTTATATGTTCTTCTTCTTAATACACGACAATTGAGTGATAGTTAATTAGGCGACTTACAATAAGAAATAGGCAACAAATTGACGATAGTTATTTGGGCGAAAGAAAAAAAATTGCACGCTTTGCAGGTATACAATTTGGTGGATTTTTGCACCATTTTGTAATTCTATAGAACTATTATTTTATCGCCCAAATGACCATAGCCCAGTTCGTCCTCTTCCTTTTCCTTAGTAGCATTTTGGTATTGTTTCATACAAATTTAAGATGCATCTGGATTATCCCAAGGCAACAAACTTGAGCCATTACAATGTCATTAAATGGAACACGATTATATTGAACAATAATTTCCGTTTCTAATTCTTGCTTATGTGAAGAGAACACCACATGGTTAAATTTAGTGTTTTGGTATACGTAAAATGAATACATTTTAGAAACAGTTATTAGAAAATGTATATTTTCAAATCCGGATTGTACGATTGTTAAATCATATTCACTGAAGTATGGCTCATCATTTATTTATATTTGCCGAATAGTTTTTATACTGTGGGAACAATAATGAGCATATAAAAATGCGCGTTGATGAGTCGGTCAGGAAGAATCACTGATGATCATATGGAATAGGACTTTCACTCCACGTCAAGTAAATTTAGATTATCTCATATTTTATTGAGGATATATCTGGGAAAGAGTTGCTTTCAAACCAGTTTATTATTTTAAAACTGACATCTTCTTTCCTTGCTTAACCTATAAAGAATATTCCGTTACTCGTTATGCTCGTACTGCACTACAAATTGTTTCTATTATTTTTAATTAAGTTTTTTAATAGTCACAGTATTAAAGTCAGCAATAAAGAGACGGGCATGTTTTGTAAGCCAAAGTTTGTTGATTCAAACTGTCTACAAATATAAATTGTAAGCTCTATCAAGCTTTATTTGGTAGCCAGTACCTCTTTGCAGATTCCGATAAGCATTATTTTTGTTGTTTTATTTAATTTTTGCTGTCTATAATGTTGGGTTCTCAATTAACAAAACACTGGCTTCTGCCACATCGTCCTTTTAATTATTTCTAAGTAATTAATTTTTCTGGGAATGAATATGTCAGTCGTATGCCGTGAAAATGTTTTAATTATATTTTATGTCTTTCTCTCAACAAAATAATTCATATTTTACTCAAAACAACTGGTTTTTATTTCGTTAACTTTGTGTTCTCAGCTATTTTAATTGCTATTTAGTTTTTTTGTTCTGCGAATGTTGTTCATTATTTTATACCACGTTTAAACTGCATGGGCTTGATAAAGAGTGTTCATTTTATTTTGTTCACTATTGCTATCTGGGGTTCACAGTTATCAATCCTGAAACACACCAACACGATTGTGAAGTTTTATGTTTAATTTATTCATAGTTTGTGGGTGCCACTAAGATTCTATTTCAAATTGGAATTTTATTCCCAGTAAGTGAATATAAGATTAGAATTTCAAATGTGTGAAATTTGGAATTATCTAAAAGCCCTATTTGAATAATCCTTGGGAACGGCAACCTGCCCCATTCGGTGGTGTTATACGAGTATACTATCCCTATCTCCGTATCAAAAATGCAATAAACAAGTTGAAATTGGATTTAAATTCTGCAGTGTTTGGAGTGTTAGGGCGTAAAGCTTTATAAATCACACCGTGTCTCGCACTCGCTCCAAATCAAATTGATTTTCATTTCCGCTGCATAGGAGGGAGACTCTTCGCTTGCTGCTAATTCTGCCATTGAAAATGAGACAGACGACAGTTAATTAAATTCCTTTGGACGTTGATGCTCATTGAAATGGCGTTAAATTTATCAAAAGGTAATCTGTACCTTCCCTTCCAACTTCTCCTTCATTACAGATCACTTCTGTATTTCCCAGACAGGGATGGGCCCAGGAACGCCCAGAGGCAAGCCGAAGCGCGGGGTATAATATTTTTTGGGGCCACTTCCATTTTTTAAATGTGAAATTAAAAAAAAATTGTTAGTCATAACATATGTCTCATAAGTTGTAGCACAAAATTCAACAACCTTCTTTGTAATAAAAAATATATTTACCTACTTAAAGTTTTGTAATATTTAATAATTAACTGTTTTGTGTTCTTCCACAAGGCGTAACTTTCTGCGGACACCTAGCATTAGGTTTTGGGCGACATTTACATCGATTTTTTGAATTTTACACTGAGTAGCTCCGATATTAAGGGAAATGATGGTTTTATACTAACAATATCACAGAGGTCCCTAATATTGTCAGAAATAAATAAAAAGCCTAATTCGCAGATGAGGTGTTGGTATGGTGCACTATTTCCACAAGGGGTGTATTATGTGCGCGAGTGAGGTGAAGCCTCGGATAGTACATCGGTAAAGAGTTTAACAAAATTGGTTATTTTTAATGAAGAAGAATACGCTAAGGATGATTTTGTCTTCTGGTCAAAACTTGCGTCCTGTCACTATGCAAGACAAACTTAAAATTGTCTAACAAACCAAAACATATCATTTGTTCCGCGAAACGACAATCTCCCTAACCTTCTCTAGCCAATCCGGTTTTTTTTTTCAGATTTCGGTATTGACGATATGTACGATTGAGGGCGCTTAACAGGCATCCCGAATTCTCAAAGTTGTGAAGAAAGCGCCCAAGAATTAAATAAATTCTGGCCCTGATGGAAAATGTGCGTACGGTTCTGCAAACGATGTCCCCACCATTAAATGAAGTTTTGCATAAATAGAAGGGGAGCGCATAGAATCGCATTCATTCCTTCTCATTTTTCGTTTTCCCGTCTAGCAAAATCCTCTTTTTATCTGCGAAATACGCGGACGTCTTTATAATGAATTGATTTTTTGGTACTCTAAGCTGGTTTTTTGCCTCTTAGGGGTACGTTCACTTCTTGCTTTAATGGTTTATTAAAACGCTCGCGGGATAATGACTACAGTTTTGATTTCGCTGCGCTAAAACAATAAACTTTTTCGCCAAGAAAATTATTAATTCGCACAATTTCGCCAAGCTTAAAACTTCTTCATTTGCATATTAAAACCTTTTGTTTTTTATATAATAAATGGCTTCTTTTGTAAAGTTAGTATTTAATTAAAATTTTGACACATTGTGAAAAAATTTCTTTGTGAGTTTTAATGTTTGCAGCAAATTTAAATGCGACATTTACGAGTTAGCTAATGAATGTGCATGATGAAGTTATTAGCTTGAAATGGAATTGCATTACATTCTGGCTGTGGCTGGACGAGTAAAATGAAAATGCGTGCGGTTCACGAATAAAGAATAATATTACAATCACTACCCGCATGTACGCACCACGTTTTCGTTTTATACTATCTCAGATATACTTATCAAGATATTGTTCAGTGTTCACTAGCTTTGCATTTAAATCAAATCATGTATATGGCTACTTTTGTAATGAACACACGTTTGAATACAAGAAAATAAGTGAAATGATATGTTCATAAATTTCTTGACCAAGGAGGGCAACAATAGTTATTTGTATATCAAGGCCGCGAAATCACTCTTTAGCGTACTGAGAGAAAAATTGTCGCCGAGGCCGCTTGCGGCCGAGGCAAGACAATCTCGAGGACGCTAAAGGATTTCGCGGACAAGGTGTACACAATATTTTTTGTGCAACCGTAAAAAATATGTAATTACAAATTTTATTAATTTTAAACAGTTTCACTGTAAATTGAAAGTTGGCTTTCAAGGTAGCTATGGAATTGACATTTGATAAACAAAACAATTAGTTTTGAAAAAATCATAAAATCATCGCGGCCGTTGCCATAACAACAACCGCGAAATTCAATTTCGTGGCCTATATTGCGGCTGCGAAACGCCTATTTCGCGGCCGGTTGCACAAAAACAAAATTATACATGAAGATGAGGAAGATGTAGGGAAGAGTGGGACAAAACGACGAACGGGGCAAGACAACGAATTTAATTTTTTTGACAACGAAAAGTAGGTATGCGAAAAGTGATTAAGGTAGTCGTCACTCGAGTGTATCTATTCAAAAACTTATTCTATGTTCAAAATAAAATTAAGCTAATGCAGTTTATATTTGCAATAACTTATATTTTCTAACATTATATTATATACACAGATTGCATCAAAATAGTTAAAAACTAATATCAAACACTGTAACAGATGAATTTTCTTTATTTTTACATAGAAAAGTTTTTTTTTGAACTGTACCACTCGCACTAACACATACACAAGTGTCGTATTTCAAGGTTGAAGAATAACTGTGGCATCGTCGCACCTAGACATTTATTGGTACATTCGAGTATAAAAGTAATAAGATATTTTAAGATATAATACTAATTCTAAACTACAAATGAAAACTGCAAAACAAATTAATATATTTCTTTCTTAAAATTACAAAAGTAGTATTATACTGTTTAAAGTTTTCATGCTTTTCACGTAAAATACCAATTTAAAAAATATTTCTTTCGAATGTACGTCTGAAATTCCTTTAACCAAAGATCACCTCTTATTTGCTAATACCAAGCGGGTGTTAACTGATACTCCATCTGAAACGCTTGTACATGGCTGTCAAGTATAATTCTACCTACTTATCGTATCTTCAGATTATAATTTTCTAGAGGCAATAAAATTAAATCTGGGTGGTAAATAATTTTCTAATTTTTACATAAAATCCATTAATTAGTTTACTATAACACTAGTTTTTCGATTAAATGTCATTATGGATATAAAAGTTATAATTTAAAATGTGTTTATTTTGCCATTTCCTATTCTTCACGTGTTAAAAAGGCCAAATTTAATTGCAAATATCTCAGATACCGCGTGGTCAATTGATTTAAAACTTGGAGAGCAGGTACATTATACTTCAGTTGAGATGTACTTAATTTCAATTAATTCTGATATAATGGTTTCACGATATAACTACCTTAAGCGAGGATAGTCTACTAAGTACAAAGAACCATACGCAAATTGGTGGTACTAGTATCAGTTCCAAGGGAGCTAGAAGCAAAGATAATTTTTCACACGCATTTGTCATTGAATAAGGATTTTGAAGGAATACAAATATAATTTCGGATTGAATAATATATACGTATTCAGTGTGAAATGAGCAGGGTCGGACTGAACCCAATGAGATGCCGAGAATTTTTTCGGTGGGCCCTAGCCTTCTTTTGGGACCTTAGGCGAGACAATTTTTTTTAAATTAAATTTTATATAAAATAATTCAATATTAAATTATAAATGTTATTCTTTTGTTTGTACTATATACTTTTATTATTGTATTTTTGTAACTTGATGGCTGACAAATAAAGAGAAGATCATAGTTATAGTTTACATTTAAAAAAGTTATTAAGAAATATTGTTGCACTCGACAAGTTCTATCATTGGTTAAATTTAATGTACTTATTTCTGTTACACCTGTATACTTAACAAAAAAATCTGATGTGGCCAGCACAATACCTTCCGTCAATCCTGTGTATTATATATATAAATTCCATACATAAATTTTCTTACAAAAGATTCTAAATTTCCAGTAAAATTATTTCATAAACAAACTATGCAAATTGCACTTGATACTGACATCTTTTTCCTCTTCTTTAGCTTTTCTTATTCGTTAGATGTTGCTATTTTTTATTTTCTTCCACTCATTTCTGTTTTGCGTGTCGTTCTCATTCAGTCCCTTTTCTCTCAAGTCTTCCGCAATACAGTCCTTCTATATTATCTTTGGTCTTCCTCTGTTTCTTCAACCTTCTATTATTAAGCTATTCATTCTTCTTCCAATATATATTCTTCATCTCTCCTCATGACATGTACAAACCACTTTAATCGTCTCTCTTATATCTTTCTAGAAACTTCATACACTAGAGTTATTTCCCTTATTCTTTTATTCCTTACCGTATCTTTTCGTGTCTTCCCCAACATATCTATCTCAACATCCTTATCTCTGCCACATTTATTTACTTTTCATTGATACTGACATCTGTCAATTTGAATTATCTGAATATATTAGCAATTTCCATGGTTAGCATAGCTGGTTGATTTATGAAATTTAATATCTTTATAATTCTTTAACTCTATATCTATTGAATCTGGGACTACTTTATGACTCTAAATTATTAATGAATAATATTGAAAATTGTGCTGAACAATCATATAGGATACTGTTATTTATTTCCTAGCTGTAGAAAGAGTTCCCTGTGTATAGAAAATGTCCAGCGTAAATTTACTTCTATTTTGTGTAAAAAAAATAGTATTGACTGTAATGATTGCGATGCCAGATTAAAATATTTTAATATGATGTCTTCGGAAAACAGAAGAATCTTAGCTGATATGATGTTTCTGTATAAAACATTTAATAATTTTTTTGATAGCGTCTCCTTTATTTCGCAATTTAAATTCTCTGTAAACCAAAAAAATACAAGATCAAAAAAATTATTTTGCTTACCACATTGCAATACAAATAACTAAAAAAAATCACCAATAAATAGAATGTCAACATACAATCACTCTAGATTCATGAATATTGATCTATTTCATAGCTCACTACAGCTATTTAAAAAAACTGTAACAACTACTTTAAAAGAATTGTAAAAACCAACTATACCTATATTCACTTTATGTATACTAATTATTATAAGCACTAATGTACTGTAAATATTAATCTGCGAAAAACTGTCACTGGTATGTATGTACTGTTGTTTCTCTTAGACAATAAATAAATAAATATGAAGTATTAAATGCAATCAAATCGTATAGAGAATAATATATTCTTTAAGTTATAATAACATTAAATGTCAATAAATGATATTTAACTGTTAAAATCTTCAAATGAGGGTACTTCCGGTTAACCAATTATAACCAAAATCTAATCACATCTTCTGGATGTAAACTTGAGGAATACGAAAAAAAATATAATTTTTGCAATCGTGGTATTGAACTTATGCGATCCGAAACTTTCGTCACACACATACAGACACACACACACCCACTGACACACATACATACATACATACATACATACAGACATCATTGTAAAAACGGTAAAATCGTATTATATGGACCCTAAAACATGCTTATTCACTAAAAACTCATCATTGAATTTTTTTGACCAAAGACAATACCTTCCTTACCTAAATTATTTATACCTTATTTAAATTATTCATTTATTGATTTCGTGTGATGTTATTATAAACTATAAATTACAATAAAAAGTTACTCGTAAAACGATCTTATTAATTAATTATTTTTGCTGTATGTATATGAACCCAAGTAAAGCCAGTGTTTCACGTAGAGAATAGGGCCCTTAACTCTATTTTTCTCCGTCGGCCTTTTTTCTCCAGTCCGATCCTGGATACGAGGAAGATAAGTAAAACTTAATTTAATATATTATGTTTTAATACATACTTTTTACATCAATTTATATTTTGAGGTTACCTGAGAGGTAAATTGACAGGGGCAAAATGACGAATTCGTCACCATGTGGGATAAGCGCGAATTTATATATGTACGTATTTTGAAGAAAAAGTCGGTAGTTAAGGCTCTTCCTTAACTATTTTTGTTGACCACTGAAGCATCGCGCACTTGACTAGCACTATGACTCGCCCAGTTTTACGTACCGTCATAATTTTCAGTAAAATTTTGATAGGTAAGAAATTTGGTGGTATCAAAAATGTTGAAGATTTCAACTGGCAATTGTGGTATATCACGAACGTTTAATTGTTCTTTAATCTTGAAACGATTGAACAGTAATGTTTCCTGTACATTGAGTCGTTTTTTATGTTTGTTTTATCGTTTGTTTAAATGCTGTATCCTCTGTACTTGAGTGCATATGATTTGTTTTGAATTTTGGCGCGATGTATTCATTGAAGAGTGTCATAGTTGAGTGCTCCTCTCAAGGCAGCAGCAGCAGGGCCCGTGGTAGAGTACACCTTTATATCCCCCGTGCAGTTGGATGAATGTGGCTTGCATGGTTCGTGGTTGTGGTTGCTGGTGCTGGTGCCATAGTCTTCTTCCGGTTTCCGCATCGTTACCCATACCCAGCCGTCTTAGGTCTTAGCAGACCGCCAGACTACAATCACCTTCGAATCACCCATAGGCTTCGCACACCATTATGACTAACAAACGTGTTTGGTTACTTTTCTTCTATTTGTCAGCGGAGATGATGAGTTCATGATTAATTATGGTGAATATTTTATGCTACGCAATACTTTTAACAAGATCTACTATACAGTTTATTGAAATCAGATTAATCGTAGAAAGAAAACTAAAAATTTAATTAACGAAGGAAGATTTTGTGGCAAACGTCAAAAGGTTCCTTTACAGTTGGACTTTGGTTGTTCTGTAAGACTAGGTCACCACACAATTGAGGTCATCATAACTCAGTAGTAGTAATCACTAATATTGCAGAATAAGCAATATGGAGCAATTATAATATTGTTTCTTTATTTGGTAATTAGGTGATACCTCAATTATTTGTTGACTTAGCATTACAGTAATATAAAAGACTGTATGGACGATGGGAAGACAGAGTCCGGTGAGAGTCCATCGAGAGGTCCATCAAGAGAGAGACTAGAAGAATACCATTCATCCATACAGTCGGATCCATCATTTGTAAATATATCAATTCATCTTTATACTAGTCAATAAACTTAGTTATAATAAATCATTATTATTATTTCGAACCTTTACTCTTCTACGAGCAACGTCACAACGGTAAGAACATTTATTATTACTTATTATACTTTTGGCGATTACTAAATTGTACCTCCAGTCTGGCAAGAACCCATCTTAAATATTATTTGCTAATTCGCCTCATAAAGGCGGGTTACAGTTCTTGTACTGTACACTGGCTTGCAAAAAATAGCGTACACCTATTTTTTGCTGTATTGTGTCTATCTTGATTTGTAACTTGTCGATGTCACTAGTGTTATTTAAGATATCAAAATGAACAGAAATTTAAATATATAGTTGGTTGTTCTTTTTCTGGAATATATTTGTAATTTAATAGTAGATAAATTAGATACAATGATGACCTTGCTCCATAATAGATAAAATAGTGATGACAGTGACAACATTGTCAATATTATTAGGTACATAGCTAAATATGATAGAAACTCGGTTACTTGGTTGTTAAGGTGTATGCGATTTTTTTACAAGCTAGTGTATCCAGATTATTATTTTCATAAATCATAAAATATATTGTCGACTAGTAAATTTATACAATTCGGGAAAACCAAATCGTGCAATTATCTATTGGTAATATTTCTCTAGTATTGGAAGCGTTTGTAAAACGTATGCATTTGCATGTTGTAAAAGTGCAGTTATTTTTAGCCTTTGTAAAAACAATAATTATAAAGGACAGCACGTTTGCAATTGCAATGGATTTGCTTTGCACCTGTACCTGTACCAGGTTGGTTGGAATGTACAAAATGATTGCTCAGACTCAGACGAAGTATGTTAGGCTAGGTAAAGGTTTAATTGCGAATATAATACTCGTTGTGATTTTTTCGCCGGTTATGCAGGCGTTTCTCAACAATGCATGAGACCGACTGACCTTGAAAACCCATATACTTCCCATAAGTCAATCGCGTGAGCGCATAATAAAACCATACGATGCACCGTGCGTGTACGTTGTGCGTACTTCAGTCAGTATGGCCATGATGGTACCCTGACGCCTTTACACTTACATTCGGAATTATTCTGCTAACGTGCTATGATTTACTGCACAGATTACCCACCGATTTTCACCACACAACATGGACGAATAAGAAATACATATGCATTTTTGAGAGACAAGAAACTATTACTCCTAGTACTGGATCAATATGATCAAACATAGGTGAATTCACAAATAAATAAATATATCGTCACGGCATATTACCCATTGCTGGTTGTGCCAATGTGCTGTGTACACAGATATCGGTAATGATGAAATATTTGTACCGTGCGGGCGCTTACCAGGTGTCACCTCTCGGGCACTCAATGCTGGCGTGGAGAATGCACCACAGGAGTCAATTTAGTGCCATTAAGATTCGAAGTATTTCTTGGCGTCGATTGGGATCGAACCCGAGTCCTCAGATTTGCGACCTGACACTCAGGCACACGGCCTTAAACATTTAAACATAGTCGAATTTAGTAACATATATGGAGCATAGTCGAATTGTTAGCAATAAATTTTATAAATTTGATACGAATAAACATAGTCAATTTCATTAAAATATTTAAACTTGTCGAATTATACATTTTGGAAGTGATTTTAGAAAATATAAATAAACATAGTCAAATATAGTAAATTTTTAAAACATAGTTGAATTGTCAGTAATACACTTATTTATAAGTTTTATATATTGTTTACAATTTGACTGTTTTACAAATATTATTATATTAGACATGTTTAAATATTTTAATGAATTCAACCATGTTTATTTACATTTAGTAATTTGACTAAGTATAAAATGTCTTAGGTGTGCATATTGTTAACAATTTGACTATGTTTTATAAATATTACTACATTCGATATTATATTTAAATAATTTAATGAATTCATCTATGTTTATTTACATTTAATAATTTGACTAAGTATAAAATATGTTAAGCGTGAATATTGTTAAGAATTTGACAATGTTTTATAAATATTATTATGTCGACTATGTTGAAAAGGATCTAAATATATTAATATGTACTATAAACTAAACAAAATGTGCAAGAAATTAGTATAGGGCTCTTTTATTATAGGCGTGAGTATTACATGTTTTTAAAGCAAGTTTATTTTGGTTTGTGAACAGTATTGATGTTGACACAGCCGTTTTATTACTTGTACATTAAATTATTATTAAATATAAACTTATAGTGCGTATTTATATTTTATTGCAGTGTAGTATATATTGCATCTGCGTATTTGTTCATATGACTAAATATGTTAATGTATATCCGTATAGGATATGAACGTATGAGCATGAACGTTTACATATGTTAATGAGAATTTACAAGTGCGATTTTTTATCTTTGCTGATGAAAATTTACACAAGTATAATATCATGTTTAACTAACATGCCAAAATTAGCTCGATCGAAGGTACTACAATATTTTTAAAATATAAAAATGAAATTTAGATTCCTTTATAAATGCTTGATTTGTAAACGGCCCGGATGTTCTGCATCTGGTCCAAAGCTCCACGTGCCACAGAAGACATTCATTCACACATCACACCAACATGTGTAATGATAGGGATACTCAAAAACCCATCTGAACTAGGTCGCTCGTCTTTAACATGTAGGCGGAATAATAAAGAATAACCCTTGTATTATATGTATAAATAAAAATTCACATATGCCGTTGGCGTGTGACCTAAAAGACTCGGATTCAAGCGCGAGCAACTTAAACCTAAACCTGTTATTTGTCACACAATGACAAAAGACACACAGATGTCCGTGTGGCAGTAGGTCAACGAGGAACGTTTAAATTTATCGACATTTTTTTTTATAATTATATGATATATTCAATTGTGTATTATATTATTGCGGAATTCTAGATATTACCACAGAAATTCAAGCGGTTCAAGATATTATCTATATTCTATAATAGTACCGTCACAAAATAAGGATATACCTACTAAAATATGCATTATATTTTAGTAAGAATTCCAGGTATTACTGGAACTATCCATGGAATTGTATGGTGTTGCCCGTTCCGTCCCAAAACATGGATATGTTACCGGCCAAACCCAATTTCAGGATAAACTAGTTTCGCCTAGACCAAGCCAGTCTATCCGAAGAGCGATAGGATGAAATAGTCCAAATTAGTTTGTCCTGCAATCAAAGTGCCTCACTTTGATTTTATTAGGATCTAGTTTATCTACCGGAGAAATCTGATTTCAGGATAAACTAGATCTTAACAAAATCAATCATAAGTTTTGTGCGTTAGGAAAGGTTTTGTTAAGTTATATTTATAAAATAAATAATATACTCATAATTAAATATACCTTAACAAAACCTTCCCTAACGCACAAAATTTATGATTGATTGATTGATCTTATTAGGAACTAATTTAGCGTATCCTGAAATCGGGTTTGTCCAACACACCTAATAGCCTTACAAACTAGGTTGGACTAGAACAAACTAGGTCACCCTATCGCTCTTGGAATAGATTTGGCCTAAGCAAATTTGTCCTGATATCGGGTTTGGCCGGTAACAAATACACTCAAATGTGTATTATACTACTGTGGGAACTGTAGGTATTACTGGAAAATTTCTGGTATTACACATGGAATTCTAAGGTATTACCTATGTTATAGTACTGTCCCAAAATAAAGATATACTCAAATGTGTAATATATTGTTATTGGAATTCTAGATATTATTAAAGAAATTCTGGTATTACCCTACGGTATTACCTACCTATACTACAGTACTGTTGCAAAATACAAATATAGTCAAATGTGTATTGTATTAGGGTAGTTTGGATTTACAATATCAATTTTTCAAGAGCGGTGAACTTGTATCGCTCTTTAAAATAATATTAAAGAGATTTTTATACTACTTATAAGGTCATGGAGGTAAATAAGCCCCAAAATTAATTAAAAATGAAATATTTTGGATAATTAGTAATTTTTATGGAAAAAAACTTTGTTTTATTATAAGGCTAAAAAAGTTCAAAAATCAGCATTTTTAAATTAATTTAAATATAAAAATGCATTCTTAAAAAAATTAAATCTGGGCCTTATTAAACTGTGATAGTATAATAAGGCCACTGAAGAAAATTAACCAGTTTGAGAAAAATTAACAAGTAATAATACTCTTTTACATAGAATCTAGATTTAAATAAACTTTCGGCATAATTTTAGCCTAAACTAAGCCATCTGAGCATCCAATATTTTTTTTTTCTAGTAAGCCCCAACTCACACTTCGTGATGACATTTGAGGCAAAAACTCGAAGCTACGACAGTAGGGCAGTGCCATCGAAATGGCACTTCTGATTTATCTTTATATTACCGTTATCTATGAGTGTATAGAAAACCACACCAGTGTAACCAATATAAATGTGATTTTCGGTACATTGACCTTAATATACGCTGGGCCATATTTGCCTCAGGTACCTTAATAGTATTTTTATCTACAGATGTATGCATATTTTGGGCGGTACTAGTATTACATATATTTGACGAAATCATCAAAATCCAAATATGAAATGAAAACCATCTTTTTTGGATTTCATTTGAACTTACGGTTGGTTTTGGATGATTAGCACGTATATTTGAAGAATAGTTGTCACATAGTAAGACAGTGAGTTACGCCAATGCGGGTATACTTATCTTCTAAACTCATGTTGACTATGAATTTGGCAGGTATGTTTTCAAACAAACTGTAACTAACCGTGTTATTAGGCCCTGTTTACAAAACAACTGCCATAAAAACAGAAAATACATCTAATTGTTTTCAAGAAATACAAGTAGGTACCCTCTAGTTGTTTTCGCGGAAAATTTATTTTAACGATTTCTCATCACCAAAATTACCAAGATCATATTATAAAATAGTGTCTTCTGTAAAATTTACCCAAAAAAAGTTAAAATAAGAAACATATCGCTTCAAAAAACTTGTGTAAAAAGAGACCGCGAATTTGGTGTCCCCTGGAGTTAACACTAAGTCTTTCTCTTCTAAAAACAGTAAACAATTAGTCCCCACCTCAAGGTTGTACCTAAAAAACCTCCTCCATTTAAAAATAACAATTAACAAGTGCTCTAAGAAGAAACATAGCGAACATCGTCAGTTCGTCAACATTCTCCGTTTTTGCTCGATGGTTTTTTGTTATTTGACACCCGCGTTGATGTAAAAAATTAAGACAAAATACTAGCACACATGATTGTTTTTATAAACAATACAACATGTGGTTCGGTATGTATTGTACCACCCGTAAAGAGATATAACCACATGTTATGATTTAGTCGCGCGACAGACCGACCTAACCTATATAATTATCCCGAAAAAGAGAAGGAGCACAAGCTATTATCTTAATTGCCTTTTAATCTTGGATTCGGCCAGCGTTAGACGATTTTTTTTGAGAAAGCAGTTTCTCAATCCCTGCAGAAATCTCCGGCAAATATTAGAAAACTAATTTGCAATATTTTTCACAAAAATTATGTTTATTTTTATCTTCTGAGTTTTGAGAAACAAAAAAAATGTGAAACAAATTTGAGTTCTGCACAATTTGAAAAAAAAATTCCAGGTGTCTTAAGTTTTCCAAATACAAGAAGCTTATACAGAAATAAAGTAATGTTTGATATTTATTGTACAAATTAATACACTACACTATCAAATCATAAATTAAGTTTGACAGATTATGTGTTTTACAAATATAATTTGCGATAAAGAACACCGTTTACATAAGCAAATAAAATGAAACAAAAATGTAGTACATATGGAACAACAATATCGTTACGATTGGCAATAAAAGCAATTTTATTATATAACTGAAATCACTTGTGTACGGTCTTACAACCATAAAGCAAAGTTTGTAAACATTACGTAGTAAAAATTCTCATATTACGCTGTATGTCGCGCGTCGCGCGTCGTTGCAATTATCCTTTTGGACATGCGCAGTTAAAAAACGCACTCAGTACTGCAACAGCTGCTGACTTTGCGAATTCACACGAAACTGCACGAACGAGCAGCATCTGCCGAAGTTACTATACCTTTACTCTCATTTTCTCATCAATCATTCGGTTGGATCATATACAATCCAGAAGATCAAAAAGATTCTTATTTTTAGTAGTTTTAGTAACTTTTGCTTGGCTTTTAATGTACAGTGTTGCCAAACTTATTTGCAATTAGCAAAAAACTGATTAGATTGGTGGACAGCAACCGTGTCCTAGTACCCTTTTTTAATTTATAAACTAAATAAATTAATGCACTCTCTACCCCAGCAATGAATGTCCGTGAGGTGACGTCTGATAAACGCCTGCCCATGTAGTACTCATAATAATGTGCATAGAGTACAACTTACATTGCAAGGCATATGGCACAATACAGAAAAAATGTGCAGGGCTTAAGGAAACAATGACTAATAGAATTAAAGCTGGTACTACTAATAAAGGCGATGTAACCCAATCTTAAGTGGCGAAATACTTGAATAACATATTCTGTTTTTGTAAATTTAAAATCTATATTTTAAACTAGTGGAAAAAAAATTATAGAAATTTCCTACCATTTGCTTAGGTTTTATAATTTGTTGATGTAAACCGACCGAACTATTATGAGTTTGGGCTCGTATTTCACAGTGCCTATAAAGGAAATTTATAGCGCCTGCCGCCTGCATTACATGTGATGAAAATTTGCGATGGAATGGGTGTGTTAATTTTGTGAGTGAAATCGTCTGGGCTGCTGTATTCCAATGTTTGATATTAATTAGAAAATATGAGATAGCCCAGACTATGGTTATTTGCAAAATGAATGCAGTTTAATAATTCAAAAGCGTAATCATAGTGTGTTTTAGCTTTTGGCAATTTGGAAAATCAATCTGGCGGCAGCGGTCTAGTGTCGTTCGTTCGTCGTTCCATAATTCATTCGCTCGTCGATAATTACTATTTCCGCTTTCGTCAGATTCGTCGTTTAGATTATCAAGCAATAACGGTCGCATTTTGCATATTATTCATTCAAATTATACTTTGCAATCTTATCAGATCACTTTTAAATTTGTACTTTAATTTTAAATGAGGTTTTTACTATGAAAAATGACTTGTCTTTGCAACCGTGTTATTTAACCAGAGATAATGTAAGTCAAAAGTTGAAAGAGACTCTAGACGGCACTCCGTCCTTAGGGCATCATCAGACAACTGTTTCAATTCAGACATAATGGAAACAATATTTGACTAGAACAATAAAATCTCTAGACCTATATATGTAAAGGAATCTATACAGGGTTATTTAAGTAAGTGTACAACGCTGAACCTATATGGTAGAATTAACCACATAGAAAATAAATCTGGCAATCATTTTTGTGTTACATGCTTATATAAGAACTGGAGATTCTTAAAACTGACCAATTACGTCATGGTTCGAACGCTGCATAAAAATAGATATCAATGTATTGTGTGGAAATAAAATGAAGATTTTCAAAACTGACGTGAAACGTTTTTGTTTTTTGCATTGGCGTAAAAATTATATTCGGTTTATTGAATATCAAAATGCCAATTACCTGCACCAATCAAGAGTATCAGTGCTGATAAACACAGTTTTTTTTTTGTGAAAGTCTCAAATATCTATTATCTACCACGACACCAATGATCTTATGTCAATTGTGATAGTTTCATGTTTATTTTTTCATTGGTGCACTTCAAACTTATTCTGCTGCTATATGAAAAGTGTTAAACATCGAATTACTGCAGATCTGGATTTCCTGCAGTCATCTCAACATTCTATTAAGCTATATACGTTTACTTTGATAAGAGATGCAGATGTTTAATATTTTGATTGATTTCTTATAAGGTTAAATTGTTAATAACTCGCGAACGCGCGAACCTCTGATCGGCAAAAATCGTGTAATAAATGCCATGATTTTTAAACCGCTTTATCGTATCTTTAACAGGATCAGAGTGGTGGATGAATATATAGGAAAGCGTTGACAAAAATCATCGATAAATTATTTCTTCCGGCGCCACGACGAATGTAAACTGTTATAATTAGTAATATTAGATTACGTATTAAATACCTAATATTGAGTATTTTTTTTTAAAAATTGTTATTCTGGTTAACTATTTTTTAACTCTTTGAGAGATCAAATTAGATAAAAATTTAAGAACCCTTTTTTGTACAAAAAATTACGAGATTTAATTTTTTTTGTTGTTACAATTTCCAAGAAAGTGGTCAAAAACCAAAAAAAAAAAAACTTTTGTAGAGTAAAAACTTCTATCGACTGGACTATATAGACAAATTGAAAATCTTTCCTCATTCCTAAAATCACGAAATATTGACATTGATTGTTCTTGCTTTATTCTACCGATAAATGTCCATCGAAAATGATGTGATCCTGCAGCTGTACTCTAGGTGTATAATGAATAGTATCTTATCTAGAGTCTGTGTAGATTTCCCATAGCAGTTGGTGATGCTCTTAACGTATGTCTTCCGTTTCTGCTTTCATTTCTTTTCTACTGTTCTGTTAACCCTTTGCAGTTGCTTCTACACGATGTTTATACCTGTGCATTCGGCTAACAATAATATCCTTCTTTTTTACTTAATCATTGTCCATGCGACAGATGTTATATTCTCAAAAGAAATCATTTTTGAGAAGTTTTCGTTAGAGGTTCGGAGCATCGGCTGTTGGGGGTGCTTATTCTTAAGGGAAGTAAAAAACTGATTTTTATCGTTTTTATTGGATTATGGAGTCGGTTTTTTCCCAGGCGTGTGGACGGAAATTTAACATTCAGGAAGGATATACTTACATTTTAGGTATTACTGAAAACATTCAGGTTTTATTTAAGCCATCGTTTCTCAACTGAATAAAAACCTTTTATTAATTAATAAATTATAGTTTAGCTTGATATTAAGATATAACATATATTAATGAATTATGTGACACTTGGAATTGTGTTTCACTTAAAAGTTTTTACGTGAATCGATATTGGAAACAAACAAACGTAAATTATTTTCAAGTGATAATAAACGATTTCTGTTTTAGTTTTTAATGCCACCATAGTCGAAAAGCCTCTTTCGCACATGTAAGAAGCTTTCGTATTCACTTCCTCGTGCAAGCCAAAATTTATCAAACTTTAAGACAAAAATTCTGGTTGTAAAGTTTTGCCAGCTGATATTTCAATCAGTTAAAGTTTCAATTGGTAATTTGACAGCTTCAGCAATATTTTCATCACACGCATTGAGAATCCATCTTTTCGACAAATCATCGTTATCACCTGGAAAATATTTCCGTAATTGAATTTTCAGTTCGTGTAAATGCGTTTCATGCTCTACAGTCTACAACATGCGATGAATAATAGGATTTTTTGAGTTCATATTTTCGTCAATATAATTGGAAGTTAAAATAAATGCGTCAAATTTTCGTTTTCCATGGCGGATAATCCAGGCTTCTTGATAACTCGAAATTAGAGTTGAACAAATTGAACTCAGAAACGAAAAAAGTGCTGATAATATATTCTGTATCTATAAACATTTAAATGTAGAATGAATCATTCTGTCATTCAACAAGTTTTTATGCTAAATCTATAATACATTAATTGATGATGAAATTCATTAAGCATATATAATATTTACATAATGTCAAAAGTAGTATGGTAATGCATATGGTTTGTCCTTATACTTAAGCGGTTTGTAAGTTTTAGCGTGGGAAAAATAAGTTTTGTCATAAATTAAACGGCGAGATTTTTACTTGATATCTGTGTTAATGAATACATAATTACACCTGGACATTTTTCACATTATTAGATATTGATTTATTAATTATTTCATTTTGTTTTAACTCGTACTGATATTATTTATTGCCTTGGTAACTATCTGTAGAATAATACAACTAATTTATTTAGAATAGTATTAATATCATTCATATTGGTAAACTTATTGAAATCTTGACTTGAATTTTCGAGTCCTGTGTGTTTAAAATAGACAGTAATTTTTCAAAATGTCTTCACCGTCATAACTGATTAAAAAACGAAATTTCAGTTCCCCCAGTTTTAAAAATATCTCTAGACAAGCTGCAAAAGTGTCGGGCTTTTTGCAAGGAACATAAATATAACAAATCATAAATAAATACATCGACACGTGTGTTGAACATTCGTGTCGCTAAAAAACTCGCACGTGGATGTTCAGATACGTAATGTTCCCCTAGGTCTAGGTTTAATGCTACGAATGTGTTCAACACTCTTCACCACGGAATTGATGGTTTGTGATGGTGTTTTTTTTTCGTTTCTTTCCTTTGCATATGTTTTAACATACACTGAATTAATATCTGTAGTTTAATTATTGTCAAAAGTTTGTTAGTGCCCCCTACCAGAAAACAGAAAACGGTAAAAATAACTTCTTATTTGGTATAATAAAAAATAAATATAAAGCAATTTAAGTATATAAAATTTAAAATAGACGCGAGATGGGTCACTGCGCTGAAGCCTTGGCCGCTCAGCGTACTGCGGCCCGCGTTGACGTAAAAATATTTGTTACAATTATTTAATATAAACTCGAAAAAGTGAACAAACTCGATATTGTGACAAGGTCCTGCATTAATTAATTCACTATATCTAGACTCTACTGTATATGTAAATGGAAAACGCCATAATCAGCTACTCCCAAAATTACAAAATTGGTTGTTGCACAGGTATTACTTTGTCATGATTTCTTGAGTAATTTAGTAGGGCTATTCAACGTGTTCATATCACTTCTTTCGCAGAAGGTGGAAATTTGTTGTACAGATGATGTACTGGTAAATTTCCGGAATTCCCATTTTTACATTGTGTACCGGTGTCTGTTGTGCAGATGTGTCCTCGTACATAGGAAATAGGTGAGCAATAAAACAATAAAGGTGCGTCGCTGCGTACCAGATGTGAGGTGGATTTTGAAAAAGAGCTTCATAAAATCAGTGTTCTATTAGGGGTTGTTGGACAGATGTCGCGGTAGTTCTTGTTCGTGTACTCGTCCTCTTACATTGTATTACGGTCCGGTTTGTTTAATAAGTTCTTTGCGCAGCGCCAGGCCGATTCCGAGGCCGAGGCCCGAATGCTGCTGGCGCTGGCTGGGCCCCGCTCTAGCATCTGGTGTGCAGGTGTCACTCCCTTAACCTTGATTTGTCTCTACAGCACCTTATCACACCATCTTCATATGCCCGCAATCAAAACTATACAATGTTACTATAAACAAATATGAAATCGTAATAGCAAAAATTAGCCTTCCGTCGTTGGAACATATGCTCTTCCACAAGTTTTCAATAGGACTAAAATTATTATATTTTTCATACGAATAACTGAAACGTCTAGTTTCAAAACCCGACAAATCCATTTTTGGCCACAAATAATAATAATAATAATTTTATTGAGACCCACTCAAAGGCGAGGTTCAGCCAATGGCTGTTCTTCCACCTAAACCAGAATACAATATCAAATGCTTTTATGAACAGTACAGGGTGTTCAAAAAAATTCCTAACTCAGAGTAGGCTATGAAGAATGAAACGTATGTCAATTTAAAAGTATTTAATTAAATGTCAATATGAGATGAGATATTGTCAAAAATGTTATCAAAAGAAATGAAAGCTTTTCTTCTTGAATCTTATTTTAGAAATGGAAATAAATTAGAAAACGATGAATGGCAATATACTGTATCCTTCTTTATTATCTTTTCTCCTTAAAATTACATTTGAAGATCAATTTTGACAATTTGACTTTTGAACTGAATAATGATCAGACATACGTTTCTCTGTTCATAGCCTACTCCAAGTTAGGTTTTTTATTGAACAAACTGTATAATAATGAACAAACATACGTAAATAAAACAATTCAGACAATGCATCATTTTAACAATTGTTTAAGATTAATTTTAAAGTTATTTAATGATAGAGTTTTTAAGAAATTTGGAATATCGTTATATAACAAATAAATCCGTACCACGAAGATTATAATTGTTTTCCATTATATGGAGCTTACTGTATAAGGTGGTATGTTTGTTGTATATATTTTATGGACAAGAGACAGATAAAGAAAATTCGTTCTCCGATCAGTAAATAAATACTCTAGTATAAATAACATGCTACATGCACTACATTGGTTAAATATTAAGCAAAAAATTTATTATTTGACATTAGTATTTATTTACAAGATCACCAATAATTTACTACCTAATTATTTAAATAAAAGATGTACATTTAAACATGAAATGATAAAATATAATTTAAGAAATAAGTATGATTTTAACATAAAATTCGCATCAAAAATTTGTACACAGAACTCATTATATTACAGTGGCTTTAGAATTTATAACTCATTAGATGAAAATATTAAACGTGTACATAGTATATCAATATTTAAAAAGAAATGTATTATACATGTGAAAAATTATATATAGGTTGTTTTAGATAAGTAATTCTTTTATTATGTAATGTTAAATAAAGATTTATTATTCTTATTATTATATCAATGAGTTTCATTTCATCTTCTTGCCTGTATGATGATACTGACCAAATTTACACACATTATAAACGAAGCGGAGACAAGAATTTTGAAAAAAAACACAGGAACAATATTCTAATATGAGCATGATAAGGGAATTAACTAATTTCAATTTTAGGGCAAATAATAGAATGTGTCTATATTGAAATAGTTGTTTAAGTCTTACCACAATTAAATTCTTGGTGTCTTTATTAAATTAGTTTGATTCGTTTTTTCATTCTTCATAACTTGTGATGTTTACAAATCAAAACTCAACATATCCTTATGATATTTACTTTTAGTTAGATAGTTTCAAAACCTGACAAATCCACAACAGGTTGGGATCTAATGCCAGCAAATCCAAATTAGCCAATCACAGTTGCTGACCAAAAATAAAATAAAAACTTAAACTCTTTCAGGTATAATGTCTAAGGAAACGTTTTAAAATCGTCGTCTACTTAAGTTTGCTGATCTGAGAAAAGAATTACGTAAATGCATATTCAAGATCCTTGAACAACACACCAATTAATTTTTTTTCCCGTAAAAACAAATTATGCATCATAAAATAAGATCTCTTCGCAAGGTATTTACTGCAAATATCTCAGATATGAGCACAGTAATCTGTAATAAGATTATTTAATGCATTGCGTCACCGGAAGAGCAATTTTTAATTTTACTTCGCGATGTGAAACAAAAATAGAATGCTTATCTGTCGATCTTCTAATAACAAAAGCGTGAAAAGAGAAGTGATCTTTGTCCTTACGAATGAGTATTTTTTTCACTTTTGAAACAATGCCAGATTACTAGATGTTAATGTATTTCTATTATGACAAGCCACATGATTTGATATATAATTACAAACAAGAGGTTTCCAAATATTATACAAGTTATTCACATAACAAACTGCCAAAAATAAGCCATTTCCCCCACTCCAGGTAGCGCCTAAGTGTCAACCTTTAACTTCTAACAAAGCCATTTTGTTTTGATTGTTTACGTTTGTGTTGTGTCGTTTAAGAGTGTTCAATTTGTTTTTCTTTTTTTTACTTGATGTAGTAACAATTATTTTGCAAAATTCTGTTAATACGAATATATTTTCAAATTTAACAAAGCATTGATCTCTAGAAAAATACATCACATAGTACATTTAATAAAAATTATTAGCCTATTATTTTAAAGTAAGATTTCATTATATGACAAGAAAAAAATCAGTAGATAAATCTGAAATATTCGTTTTAGGTACCAGATATATTCCAAATGCAATAATTGAAAAAAATCAGTACAAATATGTTTTTTTGAGCTAATTGAGGTTACTAACATTTATTCATCTCCCTATGCAATGAATGCCAGAAAGGTGACGCCTGGTAAACGCCCACATGTCATCATCATTACCGATATTTGTGTATAAAGCAGATTGGCACACCCTGCAATGGGTAATATGCCGTGATGATATATTTATATATATATATATATATATATATATATATATATATATATATATATATATATATATATGTATATATATTTTTATTTATTTATTTATGTTTTGCCAAATAGCAGTTCGCAGTTTATTAGGAGATAAAAATCATGGATCTAAATTTTTATGTATAAAGTTTCCGCGACAGATATTTAGAAAAAAACTGTTCACCTAAACGCTAATTCCATGAATCCTATTATATACCTATTCAATGGCAGTATAATTAGAATCATTTTTAATAAATGACAGTTAACAGTTCGAATTACAGCTGAAAAAATCTTCACCCACATATGGCCTAGCCTTCGGAAGGGTCTTCCGAATTGAAACACCTTGACCGGTGTTCATTCGTTTAAACATTCATTTTATAATTAATGAAATATACGGACGTCGCGTACCCTTTCGACAAAAAAACTGATTTTTCTATTCAGTTAGTGATTAATTCGAAAGGCAAGCTGCAGCCAATGGATAATAGAAATTGATTAGTTGTATTTGACAACGGGGCAGATCCTTGATTACTATGTATTTTTTCACTGGGATTTTTAATCTAGTCAAGTTCATTTCGAAGGTAATTAAAATTGTAATTATAAAAGCAAATATTGAAAGATATTGTGAATCGGTGTATTGTTTTGGCGGGTAGTTTATTTGTTGTTCATTGAAGAGCGGATAAGAATGAAAGGTAATGGTAGTGGCTGTGACGAAGGGTAAGGAGACCGGTCGCGGTGAGTAGCCACAGTATCTTCATGACTCAAGACTTCCGGTCAGCCGGTCTCACCGGATCTGCGCCTGGACTCACACACACACGTACAACCCAAAACTAATCTCACATAACATACACAACCTACCAAAGTTGCACTCAAATTCATACTTCTTATTTTCTTTTCTTATAGAAATACAATACAGTTCGGCCATCTTCAACACATTATAAAACTTACACAAATGGTGGGCTATTTCTACAAAATTATTTCGACTACTTTAAATATAAACTTAAAACTTACAAAACCTAGTCCAGATTTATCTATTAACGAGATCTTTTACTTTTGGCACAATATGAAAAAAAAATGTCTAGATTGTAGACCAATTTACAGTAGAGACCCTTCAATCCGATCCCACGTAACGTGGGCCACGTTAATCCGAACATCCAGCAATCCGAACATGGAGTAGAAGGAAGGTCATCCAATGACTCTTTAATACGAACTATCAAATTTTGCTCTAGTTTCTACCCCTCAATTGACGGGATGTGATAATCATTTCAGCCCGAGATTACAACTGATGGATGTATGTACATACATAGTGTATTATAAATAAGATAATCATTATGTTCATGATTTCTATTTCTTAATTTAAGTGTTATCTGTTCTGCGAAGTACTGTAATACATATATCAAAACATTTTAAATTGAGGTTAATCTTATCCATACAAATTCAGTAATCCGAAAAAATCGTTAGCCCGAACATCCCTTTACATTTAGCATTTCGGATTAACAAGTTCCTACTGTATTAATCTAATTCATATACTAGATCATTAACTAGATTTTGGCTTAAATTCCAGAATAAATAAATTTGAACTAATTAATTCAATTCATAACTAGATCAATGTGGATCAATGGGGTAGTTACCATATGTTAAAATTTAATGAAATTCTTATTTGTTTACAATATATGGCTCATAATAAGATATATACTGCAATAAAATTCACCGGTTATTATCTAAATATTTCAAAAAAGTCATTTAAAATATTAATGATTCAAATCGACCTCTTCTCTGTAACGTCACGCTTACATATTTAAAGTCACAAATGTCGCTAGTGTCGTTTTATAACGATGGACTGTGACATGTCAAAGTGACAGTTGATGGTGCTATACTGACCACATACTGACGCCGTGGAGATAACCATGTTTCTATTTATCAACTGTAACACAAAACGTCGTTACAAACTTGCCCAAACAAAAATGAATAAGTAAAAATACGTGCTAATTTGACAGCAATCTAACCTAACAAACAAGTTCCCCTTACCCCGCAAGACATACATCGCAAAATATCTTTGTCATACTTCGAGCAGCACGTCGCAACTAAGTTACAGCGGAAACGGCAATAGTAACGTCACAGTGGCGGGAAAATAGTGCAAAATAAAAAAAATGGAAAATTTAAATTTAAAAATACTTGCTTCTAATGAAAAAATCAAAAAAGACGAAACTACCCCATTGATCCAGGTCATAAACTAGATCACGAACTTGCTTTTGACCTAAATTCTACAATGCGAACTAGTTAATGCAATTCATACGCTAGATCGATAGTATTATAATTAGTTCCAATACTTTTCTCTTATAGAGTCTGAACGTTCTGGTAATTCCTGATTTAGGATCACAAACTGGCTTAACTTAATGTAAATGCAATGTCACTAACATATATTCTGTGGAGTGTCTAGATAAAGGGGAAGTATTCCGGAATAATTAGGTTCTGTTCGTAAGCAACGATGCTTGAAGCCCATCAGGGGGTAGCGCATGAAGACTTTATAAATTACCTAAGAAACCATCGCAAGAAACAGCCCAGACACTGGACAGAGACACAATTACCCACTCTCATTCAAAACAATGAATGTCTGCTCTTTTTACTCTACTTTTTCCTATCTCTTTCGTTAATGAACACCGAGCATAAATGCTAACGAAAAAATAATTTGGTTATGTGGAATCATTAGAGGAAGAAGCTCTTCATTCGCAAAAAAGTAATGTACCTGACACAAAAACTTTGTCCATCGCTGGTTGAAATAATAGTAGTATTATTTGCGAATTTTTATAATTAAGAGATTGTTTGTGAAAATGCAAGGACTGTAACGGATTTTGTGCCCAGCAGAGAGTACAAATGATGTACCCAATTATAAATAAGAAAGCCCTCGTGTAGTATGAAACCGTGGTATGCGGGACAAAGTAACCCTAGTCGCAGAATTGGACTTGGTAACTTAAACACAAATAATTTTTTTGAAAAATGTGACATGACATAACCCCTTTTCAAATTTATTAAATTTAGCGATTCATTTGAAGAATTTAATTTCTAAATATAACATATTTATATAGATACTACACATTTAATCTAAATATTATGCCATTTAAGTACAAAATAATATAGATAAATTAGTATTGGGTCACACATAAATAAATGAGGCACAAATTCGTTATGACAGCGTTGTACGAATTGCGGTGAAACGTGAAAGTAAAAGTAAAAGATGAGCTTTAATCTACAAGTCGTTTTGAAATCAGTTATAAATATACAAATAGTGTGATGTTTCTAATTTTGCATAAATTATCCCATGTTTTCCTATATAATTTGCAATTAACTATTTTCTCTTTTAAACTTTATATATTTATGCACATTGGTGCTTCATCGTTTAATGTGGAGTGGATTACAGATATTAATTATTATAATTACTACATTTATTTAAGTGTTAAATATATTTGAAAGTTATACGCGAGATGACAGATTTAATAACACAGGCACAGGGTGAACACGAGACTCGGTTGCATAGGTATTTATCATGGGAAAACATATATACAGTATTTTGTTTATAAGTAGCTCAATTCACTCTATAATCTGTGCTGACACCTATTGGGAAGCATCTGTTTCTGTACATGCAGACAAAACCATTATTCTAGCCCTTTTCGATAGTTTTTCTTTGACATTTTTGTTAAATAGCGTAAATTATCACCGAACACAAAAATGCAAAAATGCCGATGTATACGAACTATGTTAACAGTAGGGTTACCAACTTTAAAACTTACAAAAAAGTATATATTTTTCGACAATATTTTTTTTAATTACGTCTTACGTTGCTTTGCGTATGCCTGAACTTTAACCTTTTCGTAATTTCATGGTTTCGTAATTATTTTAGGTAAAAGAGCTTCAAATAAAAGTTGTAGAGAATAAAAATCTGCATGCGTAATTATGCATGCTTTATAATAGCAGAAATTAGGTAATTTCGTAAATCACCTCAAAAATAGCGATAGCCATGGAATTGAAAGAAAGTATTAACAAATGGTAACGATTTATCTGTCAAAATATATATTTATTCATTGTATTACATGAAATGTGAAATGATTATTTCAATTTGCTATTTTTTCCGCAAAGTAATAGGAAAAACATCTTAAATCATTAATATCAAATATCAGTAAATACGGATAAATCGCGCACTTTTCATGTTTGAAAAAAGACAAGGATAAAAGATGTGTAAAAAGGACTGTCCTTTTCAAATCTCCAAATAATCATATGTATAGTCTCAACAGCTAAAAGTGGGACAGGCAATTTAACTTTATTGAAATGCTAAGAATAATTGTTGATCTGAAGATGATTAAAAGTAAACAAAGACCCCGGTGCCCCATTTCCCACGTATTTGGTCCGCCACTGCTCACGACTAATGTAAAGAATCACTCTAACACAGGAAACGATATGCTCATTAGATTTTCAGATAAAACAAGTTAGTTAAAAAAGATATTATATTCGATTTAAATCTCGTTTTTTAATAGCTTAAGTTTTGTATGATTTAAATAATTAAACAAGAAGAAGAATAAGAATCAGGCGTCACTTCACAACATTGAGACTCAAAGATGGTCATATTTTGGATCCGAATTCAGAAAAACATTCTACATATTTACTTAATTCATTTGTGTCGTAAAAAATGAACATCTCCAACTAATACATCAAAAGATACCGGGTGTTCAGTAGACTGCAGATGTACTATTTGGGGTTATTTTTATACCATTAATAATCCTTTCCCAGATACCGTAATCTGTAGTGGCTGTCTCTACTCAACTCCGTATAATTATTATTATTTTTATATTAGCGAAACCCGTACCTTATATTCTTCAGTGATTTTCTGTAATCATACTTTGTAACCAGTCTATTATCATTATCTAGATGTCACATCAAGGTAACACCTTGTGACTCAAAATTTTCACCCAAAATTAGGTATAATAGATAATAACTGTATGTGATTTTGAAATTTTTAAAACACTGGAAGCTTGCATTTTTGATCATTTGAATCAAGTGGAATTACAAAAGGTTCCATATGCCAATTCATTTTTTTCTGGAGTGCAATAAAACATCATAAAACATAGATTAATAATTAAAATTTAAAAAAATACAACAAAAGTTTTGGTATATGTCTATTCATAATTGACGTTTGTTATATTATTTAAACATTAGCTGTAGGTATTATTTTGGTCAAAATTCATATATACATCTCAACTCAGGTCATCTGAACTCACTGAGCTCAGCAAAAATATTCCAAAACGAATACAACTAATGCAGATGTTTTTCAGTTCAAGTATTTGGCATTTATTCTAACTGTATGTAGAATGTAGAACATTTAGAGCAAATTTTGAAAGCAGATCCTACTCTAAAACTAATTTAATTGTTTATTCTTTTTTGACAGAGATGTATTTTTCACGATTTTTTGCTAGAAATATTCGGCAAGTATTCCGTAGAATCTAGAGCATTCAGAGCAAATTTGCCTTTTGTGATTCATCTTCTAATTGTTTTCTTCTTGATAAAGATACGTTTTTCATGATTTTTTCAGTATAAGTATTTGGCAACGTGGTGTCTGCGCTCAAAAATAGCAGAGTGATCTCCTGAATTGAGTGCAGTTGTAAACAGTGAACGTAGGTACAGTGACGTCACGTCGTGAGTGAGGTTATGTGAGGCTCTGTCCTATTTAACCGGCGACGCCACTGTTTGGAGCGTTTTTTTCTTTTCGTGGTGGCACAACTTAAAATACACCGGATGCCAACGTCTCTTTCTATTCCCAACGCGGTATTACATTTTTCGATTATAATTTACGAGCTAATATTATGAAATTATTCGTCAACAGTTTTGATTTCATGGGAATTTAAATTGATTAACTTGTTTTCAATAAATAGTCGATAATATATGGGTGTACCAATACTTGAATTATGAAACAATTTTATTTACAAAACCAAAATGAAACATATCAACACCTTCTACAATTTCTTGCTTTATCTAACAAGAGAGTCAAAATTTATTTGAAAATTATTTTTTTTATAAAAGGACATTTAAAAGTTAATTTATACATAACAATATTATACCGGGCGTCTACGTTTTTGTGAACCACAGGAAATACAATTGTAAATTCTGCCCTATTAATTTTAGAACAAAAGTGTAAATACAAAAAAGGTTCACAATTAAAAACTGCATCTAACAAGTGTAAAATTATTGTATACATGCATTTCGTTTGAGAAGGAGAGGCAAGAAAAGTTATAATTTTTAGCTATTTACAGAGTGCCATAAGCAATAACACAAACTTTTAAACATTTGTATTACTTGAGTTTGGCAAATGATATCTGTCATAAAGTTCTAATAATTATTGAATTCATTAATTTATTTATCAGTAAGCATGGATACATTTCCTGACCCGATCACGAAATAATTTTGTATAGTATTTCATTCTTACTAATATTATATTCTTTATTTCTATTATATTTTACTTTAATTATACGAATCTAAAAATAATAACAATACAACTATGGTATGACAGAGTCTATTATATCAATAAATTTAGGCTCATTTGGTGCAGTATTTTTGTATTTAGACTTTAGTTCAAAAATTAATATGGCACAATGTACAGCGTTATGAAAATGTTACCATTGTATTTCCTATGGTCCATAAAAAAGTAGTAAATTATACCAATTGGCTCCAGGAACTTTATAATAGTCGTAAAATCAAATTTGAATTTACTTCTGACACAGCCCCTTATTTATTTATTTATGTCAATCATATATTGTGAAGTCCTCCATAGTTGATGGTATGTTAATATAAGACCAGCTGTCGTGATGAACGTGTCATATCTACCAATTGTTTCCAAAATGCTTCCATGAGGGCGAAAGATTGTCCCACAGCTGCCCTCTGGCATTTTGCGGACAATTATTTTAACCTTATCTACATCAAGATAGCATGATCTGGTCACCTTTCCTACGCTCCCAAATGACAGATTCTAGATAAGAACAAGAACCCTGTTTTCAAGCGTGAAATTTTCGGTTACTGATCAATTTACAACGTTTCATTACAACTACACGTAACGCCATTTCATTTTCATTTCAATTTGTGTATGTTTCGCAGAAATACTCAGTCTTCGGTGTTTATTATTGCCAACTGAAATAGATAGATGCTGTATAATTGAAATTGTTGATTTTCTCTAACATGTGATACGATGATTAATTATTCACTGATTGACAAATAATAATTTATACTTAGTAACTTTTGTAGCTGAAAAGATTTATTTTCCATTTATATATGTATATATGTATATTTAAAATGTTAAGAATGATATAGATTTTTCCTTTAATAATCGACTATTATGTTCGGTGAACCTCTCATGACCTACAAGATTGATGAAGATATTATTATTACTCTTCGATTTCCAATTAATTAAGCATACAGCACAGCGCATAATTTTCTATTCCTATAAAAGATAAGCGAATAACTTCGTAGAGAACGAGTAATTTCTCCTGCTAAAACCGTGAATAAAACTGTTTTCTTAACTACTTCCTTTCATGGTTCTCAGCTTAAATTCATTAGGATAAAAAATCGCAGTTTCTACACAGAAGACATAAATATCAGCACGCCCTTTTCCCACAATTTCGAATTTAAGTATTGTGAAATTAAGAGTGATTAGGCGAAAATCATCTAGGAAATATTTCCGCTTTAAGATGGTGTATGATTTTTCAATAATTGAAGCTAGTTATTCAACAATTTCTTAATTTTCTGCAAATCTCCTTGAATTTAAATGCTTCACATAGTATGTTTAAAAGTAATGTGCTGTATTATTAAATAATTAAATAGTGGGCGTTTGCAAGAAGGGTAAAGTTTCTATTTCTGCAAAGTTAGGGGAAAAAAGATATATTTCCTGCTGTTCCCGGGTCTAATTCCCGTTTAAATAGAAAGTTAATGTGAGGGAAACATCCCGTTTATTTGCTACAGCATTCATTCCCCTTTTTATTCATTTGTTTTACGGGAATTCTTTTGGGGTGTAGATAAATACTAATGTCACCTTTTAACTTTAAGGGTAAAAGTAAATTTATTTCTTCCCGCAAAATTAAACAACTTAATTTTCTCTTTTGAGATATATTGTCGTCGTTATTTTTACAGAATTTAACAGATAAATCCTTTAACACTTTTTCTATTATTAAAAAAATAAATTCCTGGCAGAATTTTAAATTCTTCCTCGAAATAAAATCATAAGGTAAATAAACATATCATCACAGCTTATTACTCTAATTTGCTCGATGTAACAATTTACTTTCCATGGTTACTATTTTCCTGTAACTATTTCCAAATAATAGTTCTTTGGCAACTTAGAGAGCCCGTGTAAACAGCCTATTACTTACGAGGTCTATACAAAAAGTATGGAGCTTTTTTTTACGTAAACAAATGAAGTACGGGTGGTGTCCTTCGTTGGATTTACAACTTTTGCTAAATGGAGGATGAACAACTTAAGCAGCGATATTGCACAAAATTTTGCCAAAAGGTTGACGAAACCCAAGCGGAAACCATTCAGAAAATTCAACAGGCTTTCGAGGACGATGCCATTTCAAAGACGGTTGCATGTCAGTGGACAGCGAACCACGTCCCTGTTAAAATGACACTGTTATTGACCAAGTAAGGACTTTGGTCATGCAGGACCATCATATCATTGTCAGAGAACTTGCGAACGAGGTGGGGGTAAGCATTTGGACAGCTAAGATGCAAAATTTACTATTCTGAATCTCAAGGTATACCGTGTGTCCCAGCAAACCCTGACATAGGCGTTTAACATGGGGAAACAGTTTTTTGCAAATAAAAAGTGTCCGGCAGAAAATTAAGCCATGCTATTGAACATAATAATAGTGCATTACCTCCTGTACTTTATTTAATACTAATTACTGTATTATCAGTGCATAAATTAAAGAAAATTATAAATAACTGTTAATAAATATTTGTTTCAATATTTAATTATGTAATAAAAAATATTTGCAATTGTCATTGTGGCTAAATAACTAGGCATGGCTGCCCGTGGAATAAAAGAACTTTCGAAGGTTGGAGTTCAAATCTCTATCAAGCTAAACTTTTCATTATTATTTATTTATTTATGAATTAACTACGAATTGTAATACATTTTTATGATATTCACTCGATCGTTGACGTTTAACAAATTCATTTTGACACGAATATTTGATATAAACAAAATAAAAAAACAAACAATGAACACATTGTTGAAAAAGAAAAATACTTTAAATATTTTTTATAGAAAAAGCTTATTAGTAAATTATTGTAATTCGGAATAAAAGATAGATAATATTGAAATGGATAACAATATTATATAAATGACAAAAAATTATTACAATAATCAAAATATGGATTTAATAAAAATGCATAATATTTTCTTTTGATCTTAATAAAACATGATTGAGACACAATGAATATGTGCATGTTTTGTATTTTTACTGTATTTATAAAGAAAACGTATATGGTAAAATAGTTTAAAATCTTGCTTTTGACGATTACTACTTCCATTGAAATTACTATTATATCATGATAGAAACTTATTTGTAATTATTTAACTAATTCATTAATCATTCATTCATATTATCTCATAATATCTTTAATATAATTTGTAATTAATACATGAATAAAAACAATAATGTAAAGTTTGGCTTGATGGAGATTTGAACCCCAGCCTTTAACCTTTAAAAGTTCTTTCATTCCACAGGCAGCCATACTAACCATTCAGCCACAATGACAATTTAAAATATTTTTATATTACACAATGAAATATTGAAACAAATATTTATTGACATTTATTATAATTTTCTTTGATTTATGTAATGATAATAAAGTAGTTAGTATTAAATAACGTACAGGAGGTAATGTAATAATTATCATATTCAATAGCATGGCTTAATTTTCTGCCGGACACTTTTTATTTACAAAAAACTGTTTTCCCATGTTAAAGGCCTATGTCAAGGTTTGCTTGGGACACACGGTATACCTTGAGTTTCAGAATAGTAAATTTTGCATCTTAGCTAAAACTCACGGTGTATGTATTTCATATTCAGTCTAGCATTGTACCACCTTTGACAATTCTTAATAGTTTGTCTTATAATACCTGGAATTCCACCATAAAAGTAATACCATATTTTTGTGCGAGTTTCTCATGATGTTTGTTTACTATCCAGTAGCTAAACTGTTTTTAAAAGGCCTAATATGTTATTTTACTGTGATTAGTATCGTATGTTATCTTGCTTGACCTTTTCTAATGCGTCTTTCGAGCCGGATTCTGTAGCCAAATATATTAGCGATCCCAACAGTTTTCCATAAAAAATTGTTAATTTTTTGCAAAAATGTTCACTTATTATATTTGTCACCGCCTATGCGTAGATGATTGTATTTTTGTTTGTATATTATTGGATTTATTGTCCTAAACGTCTTCGTTGAATTTTTGGGAATCTGGCTCCTGGGTTGTAGTCTGGAAGGTATGGAATAAAGCAGAGCACCGTACAGATTACGCTATCTCAATGGAGGTTCTGGCTTCGAGAGCATAAATTTCACCCGTCGTATTTTTAGTCAAGAACGTAAGTAAATGAGATCATCAATGCCTAACATATGAGATACGACCCTATATCTACAATAATAGCGTATATGCTTCATTCATTAATCTATTGTTGTGCGGCTTGTGCGGTACAAAATAAATACATATATCAACACGACTTATTACCCATTTCTGGTTGTGCACATATTATTAAATATTAAAATTAAAAATTAAATGGCAAAAACAACCATAATCCAAATATTCTAAATATGAGTAGCATGCAACGACATGTACCTAGTGTTAAGGATACTAAAGAGTTTGATAAAACTAT
Organism: Harpalus rufipes; assembly: GCA_951394225.1. Taxonomy (NCBI): domain Eukaryota; kingdom Metazoa; phylum Arthropoda; class Insecta; order Coleoptera; family Carabidae; genus Harpalus; species Harpalus rufipes. The sequence goes on from OX596278.1 coordinate 4,495,010, forward strand.
TTTTTGCATCTTATGTACTTATTCCCTAAGTTTTCGTTCATGAATGACATCATTAACAATCTAATATTTTTGAACAAAATGTACAACGTACGTTACAAAAATCATATTCTGTAATTTTCTCGTTTACATGAAAATGTTTTTAGGATTTCTGTACTATACGGTTAACGCCAGAAATATTTAATGAAACTTATCGCATAAAAAAGTGCGAAGGATTATTCTTTAAATTCCTTTACGAATATGGAGTAGCGATTTTCTGTGTAAATTTCTAAATTCTGGCAAAGTGTGCTAGGAATGCAGACAAAAGCGTCTGGACGCTGATGAGCATCTGACGACGGACGTCTAGGCCGACGCCTCATAGCGTTTCAATCCAATCCGCCCCCACTTTAAGGGCCTAGTTAATTTACTCGTCTGGCTTTTTATAGACGTCCTTAAAGAAGTCAAGGGCAATGGTATTTTCATGTTTGTGTTTGTTGTTTTATACTTAACGGAACCACGAGGAAATCAATTTGAATTTGAATATTTGCTTCCATAAACATCAAGAAGAATGGGTGTGTTCTGAACCACTCGAACAAAGGGATATATTTATTAATATTGATATTAAATCAATAAGAAAATCACAAGGAACTGCAGTTTTCATTCCCCTAAGGAATTATTTCAAACAAAAATAGCAATTATATTAAAGGAGCGACACAAATAATGGCACGTTGACATTCAATGTAAAAGCATTGACAATTATGACACACTTTGTCATACATAATTATGATATTTATATTTTGTACAGAGTGAGTTTTTGAAATGACCTATCGTTAGAAATACAGCATAAGTTTATTCACACAATTTATTCGTGGCCATGTGCCTGAGTGTCTGGTCGCGAATCTGGGGAACCGGGTTCAATCCCGACCGATGCCAAATATTTCAAATTTTAAATTAACCCCTATGGTGCACTTTCCACGCCAACAATGAGTGTCCGTGAGGTGACGGCTGGTAAACGCCCACACGGTACAAATATGTCATCATCATTACCGAAACCTGTGTACAAAGCAGATTGGCACACCCAGCAATGGGTAATATACCGTGATGATATATTTATTTATTTATTTATTCGTCTATTCAAGGAACATAACGTAAAATTATTTTCACATATACAGGGTGTTGCATTACGGGTCAGAGAGAAATATTAGTCAATAAATAAAACTATTTATTATTAATATTAGTGCGATTAAGTAATAATAATTCTTCTTGCGAAAAATTCATATCAATAAATTATTATTAGCTGAATGCACTAATATTAATAATAAATAGGAGAATTTGCAATACATTTAGAAATTCGTTTCCAATTTACAATAATAATATTAAGTATGGGTATTCTTTTTTTGTCTAAATTTAAATGGCTACAATTGGAAAAACACGCGATTGCTCTCTAACTTTAAAAAAAGTATATAAAAAGCGTGTTTAACAGTAATTTGGAAAACATAAAATTTTTACTCCAATATTTTAATTTACTACCGTCATAAAATTGAAGACTGACACTTCATTAGCTCCCTATCATAAAATCTAAATATAACACTTTTTTCTTCATATTAGAAAAAACTATAAGCTTTAAATTTCAGAGAAACGACAATAATTTTGCACTAAATTTATAAATAAGTACAGAATTTCACATTTCATAAATAATAAAATATTCGGAGAATTGGACAGCTACTTTTACACAGTATGGGAGGGCACGTGGAGAGAAATAGATAGTGTGAATCGAACTTTACAATTGCAATATTTTTGTAGATGTGCCAATCTGTCACAATTTTTTGGTATTTTTCATTGTTAATGTTCAAGGATTAAAAAAAATGGAATATAAGTTGCAACACTAAATAATTTAATTAACAATTTGTAACAAAGATAATTATAGTGCAGTCATAAATATTTACAGAACTAGGCAATAAAATTTTTAAATGCTGACCTCAATAAGTCGATCCAAAAATACCTTTTAACACATAGTTCACATTATATCTTATGCATTTCATTCAAAAAGATACAATACGAATGCGGAAATATTAAGTTTATGATTCATACTACAGCTGAAAATTTATTTGTAATAGTAAAATACAAATCTAAATTTAAGTGTCAAATAAAATTTTATCGTTACGTTACGGGCAAAAGCTGAAATGAAGGAAATAACGGAAAATGTCCGGGCAAATCGCAGAAAAGACATCCTATCGTGTTTTGTCCGATTTCTGGTTTCGCCTGAAAGGTTCACACTATTATATATGTTTTTATTTACAAAATAAATACAAGGATGATTGTGTTTCGATCAAAAGAACTGTTGGCATTTATATCCAAGTAAATCATTTTTTTACGATGTTCTTTACATATGCAGGAAACAGTTGCATCTTATAAAATTCTTAATTTATGAATTTGGTGATTCAAATTTAAGAAGCTCGTAAAACGCAAAAATAAATTCAAAGAAACCTTAAAGTAATGATTTCCGTTAAAATCGGAAGGTGGACATTTCTCCTTCTAAAATAGTTCAAACAAAAAATAGCAAAAAGTCATTGGTAAAAACTTGAGTCAATAGCAATACAAGGTTGTTGTTACAACGAAGACGATATTAAATAAAGTTCGACATGAGAATGCGAAAAATGTATTGCACCTATTTTAGAAAGTCTTGGTATGCCGTATGCCGCTTCTTTGCATCTTTCATTTGTCACGAGTTCAAGCATCGTCGAATGAGAACCTTCGCTAGATTTGAACACACTTATTTCGATAGAACATAAGGTCTATGTTCGTCTAAGTGCACCTGAATCGCAGGAATTCGGATTTGATGTTAAGTGCAGGAATCTCATTACTTTATGCTATAATTCTTCGCAAGATACACACAATAATCGAAAAAAATCATTTCGGAGGACAAATTGGCTTTTATATGTTTTAAAGTTTTAATAATTTCTTAGTCATTTTGAGTCAAAAAGTTTTTTTTAAAACGAGTTCGACTCTAATTTAATAATTTAGATCTGAAATAGAACAACGATGTGGGGTGACACAAAAAACTTAGTCCAATTTTCTGAAATATTCTGGCGACATTGAAAGTATTAAAAATGCGAGCAAATATCTAATAATAGATAAACAGGATGTTTTGTAAACAGCCGAAACAAATTTATAGGCTAGGGCACATTACAGGTCATTAAAAACTAATACCATTACACCGTATATAAATGACAGGAAACACTCAAAATTTTCAATTACAAAATACGAATTAATTATCAATAAAATTTTCAAAATCATTTTATGTCCAGTGATCAGCTGGATTGACATTTAGCATGTGCTTTAGTTAAATGAAAATTACACATTGTGATATTACAAAGACCAAGGTCGGTATCGCTATCGAAATGAAGATTAATATATAATTTTGCGGTATTTATTTGTCATTCCTAAAGATGGAAATAAACAAGGTTAAAAGACACGACTATTATATTAAATGGTATTAGGATATCCTGTTCATACCACATACACATTATTTAGCATTAGAATGATGAATGATGATGCTACTTTTACCTTTCTTTTATTTTTATAACTGCAAATTGTCACAAAAGGATGCCGAGGACAAAGTTTTTCTCTCATTAAAATAGTGCAATCCCAATTGCAACTACTTTAATTATTATTTATTTATTGCAAAATCAATTCTTCAGAATAAGTATCCCAATTACAGCACGATTATAAAAATGTACAGATATTAAAGCGTTGGCACAAAAAAATGTGTGCCTGAGTTTCTGGTCGCGAATTTGGGGACCCGGGTTCGATCCCGACCGACGCCAAAAATTACATTGAATTTTAATGCCACAAAAATTTACCCCTGTGGTGCACTCCACGCCAGCTACGAGTGCCCGTGAGGTGACGCCTGGTAAGCGCCCGCACGGTACAAATATTCTATCATTACCGATATCTGTGTACAAAGCAGATTGGCACACCCAGCAATGGGTAATATGCCGTCGGAAACTATGATGAAGATAGCAGAAAATATATTAGCAATTATTGGAAATATGGAAAAATTGCAGTAGTGATATTTGAATTTTACTTCAATTAACAAGTCACCATAGTGCACCAATTCTCTAAATTCGAACTTTTGCAATTTCACTCCATCTTAATGTACATCTAATTTTTCTAACAAATAGTTATGTTTCCGTTATATAACCGAATAAACATTTTTTTCTATTGCATATACATACTCTTTGTAATTTACACAAATGGTCATTAAATTTTCTTTTACTCTTACTACTTCGAACAAATTCAAATACCCCTTGCGAATTCGATTTATAAAGAGTCGACTGTATATGATAATGAATTTTAGAGTGAGAATTACTCTTTTTATATGAAATGTTGTTCTTTTCATATACACACATCATCTCAACTCATTTATCAACTAATCTGAGCAAAAAAAAAAATCCAAAAACTTTTTCGACCAATTAATAAAAATTAATTTAGTCATACCCTTTCGAGGCAAACAGCCCCAGACCTGAACAACACTGGGAACGTGCGTATTGATAATACAATAAATAGTATTTTTATCGCCAATATGAAAGTAAGTAGGATGCATACAGTAGGCTGTAGGTGCTTTGCTTGCTGTTGCTGTGCCTTCACCGTAACCTCAATCAGAAGATGGCGAAGTGAACAGTGGCATTTGCTCGGTGCCGTATTAGAAATGTTGCCGTACAACTTGTTTCATATTTACGGAATCATCACTTGTTACTTGTTAGGTGCCTATTACTTTCTCTCTAGGATTCAGGCCAGCACCTACATGTGTTGCTTGAGCATCTTCACTTTGTTATTATAATGCGACTTCGTACCAGTCTGATATTTCCGGATGGAAATTTTTCACATTTTTCAATCGCTTTTCCGGATATGCTAATAATGTACAGGTTTCAGAAATGTTAGATCATTATTGCATCTAATCCCAAATACCGGCTGAATTCTTGAAACCCGAACATAGCCCGTTAACACGGGAAAATAATTGAAAACTGTTGCTCCCCGTTTCAACTGACAACAATGGTTAAAATATTAATGCAAGGATAATAAATTTCTGCATCAAATGATGCAAATTACGTAATATTTTAATGCCATAAATTAATTTCTTATTAATACCGATAGCCATGGAATTTGAACTAAATAACACACACATATTTTGACATTTTATCTGTCAGAATTTGTGAAATTTACTTAATCTAGAAAAAAAAAAAATTCTAATAAGAACAACACAAATTATTGTTTTATTTTTTATGGCACTCTGATGATAGACCTGAAGAGAGCACTTTCGTGTGTTCTGAAAATTGGAAATAAATTTGAATATTAATACTTATTTAATAATAAATGTGTGTCCCTGACATGTGCAGTAATTTAGTTAAAAGTCAAATAGATTTGCTAATACATTACACTAGTTTAAAATCTAAAGAATATAATTAAGTTATTAAAACCATCATTTCATATTCGTAACTAGCTTGCTCAATTCTGACAGCCTGCAATTAATTTCAATATAGAATCATCAACGAAAATTTTCATCTAATTTATATAATTTGTTACGCAAAACAACTAAAAATGACGAATTTCAAACTATTTACACATCTTTCCGCCTTTCTCAAAACATAAACTTTCACCATACGAAATCTTCAAATCAAATTATTCCATACAGCCAAATAAAGTGTAGGTGAAAAAAGTTGTGTAAAAACTAATGAATTGATGAAAAGAAAAACAAGATAATGGTAGCGTTTAGGCGTAAATAATAAATAAAACATCGGCATAAGACACCTATTAATAAACTCTACGGGGGAACAGAAAGAACTGTTTTGAAGATATACTTTTACTTTCTCAACAACTTGTAAACAAAAAGAAAACATTGGCAGAACCGACGGAGATATTTGCGGCCCCCAGGGCCCTATTTTCTCACCAAAAATATATATTAAAAAGCATAATCATATTACAAAAAAATAACAAAAGAAATGTGAACTTTCCACCATACTATGAATGCCCATTATAAAAAATCTACATGAAGAATGTCAAAAATGCCAGAAAAGGGTAAAACTTTTGCTATTTTATTTATTTTTTCAATCTTTAACGTGAGATAACAAAATGAATCTGTTTGCTCTAATTTTTACATCAAATAAACCAGTGAATGAAATACACGATTAATCACACTATCACAGGTTACATTCGAGTTAAATTTAATCTAAAAGTAATAAAAATAGACGGAATCAAATTGACCCCACCTTGAGTTAAATTCAGCCTGAAGAAAGTTGGGATATTTGAAGGTTAAAAAAAACTTGTCTTCAGTTTATTTTATTTTGAGACGAGTAAACAAATCTTTTGTTACTAATAAAATTCCTGTCTGCTACCAGTCTACCGATGAAGAGACATTCCATCAAATAAACAAAGAACTAATTAACACTTACCCATATGTAGACATTTGAAAAAAATCATCGTTATTGTTGCAACAGCGTCATCGACTCAAAATAGCCACATTTTCCGAAAAATTCACTTTTCACTATTGCACAGTTTTAGAATGGAAGAAAAAACAACCCTTTTTACATTTTACAGAAGTCATCTCAACGTCCTATACACTACACACGATATAAACAGAGGGATAAACATTGTTAACCTAACTTTTTATATACAATTGTAATTATTGTCAAAATGATTAGGACGTAAAACACTGGTGCTAAGTTCAGCCAAACACTGAAGCTTACTTCGAGAGCGAGTTAAGAGAATCGTTTGTGAACCAAGGAACTAATAAAACGGCGAAAATAGAACTACGAAAAACAGTAAGCAAACGTATATGGAGCCCGAGCCAGGTTATCTGCTTTTACAACACGTTCGATCAATTCTCATTTATTATTAATATTATTCACAAATTAATATCACAATATTTAATACTGATTTTAAGTACACGTAATTTTCTGACAAATGCTACCGATGGCATCTTAATGTTCTTTTGTTTAAACGCCAACTTCAATTATTAAAATTTATGTTGGAACAAGTTTATCATTGCAGAATGCAATATTCCAATAATGATCCCTTTAATTTTTAACTTAATCCGCCGTCACTCGCGCTGTGTCGGAACATTTTCTAACAATACGTAAATGTGGATTAAAAAATGAAACTAATATTTGAAAAATACTTTACTTAATCACAAAAGAATATAATAACAGGGTAAAAAAGAAAAAAATAGATACGTCAAAAATATTTTATATAAACTAAGAGGAATTCCCCAACAGATCAACTATACAATATATATATATATATATATATATATATATATATATATATATATATATATATATATATATATATATATATTTATTAATGAAAATGTTGTCATCTGAAACTTTGTGTCCAGAGATTCCTTGTTGCAAATATTTTTTGAATTCATCACATTCTGAACTTGACTGGTCGATATCCGTTTTATACAGAGTGGTTTTGAACTTAATGTCATAAATTCAAGGGTAAGTAGTATGACATGTGTAGATTACAAAACAAAAAGATTTTTTTAAAAGTTCGAAAATAGAAAATTCGACTTTTCTTAAGGAAACTTTTTTTAACTGCTGTTTTAATTAATATTACATTAAAAATATGGTTATCGAAAATACATTCAAAATTAATTGTATAAGATATTATTCTTAATAATTAAATTAAATAGCATTTTAAATGACAATAATTGTGTAATAGATAAAATAATGCAAATGCGTTGCTAGTGGTCCAGTGGTACAAAAAATGTTAGTTTCATAAATACTACCCTTAAATATGCGAATTTTAAAATAAAAAATCTGTTTCGTAATCTACACATGTCATACTACTTACCCTTAAATTTATGACATTAAGTTCAAAACCAGCCTGTATAGGCTATGTTCTGATGAAATATCTTCTTCTAATTTATTATTTTCAAAATTAGATAATGTTCTAAGTTTTTTTCCACAAAAGTAGAAGACGTTATTTCTCCTTTTCATACGAAATTTAAAAAAAATAAATAAATAACTATATCACTCGCGTGTTGGAATTTACCTAACATTGACTAATCTGAACAATATTATTTATGGTAGGTACAACTCAACACAATAACTAACACCCACACTTCCCAATTTAAAAGGAAGAAATCCATCATACAGTAAATAACATTTCCAATATAAAAAAAATAATATAATTTATGTCACAAATGTGTCTAAAGGTATAAAAACAGGGGAATTGGAAGGAAAAATCATCATTTTTCTCTATTTGGGAATTTTTTTCTCTCTAAAACATAACTCACCTATTCAAAAACTCTAAAAACTTGTACGTAGTGTAATCTGCAGATTCGAATTTTGATACTCCCAATTTTATAGCTCTACACATTTTTGAGTTATTGCTCGAAAAAGTCGTTATACCCATTTTTCAAATTCAAACACGCTGATTCAAAATTTTGAAATCGCAAGTCGATATCTCTTTCCGTTCTCGAGATATTTGCATATATTTATTTTTGGGCCATAACCCATACGATTTACAAATTTGGTATCAGCGCGTTGAGACGTATCTAAATTTATAAAAATTAGATTTTTGAACATTTTGAATTTTTTAAGCAAAATTTGAGATTTTAGGTAATAACTTAAAAATGGGTAGCTATATGATTTTGGCGGAATCGCCATTCGAATCTGCAAACAAAACTACATAAATAAAATATTTGAATGAATAAATAATGTTTTATAAAGAAAATACTGAAAATATTCAGTTTAAAAATGGATTTTTGGTTTCGTTTTATTAAGAATCCATTAGGTATCATATCTAAATCATATAAATTTTTATTCATCGTTAACGTACACACAATTTGCAGTCACAAAATTATATTTACAAATTGACAATTTTTTTACAAATTATTAATTGAAATTATTTTTGCAAAAAATATATATATATATACAATTATTACCGGAGAAAATAAGATTATAATAAACATATTTAAAGATACTGGCAAAATTATGTTGTCCATGTATAATTTGCCACTATCTTTAAATAGGGAATGTTATTAACATCGACCAAATGGAAATACTATGTACACAATTAACTTAGGTGATGTTACAATGTATGAATTTATTATTTATCTACGTTGAAATAAATATCTTAAAATCTATATTAAAACTGAACTACTAGTAAACGTCTGTACTGAAATGTATCACAGAAGTAATTTTTAAACAGTACAATGAAAATATGATTAAAATGTCAAATATCAGATCTTAAATAGCGTCTGATAATAAAAATATTAAATTCATAATAAAGAAAAAATAAGACAAAAAAAATAAATATATACAAATTATAAAATATTTACATAAAATCAATGTGAGGTGAAAATTTTATCAAATTAGACCAGGAGAGGGCAAAATATTTTGAGAATTATACTAAACCGATCCTGTAGGTACCATAAATATCACATAAAACCTTTGAATTTTTTAGATAAAATATAGAAATAAAATCATAAAACGACGTACACATAGAAATATTATAAAACGGTCCTGAAAAAACAGTATTCACTCCTGGCCAGGAGTGTATTCAGAAAATTTACAATTTATGTTACTGGAAATCAATTATTCGATTTTTTGCTAAATTAACCATACCTTCCTAGTCTTGGTCAGGCGTACTCTCATAGAAACAATAGCTGATAGAATCCGTGGTAGACGTCGACCCAGAACTGGCCGCGCTCCTAATGGGGACAGGCAGCGGCCTAGCGGGTTTTCTGGGCCGCGAAACCCCTCTGACTCCCTGATGGGCCGGGCCCCCGGGTTTCAAACGAGGACGCCCAGGACCTCGTCGGACCGGCACCGTGGGTGCCCCAGCCACAGGGCTACCCCCACGGGGGGAACCACTACTGCTTGGGCCATCCCATAAGGAGCTCTGACTAGATTCGAAACTTGTATCTAGAAGGACAAAATAAATGAGGTGGACAATAATGGGTTTATTTGTCCCCTTATGACCTAATAGTTGCGGAGCAAATTTGGAATTTTGAAATTTCTGTTAGGTACATTCGCAATCTTGAAGTGGAAATTGTATCGCTTATAAATTTATATTTACAATCGTTCTTTTCTTGTTCCTAAATTTAGATGAGACATCTGTGAGCAACAAAATTACGTACCATTGTGTGAAAATGGAACACCTGTAGAAAAACCTATATCGCAGATTTATAAACTTCGTTTGCAAAATTTGTCTATAATATATAAAATAATCCAGTTATTAAAAAAGAGCAGACCTATGAATCACCCTGTACACTATTATTATTATTAGATTGTTAGTTTTCCAATTTTCTTCAACAGTATTCAATTTCAAATGTCGTATGAATACTAAATATAACTTATACATATATGACCCATATTTCTTATATTAGACTTTGACAAACGTATTAACTTGTACGCACTGTTGATTTCTAATTGCTGGAATATTTGTGTTCTTCAGTTCTAAATTTCTTCAATATTTAATAAATTAATAATTTTTTGAAATGGATTCTGATTCAGGCGTATTCTTCCACTTTAATATTTTAATTCTTCTTTCTGAATATCTTCTCATGAAAAGCTGATAATTCAAAGAAAATTTAAATATTCATACCCACATGTATGCAATTTTTTTATAGTTTAAAATTCATTGGGAACCACAATAACACAATAATTATTTTAATATCATTAAATACTGAATCAGTATTGTTCATTTTTTTAACTACGTACTTTAGGTTCTAGGAAATACGGAAATATCTATATATTCCTATTCTTCTGTAGTTCGTAATTTACTAGAAATTCACATATATGTACTGCTTATTTCTGCTAAAGTATTCGGAACACTTAGACACTCATTATTATATAGGTACTAATTAATTTTTTTTTCGTACTACCTACTAGTTAATACAATTGTACGCATTCTTCACATTATTTTTGTAAAAAATAAATTATTTATACCATCCTTCGAATCTTACAGCTAAAAAACCAGTATGTTCTTATGTTATTTTTCGACAAAATCAATGCTAAAAATAGCTGAAATTCATATATGACCTAAAATTTTGCACACGTTTTAGCCATGTATCATAGAAACGAAATGCCGACGTCTTAAAAAAAACAAAATAAAAAAACACTAATGTAAGGGGTGCTTATGAATACCTTAAAGGATATCCGGTCCAGCTGCCTATGAGAAGGGTGAACGGGCGTAAAAAACTAGTTCTCCACAAATTACAATATCTACATAGGCCATGATAATTTTTCTTAAACTTAGCACTAATACATTCCGAAAATGTATATCATTGTAAAATATTTTTAATCACGCAATTAATTTGACAGTTTTTACAGTTTATAAATGATTTTGAAAAAATATCAAGAGAAGATTGGTTGAGTGCTTTAATGAAAATGGTAAGATACCTGAGGCAAATAAGGCCCGGCGTGTATTAAGGCCCATGTGCCGAAAATCACATTTATATTAGTTGTACCGGTGTGGTTTTCTACACATTGTAATATATATATATCAGAGCTGGGACCAGTACACAAAAAAGTATTTAAGTACTAAATACTTACAAAAAATAATTAAATACTAAGTAAAGTAATACTTTAAGTACATTTTTTACCTACTTACAGTACCAGTGCCAAGTGTAACAAGAAAATGTGTCCACATGCGTATAAAAAAGGTTTTATGCATATAAAATTTAAATTTAATTCCATAAGAAATTCTTTACTTATTCAGCTCTATAATATTGATAAATAGTTCAAAATGTTTATCATATAATGCATTACATCTTGATTTATCTATATTTCCGTTTTCAACTATTCTCGATTAAAACTGTAGATAGCGAAAACTTTAGTACTTACCTATACTTGTTCAACCCGCGTTGACAGTAATGCACAAAATACACAGCAATATGTTCTTGCGCAGGCGTGAAGTATTTAGTATTTAAAGTATTTAAGTTATTTTAAGTACTTTTGGATACTGTAAGTACCAAAAAGTATTTTAAGTATAGTACTAAGTACTAATTTTCAAAAGTATTTCAAGTATTGTAAATACTACATGTATTTAAATTAAGTAGTTCCCAACTCCGATATGTATAAAGGTGAATCAGGAGTGCCATCTCGTATACACTGCCCTATTGTCGTAGCTTCGAGTTTGTTGTGGGAAGTTGTGGCGAATATTCCATTTTATAAAAAATTCCGACAAACAACCGTAAAATCTTTTTTAATTTTTTTTAATTTTCTAAGTTGTTTATGTGCTTCAATTACTCTTTGAACCTTATAATTTGCGAAACAAGATCATTTTTCTTGTTTTGACAAATAAGGCTCAGTAAATTTGGTGCCAAAAAATATGAAACTAAAAAAAAAATCTGAATAGAACATTGGAGACATGGTTTTGGCACAGCTGTAATACAATGCACAAGGCGCCTCAAATGGCACCATGAAGACTATGTTGAAGTTTATGCTTATACTAAAGAAAAAAATGTATGCCTAAGTGGTTCAGTTTAGGCTATAATTATGTTTATCTACATCTGGTTCCTATGTAAAAGAGTATTAATATTTGTTGTTTTTATCAAAACGTTTATTTTTCTCTGCGGCCTTATTATACTACTACAATTCAATAGGTCTAAAAAATTTTTTTTCGAATGTATTTTTATATTAAAATTAGTTTAAAATAAGTAGTGATTTCTGAACTTTTGTAGAAGTATAATTAAACAAAGTTTAACATGAACAAAGCTTTTTTAATAAAGATTACTAATTATCCAAAATATTTATTTAATTAAGGTGGGCCTTATTTGCCTCCATAACCTTACAATTTATTATTGTTGAAGGCAACTATTGAATATACTTAAAATAAAATTCTCAAAAATTTGAACCATGTGTCATTCTCAATATGTAAAATCTACAGTAGAAAAAATTAAAAAAATGATAGTCACTTTCCATATGACCAACAGGAAATGAAACAACCCTTTCTAACGAACTAAATTCCGTTTTAAAATACAACCCCTTCGTTTCAACCACTTAAATATGTAATAAATTTATTTATATTTAAAACTGTTTAGCACCTGGTATACGGACCTCGTTTCGAAATGTGTTACCAAATTTACTGAACACCTGTCTAATATTAATAAATAATACTTGATAAAAAGATGCATAATACTATCCTAATAAAAGATCCTTAACTCGCCAAACGACAACACGACACATAGATTAATTGCGTCGCAACCTACCTTTCAGGACAATGACCCCAAAAATAAAACAATTAGTTTTTAAATATAAACTTTTACCTCAATGTGCTGAGGTGCAATTTTTGAAATTCATAAATATTGGAATTAAATATAATATTAAATAGTTTGTGACGTAGGTACATCCAAAAATGGATACTGGAACAGTGGTATAAAAAATGTTTGCCAAAAAATACCGTATAATTTTGACATAAATTAATAACAAAAAATATAACAATAAATCAAAAAAATTCTCAACAAAATAACAACAACAATAAGCAATTATCCTTATAACAAATAAAAACAATAATACTTTTAATGTAAAGTTAATTTTTGAAGAAACTTACCAAGATTGGTGACATATCCCGACGATTGACTCGCTTGCAAAGTATTGGTAACAGGTCTCCCAACCCCTAAAGATCTCCTGGACCCACGAGGACGACCCCGTTTGGAATGACCCCTGGGTTGGACCCGACCCCGGCTTGACCCATACGGCGGAGCAAAAGTTACTGAAAAAAATATTAGCAAAATGTGCAAGGCCGGACCTGTGGAAACGCAACTTGCAAGACACCCATTTTGAATAGGTACCATATTTTGTCCTAGCCAAACTGGGACGGCAATGGGGGGGGGTTCCTCCAATCTTATTTTATTTATTAAATGAAAGTTCGTTTAATTTTGAAGCAATTCGTAGTATTAAAAAAGCTTCATTGTTTTTAGTTTAACTGCATTTGATTTATTTTTCTCGTACCAGGCTCTATAGTAAGAGCAAGATAGCAATAGTGTGACAAAAATTTCGAATATCTAGCGAAGTAATTATTAAGAAAGTTTTTTTTACCTTAATCGTTATCTATTGAGTCATACTTTAAGAATGAAATCTATATTTTATTATTTTTGTTATGGTAGAGAACATTAGTGACTGTTCAAAGACCCGAACCCTAAAACCCAAAGTAACTAAAACTTTTCTAAAACCTGAACCCAAATCCGAACTTTAATTTTCAATTTTAAAAGAGCTGAACCCAAATCCGAACCGTTATTTCTTAACGGATTACCTGAAATACATAAGGGTTCACATCATGGTAAACATTTGCTATTACCCAACTTTTCAGTTCTTTGCAAGATGAAAATCAAAATGTAGAAACATTTAACATAAGAGCATTGGGAAAATAAAAATAACAAATGTAATATCGCACTAGAATTGCATATCTTAGTGCAAATTGCATTGTCTGTACCGTCATAAATGAGTGTTGAACAATTATTTTCATCACTAAATTTTGTCTCCATAAAAATATAAAAAAAAAATTCGGGATTTTTACTTGAAAACCTGGATAATCCCGGAAAACCGGGACGTTGGGTCACCCTAATTTTCAATATTAACTTACATGGAGCTGTAGGGTCTAAGTCCACTACTAGGGCTTCATTACTAGTGTCTTCATTGTTGCTGACGCCACTGGCATCCGTGATGTCAGAGTTTGCAGGGCTTGGTGGTCCGCTATCTACATTCAACCAGACGTCGTCGGGTAATTCGCCGTCTTTTAAGCGTTTGCCGTCAGGTCCTCGCGCCTGTAACACACAATCTTACCCTCGAATTCAATCAATCGGTTGCTGTTTCTTACGTTCGATTTCACAGCCATTATTTGTTTTCGCTTCCGTTCTCGTTCTCTCTCTTTTTCTCTCTCGCGTTGCTCTTCCGCTTGTCTGCGTTCTTCTGTGCGCTGACGATCTGGAAGGAAGGATAACGCTTCAAAGGGAAGGAAAGGGCTATATTATCCTTCTAGTTCAACTGCTAGTTTGAGATTAATTTGATTTTTTGCGCAAAAAGTACCAGCAAGCTAAGAGTACGAAAGGCACGGTAAAATTATTGAGAATAAATCAGGTAGGTCGTGGAAAACAAAATTAGCATTATTTTTACAAAATTCTTTTACGAATACTCATTACTTTATATATATTTTCGCATTCTTATCTAAGATAGTTAAAATTTGACTATGGTATAGTACCCCATTGGCCAATATGCGACTTTTGGTTATTTTTTGGATTCTTACGGGGTAGAATGTTTTCGTTCCAGCATTCCAAAAGAACAAGAAAATGATGCAATGTATTACTGTTGAAGGGAAGTACTTGAAACAAAAATTGTACCATGTGTTATTCTCAATAATTGGTATGTGACCCTCACCAAACAGCAAGCTATTATTTGATAAGAAAATAGCATTTTTAACAAATAAAAAAAATCTCCTACATTTCATTTCAATTTCCTCGTCGTCAAGGAGTAAAGACACCACTTCCTTCGGTTTAAGGGTGTCAGGTTTAAAGTTTCCGCCACTGATGACCATTCTTTGAATCTATAAAAAATGTAATAATAAACAAAACGTTTAATTTGTTTTCCAGTCAAAATTTACTTCGCTTTTCTCTCTGGCTCGCTGCAGTATTCTTTCTTCTATTGATCCTTTACAAATCAATCTATACACAGTGACCTGTTTAGTTTGACCTAACCTATGAGCGCGGTCCATGGCTTGCTGGTCAACGGTTGGGTTCCAATCGCTATCGTAAAATATTACCTGCAATCAAAATGGTTTCCCACCCGCATATAAAGACGATACATTTAGTAATAATCTTATTTTATACCCAATGGGTGAGATAATTTTCTCCAAAGAAATATTTTTACTTTCATCGCGGATTATTCATTTCTAGGTGTGCCAATCTGTTTTTACTTCCCACACCTTTAGGTAAGGTCTGGCAAAAAATTCGATGGTGAGTTTTTAATGATTAAGCACATTTTATGGTCCCTAGAATACGATTTTACTATTTTTACGATGATGTATGTATATGTGTATGTGTGTGTGTCCAATACGACAATTTCAAAGATTATAATTCTTTCATATTCCCCTTTTGTACGTTCGTATGAAAAGTTGATTAGATTTTGGCTATAACTGCTATACCGGAAATAACCTTATTTGATGTTCTTAATAGGTTTTTCGAAAAAACGCAGTTAAATGTCATTTTTTGACATTTTACGTTATCATAATTATTAAATAATATTTTATTATCTTTACGATTTGATTGCATTTTCTTTTTAATATTCAATGTATTTGGAGATAAAAAATTATAAGAAAATTAATTTTCATAAATCTTGCAACCTATGCTGCAAGCCCACCACGGAAAAAATAAATTTTATTAATTGACAGATGTCAGTGTCAGGTACAATTCGCATAGTTCGTGAAATAATTTTACTGAAACTATACAGGGTGGTTATGAACTTAATGTCATAAATTTAAGGGTAAGCAGTATGACATGTGTAGATTACGAAACAAAGAATTTTTTAAAAATTCGCATATTTAAAGGTAGTTTTCATGAAATTAACATTTTTGGTACCACTGGACCACTGGAAACGCACTTGCATTATTTTAACTATTACGCAATTATTTTCGTTAAAAATGCTATTTAATTTAATTATTAAGAATAATATCTGATACAATTAATTTTGAATATATTTTTGATAACCATATTTTTTAATGAAATATTAATTAAAACAGCAGTAAAAAAAAGTTTCCTTAAGAAAAGTTGAATTTTCTTTTTTCGAATTTAAAAAAAAAATTCTTTCTGTTTTGTAATCTACACATGTCATACTAATTACCTTTAAATTTATGACATTAAGTTCATAACCACCCTGTATAATCTTTTGAAAGACACTATCTTATCTATGAGTAATTTATATAAAACACATAGAATTGTCGGAAAGTCATGTGTTGGCCACATCAAATTTTTTATTTGTTGTTAGCAGCACCACTCTCGTTTCATAATTTTTATTATTAAAACTTGCTTGTCTGCAAGCTTGAAAACTGGGGTGTAGCAGACTTGCATAAACCAAATTCCTATTTTTAGAATGCTGATTGTTGTTTCAAATAGAAGTAATTTTGCTTTATCTGGTCCGCAAAATATTTTTAATAATTTCTAGACGAGAAAACGAGATTCCGCGGGAATTTTTGAATATAAAATCAATGTAAAAGGCACGTATTAGTTCAAGAACTGTCACGAGATGCCTCTAGGGGTCTTGTTTAACGTTAGACGATATATTAGTAGCGTTGAAGACAGCAGGAATCGAGCCTGGAGTGTCTGAATCGCAACCCCATAAAGGGTGTTGATATATTTATGTATTCTGCAATAAGTCTTATGCAGTTTTTGTATTCTATATCGTATAACAATGATTTTGTGGCATAAAGCCAAAAGAGCGAATTGTGAAGATTATGCCTGCTGCGGTTATCGTTCTGAGCACTTGGCTCTTCTCTTTTTCTTCCACTTGACAAAGTACGAATGGCCTTGATAGCTTGAATTATGTGAACTCCACTGAACTGAACACTACTGCCACCACCAGACATATATACGTACATCGCCAAATTACTTTTTCTTACAGTCTACCAACTTTCTTATAATCGTCTCTCGAGTCTCCAGCTCTTTCCAATACGGGGAAATTCTTTTACTTACACATTTTCATTTAGCCATTAAGAAAACGAAATAGAATCGCATTTGTGGTATAACTATGAAAATTTGTAATTTAGCATGAAAAAAGTGCAGATTACTCGACGTGTCGACCACGCCAGAGGTCTCACTATTATTATTTTATTTTAAAAACTAATATCTTTTTTTAAACTTTAATAGTCTTTACCAAACAGTTTTAAGGTCTAGTTTTAATATATATGACCCATATCGCGAATCGATCCCGACCGAGGCCATATATTTCGAATTTTAAATGGCAAAAAATTGACCCCTGTGGTGCACGCCAGCAATGAGTGCCCGTGAGGTGACGCTTAGTAAACGCCCGCACGGTACAAATATGTTATCATTACCGAAATCTGTGTACAAAGCAAATTGGCACATGGTACACCCAGCAATAGGTAATATGCCGTGATGACATATTATTTATTTTTACTTTCCACTACCTTGGTAAGGGAGGTATAGGGATCGTGCTAAAAAACGCATATCAAAATTTTGATAAATCACCATGTTTTAAGGACCTTAGAATCCGATTTTAACATTTTCACGATGATGTCTGTGGGTGTGTACGTGTGTGCGTGTGTGTGCGCGTGTATAAGAGTGTGTGTATGTGTGTGAGTCTAACTCTAGTACTATCATTCAAAAAAATTTGAACCCATGTTTTCCTACCTTATTCTAATACGGAAAGAAGCCATTATATTTTAGTGTAAATCGGATAACCGGAAATGGAACTTTTCTTGAAGCTCAAAATAGTTTTTCTTCAAAAAATACCTTTAAATGTTATTTTTTCGCAATGTATGTTATTTTGCAAATTAAAGATTATTAAATTTTCTACAGGTTTGCATTAATACTTTTTTTTATATATTTTATGGATAAATTTATAAAATAATCTATAATTTAAATTCCGGAGCCTATGCTTTAAACACAACTCTTTGGTTACACAGTTTATTTCAAACGTATGTAACTGACAGATAAATGTCAAATAATAATCATTTTAAATTAATAATAGTAACGTTTCCAAAAGAAAATTGTAAACAACAAGTAAGAACAATAGTTATATGGAAAGGAACTTAATATAGTTGCCAGAATTAGTAAATGTAAATATTTAAATTAATAAAAGTGAAATAGCGGGAGGTATTGTGTTGGCCACATCAGATATTTTTTATTTATGTTGTAATTCCCCATGTTCATTTACAAAAAAACGCGATAATACATTGCTGTCAATCATTTTAATGTAAACATAGAAATGCATGCGCCTATGTTATATTGTATTAAACTACAAAATAGATTATATTTTTAGTTTCATTTAATTTTACTGAACTAAATTACTTCAGAGAACAATTCAATAATGTACAAGATTACATGATACAGATTAAACGAGTAAATTATTATTTGTATTTATAGAGTATTATTTTTAGTCTAATTCAATTCATGTGCTATTGATTACTCGAGTATTTATAAAACCTTCTACAAACTAAATGTTCGGTATCCTTTTAAATTTGACTCAGTGTGAAAATGTAGCTAAAATTAAATACATCATTAACTAGAGTGGAAAGTAACCCCTTGTTAAATTACTTTCGCCTATCCACCCCCTTCACAGATTAAATATATAAATATCATCACCACAAAAAAGAACAGAAAAGGGGGTTGTCGTCAAACTTTATCAACAGAAGGTTGACACACCCTGAAATGGGTAATAAGCATGACAATATATTATTCTTGGAACAAGTTTTTTGCAATTTTATTAGTGGCGTCACTCTCCTTAACATTTTTTTACTACAAGATCTTGGTTGTGTGAACGGACGTAGAAGCCAGTTCACAGTGAATTCACCCATTGATCACCGAAGACCTGATGTGATTCACCAATCATTCATCTCTCAATCTGATCATTCATTCATTATGTATAATATTATGCAAGATATCGTAAAATTATGCACTGTATGTAGTTTAGGATATTTTATTAGTTTTGGAGGCAATGTGCCAAGTATAACAGAATTTATTTTGTTTCTTCAACTTGCAAAATAACTTCTATAGCTACACAATAAATTACAACTGATTTTATCTGCCGAGTACGCCACTCCAAAAATGTTTAGAATAACAATTACGCGCGTCATTATTTAATCTCTCAAATAAACTTTTCCTTCGGACGTCATAGAGAAAATCTCATGTTGCTCGCCTTTTTTCAAGATTCATTACGATTCTTCATTCGTTCACAAACATATTTTGCATATGGAATAATGTTTAGATGACCAAGATGATACAATTTCGAACCAGTGGGTGTAATTATGTGCTACGAATTTAAGTCACGACTATATTCCATATTTGGTTTCGGTTGAAACATTACAGAATGCAAAACAAACTAAATTTTATACTTTGGGAATCGTGTCACGTTTGAAGCATACATTGAACTTACTTCATATCTCCAAAAAAATCCGTTTCATTCAAATTTTATAATTTCGCATTTTTAAAGCTTGAATTATAACAGTCATTTACGTACCATTTTTTGATTTTTTGCTAGGTAATACTGTATCAATTGGACAGGAAAATTGAAAATTGGTACACATATTTAGAAAAGTCCATAGAATCGATTGGCGCAACGCCCGTCCGTCTATTATTTACCATTCAATAGGAATAGACCATCAAAATAAAATAAAAAACTTGTAAGATTTACATTTAAAATAAAAAATTATATTTTGAAAACTAAGGCCCAAAGATTTTATTAATATTTTTCCGAAATCAGCGGGTTCGAATTAGGCGAATATGATACTTTTCATTTAAATACAGGCTGGTCGGATTTTTAGTGGGCTACTGAGTATTTGAAGGTACCATTTTCTGGTTTTTTGCTTAGTAATACTGTATCAGTTGAACAGGAAAATTGAAAATTGATACACATATTTAGAAAAGTTCATAGAATCGATTGGCGTAACGCCCGTCCCTCTATCATTTACCATTCAATAGCAATAGAGCACCAAAATAAAAAATAAGAAACTTGTAAGATTTCCATTGAAAATCAAATTTCTATTTTGATATGCGAATATGATACTTTTCATTTAAATACAGGGTAGTCGGATTTTTAGTGGGCTACTGAGTATTTGATTGTACCATTTTTAGTTGCTAATAATGCATCAGCTGGGCACTAATATCGTGTATTGACGTAAAATATGGAGGTAGCACATATCAGGTGAGGAAATCAGACCGACACATGATCTGAGATGTGTGTGTGTAGTTGTGTTCCATAACACACGTGCGCCTTAGGGTGAATGGAACACCCGGGGCAGGAAGTGGCAGAGGATCCCACTATATCCGGTACATTATGCAATAACAATCTCTTCAACAACACAACAACGCGGGAGGACGTGTTTGAGCACGTGCGCGACCCGGTTCACCCCCTATTTATTCAATACTTTATCCCCAACCACCCTGAAGAAAATACATTGTACAGGTACAATACAACACATTATCACTACTACGAATTAACCCTTTGGATTCCATTAGTATAAATAATCGCGGCTTTTACATACAGGGTAGTCATCGACACAGTCGTACGTAGTACTTTAACATGTAAAATCAGACTTTCCTAATTTCCTGCTTCCCTAATTATTTTCGTAAAAAAGTTAATTTATTTTAAGTATTATTAATTTTAGACAAATTAATAGGCCACGTTTGGACAAAGAGAAACTGTCTATGGTCTGCTTGTAGTGTTGCAGAGTTTAGGGCCCGATCCATTTTTGGGTGCGGAATAATTATCAGATAAACAAAATTTTCGGCTTTCCGAGAATTTTGGGGATAAGTTTTCCGAAATAGTCGTATCGTTTTATCATATTCGTTCGCATGACAATAAGAATAAGATATACATGTAAATA
Source organism: Harpalus rufipes (assembly GCA_951394225.1). Classification (NCBI taxonomy): domain Eukaryota; kingdom Metazoa; phylum Arthropoda; class Insecta; order Coleoptera; family Carabidae; genus Harpalus; species Harpalus rufipes. The sequence continues at coordinate 4,516,553 of OX596278.1, forward strand.
TGAAGAGAGTTTTCGTTTACGTTTATATTTGTTGGTGCACGTACCACGTACGCATGAGACATGCTGGGAGCGAAACCTGGGACGTTGTTCTCATGTATGTTTCCTTGGAAAGAATGTCACATATTTCCTTTAGCATTCATAGCATACATTACTGGTTGCCTGTTAAATCACTGACTAGTGACTATTGATTCCTTCATTTCATTGCGGTTGCGTTCTCATTGTCTACAGCTACACAACAAACCAATTGTTATGTGTACCCAACATTTCATATTCTATATTCATAATACATATATCATATTATATACGTATATTTAGATACGATCTTAGATCTTCTGTGCGACAAATCTCTATTTACATATATTTCAAAACATCTCTTTTTTACCATTTATTATGAACAAGTTGTAACATTAGGTTTGTGGAATGGGGATGAATTTTAATAAAATTCTTATTACTATATCATTGTCAAAAACTAATCTAAATATATAATTTGACAGTTTTGACGATTTGACAGTTTAGTCATTTGACAGCTTGAACTATTTGACAGCTTTATCTTTTAAAAATCTGTTGATATTGTAAATTTTACAGTTATAATCAGATTTTACTATGCAATTATCATTATAATAGCTGTTAATTTATGCGGCCGCTAGCTTTAAACAGCGGAGAAAGGAGTGAGTCATACTTCGTACAGGAATTATGAAATATAGGGCGCCACATAAATGTACATGTTTATAAAACTATTTTTACTAAATTTTAAACAACACAAAAACTCGAAGGACCGGCATAAAACGATTGAACGTCCCTGAAATGCGGATAAAGGAATGATGACATACTTATTTACTGCGGTCTAAAAACAGTTACTCCATCCAAAATTACGTATAAAAAGTTTGTATCTTCCCATGGCAATTCACGGCACAAAAATGCAACCTGCCTAGAATTTAATTCTGAGAATGGGAACCTATTTAAAGGTATTTCTCAATGACAAATTGATCCATCGTTTTTAGAACACTAATAAATATTGCCGTCGGTTTTTATCAGTTTCATCTAAAACGCGACAGCACTCAAGGCCTGAAGTAGTCAAGTACGTACTACTTGACGGTGTCTCCAAGGAATTCCCCAAACTATTACAACTATATCTGCATGCATGCGCTGCGTAGAGTTGAATTTAGCGTCAAGTAGAAGCGGCGTAACCAGTGCCGCAACAATTGAGGGTCCCATGGAATACAAGCAATCATTTTATTTTAAGTGCAGAAACGAAAATATTTTCGAGTGCACGCCAGTGTACATTGTGGGACATGTGATTACGTGCGTTTTCAGTATAGTTAATAAATCAAGCCCATATTAAGTTATCCGGTATAGTATTTAACAAAATTAATACAATTATCACATCATGTTTTTCATCGTGTACACGGAAACATCAAAATTACAGCATCCGTGACATAGTCATAAAATGTTATTGACTCAACTTCTCCGGAAGTTTTGAACAGATCGAAAAGGAAAATGATATTAAGACCGTTATCTTTTATCATAATACGTGACGAAAACTGCTGATGAACTCTCATGCAAATTTTGCAATATTTAAAAAAAACCTATCCCGGCGACTTTAAATATAATTATGATAAAGACTTGAAGTACAATGTATCATATAATGTATTTTATAAGCGGATATTGTATTACAGATTAAGCGAACTTCCAATAAAAGCAAAACGGTACTAGTATAGTCATCTACCGTTTCCGATAACAACTACTTTATATACATTGTATAACGTAACATATCGTATTTTATGAACGAAGATTGTATTACATGATCGAGAAACAAAAACAAAACAAAAACGATGGGAGTAGAGACATCTACTGGAGTTAACAACAACTTTGCGGAAACAAATATTGATTCACACAACACGATGATATAAGCCGTGTTCCTTCGGGCTGTGATTCACAATCTAAATCATCAAAGTGATCATGATTTAGAAGAAGTGTTTTTTCGTTTCTTATTTTGTGATCACTAGACAACCTTCCCCTTTCTCTTCTGAATCATCCTTTTTGAGTAATCACAGGGATTCATTTCAGAACAAATTTAAAAATGGCTTATGATAGGTAACATACTTCTTATGTTACCATTACCAAAAACTTTTTTTTTACTTCCATATAATCCATTTTTAATGTGTTGACTATAACACCTGACAGTAGATTTTTATAAAATAGAATAAATTAGTTTTGCATTGGTCTGCATATGATAATTGACGCTAGATGGTGTTTATACTATTCAAGTTGTTTTCTTGATATAATTTTAAAATCATGATCCAAAAGGATCATGATTAAACTAATCAGGATTCACAAAATCAGTCATAGCCCGTAGGAACACGGCTACAGTCACACATTTTAAAAAAGTAACACAAATATCTAACCAATATTTGATAGTTTAATTCCTATTTTTGGCTTTACCAAATATACAGAATGGTTGCGTTTAGGGATGAACATATATAGGAATGTAACATAGGATTTTAGTTTTATGCAATTTCCTGGTCTCCTATTCATTCGCCTGTCATATAAACAAAATATATATAACGCATAACGTAATCTGCACTAATTTTTTGTTGCAGTCTAACACTCGTACTAAGTAAAATATTCTTAACAATAATTAGACATTGAAAAAAAAAGTTCTACTCTGTATATAAAATGTTTTAAACTTATTTTACGATATTTGTGCATAGTAAAGATCAACATTTTTATACAAGTTGTCGAATAAATAACCTATAAGAAGTCGAGTTGTTATTTTAACAACCCCGGACCATCAAGTGCCGGGAAGTGATCCATTGATCGCGCACATATTTCATAGAGCCGAAATATATTCTGCTTTTTTAAAAGTACTTATGAATTAAGTTAAGATAGTTGATACTCAAATTCAATTAACATTGACTTTTTGACAAAACTTAAAATATATAAAAAAAATAAAAATAAGCCAGGCTCAACTGTGCGCGCAACAGCGGGATAATTAAATATTAAAAAATATGTTATTATTACTATTTTATTTTTATGATTATTATGCAGATTATTAATTTTCATTCTATAAAATACAAGAGCCTGGAATGCAATATGACATGCGCAAAATGTATACGACTACAGGCATGTTCTTTCGGACTGTGCTTCGCAATCTAAATGATCAAAGTAATCATGATTAAGAAGAATTATGTATTTTCGTTTCCTATTTGTTGTCCCCACTTTCTCATTTTGTGATCACTAGACAACCTATCCCTGCTGAATCATCCTTTTTGAGTGATCACGCGGATTAATGTCAAAGCAAATTTAAAAAAGGCTGACGACAATAGCTTTTCAAGCGTAGAAATTTATGATTTGTTGCATTAAAAGAAATATGATTTTCCTACCAACCGCCACCATACTTTTGAAAACAAAGAAAATATGTCATAATGAAAGATTTGCTTTAAGTAAACATACTTCATATTCCTTATCAAGAACATTTTTTTAGTTCAATAGCCGTGTTCCTTCGGGCTGTGATTCATAATCTAAATCATCAAAGTGATCATGATTGTGAAGAAGTATGTTTTTTCGTTTCTTATTCGTTATCCCCACTTTCTCATTTTGTGATCACTAGACAACCTTCCCCTGTCCCTCCTGAATCATCCTTTTTAAGTGATCATACAGATTCATTTCAGAGCAAATTTAAAAATGGCTAACGACAATAGGTTTTCGAGCGTTTTAATTTATCTTTGTGGGGTTTATTGCATCAAGAGAAATATAATTTTCCTACAAAAGCATGTAATGACCCACCATGCTTTTGAAAACAAAGAAATTATGTTACATAAAAGACTTGTTTTAAGTAAACATACTTCATATGTTACCAAGAACATTTTTTTACTTCTATATGATCCATTGTTAATGTGTTGACTATAACACTCGACAGTAGATTATTTATAAAATAAAATAAATTAGTTTGCATTGGTCTGCATATGATATTTGCCGCTAGATGGTGTTTATATTATTCAAGTTGTTTTCTTGATATAATTTTTAAATCATGAATCAAGAGGATCACGATTAAGCTAATCAGGATTCAAAAAATCACAATCACAGTCCGAAGGAACACGGCTTACATAAACCATTTTGAAAATAGTTGGAGGATGAAGTAAAATACTTAAGATCTTAGGGTATAGGGAAGAAGAAATCATCGACATGATAGCCTCTAGAATCGCGGTAACCCATAAACTTTTGACTAAAAACTAGGTGAATATAAATGAAGGCCTGGGAAAAAAACTGTTGGAAATTCATCAGATATTTTCAATCTCTGATATTTTCACGCGCATTGTTGATAGCACTGCCGCCCAGGTTTTGAGAAACATTCGCGATGATTTCTAATTTTCGACATTTTCTTTACTTTATTAACCTCACGATTATAACCATTAGCTGTTGCGATACCTAGCAGAATAAATATAATATGCAAATAGTTACGTGACTTGAAGCAAGCAGGCACCTCTAGAGTTTGTCTACATTGTTCGGCACGGAATCAATAGATGGTATTGCTCTCATGACCCAACTACCTTAAAAGAAGACGCCGTACGGACGAAAGGCAAGAGTTCGAGCACAGCTTGTCTTCGCCACCACTAAAGAGTTCGAGCACAGCGGCTCTTCACCATTGCTAGAGAGTCGGAGCCAAGCTTCCTCTCTAGTACTTAATACTGAATATAACACTTGACGCTAGGTGGTGTTTACATTATTCAAGTTGTTTTCTTGATATAAATTAAAAATTATAATTCAAAATGATCATGATTTAACTAATGATGATTCATAAAATCATAATCACGGACTGAAGCTTAAGCCGCGGAAGTCAAATTATGAATTTTGAATAACATAGTATGGTAGCAACTACCTTAAGAGGGTAAATATTGCATATTTTAAAAACACATTTAAATTATAAGGAATGTAAAAAAACTCACCGTATCTGCAGCGGTGAGATTGATACCCAGTCCTCCAGCCCTGGTACTGAGCAAGAAAACAAAGATGTCTGTCCTCGCCTGGAAATCTGCTACCATGTCCCTTCGTTCGGAAATTTTCGATGACCCGTCCAAACGCATATACTTGTGTTTTCTGTGCCACATATACTCCTGGAAGTAAACGAAACATAGTCGATAAAAACATATCATTTTACAAGAAAAACAATAATATACCTCAAGCAAATCGATCATTTTTGTCATCTGGGAGTATATGAGAACTCTATGCCCGCCTTCTTTCAAACGTTTGAGTAGTTGATCGAGGACTGAGAGTTTGCCGGCGTCCGTAACTAATGTTTCTTTATCTAAATTTAATAAAATATATAAGAAATGTGGATTATATTTTGTTGTAAATAGGGTTGCCACCTTTTAAAAATTGGAATAGAGGACATAAGGTATCACAGGAAATTATAAACACAACGTATTGGTATCAGTATCGGTGTATCCCTACTAAAATACAAAAATGCGAGAATGACACTGTTTGAAGAACATAGAACCAAAGTTGTGACCACACATGCCACATTCCAAATTATTGTAAAATATTATTAAATATTAAATTTTATTTAGGGAGGACATTTTCATCGCAAAAAAGAGGACGGAGGACAAAGTGAGTAAAGGAGAACGGGTGACAACCCTAGTTGTAAATGTACCAGGAACAATAATACTGGACCAAGATTTTAAGGGAGATCCTGCTTCAATTCCTCCTAGCATTGGAACATGACACAAATTATATTTAAGTTTTTCCCTGTAGTTTTCTATGTTGGAACACGAATTCCACACAGATTGAAGACCCTGCCAACTGTGGATTTGTACGAATTTCAGCCAATCCCATTGCGCTTTACGACTGTTACAATACATTTGTTTAGATCTAGTTTGAACCTAAAATTTTTCACATTATTGTACCGCATATTATAAAAATGATTCTTGTAGCTTACTTTTGGTGTTAAATTTAGTAAGAATCTGGGCACATCAGTTCTCTGGCAGTACAAAGTTTTGGAAGGCCTTTCGATATATGTAAATTCATTTACCAAAGGAACTACTTCGCCGTTATTATCTAGAACTTCTTTAGACTTGTCAGTGTTCAGATTTCTTTGATCGCCGATCCTACTTCTGATCATTCTGTGTTCAATTGTTTCGGGCATAGAATGATAAACATGGTCAATATGAGCGTAAGTTATGCTGTTTTGTTCTGAAACTGAAGTAAAAACCATTTTTCCCAATACATCGCTTGATTTTATTTGAGGCAAAGATAAACGAAATTCAGTAGAACTTAATAAGTAATCAGGCTTTGTACAATTTCCCCAATATCGCAAATAATGAAGTATATTCATAAAATTTTCAGTTTCGAAATAATGCTTCCATCTTCGAATTAAATCTCCGCTCATAATTTCGAACAATTCTGACGGAGACAGATTTAGGAAATTTATAAACGAAAATGTTTGGGAATTTAGAACATGTTTGCAGGTAAATATGTATAATAAGTTGTATAAAATGTGTAGTTTGCTGGGTAAATTGTGACACATTATACTGCACTCATATATAAATTTAGGAATGTCGTAATTTACACATTCCACAAATAGCGGAGATTTTGCGTCTCTCCTTTCGAAAAGTTCCGGATGATTGCAAACCTAACACAATTATAAACATTAAAAACAATCATTTGTATTACAGCTATTTTTGTTTACCTTTCTAAATTGCATGACAAGATTCATAAGATTAGAAGTGAAATTCCTATCAACAGAATGCGATTCACTTCCTCCTGTGATAGTATAGTGGAGTAGATCTTCTATTCTGATTTTCTTTTTCAAAGCCATGTAGAGTAATTTTTGACGAGTGGTCAAAGGACAGTACACCATGATTTCTATTTTGTCTGATAACTCGTTTTCTACATCTTTTTTTATTCGTCTGAGCATGAATGGCTTTAAAATCATGTGCAGGCGAGATAAATGTTCTATAAACAAAAAAATTACAAGTACAGATTTTCAAGGAGCAAACTTCGAAAGTTTTAAGATGTGGTTGTGGCTACGGTTGGAGAAGATTGGGTAGAGGGAGTCAAGAAAGAAGTATTTTGAAAAGAATAAGAAAGAGGAACGCTAACTGGATTGGACATATTTTAAGGAGGGATACAGGAGCAAACTTAGAAAGTTTTAAGATGTGGTTGTGGCGACGGTTGGAGAAGACTGGATGGAAGGAAAGAATTAAGAAAGAAGAATTTTGAAAAGAATATGAATGAGGAAAGCTAACTGGATTGGACATATTTTAAGGAGGGATACAAGAGCAAACTTAGGAAGTTTTATGATGTGGTTCTGGCGACGGTTGAATAAGATTGGGAGGAAGGAGTCAATAAAGAAAAATTTTGAAAAGAAAATGAAAGAGGGAAGCTAACTGAATTGGACATATTTTAAGGATAGAAACAGGAGCAAGTTTGGAAAGTTTTAAGATGTGGTTGTGGCGACGGTTGGAGAAGATTGGGTGGAAGGAAAGAGTCAAGAAAGAAGAATTTTGAAAAGAATATAAGAGGAAAACTAACTGGATTAGGCATGTTTTAAGGAGGGATACAGGAGCAAACTTAGAAAGTTTTAAGGAGTGGTTGTGGCGACAGTTGGAGAAGATTGGGTGGAAGGAGTCAAAAAGAATTTTGAAATGAATATGAAAGAGGAAAGCTAACTGGATTGGACATATTTTAAGGAGGGATACAGAAAATTATAATTTAACGAAAAATAAATGGAAAAAATGGACACCTGTGCAACGACAGAATGAGATCATGCATGAAATGATGGTTTAAAAGATCGTAAATGTAATGGAGAAAAATTAATTTGATACGGTTTTAATTTTTATTATTGTGATTATTTCTTACTTTCATCGATTCCAGTTTTATTTTCCGCATGACTTTCGATATCTTTAGAAAACCATTCGTTGAATTCGTCATGGGAATCGAATAAAGTAGGCATTATAAAATGCAATAAGGCCCAAAGTTCAGCCATACTATTTTGAATCGGAGTTCCACTCAAAAGTAACCGATTTCTACAACTGAACCCTAAAAGCATCTTCCAACGAACACTGCTAGTACTTTTTATCGCCTGAGCCTCATCCAAGATCATATACTGCCATTTGATCCTATTAAAATACTTAAAATCCGTAATAACTATTTGATAACTTGTGATTACTACGTGAAAACTAGCATCTTTTGTGTGCATATCTTTCTGATCCCAAAATTGCCGGAGAATTTTACGTTCATTCGGATTCCCCCAATATGGTACAACTTTAAAACTGGGGACAAATCTCTCCATTTCTTGCTGCCAATTGTGAAGAGTAGATGCGGGGGAAATAATGAGAAATGGACCCCACACGGAATATTTTTCAGCAATATGGCAAAGAAAAGCAATAGATTGGACTGTTTTTCCTAAACCCATTTCATCGGCGAGAATTCCGCTGATGCCTTGGTCGTATAAATTTGCAAGCCAGTTCATTCCGCGTAGTTGATATCCTTTTAAATTTCCTTTAAATAAAGATGGTTGAGGGTGCTCTTCATCACCTGGATTTAAATTCGTATCGGATAAGTCGAAATCATCTGATAAATCTTGTTTTATTTTTGAATTAGCTTGGATGTCAAATTGTCTCGTTCTATTTCTTTCGTTTGCAAAAGCTTCTCTAGCGTTTTTCTTCGCTTTGGCTTTCACTGATTCGCTGTCATAATCGTCAATATTTGCAAGTCGTGGGTTTTTTTCTTCGTCTAATTGGCTCAAAATTCTGAGCTGTTCTTCGGGGGAAGCTTTACCGAGCTTTTTAGACATAAAATGAGCGTATAGTTCAGTTTGGGTGATCAAAAAGTTGAGCTTTCTTTGTTGTCGTTTTGCTTCAATCATTTCAACATCCATTTTTCTCTGTTCTTCTGCTTCTTTTTCCATTCGGCGTCTTGTTTCTCTTTCCACGCGGTCGTAGCGTTTCCAATAAGACTGCATTTCTCGGGTGAGCCGTTTTGCACGCCAGAGAGTTTCTTTCATATTTTTTTGAGATTGCATTGCTTTTTGGCGACAAGACCGCATGCATAATTGAGCTGTTTTCTTGCAAGCAGCTAGCATTTCTTTATGATTGTTCGCTTTTGCGCGTTGTACCTTACCTATTTCTTTTTTGCACATTAAGATCCAAACTTTTCGGCGTCTCGCAGCCATTAATTCTGGATTTTTCTGGGAGAATTTCTTTTTGGAAAGTGATATACCGTTTTTCATTTCGAACTCATCGTCGAAATCTTCTTTAAACTGGGGTAGATCATCTTCCCAATCTAAATTGTTGTAGTTTAAGTATGATTCGTCTTGAGTATCTTCCATTTCTCTGGGTTTGATCGTTACCCGTTTTAATAACTTTTTGTCACTCTTTTTATCTTTCTCTCTTTTCCGTTTTTTGACATTAGGAACAGATTTTTGACGCTCTGGATATTTGTCGTAATTCGACAATATTCCAGCACTATAATACTGATACTGCGCATTCTAAAACAAATAAAATAATTGTCACGTTTAATTAACATTTTTGAGTAGTCATATTACAAATTTTCAATAACAATAACAATCTAATATTAATTCTAATAAATAATGATGGATAAAGTTTACATATAACTATATAAAACAAAGGAAGTTGACTTTTACTATTGTTTTGTTTCCATAGCATACTAGATATATTACTTACATTTTTATCTGTGTAATACTTTTTCTTATATTTGTTGAGCATGGCATGATGCTTCAACATGTCCAGATAATCATCCTGAGTAATTTCATCTGAAGAAGACTCATCTGACGAGTCAGTAGATTCCAATAAAATATTTTGTAACCATGCCCTATCGTGGTGAACATTAGAGAAATTGTACAATTTTGATCGGTCCAAAGAAACTCCTGCAAAAAATTTGAGGTAGATTGAAGCATTTTAAACGAAAGTAACATTCCTACCATCGGAATTGGTGGCCGGAAAATCGTCCAAAGAGTTAAAATTCTGCTCATATTCATCAGTAGAGTTCGAATCCTCATCGTTTATCGAACTGCCAATTGTTTGCTCTAAACATTGTAAAAATGGACTTAAATCTAAAGCTTTTTCTAGACGTTGAATATGCACCGGTTTTGCTACCTCTGGTACAGATATTGTTGGTTTATCAGCCATTTCTGAAATTACACATTTTCTTGCAATATCTACATACTATATTCTATTTTTTAACATCTCAAATATAACCAAACTTCTTACCTAGTTAACCTTACTTATCCCCTAATTTTACTTATTACTACAGCATTCAAAACATTCATACAAATTAATCATTATTTACAAATTGATAAATAATTCTGTATAAAATGATACATAATTCAAGCAATAATTCATTTACAAATATTTTTGATACAAACATACATACGAAACACACAGCAATAACTAATTTTAGGGCATGCGTACATAAATACGGCGTGCGCATGCGCATATAATTCAGCACTTGAAATTGAACCATGCTAACCGCGGTTACTTTTTCAGTAACCGGAACGCGGCCAAGGGTATAAGAAGGATCGTATAAACATTGCGTGCACCTGTCACGTGTTAAGATTTAGTCTGTCTTCATAGATTTCAACCACTTAAATTTTATAAGTTGAAGTTATCAAATGTTATGAGAAGCGTTCCGTTTTCCAGCCCGGTAACATAATAACCGCGATTAAACCGTAACCATTTTCAGTGGTTCAATTTCGGAATACACTATCAGTTGTTTCAAAGCAAATCTTTCAATTTGTAAAAATAAATAGACGTTTTAATAACATCCTGACTTTTTATGCAGGTGCTATCTATAATACTAATCACTAAAACATTCAATGTTATTAATGAAACATCATAGTATACGTTTAAGGAAGGGCGCCTACAGGAATTTTGTTAAGATGAGGCTGAAAAACAAATTTCCAGTCAGGAGGAGTGTTACCGGCGCATTTCACTACCTGTTGTACATAACAAAAATAAAGATTTCATCACCGCCGGTATTGAATTTTTTTTAGAATCGCAAAGGCGAGCTTGTTTTGTTTTTAAAAGTCTAGTATTTTTATTATTATTGAATAGGAAAATCCTACGTTTCGGCAACCAATCATCCTTCATTAGGAAAAATGAAATTGTTATTGTGATGAAAAATCAAACATTACAATAGTTACAAATGTACATCGTTTGAATTTAATTTTTTTAAAAACTTTGGCTATCACGCAGATCATCTTCAGAGCTAGGCAGAAATTAGTAGAAAATCGCCTCAAAAATAGCAATAGCCATGAAATTGAGACAAAATAAATAACAGATGTCTAACGGTTTATCTGTCATATTAGGGTAATTTATTTTTATTAGGTATTATTACAGTTAACAATTATCTGTTAATTTAAATTGATATATTTGTTCACTTGAACAGAAATTACAAATAATAAAAATAAATTAACATAGTTCGATAACATTTGTTATTTATTTTGTCTCAATTCCATGACTATTGCTATTTTTGGGGTGATTTTCGACATTTTCATACCTAATTTCTGCCGTTACAAGGCACACAAAATTAATTGATTCAGATGCATAATTTTATGCCCTACAACTTTTATTTGAAGCTTTTTTACCTAAAATAACTAGGGATGCAGAAAATTAGGAAAGCCTGATTTTACATGTTAGAGTCGTATGTTCGGCTGTGCCGGTCACTACTCTGTATATGCCTTTTACAAAAATATAACTTTGTAACTTGAGAACTAGTGGTTTAAAAAATATTTTCTTCTCTAATCGGACATCCCCCTGGGTCTTCTATAGGATTGTCTTATAGCATTTTATTGTAACTTTAATAATTTAAAAATTATTTTGTTTTGTCGTAATTTTAACTAAGATACGAAGAACCAAATGAACTGGGATAAAGAAATGTAAGTGAAAAAGGTTAATAGAATTTATATATTCTTTTTATTAACACAAATATAATGCAACCTCTTACACAATGATTTTAACTATCAGTAAGTAAAACCAAGTGTAAAATCACTTTTAATTGTAAATACAGATGATGTACACACATGTTACTTAATTATTATGTATACATATTTTAAATATAGAAGTAATACTTGATAATCTTGTGCTTGTTGCCATTGGAGACATTAATGTCACTGAAGACACACATCATCCGTATTAATTCGTAATAAAGATATATTATATAAAAAGAAACTATATTTTATATATTTATATTATATAAAAACACATGATACATGATTAGGAGATTCTATGAGCCCAATGAGAAATAATTCAACTGGTAGTTTTTAATAATTTCGCAGACTTTAAAAACTAATTATTATAATAAAGTATAATCCATATTTTCATAATATCACACATGTATAATAATTGATTGATTGCAGAACATAAAGTATTTACATTAAATCTCTATAAGTTTACTTATACAATTATAAAATGTTTAGCTAATTTTTAAAAATAAAAAACATTTAATATCCAGTTTGAGCAACAGCTACCACAATTCTAAATTTGAATGAATTTCATACATTGCCAGGTGCCCACAGAATATAATATTCCATTCAAACAAGCTCATTCTCACAAACAATATTAACAGAAATGAGAACATCTAATGTCGACCATTTCAATAACATTCACTCAACAGCTGCCAATGGGTGGACGGATACTATACTAGTTCTCTATAACGACTTTGATTTCTCATATTCATATTTCGACAGAAGGATATACACAGATCGTGGTACAGTGGTCAATCTACCATCACGCGATGAATTCTGTAGACACCAAAGCACTAGACGAGAGTAAAGAAACCACTGTTACTGTTGAAAACTGGACGAGCAGAGCTAACAACGGATCAATTTCACATTTACTTATTGTTAGTTAGGGTAGGCATACAGGACAAAGGTACAGGTTCCGATCATGTTGTGTGTTGTGCATTAAACATCCATAAAATACTTTGTGGCCGTTAGAAATCAGTTCGTCCTACAAGACCTACAGAATCTCCCATAGATTGAATGGTTATTGTTATTGTATAGCGGCTACGAATGCGCAAGTCCAACGGGGAGTTTGACACATCAGATTCGATTTCTGGCTGACTTGCTGGACCACATATACCAGATACAGTCATAGTTACACTACGCTTAATTGGTCCAAATTATTCAAACATTTTATATGTTTCGTTTTGATGGCCGTACGAAATATGCAAATGTCGATGTATTATATATATGTAAATGGTTCTTATTATAAAAACTAAGTCTAACACATCAACACTTAATTTTATAGTAGTTAATATACAGCACGACTTTGCGTACTTTCTGTACATAAATAGTGATATATCAATCGGTCCTCATACAGAATATAGTCTCTAGTTTATGGGACAATGATGTATATGTTTTCTACATTCCTAAACTATTAAACTACCGATATCTGTAGACATAACACCACTGCATTCACTCATTTTCCACGCTAGTCTTTGAAATGGTCACGATACTTTTGCTTGCAAATATGATTGTCCCGATTTAAATCAACTAATAATACTCATTTTAGAAACAATTTAGACGCGTGTACACGTGTGCACATCAAAGACTCGAACTCTCAACATTGTAAAACTCCGTATTTCATTTTAATATACAAATCAACATTTGTAAATGAGAAATCGCGGTTGAAATGACTGCAAAGCGGGTTGTAAATAATTAATGGAATATAGCACAGCCAATATTATGTCACACTACATGGAAATAGGCGTTTTCGCCATGCTCATCGGAGTAACTACAAATCAGTAAGATTTGTGATATGAGCGATCCAATTCGATCGCATGCCATCATAATCATGACTCAAAAGAACTAACCCTGTAATCATAACAGCTTTCTATTCAAATTTATTTCACCGAAAGTTCTCTATTGAATTTTTTACTATTAACATTTCATCTCTAGAGCGGCACAAAAATATGGGCCGATGCCAAACAGTATTATACTGCAAAAAGTAAAGGATATGCCGCTTTATCATAATTGCGATATTTATAGTTCATTTATAGTTTTATTACTGTACCCGACAGAGTCAAAAAATTTGACTATATTAACAGCTCGACATCGGCAGAAAGGTCAATCAATGATTTACAGTACTACCCGCGGTCGACAATTCGAAGAAAAACTGGGTACGATTCAGGTTAATATGTATTTAGAGATGGGTTTGTGTGCGGATCTGGTTCAAGCATCAATAAAATTTACGGTTTTGTTCCGGGTTCAAGTGTTGGGTTTCTTTCGGTAAGCGATCCAATTCGATCTGATTGAACAGATCCGATCGCATGACGTCACAATCATGACTCAAAAGAACTAACTGTATAATGATTACAATCATAACATATTTTGAAACTGTCAACCTGTTTGTGATCCGGAGCATGGCGAAAACGCCTATGGAATAGACACTTACAAAATTGACATCACACGCAAGAACATCTCGATACAAACCCCCTACTGTTATTACTGCATTAAAAATTAGTCTAAAACCAGATGTGCATGGAGTAATTAATATAATCATCAAATGACATTTACATCGTTGAATTTGTACTGTGAACCTTTACTTCTAAGCAGTGTCGTTAGATACGCTATGTGCAAACTGCACTTGTGTAAGTGTCTATTTAAAAAGCGGAAACGTATAACAGGATTGCTGAAAATAGCAAAGGTACGATTTTACTAGCGCTGTTCACCGTTCACGGGCAGCAGTTAATAACCAATAGCAACGAAAATTATATTAACATTTAATAAAGAATTAAAATGTTTCATACAATTTCAGCATCGGAATCAACTTTTCGGTCATTTTTCAGTTGCTGGCCGAACCCAATTAGTAACCACAGACGCGTTTCATTTTTATTGAAGCTCATCATTGTGGTATAACTGTCGTCTCTTTGCGGGGAGCGTGATGTTTGCCGAATGCAATTGCTAGACCAATCGCATTCATCCATTCATTGTGTTTGGCGAACTTCGGTGCGAAACGCGACCATTGATGAGCTCCAATAAGAGCGAAACGCGTTTGTGGATACCAGAAAAAAAAGAAAACAAGTGTCATGGCTACTGCTACTAATTAACGGCACTTTTGAAATTTCTTTTTAAAATTAAGAAGAAACTAAAAACTAAATCCCTATGTTCACCCCTAATCCTGTATCTGAGGTTAGGTTCTGGGTTCACTAAAATATTACGGTTTTGATTTAGTCCAATGCCCTGTGTTTGAAGGTAACTCTGAATTTTAATTCATTAGTACGATATTCGTTGCTGTTGGTTACCAAAAACCATATCTTTATGTGCAAAATCATGAATACGTATTTTACGGCAAAAACTGATACGGCTTGGACATCGTATAAAAATATTAACAAAATTGAAATATATACGTGTATATATGTACAGTTTACACATTCTCCCGCACTCTCTCATCTAGTATCTAGTTCATTGTTCTATCACGCATATCTACGATCAGTCTATAAAAAATAGCTATTTAATTTAACATAAATATATTCGATACATTTGATAACCGGGTGATGAATCTTCAATCGGGAAACGATGACATATTTAACATATTCCTTATTTTTGAAGTCTAATACAGTAATACTATTTTAATAATACATTTTCACATTATGAAAAATCATATGTTTTTGCAGCTAGATTGAGTTCTTTTCGTTAAACAATCTAAATATTATTCGACTATGTTTATCTCGATTTTTTTTTTTAAATGAGGTAAAATGAAACAATCAAGAACATACTGCAAAAGTGCGCATGCGCCTCAAGCTTAATTGTTTATTTCCAAGATTGAACAGGATTTTCAAAATAAAAGTGGCTTTAAACGCAGAGATAAACACAGTCATAGAAAAGTTGTCCTACGATGCGTCGCGCTTACGTACACAAAGAATGAAAACGAAATATGATGTTACGCGCGAGTATTCAACACTCCTAACTCAATTCCTTGCTGCTGCTGAGTGGTAGACGGTCAGGCGACCGCGTGTCTGGGCCCCGATGCCTCCATGCCCTCAGGAGGCACCCTCACGCGTTCATTGCTGATTCCGTTGACATTACCGTTCGCCATCGCGTATAAATCAGGGGCGCCTTCTGTTGGACTACACAAAGCTTGCAGGGCTAAGTGCAACCGCATGTAGTCTGCGCAGCTGCCCCAAACGCCCGGTCGGCGATTGTGGTATAATTTAGAGTACATATACATGTCTGCGTGGTTGTCGTATGCTAGATGTTTTGTAAGGGTTGTTAACACGCAGTAGGTTGCTGCCTCAGCTCCGCCAAATCTAAATAGAAAACAAGTTTGTTTAAATAACAATAATGATTTCATTTACATTTTTAACAAATGCGTATTAGATATTTTCATATATTAATAATAACGAGATATCGGTGCAGTAGTCAACACCTGATTCATAGTTTTTACATTCATGTATTATGTATAATGTTGATACAATACGATCTATTCTAATGAGATCATTAAAAATCTATATCTATCTTCAATTATTGCGACGTTATTTCAATCGATCATTTCGAAAACAGGGTCATCTCAACATTTTTTTTTAGGAATTGAAGCTTCCTTAGACCAACAAATAATGTTGATTACCCAAGAAAATTGTATCAATAGATTCTAAAAAGAGTTTTACTCAAAAATGAACGATTGCCCTACTGTCCTGGTACTTCCACAGAAGAACTATAATTTTCTTCATTTTCCGTAACATTTTCACACATTTTCCATTGTGCTCATAAGTACGGAAAGTACATTTCAAGATCGACGTTTCCGAAAATAGTTGGGAAATACGGTACGCGAACTGGAAGAATATGCCCCAAAAAGATAAGAAGACATACCAGCAAATAATGCTGCCCACCAAGGAAAATTGTATCAATAGATTCTATAAAGTTTTACTCAGAAATGAACTATTGCCCTACTGTCTTGCTACTTCCACAGACGAATCACCTGAAGTACTATAATTTTCTTCATTTTCCGTAACGCGAACTGAACGAACATGCCCCAAAAAAGGTAAGAAGGGAAAAACAAAAAACAGGTTTGGCAGAAGTTTTTAATCAAAGTAAAAAAATTGAAGCACCCTTAGACCAATATGCCTACCAAGGAAAATTGTATCAATCCTATAGAGTTTTACTCAAAATGAATATTGCTCTACAGTCCGGCTACTTCTATAGACAAAGCAGCTGAAGAACTATAATTTTCTTCATTTTTCGTAACATTTTCCAGTGTGCTTATAAGTACGGAAGGTGTTTCAAAATCGACGTTTCCGAAAATTGCAAGGAAAGAAGACTAAATAATAAAAAAGCGACAGAGTTGTTGATGTTGAAGAGCAAAAATGTATTATGTTTTATTATTATAAATTATTAGTAATGAGGCATCGGCTTAACAGTCAACACATGATTCATGCCTTTTTTATTCATGAATAATGTAAATTAAGTAAAAATGTTGACATAAATGATTCAATTTGTTGAAAATGTCGCTTACCTATCAATGACGACCATGGGTCCGTTTTGATATCCTAGCTGCAATTCCTGAACAGTATTCGGCAGATGGAAAATATCCATTATAGACGAACAATTATGTGGCCAATTAGAACATTGAACCATTCTAACATGTAACTCATAATCATCTTGAAGAGACTGCATGGTGAAATCTCTTGTCACATAATATGTCTGCACTTGTTCACTCACTAATTTTACTTTATAATTTTCTGCATCAATGCTATTTTGTTCTGTTGGCCAAAATGCCTCAAAATCTTGATTATCAACAAAGCTCAACATTACAATAGTTTGAGCATTATGATCCCAAACCATCTGCCAAAAATCTTTTACTGTAGCTTGAACTGGATGTTGGGTGATGATAAATTCACGTAAACTATGAAAACCTTGCATCCAAGTTGCATTGATATAATCGGAGCCGTCTTCGCCCGGTTTTGGAGTCAAATGGACTCGGGAACTTTCAACAGGCAAAATATCAGGGTTGCGGTTCTTTGGTTGATTGATTACTTTATTAGCCGATACCAAGTTGAAATCTTTACACTGGAAACTTGTCACCAACTGAGAAAAAAAATATATTAAAACTGGACGCTCAATAATTAAAAATATTTACCTTAAATTGTGTTTCAAGCGACTTCCAGTGTTCGCATTTTTCATCGATAATATTTGAATGTAAAGCCTGAACATATCTCGGTATTTGTTCTTTATTAATATTTGTCTCGCCAGATTCAATAGCCTCAAGAAGAGCATCATGTATGAAAATATATTGTTCTTCGGTTTGCACCAAAAAATTACGTTGAGTGCGTATATGGCGCAAAAAACCAAAAATGTTCACTTCATTTCGGTTACGAATTTGTTTGAGCATCGCGTCTAAAACAATGTAAGTTCCAGTTCGCCCTACGCCAGCACTGCAGTGCACAATAATTGGACCAGCGTCCGTGGGGTTGGCTGCAGATGATTTCTTCACGAAGTGCAACACGGGCAACGGATGGTCGGGGGTTCCGTGATCCGGCCAGTTGGTATAATGATATTGGTATACGAGCTTTTCAGCAGCACCTACTTTCTTCTTTTTTATTCTAAGATGCTTGATTTGTAAAGTGCGTACAGTATAAGTCGCCATTACATCTTCTTTGACTAGTTTTACTTGGATTACACCATAAGTTTCAATTCCTTCCTTTGGCCAATACATATCACATTTTCTCTACAACCATTAAAATCCCGTGTCACTAAGTTTGGAAAATTCCTACGGCTTTATTGTTAATTAAAAACAAACAATGTATTTTGCGAAATTAGAAGATAGCATTTTTATGCATTGTTAAGTGATTGCTAAAACCTGAATGTTGTATTTATATTTTTATGATAATGAATGAATCAGTAAAAAAGCAAATGATATCAAACCAACACACAAACAACAAAATCATCAGAACTGACCTCATAGCTTTGAACAGCTATTACAGAATTTGGCTGTTTTATATATGAACCCTAATAATAGAAACTAAATCACTCATAATATTTTTTAATTATAAATGATGCCGCTAAAGCAGTGGCGGTTCATTAAGTTTTACTGGGTCAAATATATGCACTTACCTACATCCATCTGGTCTGTTTCGGACGACCTTCTCTTTATTTCCAAACGTTTTTCATAATTTAATGCATTATTGCTTTTTTAGTTTTTTAATTTCTTGCCATGATAAAATACACAAACGAACTTACGTTGTCACTATCCGCGAATAGGGTGGTTACAATTTGTTTGTCTTTGACTGATGCATAGGGCTTGTATATTTTTTTTATTTAACATTACTTAAACAGGCGGAACCCAATACAAGTAAATACGAAGACATATACGAAATAAAACAATAAAAAAAATAAGTAAATCTTTCATCGCGAATCATTTGATTATACAGATTTACATATCATATGTGGGAGATTTCAATAAAATATTAGATTAGGAGCCTCATAAATATTATGTCAGTGAGTGTGAGTGATTTCTTCCAAATGTAGACTGGGATTAGAAAATCGAAAATTGGGTTTTAAATTATAAATATTAAAAAATAATGTATTATAGTTGTGTAAAATGACATATAAGTCAAATGTAAAAAGTTATGTTCTACAATTTCCAGATTATGAGGACATTTCAATAATTAGTGAATTTGCACGTTTAAATTATTTAAATATACTATAATAGGTTAGTGTTTTACAACTAACAAATGTTTTGGTTTAAAAATAATGTACTCTACATATTAATCATGTGAAATTTAAATGTGTTGATTGCAATAATGAAATGCTTAACAATATAATCACAAATTCAATCAATAATAAGCATTGATATAGAAAAATATTAATATTTATCAAAATTTAAATTTTATTTCAACAATTATCATTAAATAATAATTTCATAACTTTATTCATTGTTTATCAAGTTTCTGGTTACTGTTTTCTCTCGTGGAATATACTATAAGGCATAATAAAGACAAAATAGTAAAATATTTAGAGTTACGAATCAAGAAACTTAACATTTTATTAGCTGCAGTAGTTACAGTAACAAAATGGCCATTGAAATTTAATCTTGGATGGAACAGGACGCCAAAATTAGAGCGCGTACTCGTGTCATAATGGAACTTTATTAAAAATAATTAAATTAACAATATTTTATTATTTTAATTCCGTCGCTTTCTTTTCTAATTTGATAAATTTGGAGGCGATTGACCAAATGGAGGAACCGCCACTGCACTAAAGTATGACATATAAAAAACAACTCACCCTTCCGCGTTCAACAAGATTAGTAATCATTACAATTATAGCAACTCGTTGTTCCCAAACCATCCGCCAAAAACAGTCGAAAGTAGAGGGCAAAGGTCCTTGAGTTCCAATATAAGCCCTTGAACATTGAAACCCATCGATGTAGTTCGCGTTGACATAATCCAAAGATTTCTTCTGTCCCGGAATGGACAACAGCTGCACTCGGCTGTGATCATCTGAAATAAACATTGGGGTCAATGCCCTCATTGGAAACCAGTTTTTCTTCTCACTTACATGCAATGATATTGAGATATCGGTTTTTGGCACGGTTGTCTGGGTGTTGAGAATGTTCGGAGGGATACTCATCTTGAGTTGATTCTGTCTGGATGGCTTCGTATTCTTTGCTGAAGCCAATATCGCCGTCAGCGTGAAGCTCTGCCACATGTTTTACAAATTGATGGACTGGAATCGCCCCCTTGTACTCGCTAGAGCCTTCGGGGACGGCGTTCCAGTCTATAGTTGCAGTTGGAACGCTGCAAGGTGGATCGTCTAGGTAGTAATAGGCCGCGTGGAAGCATTTCCTAGAGGAATGACAGTGTGTAAATCTCAAGCGATATCTGGAAGACCATTCTTAGTAAACATGCTTTATTTTAGACTATGTTATGGGCGCCAGCAGACACGACGGAATCAACTGTTCCAATAGGTTTCAAGGTAAAATTCGTGTCCACTTGCTCCCTATACAGTGTGAACACTGAAAATCGCGACAGACATTTAACATGAGAAAACATTTTTTTTTACAAGACTATAGTGGAGATTTTGATATAGTTAGAAAAATTATTTAATTTGGCATCGAAGAGTATCTAAATACTTTTAATTTATTAAAATTAGTAATCACGGAAACGCATTCAGTAGCTGAGTTGGTTAGATCGAGATACCATATTAATAAATATTATTTACTTTATAAAATGTATTATTAAATAAATTACAAAATTAAAACGTAAATTATTTGCTAAATCAAGTATTTTGTAGAATTTACTATTTTTATATAAATTTTAGTTTTATTAGGTACTATAAATGTTCATATTTTGCTTCTCGTAGATTTAGTCAATAAAATATTTGATTTACCAAATAAATGTTTAAATTTTTAAATTTATTTATTAATACATTTTACAGAATACAAAAAATGGTTTTTTTTGCACGCGCCAAAATTGACAAGTCTTTAAAATGAGTTCTTTATACTATTTTTTATAGTTTGCATAACTTCCTAAAAGAAATTCTCTACATTGTGGTCAGTATACTTAAGGTTAAGATCTTGTTTACAAGAATTTGGATATACAAATTTCAATACTACTAGTTCCATCTATGGAGCAATTGGGTTTCGTAATGACTTTAGCTACTGAATGCGTTTCCATGATTACGGTTTTAAATAAATTATAAGTAATAATTTTCAAATAGCACTTTTAATTAAATTAATCTTTTAACCACTATACACTTACGAAATATTGTAAAAAACTATTTTCCCATGTTAAACACCTATATCACGATTTTCACTGTTCACCTGTATACAAATGTTAATAGTTGGAAGCATTAGTATCAGATATCTGCCTACCTCCACAAAATAAATGCAGTAATAGCCAAGAGGAAAGCAAAAGAGGCACACACTACGCCCGCAATCATGCCTGCAGTTAATTCATTTGTCGTACGACGAAGGGGTTGTATTTTATCGCAGTTCGATTGCACTAAAATCTTCTTCGGATCTGAAGCTTCGCCTTTTATGTATTTTTTGTCGTTGTATGAGCTGCGCGATGATGCACTGATACGTATTTCATAAATCGTATTAGCTGTAAGGTTCTTGATTGTTATCTATAAAAAAATG
The DNA here is from genome assembly GCA_951394225.1 of Harpalus rufipes. Classification (NCBI taxonomy): domain Eukaryota; kingdom Metazoa; phylum Arthropoda; class Insecta; order Coleoptera; family Carabidae; genus Harpalus; species Harpalus rufipes. The sequence goes on from OX596278.1 coordinate 4,538,650, forward strand.
ATTCATATAATAACAAACATTATTCGTGAATTTATAATCAGGGACCTGAATAATATACAGATTGATTCATTGGTTTAGTCTTGTTTAATAACTCTATTATTATAAATATAGAAAAAAAATTCAAACAAAGTTTGTTTTATATTAATATGTTTATAAATCTGTAATATAAAACAAACTTGATTTGAATTTATTTTCGATATTTAAAACAATCGAGTTATTAAAGAACAGGCCCGATGAATCACCCTGTATTTTTTAGGTTCGAATTTTTGTTCACAGTCTCGATTTTGTTATTTTAAATGCTGGATTTCAAATTGAGAATTAAAATTTTTCTTCACTCTGTCTCAGAGTAGATTTCAAATTCTACTGATCCGGAGCAGTAGAATTCGTGTCTATCGTTTACGCTTGACATTTCTTTATTACGTCTAGTTTGAAAAATTAATAATTTAATTTGAATTTACAGTTTATAATTATATACAATGTGAATCTGGGAAGATGCCCCCCCCCTTAATTTTTTTATTATAATAGAAAAAAATGGATCATACAATTTTTTTACTATTTTTAAATATATTATTTGATGGCAGATGTAGATATTTTTTATAAACTCAAGTTTACTATAACTTTTATTTTTTAAGTTTAAATTTAATTGTTGCTTGTTTAATGTGTTTTTTAAATTTATAAATTACTTATAATTTTTCACATAGCCACCTAGAATATTTGAATAAAAAATAATTCCAGGTATTTTTCAATTATCTGATTTTTCTTAAATTTTTGATAATTCAGGTTGAGTTCAGGTCCCTGTTTATACTTACTGCAGTGTCCAAGTAGGTTGTGGACGAATTCATAACAATACTATCGTTAGAATGGTCGCTAGTGTAATTAATATAGTAAAAATCAATGGAATTATAGAATTCTTTTGGCCGTTCCCACTGCAAATAAATAGTATCTTGAGTTGCGCAAGTCAAATTTAATATTCTCGGAGCACTGGGTCCACTGATATCAGTCTTACTAATAACTGCATCAGATGGCTCTCCCTCATTTTTCAGTGTATACGCTTTCACCCATATTTTATATTCGTTGTTTGGCTCTAGAAAAAAATAAAATAATATGAAACATTTATTCCTCAAACATTAAGTTAGTACTTACTTAAGTCCTTTAACGTGTAGTGTATATTTGGAGAACCATTCCCCAGTTTTAGAGACTGTACGTCGGTGTAATTAGCAAACATGTAGTATATCCTGTACCCCTCAATGGCACCATTTGCACGTTGGGGTTCCATCCATGCCAAGTTCATAGAATTCTCAGTAACACTGAGCACAGACAAGTTCAGGGGTTTGCTCGGAACTGAAAACAAAATTAAAACATTAACATGCCATCATTTGCAAAACAAAGAATTAACATAACAAAGAAAGGGGCTCAACTAAAATTGTACCTGGATACGAGTACTCTGTATCTTGTTCGGTAGTTGTGCTAAGATCATCGCTATTTACGCAGGTGTAAACGATGGCAAAAATCGCTATCACTAGCTTCATTTTTAATACTGGGAATTTCACGAATTACAATAATAAACACTCATACATAAACTTTACAGGTATTTTTATGTCGTCCATCTTTGTGAATCTGGGATAAACACAAGGCAAAAGAGTAAACGACACCATTTTCAAAATAATTAGCAAGTAGATGAGAGTTAATTTATTACTGCTTAATTAATATAACATTGACGGCAAATTGAGATGATGATCTGCACCACCCTGCCCGCGCCGAACTGTGACAGCACTACACCAGCATAGTGAACAGAACACCGAGAACGACCGAACACCGGCACAAAGGAGCACCAGGGAAGAAGAAGAGACGCGCCACAGATTCAAATGTGGACTCCTTTTTACACCGTCTTTCAAATCGATATTATCATCTTTATTACATCTCATTTACTTCTAAATATTTACGATTAATTACTACACACATTGTTGATTCAATACTATACTTTTTATAATAAAATATCACTAATAGAACATAATTTTCGCAACTTTATGTTAATTTGTAGTTCCGCTCTTCACCACTCTTTAAGTAACTACAAAATTGTATGAGTGTTTATAGTTTGTAAAATATAGTATATATTTTCTATAATGAGTTTTAATTTTAAAAATATGTTAAATTTTGGAAATTTTTGTGCAAACACAGGAAACTTGTACATAATACTAAGCGTCGGCGTCTGCGCCGGTATTTTTCGCCGCCCATCGACGCCGGAGTTCCATTTCGAGCGAGCTGTATGCCAGCCATGCCGTAGCAATATTGATTCGGAACAAGTAGAGTATGCAACACAACGGAGCGGCTTTGTTGCCATTGTTATGACTATTATAATTATACCACATTATTATATAAATACATGCGACTATCGAGCCTCTATTTCCATTTTTAATTGAGACAAGTCATCAAAAAAACGTATAATACTTGTAAACAACAAAAAAAACTTATTACAGATAGTGTGCTTGTAATACACTTGCGTAGTAAAAATTGCGGCAAAACATTGTCGTGTGCTCTTTGCGTATTGGAATTCCTATTAAGTAAAGTTTTGCGCGATAAAAAATACCAACAAAAAAGTTTAACAATGTCATTAGCAATTTAGAAAGTATTTTTTTCCTTTTCGATTTAGTTAAACACGTCGAGTGTGCAAGCATTAACAACAATTACAACTTTGGTGTTTGGTAGCAACTACATGCAAGATTTCGTGACAACTTAATTATTATGAGAATAAACAATACTTATGTCGCTATCTGCGCGCGAATTATAAACGAATTAATGTGCAACAGACAGCTTTGGTACTCGATAAATTAAAACATTGCTCGCGTGATCGCAAAACAGTAACCCGCGTGCAAAATGAATAAATTGCATAGGAGAGGCTGTTCGTAAATCGCACATAAATAATAAATAATAATAGTAATCACGTAGACGAACAAAACGAAGGACTTGCTAGTTGCTTTCCTGAAAGAATATAGTGTTCAAACAACCACCAAAACTGTTTATTGTTTTTGAATAGATTAAAAAATTATTCATTTAAAAATTACAGTAAATAATATTCCGACCGGCCTAATTTTAAGGGTCGACCAACTGGAAATTTGCGTGGTTGTCCGATGGCCGTATCTGGGCCTGCTTGCAACTCTTAAAAAACTCGACGAAAACAATTATCGTACCTAATGAAGGATTTTATAAGGAATCTAATTTTTATAGTACAAGACTCTATTTTTAATCGTATAGGTGTGATAAACAGTGGCGGCGCTAAGGGGGGTCAGGGTGAGTACGTGCCCACCCTAAAAAGCCTAGTGCCCACCCAAGTGCTAACGCACTACACCCATTAAAATATATATTTTTTGTATTCTTCTACTTTTATAAAATTTGTGAATAAAATTTATCTGTGACAATTGGTGACAGTTTTGAAATTTCTTGTTTAAAATTTGGGAAAAGTTCCAAAAAGACCCTATTTTGTATTGGTAGCGACATCTCGAACTTTTGGCCAAAATCCGAAACAACATATGATTTTTAAATAAATTGTTAAAAATTATACTAAAATCAAATGAATAAAAGAATATTCCTATCTTGTTGAAAATTATATAACCACCCAGTTGTGGGTGGTAAATATCTACTCATTTAAGGGTTGAATATACAGTTTTAATTTTGCTAAAATTGGATTCCTAGATTAAACTACATTATGTGTTCAAATTTTAGTTAAAATATCTTGACAGATATACTTTTAAAATAATTATTTGATAATCTTTAGTTCATTTACCTTTGGAAATACTGATAAATATTGTTTTACAAATTTATTTATTTGCAAAATTGAGATATGTATATAAGAATAGAATCCAATGGTGTTATCGACAAATTTGTACCTCCGCCCATTTTTGGGTAACAATTAACTATTAATTAATTGGCGGGAGGTAACATATTTAAAAATATATATTATAATTTATAACCATATGTTTTATTAAGTAAAAACCATAATTTCATTAATTTTGCATTAAATTATGCAAATTTTGATATCTGTGCTGACATCTGTAGTCAACAAATGTGTACTACATACGTGAAAATTTTATAAAATATTTTAAATTATTTTATGTATCCTGAGATATTCAAAATCATTGATTTATGATATAATTTATAATAGTTTTTAATAAAATATTTTTTGTTTGACAAACATAGTCCCAAGAACTAGGAAATGGATTTTTTCAAAATTGTTAATACCAATTTAATACTACTAGTGTACTCTATGGTGAAAATTGTGAACTATTTTTTAATGTGTTGTAAACAAGTACGTTGATATATCGTGTACCAGTACCAGTAGTTTTCGAGATATGACGCTGGGAAAACTTGGTCGTTGCGTTGCATTCGTTTCCGTATCACATTTTTTTGTAATCCTAATTCATGGGATACAAATTAATAGCACATTTTATTGATTATGGATCGTTTTCTTCTACTTTTTATTCCCTCCGAGTGATTAATAAAAATATGTAATAAGAGCGCTTGATAAAATTATTGATTTTTTTTTTAATAAAATTTATCTGTTTTTAAAAGTCCTGTAGCTTCCAAAAATATTAATGTACGATCTTATAGAGAATTTTATGAGACGTGGCAAAGAAAAATATGTAATAAGAGCGCATGAAATTATTTTTTTTGTAAGCAAACTTTCGTAATTTATAATCTGGTAAATGTCAAGTTGCATACTGAGTTCTGTGTATTCCATTTGAAAAGACTACTGAATGAATGCATGCCTGTCTGTGAATATTTATGTCTCCTAGACGTCCTGTGGTGGACGTAACTCCTTGCAGTTTCAGTTTTGCCCATTTCATTTGAATCAATTTCAGTTTCAACGTTCAGATGGCATTAGGAAATGAAGGTCGTTTTCGTTCTCGTTCTCGTTCAACTTATGGAGTGTAATTTGAGCGAGTGAGATTCTTCCATCGTCTCGTCGTTTACCCGGTTTAGGAAAGCATTGAGAGATGCATTCGAAACTTACCTCCTTCGTCTGTCATCACGAGTACTGTTGTGCTGGGTCCTGGTCCTTCTGGGTTGAATACAGATAGCGACACCAAATATTGGGTGTAGGTCTCCAAATTTTGGATTGTGTGACTCTGAAAGGAGAAGATAATGTTATTTACATAATCATTCATAACACCCGGTGCATTACGGGTTCATCGGATTGCACACAGACACCACGAGTAATGGCAACTGTAATTAGAACTAATACAAATAAATGAATAATAAAAGTATATCCCAAAATAATTTTTATCTACGAGGTATCCCTCCAAACAGCCTCTTATCGTTTACTCGGAGTTTCATAGACTATGTAATAATAAAGCTATGTGCAATCGGTTTCAAAACGAGTATCTCTAAAACAACTGATTTCTAATCCTTAGGTCGACCCGAGAAAAAACAAAATATTTTTTTTTACTTATAAAATTCAAAAACAATATACCTACGCATAATTGAAATCAAAAGGAAATAATAAATAAAATTAAACAAATTTTCTTATTCAAATTTTTATTTTACGGTTTTTACTTCCTTGTACGTAAGTAAAGGAAGTATTGTAATCGCGAAAAATTTCGGTTTTCAGATTTCAGCGGAAATATCCATTTTGATCATTTCTGAATCCATTTTGACTAATTTCGTCGTGACGTCTGTACGTACGTACGTATCTCGCATAACTCAAAAACGGTAAGCCGTAGAAAGTTGAAATTTTGTATTTAGGACTCCTATAACATCTAGTTGTGCACCTCCCTTCCTAGTTATTACACAATTTCCAGAAGTGGCACTTTACATGAAGCCTATAATAGATTTTAATGAAAAACTGTTTTAAAATAAAATCCAAAACTTTTCAAATTTGGTATACAAGACTTTTATGTCAATCGAAATAACATAATAGATATTGGTTAAAATAGGCTAACCGGAAGTGATACATTACTTGAAGTTGTTAACAATTTTTCTTGAATAAAATGATTTTATTTTGATTTTAGAAATAAATGCTTCAAATAAAAGTTTTAGAGAATTAATTTCTGCGTCTAGCACAGTGTTAATAAATTAGCCCTTTGTATAAGCGAGATATGTAAATTTAAAAATTATATACTTTTTTGTTTTTGTAATAAAGCTTGCTATGGATTAGGTCAAAAACATAAAAAAAGTTCATATCAAATTACGTTAAATACGTGTAATTTTATGATTCGTACAATAACAAATATTATATTTTTATTGTGAAATTAGTCATATTCATTGTTGTAATCAAATATTTCTTTGTTGTAATCAAAACTCTCTTTAAAAAGAACCGGGTTAGATTAATGTTAATTTAAGAATGATAGTAGTAAATGAATTAGTTTTTGCTCTATATCAAAATATTTCTCGGGCTTGGCTTAAGCCTGTCAATATTTTGTAATTTAATTATTAAAAAAATATGTATAGTTTAATAATCGTACAAGGAAGTCATGTGGTGTCCACATCAGATTTTTTTTCTGGCGAATCTTGACTTTCAGAATCTCATTGATTTTTTTTGTGAATGCCTAAGCAATACTTCGCCTGACTGGTTAGTCCCTGGTCCAGTGCGCCCATAGCTCGGGCCGGCCCCGTTGGCCCTACAAGGGCAATTATATGCGATTAATATTCAAAGTGGGATTTCGTAACCCCAAAACTAGCCATGATTTGCGAAGGGGACCATGAAGGTAACAATAATAAAATGCAAGTTCATAAAGTGAAGTGATACGGTCAGTGGCAGAACGAACAAGAATTAAACTAACTGCTAGGGAGTTGTTTGTAACTGGCTGTCAATGAAAAGCTCGAAAGATCAAGGCATTTAGGTAAGGTTTCTGGTGATTTCCCTTGGGAACCTAGCTGAAAGTTATACCCTCTTCTGCTTCTGACTGACTCCCGTCCACTGCTCTGGAAAATATCTTTGCTGAGTGTAAGGCTGCTAATCCCGTTTACTTCGGCATTCGCTGTTGCTATAAACAAATTGATAATAGTGTAACAGTTTCGTTTAGTAGGCAACCCACTCTGCGTTCGAGAATATTCGCGAACAGTTCTACAAGGGTTCTAGAACACGAAGACGGTTCAATTCAATAAAATGTAATTATCAAAGTTTTAAAATCCGGAATCCATTTTCAAGTAAATAACTGCAGAAAAGATAAATTATAATATTATTTATTACCTCTACTGCCGAATCCCGGATGTAGATTTCTTTCACAGCTTCTGGTCCTCGATCTCTTGGCCGGTAAGAAATCCGGTATCCCAGAAACTCGCCATGGATGGTTTCCTGATGAGGTGGACGCCAACTTATATGTAAGGCAGTCGCAGATGTGTTATGAGCTGTTGTGATTGTTGGTTTGCCCGCTGGAACTGCAAAACAACGAAATTAATATGACTAGTTAGATAAAAAGCCCGTATACATACAGGGTGTTAAAAAGGGTATGTCAGTAAATACACTATAAAAAATAAAATAAAAGATGACAAAAAGTTTCATTTAATCGACCTCCCCCTAAAAATTGATTTTTCACTGCGTTATACCTCGGAAACTATTGAAGATCGGACCAATGTTGATTAAACTTTTTTACTCATTTTGGTCAGTCAGTGTCTTTAAATTTTTTAATTAACTGCATTTGATTCTTAATATCAATATGACGTCACGACGACACCTACTGCTATCTTTCTCTCGCATCAGCCTCTATAGTAGGATGTGAGAGAAAGATAGTAATAGTGTGACATCATAGTGACACTGACAAAATGATGTACACAATTGAAGAAAAAGTACAAATCATAATATGGTATAATTTCAATATGAGTTTAAGATAAGTTTCCGAATTTTATATTTATTAAGAATTCCAAGGAAGAAAAGAAAAATCTGCTTGACGACCTGCATATGCTGCTACCTTGGCATCATTAAATATAAACGTTGCAAGCAGCAAATAATCCAGATGACAAATAAATATGTTTATACAAACAAGTTGTTTACAATTGCTGAAAGATTTTATTACTTTTACCTTGTATGTCTGTACTTAGTGCATGCAATGGAATGAAAGAATATTCTTTTTAGTTGAACCCAAGTATAGGAGGGCGCACGTGCTCCGTGCGTTAGCTGAAGTTGAGGATATGCGAGTGCGACATTTTAATCACAACGGTACGTCGTGTCATGAGGATTGAGGACGCCATGTCAAGCCAAGCCACCCTTACCCTTGCCTTGTTTCATTCTGGCTCTAACTAGGCGGGCGTCGGCTACGTTTATGCGGGACGACATATTGCGGCGTTGTGTCAGAAACTGTACACAAATATATTAGTTAATCCAACCGCAAAACGTACAGACTACATAGTAGAGCCGGCAGTCGAGTCGGCAACCGAAGCATCAGCTACGTCTCGTTTGCGTAAGCAGAAGCAGGCGTCCTGAGCCTCTACATCACTCATTTGCACACACAACTCAACATCGACAAGAATATCCATGGTATAGTAAAGCCTAAATATCATCCACTATTCGTCAACATTCTAAACTTTCAGACCAAATTTATTAATTTTGAAATTGCAACTGAATGTGCAGATTACTTTAAAAACTACTCTATTTATTTATAATTTTTTATGGGAATGAAAACTGCAGTACAAAAAATGATTTCAAACAACAAAAATATCATTTATGTTAAAGGAACAGTATGATTATTTTTCTATGCAGAATAGGCAGGGAATCCATTCAATGCATGTCTACATTTCAACAATAAATACATAAAATTACGCATGTCCCGCTTAGTAGGTTAGCATAAACTAGAAAACAAAAATAACAACAACAACAATAATCACTCTTTCGACAACATTCTTACTAACCAGACATCATACAACAATAATTCCTCACTCTTAATATATTAAAGTGACCGATTTTCGGTAGCAAAATACCGCATCCGGACCACAAAAATAATTACGAAACAATCATCCTTCGCCATACATTCCTGTCTAAGCACGCTTCTTTTGCCTCGGCCACACTCATAATCGCATTCATACATGCTCTTCTTCCTTCCCACTCGGAAACTTTCTCTCTTTTAGCACCCTACCAACCACATCCATCCACTTACACGCTGGACGGCGACGCAATCGAACATCCTCTATTTCACCAAGTATATACGCTTTACAAGCCGTTCACTCGTCATTCTCTCCACATGACCAAACCATCTCAACTGACTCACAGCAACTCTCCTAATAACATTGTTCCTAACCATACATTCTTCATACACCAAATTATTCGCGATCGCGTCTTGCATATCTACATACACCAAGTAAATACCATATTTCCACGGCAGTCACTCCCTTTTTATGCTTTCCCGTCCATGCCCAACATTCGCTATACATCAAAGCAGGAACTAGTACTCCATTATATACATTTAATCGAGTATCTATAGATACGTTAACGTTTCCAGCCAACGTATCTAGAGCACCCATTATCTTACATCCTGCACTCACTCTCCTTTCAATTTCTCGATCAATTCGACCATCCCTTGACATCATGCTAACCAAATATATAAATTCATTCACCTGTTCCAATTTCACACATTGCACTCAGTCACCAATAGACTGGCCAAGTACTGCTATTTAAGTACTTAAGTACTAAGTACAAATACCAGAGCACTTGTTAAGAGTACTCAGTCCTTTCCAAGTACTTTTCAAGTACTACCTAAAAAAGCAATAATCTAATTATTTAATGTTTTGATAGAAGAATACTTAATTACCAATACACATCTTGTATTATATCTAACAATATAACACAACTAAAACTCAGATTTTAAAAAAAAACATAACTTTACATCAAAAGATGTGCAAAATTTGATTGAAATACTGGTGAATGATTTTTTTTATATCATTGACATAAATGATATACATACTACTTGTGATTGTTTAATAATATAGTATTTTTGTTAGTTTGGATTTTTAAATGGCACAAAAATGACACCTGTGATGCACTCTCCACGCCATCAATGAGTGTCTGTCAGTTGACGCCTCATAAATGCCCGCACGGTACAAGTATGTCATCATCATTACCGATATCTGTGTACAAAATAGATTGGCACACCCAGCAATGTTTACCTTGAAGATAAATAAATAAATATATCATCACGGCATATTACCCATTGCTGGGTGTATTACTTAAAAAGTATTTAAGTTCCCTGAAAGGACTTAAGTACTTTTTATTGGTACTTAAGTACCATTTTAAGTACTAAGTACAAGTATTTTAGATGCAGTACTTGAAAATCAAGTACTTCAGGCAGTTTTTTGATAGTACTTAAGTACAAGTACCAAGTACCAGGTTCGTACTTATTTTCGTACTTAAAGTATAAATGTACTTAAGTACTGCCCAGCTCTGGTCACCAATTTACTCCTTTCAAATACTAACACCTGGCATTTATTAACATTCAACTCCAGATTCGTCGACATATAAATTAAAAATCATAAAAAAATAATAACTCGAAAAAATAGTGCCCTGGCAGGCCCAAGCCTTGCGCCTCATGGTTAATCTGGCACTTACACATCACTACCATTTGGGTAAAGGTAGTGGCTTTTCGGTGAAGTTTAGCACAACTGGTGTTCGTATTGTAATTATAGTGGAATCTTGTTCTTAAGGCGAATTCAACTATAGTACAGTGTGTTATAAGTGTCGCTTAGAGTAAAACTTGCGGATTCAAATTCCATTTGGAGTTGACGGTAGTGCATGGTCACGTATCATATCGAATTTCGCGTTCGCGATGAGATGAGATGAGATGAGGCTAACTAACTCCTACCGCGTCGATTTCGGCTTTGTGTTACAATGTTAGCTGTTGGTTCTGTGTTCGGCTTATGCACACAAGTTTGCCATTTCAACGTTAATCGAATACATAGAACAAGGGTTGCCAGACCTCCTATATTTAATAGGAATCTCCTATATTTTATCGAAATCTACTATATCCTATAAACAAGGTAAATTTTCCTATATTTTCAATAATTCAATAAACTTGGCGCCAACTAACATGCCAGGGTTTGGAGCAAAGTTTGCACTGTACATGTGTAACAAAATATTACGAAAAGTATAATAACGAAGCATTTTTTTTTGCAATTCGTTCCTTTTTGTTAGCGTTATTATATTATAAAAATATTATAATACTTTAATAAAAAGTTTTAAATTTAAATGAGTCCTATATATTCACCAAATCTCCTATATTTTTTGTACATTCAGTTCTCCTATATAAACGCTTTTAAAACCTGGCAACCCTACATAGGACATAGCACAGCTACATAACGCAGCGGGAAACACATACATAATATTAGGGCTGCTGAATAAAAGAACTTAAATACGCCATGATGATAAACATAATATTCAGATCTGGGAACAGCCATTTATCATTGGTCTTTTCTATTTACATTTTCCGACACAGAGGATGTATCTGTGAAATGCTAAGTAAATGTTTTCATAGTATGAAATGTACAAATTCCCGAAAGGCTAACATAGGTTAGTTCTATGTGCCAATGTTACTGCTGATACTTTAATCATCTACATATATACACACATATCTACCTACATTTGTCCCTACTATTCTATGTACACATACGTATCAGTGAGGGATCGTTAGAGGAGGCAAGGGAGGTACAGCCTCCTCTCCATAAATACAGAAAATGTGTGCGTTTAATAAATATTTTATTTTCTGCAAATAATAAATGGAATATTATGAATTATGTATTATTTAATATGTAATATTAATAAAAATATTAGTAGTATTTTTTTGTTCCATTATATGCGTTGTTTAAAAAGAGAAATCAATATTATTAAATAAATCGGGTGACCGGGGACAAACTTAAAATTTGATTATCAAATAATTTTCAAAATATTTACTCTACTGGTCTAGTAGCTACGAATAAATTGCCCATTGCTCCCCTAATTATGTTAGACAAAAAGTTTCAAATGGATGTTGTAAAGCTAATTTTTTTACATCCGAATCAATAAAAAAATCATTTTGGCTACTTCACTACAGAAATAAAATTTGAAAATTCACCGAATTACAATTTAATAGTATTAGTCATGGAATTAGAAACAAGAGATGAACAAAATAGGGTGACCAGACGTCCCGATTTTCCGGGATTCATCCCTGTTTTGAGTTGTATGTCCCGGTGTCCCCATGAACATCTTCGGGATACGTAATTATCCCGGTTTTAATACCCGACTCCAAATTTATTACTTATGTCATCTATCGACATTTATAATATTTATTTTATTACTGAATTTATAATTGTTTTATATATTCAAATTTTATGCGGTATATTAATTTTATTTCTTGCATTATGAATGAAGTAAGTACGTTTTTCATGCGGTTTCAAATTGTGTATTTAATGTGTAAATGTGCAGCATATTTGTGATGTTCCGAATCAAAACAGTGTGAATATATATATATATATATATATATATATATATATATATATATATATATATATATATATATATATATATATGTTTTAAACAGTTTATCCAGGTAAGTCAATAATCCGTTAAATATATTCTCTTTTCTAAAATGTTTTGTGATCTGGAAATTTATTATTGTACATGAAAGGGGAGCTTCACATCCCTTGAAAAAATGTAACTTTCAGTTATAAGGCATTTGACCTTGAATGAAAAAAATTACGCTTGCGGGGCTTTTTTTATGGATACCTTGCCTCACCAAAGTTTTGGTGCACGAGCCGCCGCTGGTTTTACAATCCTGGTTACCTAGAACAAAAGCGTAACGTTTTATTATGTCAGTGTCAGAATAATTATTGTCAAAATAAATACTAATGATTTGAGGTATAAAACGTTACGATTTTATTCGTCTCTTGTTTCTAATTCCATGGCTAATACTATTAAATTGTAATTCCGTGAATTTTCTGCTGTTTTGAAGCAGCCAGAATTAATTTTTTTTTATTGATTCGGGTGTAGAAATTTTTGCTTTACAACATCCATTTGAAACTTTTTGTCTAAAATAATTAGGGGAGCAATGCGTACGGAAAAACTGATTTCCCATGTTAAACGCATATTTCACTTTCCGTGATACAGCCTTTATATATATAAAGTTTATATGACAGCAGACGAAATTATTCAATTTTTTCCAGTGTTGGCCCCTTCTGCAAGGGGCTCGATTTTAATATGCATTTAAATGCTCATATAAATAATATTCCCATAGTAAAATAATTGTATCGACATGTATGGAATGCATATATCTATTAACTAATATATTGCGGATCCCTTGCTTTCCTTGAAGCCTAGAAAGAGAGATGGGAATATCATTTCTGCATAAGTCTATCTGTCTCTAATTCTGGTTACCTGATTATGCGCCTTTCAATTCTATTGGCTAACGCTGATAGCGATTGCCAAGTTGATCCGGCGGGTGCGTTCCAAAATCATGCCATGGAGTACGGAGTAGAGTATTAGAGTAAGAGTATATAACTATAAATCTGAGAAATTAAGTAATGTATCTACTATTTATTTTGTGTGTAAATTCTTGAACATAAATATTAGTAATAATAAATAACAATGTTGTCAGATTTGTAGTTATATACTCTTACTCTAATACTCTGCTCCGTACTCCATGGCTTGATTTTGGAACGCACCCGCCGGATCAACTGGCAGTCGCTGTCATCAGCGATAGCCAATAGAATTCAAATATTACGAGCATGCGCATAATCAGAGAACCAGAATTACAGACAGATAGACTTATGCAGAAATGATCTCTCATTCTAGGCGTCAATTAGTTTCTACGTAAAGCATAGGAGCATTAGCAATAGCAATATATTAGTTAATAGATATATGATGGAATGGAATGTTTCACGTTCCATGATCAAAAAATCAAAAACGATCATGCGCAGTTGAACAATCAATGTTATTGATTATCGCCTATTTACACGATACATCAACGTACTTGTTTACAACACAACATTAGAATATAGTTCACAATTTCCACCATAGAGTACAATAGTAGTATTAAATTGGTATTAACAATTTTGAGAAAATCCATTTTCTAGCTAAACTAAACATATTTCGACTGTTTGTCAGAGAAAAAATATTTTATTAAAAATTGTTATAAATTATATAATTCAATGATTTTGAATATCTCAGGATACAAAAAATAATTATAAATATTTTATAAAATTTTCACGTATGTAGTACACATTTGTTGACTACAGATGTCAGTATAGATATCAAAATTTATATAATTTCATGCAAAATTAATATAATTATTGTTTTTATTTAATGAAAAATATTTTGCTAAAATATATTATAAATTTTTAAATGTTACCTCCTGCCAATTAACCAGTGGTTATTTGTTACCCAAAAATGGTTGGAGGTACAAATTTGGTACCATTGTATTCTATGTACTTTCTTATATGCATATCCCAATTTTTCAAATAAATAAATTCATAAAAGAATATTTACCAGTATTTGCAAAGGTCAATGAACTTAAGATTATCAAATAATTAATTTAAAAACACATCTGTCAGTATATTTTAACAAAATTTGTACCCAAAGACACCATTTTTGGCAAATTTAAAGCTGAGTAGATAGGAATATTCATGTTTTCATTTGATTTTGGTATAATTTTTAACAATTTATTTAAAAATCATATGTTATTTCGTATTTTGACCAAAAATTCAAGAGATGTCGCTACCAATACAAAACAGGGTTTTTTTGGAACTTTTCCCTAATTTTCAAAAAGAAATTTCAAAATTTAACTTCAAAAAAGTTTATATTCATTAATATTATTGCTTAATATAAATTATCAGCATTTATAATCATCAGATAAATGAAATAAATATATTTGTTAATTACTTTGACATTTAAATCAAAATGGCTGTGATTTGTGTTTTGTTTAAACATTTACAAGTACCGTCAGTGATATAAATGGACTTTAAGGACCTTTTTAAGGACAATTTTAACAAAGGATAATAAGTGTAATATTGAAATAAGATACTCAAACATGTATTTATAATTTATAGTGTTTTAGTTTACTTGTAAATATAATATTAACTGTTTAATTCATATAAACGATAACAACAAATGTTATTAGTGAGAAGTATTGATGTTTATTTGGACAAAATTTCGATTATATTTGTGTTTGATGCGTGTTGAAAAAAGCAGGGACGAAATATTAACGGCACCTTGGAGAATGGCCAAAATTTCAACAATGCAAGGTAGGTTAGATTCAACATTTTCTTTTTTTCTAGTGAACCTAAGTACATCATTTATTCGGAATATTAAAATAAATTATAGATATTTAAAGCAGCTGACTACTTTTATTCTATTTGGCATTAATTATTCATAAAGTTTAAAAAATAAGCATTTATTATAATTCGAGGTATAAGAACGAAAAAATATTTACTTTTATGAACCTACATCATTAAAAGGTTATTTCCGTAATATTTTTTTTCTACCACAAAAGTCATATTTATCCAAAATGGGGCATATTTGATTTAGGGTGTTACCCAAATATGGGTAGAGATGCCAATTAGGCGAGAGTATTATGTAATGTTTCTTTTTATAAACAGTCACTTTAACTAGAGGTGGAAGGATGGGGTCTAAGTGTACGTAACGTATGAACAAAATTATGGGTGTGCTAATTTTAAAATTGGTAAATATATTACTAAATCAAATGTTGGAAACAAATAAACATAAAGTAAGTGATTTTTTATTTATAATATAGAAGCATACATTAAAAAAAATGGGCCGTGCTAACTAGAGTTTCTTTTGAGAGTGGGGGTAAAGGCTATGTGAATAAAGTGTCGGAGTTGGATTCCGGATTTAATATTTTAAATTCGGTTAGCTCTCTGGAGCCACTCATTTCTTAACTTCCGTCTCGGTTGAAGCGTTCTTATTTCGCTCGAGCAGTCTGGCTGTGGGACTCGTCGATTCTCCTTTACTTGATATACATTTACCTACTTGAGCGCATTTCACGGTATGCCGGTTGATAAAGCCACATCTAAGCACAACCGCAAAGCTTTTTATGTGTCCAACTAAATATTTCTTCATTTTTCGTCATTACTATTTAACGCTGTGAAAAGTACTGCTGGGTTTTATATTGAACTCGTTCACTTCCTTTTATCGCAGATTTTAATTGCGAGACTTTAACATCGAGAACGACAACGAGAGCGAGGACGAGTTTGGAATGCCGCGGTTGATTCGCTTGGCACTACAACCATTCCACTATACCAGAAAATTAAATTCAAATGAATAACGGAGCAAAAGAACCATCACAGCGTTTGTCATTTCAAATCTAATTGTAAATTTTGTTTCTCATTCGTTTCTCTAAAGATGTGAATGGGGGGCTATCTTCCCAATTGCAATAGTTATTATTTGAACAAAATGATAATATTTTACAACATGGAACAAATTTTTTATCATTATTTTAATAGGGCTACACCTAGTTTCAAGTGAAACCGGGAGTGAGGACAAAAATATTTTGGGCGCCAGCCTGTCTAATGTATCTATTCTTTAACTCTAACTATAATGTTCAGTAACAAAAAGCGTTCGTGAACGACTGGCCTTATTTTCTAACTTTGGTCGAACGTGAACAAAACATTCGTTCTCCAACGAAATTCGTTAGTATTGCTTAATTTCTTTATTCTGTAAAGTTATAACGAACGTTTATCAAAGACAATTTCGTAAAAACCATTTGTTTATGAACTAGTATTCATATAGCAGTCGTTGGAAGACGAATATATAAATACATATTTTTTTATATCATCACAATTTGTAGAAAATGGAAGAAAATGATATTCTAAATATATTAAAAGAATTACAAGCACGGTAACTAAATAATTTTTTTTAATAATGTGGGTTAGTTTTTGAGAATTTTTTCGGACGTCAAAATAATCTGGTTTAATACTACCTCGAATGATCTATTTAGAAAATTGTATCGATTTCCTAAATATCTCCAAATAAATTCTTTCTTATAAGATGATATCCGTGTTGAAAGGATTTCCACGGTAGTTCAAGTTTTTTTTTAAATTGTTAACTGAAACAGTTAAATTTTTTGTTACATTTTAGTTCATGCTTTTATTGCATTTTTATTGTCAATGAAATTCCCAGAAATCTATGGGCAAGGCGGACACTCCTATATCTTTGTCGTTATTTACGGATAGTCACTGACATAATTATTGTTTAATTTTTTTCTCAAAGATACCTAAAATTTGCTGAAACTATTAAAGAAATCACATGTTTACTTATAGAATAAACGCTTTAATACATTGATATCAATTATTTTATCTGTAACTATATGAAATAAACTCGCGGTATATCAAATTTATAGTCGTTAAGAGATTTCATTGAAAGATGCATTCAATTATTTAAATTTAATGATTTTTCTTTTTTTGTATTTTATGTGTAAAAATTACTGTTATTGCTCGTACGAGAAGGTACCCAAAGGCACTAAATTCATAGTCTTTGTAGAGCCTTCAGCAATAGGGGTATTAAATTGTTAAAATTTAAAAAATGATAAAATTAGTGTAAATAAAAATTATATCAATCTTTTGGTATTATTTATGTTAGAATAACTGTTACTGATAGCTCACATATGCATTATATTTATTATTGTAAACATAATTACCAAACACTCATTTGTATAACATTGTATCATTTACCTTAAAAAAAATTATTATATCATTATTATTAGCAATTAATAAAAGTGGTGTTTGTACCTTGGGAAAGACGTAGATCTGAAGGGGAAATTAATTAGAGAATCCTGCTACATTAGCATTATTATAAAAGAGTACTAATGAAATTGGGAGTTGTTTGGGCAAAGTAGCACAAATGTTTCCACAGGGAGATAGAGCAGCAAGTGAAGTGAACAGTGAACGTCTGAACGTATAGATTTTTCGCCTTTCGCCGTGACCAGACTGTGGTGATGCGATGGTGACGGTACTTCCCAGTCGCATCAGTTTGCCTTCGTTTAAGGAAAATATTTACCTGTGGCTTGTTTAATAATGTAGAAGTAACTGAACTAACCTTCAATTCGAATTACCGAGCCGGATGCTTACTTAACAAATATCCCAGGCGACTTTAGAGTAGACTGACCTAATCTTCGATCGGAAATAGGAACAGGAACAGGAACGAGAACTACCCAAGCTTTTCATTTCAAAATTCCAGTCTTCTCGCCACTTCACATCCTATTCGCTCGATAAAAGTTAAGATTACAAAGTTAGAAATGATGTTTACAGTTCGCCAAGTATCAAATTTATATCGGCACGGCACCGGTTCATATCCTAACCAAAACCTGACGGGTCAGCAGCTCCAATTTACTCACCGGAAACTATACATGGAAATTCTCTTTTTGTTTGCATTGAATTTAACAAATTTTTCAATGGCATAAGTCCATCATTCATGGCGTTCTTAATTCGTAAATGTTTTTGTTTATCTCGGACGAAGTTGTCGGGTTTCTCGTTGAAATACGGCAAGTGCTTAAACGTTTCCTTGATAAAAACTAATTCGTTCATAATCTCTAAATCCAAGCAAAAATTATTTTACTAAACGGTGTGAAGTGAAAAATAACATAACACCATAATAATAAAGTAGACGGTAATACGATAATATCAGGCATTTCGTGCAACACCTAAAAGATACGTATACAAAAGAAAAATTCGTTAAGTTTTATGGTGCTACTTTATTCGTAGTGTAGTGTGCTCCGTAAGAATTCACTGCAGGGTGTAAACAAGAGAAAATGTAAGCATCGTATCACATACGTAGCAGATGCTATGCAGACTACTTGAGCATTCTATAATGATCATGTGATTGGTTGTAAACGGAACATTTGCCGTACTTATCGCTGTAGTAAACTTCTCTTCCGCGGATTCCATCATTTCATTTTGTCATTCTTCTCTCTAATCATGTTACATTACATTTTATTGACACCGTTCATTTATCTAAGTATCTCTTTGCTACACTACACTGTAGCAATTTACTATTGAAACGTACATCCCCACGAGCACTTACGAGCCCAGGCTTTATATTTTTAACAAATTATAAAACCTACGCAAATGATTCGAAATTTTTAAAATATAGATTTTAAACTTGCAAAAACTGAAAATGTTATTCAAATATTCCGCCATTTGATAATGGGGTACTGGTTACATTGGCTTTCTTCGTAACAACTGCTTTAATTCTATTAAGTATTGTATCCACAAGTCCTACACGCTCCACGCTATTATAAAAAGTACACTGACTGAAAATTTACTTTTTATTCAATATCACAGAATAAATTCCATTCCAAATTGACTAAATAAAATACAAACCTTTATAATTATTTCCATTTTATATATTATATATTATATATATATATATATATATATATATATATATATATATATATATATATATATATATATATATTGAATACAAGTTAAAATATCTTTTGGTTAGGTGGTAGAACAGCCTTGGCTGAACCTCGCCTTTGACGTTTGTCAATAAAGTTATTTTTTATTATTATTATATCTTTAAGTTTCTGACGACCATTAGTAAGATTTGAAAATTGTTACAAGGGCCGGATAAAATCACATCGAGGGCCGGATTCGGCCCGCGGGCCGTACGTTGTACATGCCTGTGTTAAAGTATTGTCTCATGTCTTGTAAGGTACGTTTTACTGTACCCCACTGAAATACAGGTGTTTCAAGAAAAGTAATCAGCTGAATTATTTATATTGCGTATAGACGAAAATCATTCAAATAAAAGTTGCAGTAAATCGAAGGGGACACTCACTTATTGAAGAAAAAAAATTAAACCAGAACATAAAGTTATATTTTCTTAAATGGGATGGTATATATTTTTTAAGCCCATTCGACAGAGTATTTTTTCTGAATTCAACTATGTATATAATTCTTTTATATCCTTACATAATAAAAATAATGAGAAAAATTCAAATGAAATTTAAATAATTTTTTATAGTATTTTTCAGTAGGCTATGTATGAAGAACAAAAACTGCTATTTGTCAATTTGAATTATTTGCGATGGAAATCAAATATAACACTATTTATAAAGTTATTTACAGGTATTTACGTTTCGTTTTATTTTATTCGTACATAGCCTACTGAAATAAAATTTATCTAAATTTACTACAACTTTTATTTAAATGATTTCCTACTATTCTCAATAATAAAGAAAATAGTCGAGCTGATTACTTTTCTTCAATATCATTGACTGGAATGCGGAATGCTCATATTGAAGGCCTATTCTATGCCGGATGCTGGTGGAATCGGCAAACATCGGGACAATTCGTGAGTTGACGAAAATTACTTCGCGTAGTGCGGAGTTGTGCGGAGCGTTTAGTGAGCATGGCGCAGGTTTTAAATAAAATGTAGGAGGAGGGGACGAATGTAATACGACTACGCGGCTATGTTCTGTTCCACACGAACATGCACGAATGGGCCAGCTATTGTCATTGAGTGGGCCTTCAATTTAGCGAATATTGATAGGTACAGTATGTGAGTTTTAGCCTGAATTTTTACGAAGTTGTTCTTATTGTGCCAAAAGTAAAGAATGTTGGTAGAAGATAAATTTGGACTATAAGATGACCTTTAAAATGCAATTCATTTGACCCACAGTTTTTGAAAGTTTTAAATCTATAGTTAGAATAGTAGAAAGAATTTTATAGAAATTTCGCACCATTTGTGTAGGTTTTACAATTTGTTAAAAATATAACTCGGGCGAACTATTATGAAACTGGACTCGTATAAGAAAAAACTTACTGTATTATTACAAGAATTTTTAAATGATGACCTTGAACATGTAAACATGTTTGGTATCGATTTGTTAATGATGCATTTGCTGCGTAACATTGTTTCCAAGTTATTGATGCACGTCAATAATTCTTCTTCATAAACTTTTTGTTTAATGACATCCCATATAAAAAGTCCAGAGGTGTCAAATCAGGGGACGATTCAGGTTTTACCGGAAAAACATCTTTGATAATGATGAGTCAACCACTTCCTTGTATTTCTAGCATATATGCTGGGTAACCAATTGAAATCAAAAATTTCATCGCACCGCTAACGATCATTCTTCCATTAAATCAAATAAATAATGTTCAAAAAATTCGTAAACTCACAGAATTATTCCTCGGAACAATGTTGCACAGCATCTGCATCATTACTGAATCGATGCCAAGCTTGTTTACGTGTTTAAGGTCATCACTTTGAAGAAATTTTTAAAAATAAAAAAAATGTTAGAATAGTTTAACATAAGATTATTCGTGTGAGAAATTTCTTCAAGAGATTTGTTTTAGTTTCAACAATTGTGTTTCGCGTTAAGTTTAAAGTTAAAATATTTGTGTGTGAAAGGAAATATGTAGAATAAAAGAATATATATTGCAAACAATGTGTTTTTCCCATAAGGAAAGTGAATAATGTTATAAAACAAATACTAAGTAAGTTTAGGAAATTTCATATTCATCTTGCCGAGGCGAAATAATAATTTCCGTGGAAAAAATTTGATCTTTTCAAATGAAGTTTGCAGATTCATATGAAAATTATCATTCTCAGCTGTCCCAAAATTAATTAAATTTCTTGCTTGTACTTTTAAAATTAATACTGATTAAGAAAAATTAAAATACTTTTATTACCGCTTTCTACAGGAAAGGTAAAATTAATATCGTATCCAAATCGTATTTTTCATTTTAATTTAAAAATGAAAACACTTTTCGTATAAAAGAAATCTTTAATATGTTCGTGTTTTCAATTAGAATCAGAAAAACTGCAGTAGATGTTATCGTGTTTTAATATTGTTTTACGTTTATATTTATGTAAAGAAGCATAAAAATAAAATGGAAAATGATGAAGATGGAGCAGTTGCTGGAAAAATAAATAGCAGAGGTTAGAAGAGCAAAAAACGTTTCGTCTCAAGAGAGCACGCCATAAATCAGATAAGTTATAAATTTTAGATTATGTGTGTAAAAATTTTGAAAAATTATTCATATCTAATGGTGGTTCTCCACTCGTACGTCCGGAGAGAATACAAAGTTGATATTTTCCCCTGTCATTTTGTAGATGATCAATTTTTAGACTGTCATAAATGAGATCCTTTTAAATTTGTTTTTAATTTGAAACTTTTTTATCACATTGCGTACAGAGTTGAAATGATGACGTCTGCTCGAGATACTGACGCTCTGATTTCATTAAAATTAAATTTGCCAGCACTTTTTCATATACAACTGCTGGTTTTATTTTTAGGAGTTTTAGTGTAAGTTTTACTTAGCGAATAATAAGTAGAATATACAGTAATTTTCTGCAATGCTATATCTACTGAATACAAATTAGACTATGTAATCTAATTTTTTATTCATTTGGTGGTTTGCAATTTATTTCCGTATGAAATAATCACAAAATAATACACAGTGCAAAAACCATCATTTAAAATAATATTTTTGCTGAATGGTTGAAAACATACATTTTTAGCAAAAATTTAGTTGTTAATTAGTCTAAACTAATAGTTTACAAATAAAATATAAATGGGCATACATTTTTAACATGAAAACAACTGATATTTAATAATAAAACAAGCACAGCACGAAAAATATAAGGATGTACATTTGTAATTTTACAGAACCAAATTACGAATAAAGACAAGTAGTACCTATCTGCCTCTTTTGGGCCATTACGTCAGAAACAATTTTCAACATCTTCCTTATTGAAGTACACGAGAATTTCTAAAATATCGCCATTTATTTCTCGTATGTTAAATAAAGAATTTTCACATCAGCATTTTTAAATGAATTTGAACTAGATAAAATAAAGACAACAAATACTTGATTAAGTTATTTTCCGGAAAAGTGTGCACATCTCCTAAAAATTCATTGTCGAAATATCGACCCGTCGTATCATAATACCTTCCTTTATATATTAATCCAAAGCGAAACTCGTTTCGTATTTCGTAGATAACATAATCGTACCGTGCCCTATATTTTACAAGAGATATGACGTAATTGTTTCGTATTTTATAATTAGATTAGAACCTAAATTTCAGCTGTATTCACATCAATACAATTGTTAGTTAAGTTGTTCAAATTTATTTACTTAATTCACTTACAGTATTAAGCTTATATTGTACGAGTAGAGGAACTTTTCTAATATAGTATTTTGAAATCAGTAAACATGGGCATATGTCATTACCATATAGTTACATTTAAAATGATTGATAGCAATGTATTATCGCGTATGTTTACTGATTCAGTTAAAAATTTATATACAAAATAAATAAATTAAACTACCCCGGGAATCATTATGACATGGATACAATCTTCTAAGAAAGGATTTACTTGCAAGAATAAATCGTACGCAAGATATTTAGGAAATTGATAAAATTTTCTAAATAAATCACCCGGTGTGGTATTAAACGTATTACTAGTATATTACCATCAGTTTATTTTCATGTCTAAAAAATTGGCGAAAAGTAATCTATATATACATTATTATTTCAAAAAAAATTAAATACCTTCTTACCATATTTGTAATTCGTTTAATATTATGTTTAAAATGTCAATTTTTTCCATTTTGCACAAATTGTGATCATAAATTTAATTAAAAATAAAACGTTCGTACAGAATAATAAAATTAAGCTTTGATAACGAATTTAGTTGGAGAACTAATGTTTCGTTCACGGACGTTCGACAAAAGTTACAGAATAAGGCAAGTCGTTCACGAACAGTTTTCGTTACTCATCGTTATAGTTATAACTTACAGAATAAGTACATAATTTATAGTTTAGGTTAGGCTAAATTAGATGGTTATTATAAGTAAATGATCATTTATTTAAAATATTGATCCAATAAATAACAGCCTTTTAATATCGCAAAATTGCGACTTTTCTTTCAATTCTTAACAAAGATTTCAAATCTACTTCAGTGTCATATATTTTGCAGTTCATATTTCTAAAACGTAAAAGCGTAGTAGAATAGTCTACACTAGAGTTATATCAGTTCATTCTATTTAGTTTTGTTCGCAATACTCGTACTCCATGTTGTGTGGAAATGTTTAAACTATGTCGTTCTCTAAGTAGTAGCAAAGCAAATGATTTAGTGAAAAGGTGCTATTGTGTCCATAAACTATTTGTGTGTTTAGGTAATGGTCAACTTGGACTTGTTTTTCATACTTTCTGCTCTTGTTTGAAATATCGCCGTGGTTAGAAACTTTACAACCAAGTAGAATGGCTTTTAAGTTAAGTTCAAATGTCGCATTTCATCAAATCTTTCCGGGAAACTTTACCCGAACAGGATTCCTTATATCGAGTAGGTATTACATAGAAATGATCACAATATTTGATTCAACAAAAGGCTGAAATATCAGTACCAAAAAATATCTGCCATTAAATGCAAGTAAAATTTACAAAACTCAGGGAATTGATAATAAATTTTAACAGCCTTTTCCTCATTCACATTCATAACCAATTTTATTGGAACAAGTGAAATGCTGGTCCATTCGCAAAAGAATTAAGTGCATTGATGTCCCCTCTGTTGGAGATTTTCATTTGATCCCTGCGCGTTGTTCGAAGTCCGAGCCTTTCTGATTTGTTCTTGTTTGCTAACACGTAGCGCGATATTCTAATTTATTTGGTGCGAGCGAAATTTGAGTGTCCGAAACCGCCCTTCCATTGTACGCTTAATTCGATGCGTTTCGAAAACGCAGCTCACGTTTACTCGCAACAGCCAGCAAAGCAATCTATTTAAAGCGATTCAAAGCAAGAACGAATTGTTCTGCTTGATTTTATAACGCCGAGCTCAGCAGCGGAGACGAGAGAGAGAAGATATCAGCAGAGTAAATTAATGTATTCAATATATTCAGGGAATTCACTGCAAAGATCTTAACAACAAGGCGTTCTCGGTTCTTCCTTGCTGTTCTGTTAGCCATCAGTTCCTCGTTGTCTTCTTTCAAACTTAAAAATGCGAACATTATTTACATCAGTCATTCCGGAATAAAGACGGCTCACGCAAAGCATTCTTAACGATGAATTTTCTTGATGTTGGTTTACCTATACCTCTAAATAATATCCATTGTGTACCCGCATTATATTTACAAGATTTTTGTTAAATGGAAAATTTTACAGCCAAAAATACTTACTCATTATTAGGTAACAATCAAATTAATCCCTTTGAATTTAAAATGCTTCAATTTTTGTTGATTTTTATCCATAACTAATTATTCCACACCTAAAATATGTCGAGATACATATAAAAATTGTTGTTACGATTTTTTCCCTATTAAAAAGAAAACTAACAAAAAAATCTTGAATGTGTATATCTATAAGAGTATTAACGAATGTAAACAGATCCAGAAAAGTTTAATATGTAGTAAAGAAAGCTATAGAAATAGATTATAATGATATATGAACAAAAATGTCAACATGGACATGAATATTCCAATCTATTGTAATATTCAGCGTCAATAAACAATAAATTACAATTTAGATAAGTATTAATATTCATCGGCAATATATTTTCATCCGTTATGTTGTATCCCGGACGTATACATATATCACATGTATCCCAATATTTTTTCCAAAGAAATTTGTACCTTTGCAAGATAAAATAAAATATATTGTGTTCAATGAAAAATGTGGACTTAAGAGTAGTTTAAAGAAATAAGAACATCTACACGGTAACTTATTCTATTTCAGTTAAGTCGAATATGTGCTGTACAGTGTTTTATCTGGCAAATAAATTTTAATTGTTCTTTGACATAAAATTTAATGATGATTAGCTAATAGCGGCAGTCTAATAAATCCTCTAGGATTATGGGTTGTCTGCTACGCTTTGCGCTTTCATTCGCTAGGCGCGCGATCATTCCTCACACTCAAATTTCATTTCCCTGGTTATCTATTCATTACCTTATTAGTAATAAATATCAAACCAGCAGAATTTTTTATTTTCCATATCCAAAAATATAAAAAAATATTATAATAAATTGTAGGTAGTATAGGAACGCTGAATTTGATCCAAATCGGTAAGTCTAAGGTCGCGACTTTTCCTTTGCATTTTTGTTTTCTACAGTAATGTTAGTCTTGTGTTCACCATATTTCCTTGACGAATTCTTTTTTTAATGCGGAAACCGTCGACCTCTTGTAAGCGAGTCATCAGTGTGGTAGAGTAAGTTCAATATCGCGACGAGATCATAAGAATAAATTGATGGGAGCGAAAGATTTGAAGTTGTGACAGTTGACGATAATGAAGCAGGGTGAGAGATGAGTATTTGTGCATTTCTATGCGGGCTGCGCACGGCGCCTGCCCCCTGGGCCAGAGCTGCGGTGGAGGGCGAGCCCCTTTCCAATAGACGGCACCCGGCACGTAGCGACTCCCTACAGACTGCGACGTCAAGCCGCGACTCGTGATTTCATTAAATCGGAAATGCAAGTTACAATAAGTTTCCCGGTTCGCTAATAATCTACCGCACACATGGGCACACAAATGTCAAACATAAATACCAAGTTGCAGAGTTGTGTTTGTTGTTCCAATGGACTAAGCTGCTGCCTGCCGCCTCCGTACTCTCCAAGCCAAGCCAAGCCAAGCCTTGTTACTGTTACTGTTTCTCTTCTAGCTCTTGTCTAATCGTCGCCAAACCCAAACTTCACTTTGCCTTCTACACCACCCACTCGAATTATCGACTGCGGATAATTGTCACCAAATTCATCTGCATTTGTTTAGTGTTTATTTTTAAAAGATGCCTCACGAATATGATTTTTTAGTTTGCCCTTGATGCGACGATTCCAAAAGTTCTGCTTTGGTAGTAGTTCTTGTCTATATTAATAACAGAATTTATTGAAATAAGTGAAAACTGTAAAGTAGCTGTTCATAAGTACTAAATACAATTGATAATAAAAACATCAAGTAGTAATCGATAGAAATTGGAAGAGAAGACGGAGATCTTAGGACGGCGTATTAAATTAGGCAGAGTGTTCCGGCGGAATCCATAAACGAGCGTTGTGCCGCTCCAAATATGAGGAAAGACATTATGCCTAGTCATTTCTTTAAATTTATACTCCCCATAATTCACTTCGCATTTAATATGTCGCATTTGTAAATTTCCTTTATATCTCTGTGAACACGTGTTCGTTATCAATGAGCCGAGGCGTCGGAGAGGAACGATTCCCATAGCAAACGTCTTTCGCTCCTCGCCGTTTGCTGTTTTCAGTTTCCCGGTAGCCTACTGCACCCCCATTTCTTGTCCGTTACTATTGCCGACCGCGTGATAATGTTGTAAGATCCACTTGTTCTTTCGATCTGTTGGCTTAACAGTTATTCTGCCACCTTACTGTTGTTTGTGACTGCGCTAACGCTTGGAAAACAATTTGTTTTGTTTTATTTTTTATTATGGAATGTTATGAACGTGCGAGGAATCTGGAGCCTGCACGAGACACGTGCAGCACTCGGAGAAATAAGCACAAGTACAAGTTATTTCAATACAGTGTGGTAATGACTTGGCCGAAAGCCGACAGTCCAATCGGCGATCGGCGATCGGCGATCGTGCGGCATAAATCATAGCACCGGCAAATCTGACAAAAAACGTTCACTCCGAAAATGCATCGGCATCGGCCAGAGAAATCGAATCAATCAGAAACCACCGGCGACGTCAATCATGATTAAATGATGATAGGTCGCTCGGGTGAAAAAGAGAAATGGTCTTCGTTAATATTAAGGCGCGCACACATATGAAGGCTACGCAACGCATGAGGCTTACTGATTTTAAAATTGAAATTCAGTAAGCCTCAAAATGGCTATTAATGTTTCTTAAAGTAACAGTACTAGTACCGATTGTGTATTAACATTTACTTTTTGTTGTCTTGTGTCTTTGCGATTTGAACAGACATCCTCATAAAACTCAACCAATAAAACCTTCGTCGATTTATTTATGACATCATTGTCTTTTTTAAAATCTCCATTTTTCTTTTTATTTTCTATCGCTCCCACGTTGGTGTTTTTATTATGAATTGTGTTTACTATTTGTAAGCACTTATTTACCTGCATATGTTTCCAAAGCTCCTTCCAGAACACTTTGTCACGAAATTCTAGAAATACCTTCTACATCACGTAGATAAACATGTGAAACAAACTTAGAATCTCTGTAATAATTATTGACAATAATGATAACTTAATGGCTGGAGCGCGCGCTTAATGAGGAAACTGAGTACGTTAAATTCTCACATCCGGCACTATTAATAAGAAAATATAATTACGTTCGAGTGCTTTCAACCTATTAGATTATATCAGCATTATAGTACGCTTCGCGGAAAAGGGAAGTGAATTATTGGTGGGCAACCTATGGTCAGCGAAAACTTTTGTGGCGACCATAAAACTTTATATTTGAAAACTAATAATTGTTTTATTTTACGCCCAAATAAACCATTTCTGTTTTTATTATCTTCATGCGGTTGAATTCCATGTTGGACCTCTGGTAACTTTTAAAATGATCGTTTTTTGTGAATGGACAACAGTATAGATTTTTGCCAACATGCACCACTACTAAATGCAAGTAAAATTTGTGTGGCGCAAACAAACCTAATAACTTTAAGTCCGTTTCTGACTGAAATCGTCTAAAACTACAAACTGTGTGTCGGATTTGTAAATTAGTGATCTAGCAACATTGTGTACTGTCAATGTTAACACCAGTAGTGGAAACTTAGGTCGTGTTCCTCTAGCGCCTCAGGGTCGCGTCATTATGCTTTCATGATTTCAGTTTGTTTCATGTTACATGCTACAATCCCATGTACTGTTGTTTTGGAAATATTTAAAAAATAACACTAAATTGCGGAATTGTGTACGAAATCGTCCTTTTACAACTTCAAAATATTAACTGTTTATTCTATGATAACATGAAATCTTAGCGAGCTACAAAAAACTGTTTGTTTTTAATTTTGAAATAAAGAACCTTGGGATGAGATCTTTTTCTTACATTCTTTTTCCAGAGCATAAAATCTACTGAAAGAGGAACACAGGGTGACGTACATCGTGCATGTAAAATAGAAAATAGAACGCATTATTTGTCTGTTATTTATTAATTCATAGGTTTTTCTATACTTTGGTTGTACTTATATATATATATATATATATATATATATATATATATATATATATATATATATATATATATATATATATATACAGGGTGGTTATGAACTTAATGTCATAAATTTAAGGGTAAGTAGTATGACATGTGTAGATTACAAAACAGAAAGATTTTTTTTAAAAATCGAAAAAAAATCGACTTTTGTTAAGGAAACTTTTTTTACTGCTGTTTTAATTAATATTTCATTAAAAAATGGTTATCAAAAATACATTCAAAAGTAGTTGTATAAGATATTATTTTTAATAATTAAATTAAATAGCATTTTTAACGATAATAATTGTGTAACAGATAAAATAATGCAAATGCGTTGCCAGTGGTCCAATGGTACCAAATATGTTAGTTTCATGAAAATTACCCTTAAATATGCGAATTTTTAAAAAATTCTTTCTGTTTCGTAATCTACACATGACATACTACTTACCCTTAAATTTATGACATTAATATTTAAATATTTTGTGAATACTTGGCACACTTCATAAATGACCGAGAGGTTGATTCAAAGACTGAAATCTTGTGAAGTGTGCCAAGTGTTCACAAAATATTTAAATATTTAGAACAACTTCACCAAGTGTCGCAAATTGTACATTGTACAGTTTTCTATTATTATAACTCTGCTAGCCAAGCTCGCGGTTTTCCTGATAGATGGCTCTGCATGTGGTTAGTTACCTCTGCTGGCTTGAAATCTTTTTGGGATGTTTATAATCCGTCCACTCAACTAGTCTCAGTGCCTCGAAAGAGGCGTCAGTACACCACACTGAAGAGCTCCAATAAGAGCGAAACGCGTCTGTGGTTCTGGTTGAGTGGGCCAGTCTCTGATAAATGACCGAGAGGTTGATTCAAAGACTGAAATCTTGTGAAGTGTGCCAAGTGTTCACAAAATATTTAAATATTTAGAACAACTTCACCAAGTGTCGCAAATTGTACATTGTACAGTTTTCTATTATTATAACTCTGCTAGCCAAGCTCGCGGTTTTCCTGATAGATGGCTCTGCATGTGGTTAGTTACCTCTGCTGGCTTGAAATCTTTTTGGGATGTTTATAATCTGTCCACTCAACTAGTCTCAGTGCCTCGAAAGAGGCGTCAGTACACCACACTGAAGAGCTCCAATAAGAGCGAAACGCGTCTGTGGTTCTGGTTGAGTGGGCCAGTCTCTGATAAATGACCGAGAGGTTGATTCAAAGACTGAAATCTTGTGAAGTGTGCCAAGTGTTCACAAAATATTTAAATATTTAGAACAACTTCACCAAATTGTACATTGTACAGTTTTCCATTATTATGACATTAAGTTCATAACCATCTGTATATACATATTGTTTGTTATTGTTGTTATTGTTTGTTCTGTCTTGATCTGGGCCAAAACAAGCTTTATATTACTATTCACATCAAGGTACATGTAATGTGTAGCACAACTAAACTTAATTTTTGTATTTATCGAAACAGCAATATTTTGTTATGTTAAACTAAAATGCTTTAAATTTTAAATTACATTACTGTGCTCTTATTAAATGAAATACCATTGTTCATGAAAATAAAAATATCGCAAAAGAAAAGAGATATCTGTGTTTTAAAATGTAGGAGAACGTTGGAAGAATCTTTGTTGCAGGCATACACACCCTCGGCAGCGTTGAATGGGCTATCAGGATTTTATATAGCGTTGTTTACATTACTTTTCTTTCAGAGTTATCGAGTTTTTGCAATACATATGTGTTTATTTGCTACAGTAGTACCTACAAAACAACGTATCATGTGTTAAAAATGTGTCCATTTGTAGACCTCGTCGCGAAAAATGTTTATTTAGGTATAGGATTGTTTGTGTAGGCGACCAGAAAATAAATATAGACTGACGGATTCTTAAGGGAACGATAAATTGTGAAAGTATAAGAAATAAAAGGTCATGTACGAAAATATTTACGAATGTGAATAAAGCACAGGAGTATATCAGTATAGAAATGTTTGGGTTTGATACACATTTTTCAACATAGAGCTTTGTATTTTTATGGTAAACATTTTTGATGCTACAAGCAGTCATTTTTCCTTTTTGTCAATAACGGACATATTTTCGAATTCATAATGCAAAAGTGAAGTAAATAATCAAAAATTTTAATTTTAAAACATTTTGTAGATACCTGCGCTCTCTACGGTACAGATAATCGTCATTACCGAAATACATACAAAATCCCTTCCGTAGGGTGCTCAGCTAAAATGTAAATAGTCCGTCAAATGATGTGAACCATTATAAATTTGACGAGAAATGTGGGAACATATATAAATATTTTATGTATATATCTTCATTTGATGTTTATTTTAGAAATGATTCCAGTTACGGAATATGAAATGAACTAATGAGATGGTACATAAGTTTGGGTTACGACCTTGAGTTATTTGTTCATTGTTAATGTTTAGATATAATTTAAATATGTTGATCTTGTTTTAGAAATTATTGTAAAAGCGCTTGAATATAATTGTAGAGGCCACCGTATGTGTTACGAATTGTTGTTCTACTTGATTTATAGTGCAAAGTGATATATTTATGTATCAAGAAGATAATTACGCAAATGGACAGCTACTAGATGTAGAATAATTTAATTTGTTTTGTTTACAAAGGTAGCAATATTTACATACAGAACTCGAGCATCCTTTTAGAATTCAACAGATCATACATAACAGTCATATAGAAAGTTTTTATTTATTATATATACATATAAAAACTTTTATGCCCAGCAGACTACAGTGAAATTAAATTCAAAAGTTTCGTGACGGATTTGACATCGTAAAGTTCCAAGCTGATGTTTCCTGTATATCGCGTTATTTGTTGACAAAATTGATTTCTGCGTTTTAATAAAGGTGGTCTTATTTTACCCGTGGAAACTGATCCGCAGTTCGTTTTTCGTGATAACTGAATCGCCTCTTATTTATAAATATATATTCTAGCAATTTATTATTTTTTAATACACATTCTTTTACTAATAATACTATGCCAAATAGTCAGATAGAGACGAATTAATTAACATCCAAAACAAATTGTCCTGTCATTTAATAACAGCATTAACGGATCAGATTAAATTCGCATATATAAAAATAACAAAGTTTTGCATTAAACTAAAAGTAAACAGAACTAATGATTGTTTAGTGAATACACACATATATCTTGCATTAAGTACATAAAAATTGCCCCATAAATTGCATTTATACATTAAGTATAAATGATTGTACATTACATTGTTCGATACATTACTGCGTCACAGAAAAGGTATCAGTTTATTTCCGCAGATATCAATATCAAACAACACGGAAGCATTTATATTTTTTATTCAAAGCTTTTATCTTTATAATAAAGTAAATTTTATGATCACCTATTCATGTACAGAGTGATCAAAAATAACTATTTCAGTTGGCAATATAGTTCTGGGGATCTTTTTATTCCACAGTTTGTACTACGCCAGCTAAATGCGAAAATACTATTTGACATGTCATTTTTAGAATAAATATAAATGGGTTATGTCAGGGTCCTGAGAGCTAATAGCATTTTGAGTGAAAGAAATACTTTAGAATATTGTTCTGCTGGTAATAATAAGAAAGAAAAGGATTTGTGACATCTTTCATATAAAAATAATAATAAGAAATAAAATGATATTTTAAGTGGAAATTACTAAGATGTTGTCTAAAAATGTCTTAAAACACAACGTTGATGATATTAAAAATTAAAGTATTTGATCAGTAGTTAAAAAAAAAACATTTTAATATGTATCTATCAGTCTTACCAATTTCAAGTAATTTTTTATTGCCAACTGAAACAGTTATTTTTGATCACTCTGTAGATATTGATGATGTCTTCTTTTCAACAAAGATAAGATAAATACAAACCATAATCTTTTTCATAAAAGCGAAGAATTTTAAAAGAAATTTAATTACGTAGGTACAGAGTCACTTCAATTCAATTCATCGATATTTTATTAATAGTTTAATTAAATTGTATTAATTATGAAATCTAAAGACTTCCTTCAATGCTACGTTTATATTGGTAATTAAAAATATTTGCATGGATGATAATTTTGAGTACACTAGAATAAATTAGTCTTTGGGGTGTAATTTATTGATTATAAACTACTGCAGACTGAAATGCAATATTGAAAGTTCTACGATATCGGCCATAAAAACATATCGAATTGTAGAACAATATTAGTAATTTAAACATGGCATGAACACAGGGATCACTTAGTCAAAACTAGTCACTCTTAATCTTAGCTAGACGAGTCTATTAAAAAATTACACTTTTTAAATTAAATACGTATATTACGATAGAATATACGAAGTTTTGATTCTGTTCTAATAACATAGAGGTAATTGCCTCGTCGATAAAGCAGTTCAATTAGATAGATTAGAAATTTGTAAAAAGATTGAAAGATAGCAACATTAATTTTATCATCGATTTCAGTTTTTTACGACGGCGTGAAATCGTAATTTACTGTCACAGTAAATGAAAAAAGGTTTAATGATAAATCAATACCGATTACATGATTTTTCCCAATAATGCAAGAGACCTAATTACTCCAAAAATAATTGTTATAAATAAAAGACTTTCCCACAATAATACCATTTTTATTCCTGTCAAATATGATGAATTTGTTTGAAATGGTTAAGCTAAATGCACAATGAGAACAGCATTCACAAAATGCAGACAGCTGAATTCAGCATGGTGGAATGAAAGATTTAGAATACTTTGTCAGTTGACCAGTGGACGGCTCATGTTAGCTTAACTATTCATTTAACTATGTTATTCGGACAATGTGGGCGTTTTCAGCTCAAAAATTACTTTTCAAAGCTTTCAGGCACACAGATTACGAACGGCGAAAATAGTAACATTTTAAAAAAAGCTTTATATTGAGATAGGAATTTAGTTTAGACAAAATCTATATTTTCTAGATTCATTGTTTCTTTATTAATTATTTTTCGAATTTCATTATAATGCAAGTGTTGAGTATGAGAATTTCGTAAATATTAAAAATAATGAGGACTGTTATTTTTCCTATTTAAAAAGTGAACATCGTTTCAATAGTATAAAAGAAGAGTAAAAATATAGATAATTGCGAGCTCATAAACCATCACGAAAAAGATTCGTTAGTAAAAATATTTAACGACAGTTTTGCGAATGAAAATATCAGAATTCTCCGGAATCAGAGAGCAGCTTTTCCGATTCGTGACATAAAAACAGGAGTTATGAATAAAGTTGTAAATTCTTCCTTTACGAATTCAGCATGTAATAAAAAATGAAAATTACGTAATGAACAATGAAATAATCCGAAATCATTGAATTGTTCTAGAAGCAGCAATAAAAAGCTCGTTTGAAGTGAAGCCTGAGGTCATTCGTAGCTTTATCCCCATGGCCGCATCGTATTATTTTACGATACGGCTATAAATCTACGTTGATGTAGGAGCGTACCTTCTCGTAGCGTAAATATGTAGTACGATACGTTGCTGGGTACGCTGGCTCCCATGGCGTTCACGGCTACCACCCGAAAGCTGTATACAGTGTATGGATGAAGCTTCGTCACCTGGTAGCTGGTTGAATTATTTGGGGTTAAAATGCCGTCTTGGACATTCCATTCTCCATCTTCCCCAACCCTGAAAAGAATCATTTTCATTAGTAAGAAGAACAATATATTTAAAATACATCAATATTAGGCAACAAGGATAATTATTTTTTAATAGTAGTAACTAGTATTCCTTTCTACACCGCTTTAGGAAATGGCCACCCTAAACTACTAATATTAAAAATTGTCACGTATTTTAAATTACATGAAATGATATTTTTTTTTTATTCTTTTATGACATTTATTTATACAGAATGTTCTTTTTAAGTGGTACACTATTGCTGTCTTTTTAGTTCATAAAACTTTAATTACTCGCACAGCTTCATATTTGTATGACAAACTTATTCCAAAATTATATAACTACAGTTTACGTATTAAGGTTTTATATATTGTGCCATCTTTTAAAAAATATAAATTAAAGCGATCATTTTCGTATTTAGCACCTACTTTATACAATCCGATACCATCCGACATGAAATCTCTGTCCGTAAAATCCTTTAAATATCATTTGAAAAATTATAATTTTAATAATGATGTATTATTTTAGTATCTAGTGATTTTAAATGTAAACATGTGGTTCAATGATTGCTGGTTTATAATACTATTCATCTAGGTTTTTCTTTTTGTCATGTTCTTTAATTCAATTAATTTTTTATATGTATATGTGGGTATTATCTATTGTAAGAATATCGGCGTTCATAATGGTTATTTTGTATATATATATATGTAATGGTTGGGTTGAAAAGCAGCCTTTGGCTGAACCCCGCCTTTGACTAATAATGTCAATAAAGTTATATTATTATTATTATTTCGAAGACTACTCTTATAAGAGGTACGGGGTCGGTTAAATTTCTATTTTATAAGACTACTAATGAGCGAAACTAGATTTTTTTAGACCAGTGGTTCTCAAAATACGGGATACAACTTTCTTATTTTAAATGGGAACCTATTTTTGTTAACCGCTTATTTGATTCAGTATTTTTTTTTAATTCAACGATATTTATGTGTAATAAGAGTTCTATGAGGAAAATAAATATAAACTTTATACATATCAAGTATTTTTTTGAGAGAAAGTATGTGAAATATTTATTTAGTCATTAAACTACAATTAACATAAAAAAATATTCAATCGTTTTTTTCAAAGCACTCTTATTACAATCAGATTTAAATTAAATCAGCATAAATTGCATTTGCATTTTTGTAATATTAGGGCATTACACGTATAATATAATAAAAAAAATAGGTTGTCATTTGAAATAAGAAAATTTCATTCCGTATTTAGAGTACTGTTCTAAAAAAATCCTATTCCGTTCATTAAAGTAGTCTTATGGAATAGAAATTGTCTGCTAATTTAACCGACTTCGTAGCGCCTACACTTCTCGAGATAGCAGTAGTGTGCCACTTAACATGTACACCTGTATGAAACAAATTTACATTTTCAATGTGTAAAGATACTATTGAAATTACTGTTTTGTAATTAAATTAAATTAGTTACAAACACTAGCAAATATTTTCCGGATTCAAATGTAAATTCATAAATCACAGGCGTATAAAATTAAATCTAATTGTTATTATTATTATTATTAATTATCTGTTAATATATATACAATTATTTATCTGCTTATTGTAATAATAATAACTTTATATCTATGTTAAAATGTCACTATATGAAAAAAAATATTGTCTGTTTCAAATATTGTTTATTGTATATTTTGCAATCAAATTTTAGTTCGTCTTTACAAAGAACCAACCTTTTGTTTAAAAAATCGTTCAATGTCTCGATGCAACGCTTTTGGTTGGAAAATGCGATGGGCGAGATGAAAACGAAGTGACCGTCCCGCATTAAGCAGAAACGCTGAAAACATCGAAGCAGTTCGATAACTATTGGTTTTCGATCGACGTATTACGATTAAGATAGGTGTAGTGTAATTGAACTTCGACAAAGAAACAACTGGATTGACTATCGTTGAAGATTTAAAGAAAAACAAAAGTTGTGCGCGAGCACGATAACGCATCGCCCTATAAAGCAGCAGTCGTGCGTCACTTAGTGGCCTTCAAAAATGTCATTGTGTTGCATCATCCTCCGTTTGATTCTGAATTGGTCACGGCTGACTATTCTCCGTTCCCTAAACTAAAATTGAAGCTGAAAGTGAATCATTTCGACGATGAGCTGGGAACTATTTAAAGTAAAAGTACTGGAAGTATTACTTTAAATACATCCAGTATGTATATAATACTTTACTTAAAATACTTTTGAAAATTAGAATTTATTTAGTACTGTACTTAAAATCCTTTTTTTTCATAAAAAGTACTTCAAATACTTTTTGGTACTTAAAGTATGCAAAAGTATTTAACGTAACTAAAATACTTTAAATACTAAGTACTTCACGCATGCTGTGTGTTTTGTGCACTATTATCAACACGGGTTTTGAGCAAGTATAAGAAAGTACTAGTTTTCGCTATCTACAGTTTTAATTAAATAGTTGAAGACATAATAAAGATAAATCAAGACGTAATTCAGTATATTATGATGAACATTTTGAACAACTTATTTATTAAAGGATATTTCTACTTGCTCATCAATATTATAGAACTAAATAAATATTTTTTCTGCTCCAATGCGTGAAGTAGTAGCTACACACATTAATCGCAGTACGTAAAGTCTGACTTTTAATAGCGATGTGTAAAATGTAATGCGTGTCTTATGGAGTTTATTTTAAAACATTTTACATACATGAAGCCTTTTTTACACGCATGTGGACAGACTTCTTTACTTGTTCCACAAATATAGGTACTATTTTTTTTTAAATAGGTGTAGAGTCTTTTAAAATTAGTGGGCTACTTTAATAGTACATTAAGATACAAGTTTCATAAGACATGATTTTAGCGCACGCGTCTTTGTTAGAAACGAGCGGCTTGCCGCGAGTTTTCTAACGGGACAAGTGCGCTGAAATGTCTTATGAAACGTGTATTTTATACTATTTTTTCTATTTTGGTCCTTTTGTCAAAAAAATATTTACAAATATACATGATTTCATTTTTAGGAATAATTTAATTTTTATTTGATTGTTGGTAACAGTAACAAGGATTGATATTCGTAACTATGACGTTTCATTGTTATTGTTTACAATTTAAATAATATTTACTTTCAAATGACAAATGTAGGTACTACGTACCAACCTAACAGAAATTAGGTTTGAGTTCTTTTAAGAAGTACTTTATGACATCCAAATGGGTTTCATAAAGTACATATTAAAGAACCAAAATAGAAAAATATCTAATTAGATGAGAGTGATATACCTAAATATAAATTTTTAACTGATTTCATAAAAAATACTTAGTACTGGTATTGTAAGTAGGTAAAAAAAGTACTTAAAATATTACTTTAGTTAGTATTTAAATACTTTTCTTGTAAGTATTTAGTATTTAGCACTTAAATACTTTTTTCGAGTTCTGGTCCCAGCTCTAAACACACATTTAAACCATTACGACGAAGGTATTGAACAGCATACCAGTTTTAGTCTTCTAGAAAGCAGTCAATGGACTGGAGGACCGCACCAAGCGTTGTATTTAGACGGAATATACATTAAAGAATATATTGTGGTATTGATGATTTAACAGCTTTTATCTTATTTATAAGGCGAGTCCTAAAACTTCATAGCGACTCTGTATATTTTGAAATTGATCATTAATTAAGTATACCTAATTTAGCCTGGACAAAATATTCATATTGTAACGTGCGCCCCTGACTTAAGAATATACGAGCGCTGCCACTGGTAGAATATTTCCGAGCGATAGCGTAATCCCCGGCGGCGGAAAAACCCATACGCGTTTAGACTGGTTTAATTACATCCGGTGGGGTGATCCTTTGTATTCGATGGAAAGATGGAGAACATTCGAGAGAAATGACGCCGCGCTATATAAGCATGTCAGAGAAGCTAGCGAAAACAGTCTGATATATAGAAGCAACGAGCAATGAAGTTGGTGATGTAAATAAACAGTCTACAATTTGTGAACATAAATAAATGTAGTTATATAAATAAATATAGTGATATAAATATTGTTTTAATAAATAATCTTAGTGATTAAGTATTTAATAATATCCTTAGTCTTAAATTAGTGTTTATAATTATTTAATCATAGTGTTAATTATTTTTATTATCTTTTTAATATTTATCCCAAATATTTATCGTTTAATAAACGAATTATTTTAATTAATAATATTTCTCCGATTTTTACACTTCACCCAAATAAATAAACGTTACAATATTTACTGATCATTAATATAAAAAATAGTGATTAAATAAATATAAACTTTTATTTATTGGTTAAAAAATGAAAATATGATACAGTGTAGTAGTTGCATTATAAAATAATGTATTTCTAGAATATTTCTATTTTGGTTAAAGTGCACCGTCTCGAATAAATAAATTGAGTTATAAATATGTAGAGTAAATAATTTTATAGAAGCAAAATTAGTTTTCCTCTTCCCTTTAATTCCTTTCAATTATGTCAAAATGGAAGCTAATAAAGTACCACAAATGAAACACTGGAAACTAATGAAACATAAAGCAAGGCCAATTATGACTTTTCAGGCTTGATTTTAATAACCCGAAATGGTAAATTATCACCGGAAAGAATTGGTGATTAATCTGCAACCAACTGCAATGTTCATGTGCGTATAGCCTGCAGCCGCAATGCCAGTGCAATTGGAAAGGCAATCGCAATATGCACTTGCAGCTGCAGATATGATATGTCAGAAGTGCCACTGTTGATTATTTTACGTATGTACGTTTAGAGCTCTCCCAATCTGAACGAAGATTGTATCTCATAATGGCTGGTGGTAGCTCAATTATAATGGTCATGAGTTCAGATCTCGCACGCAACATCTCTTAATCAGTAGTCTCACTTAGTTAACTGAAATTTTATTTTTGTAGTCTTACAAACTATAATATTTTTATGCATTCTTTCTTCATTTTTTAATTATGCACTACATATTTTACATTCTTTTCAAAAAATATTTAATGATTTATGTACCTTTCTAGAGGAAAATAATTATAATATACCGCTTAAACATTACTTAATTAAAAGTTTAATAGTTTTAATTTTATAATCATACATTACCATTTTCATCCTTTATTTTTTAATTATTACACACTTTAAATTCTTTTACACAAAATTTAATAATTTAAATTCCTTAACCCTAAAATAAATGTAAAATAATGCTTGATAAATAAATTTGAAAATTCGTATATTTATGCATTAAAATTGACTTATAAACACGATAATTGGATTTTTTTTATATTCGAAATGAAATTTTAAGATCAAGTTTTTATATTTTTCCTCAAAAAATATATATTTTTTGCAATATTTTCTGCAAAGGATAGAAAATTACAATACGGTGTTAATTAATGTATTATAAAATAAATATTTAACAAATATATATTTGTAGTTTGGCGTTAAAATTGCAGTAGTATAACCATAGGGAATATGGAAACATGCATTTTAAAATAAAGTTTTGCAGGGTGAAAAGCATTTGCAACATTGTTTTATTAATAATAATTGAAATTAAAATGTTAAAAAGTAATTAATTTTTCAAGTTAGCCCTGCTTATGAATTATTAATTATTATTGCAGTATGCAGCTCTCGTATTAGTGACCTTATAAATTGCAAAGTGACAGGAATATTTTGTTTACTTTTATAATGCATTTGCTATTGAAACTTATGATGTGTGTTTATAGTGTAGTTATGTGTAATATAATGTTAAAACTATGAAATGATATATATAAATCTCTCTAATGCAGTTTTATTTAAATTTGTCATTAAAAGATTAGAATATTTATTTATTTTATTAATTAAAATATTCATGGTATAATTTGAATGGCACCATGCGTAAATAATTCCAGGAATTCGAACGTCATTGTATAGAATATCAAATAATAATAGAAAATCAAAACTATAATATTCAGTACATTACGAAAATGGAGGTTAAATTTTGTAAATACTGGATTAGGTTTATAGTTCTGTTCCATTTATTCATATGTTCAAGCCAATTTGAATGTAACAACTATAGGTATACAAATTTATAGAATTTCATCATATTTATAGAGGTTAGTTTGATCTCATAATGCATTTGTTTAGAATAATTATTCCCCAAATATTCACAAACATACTAAATACATATACTATTAAAGTTTTCAAAATTGTTTATTATATATAATTTATTCTTTATATTAATTTTACAACATTATTTATTCCACGTTATATATATATATATATATATATATATATATATATATATATATTATTTTAATTTTTTTTTATTGTAGTACTCTATATCCATGATTTACATATCTTATAGTACAATAAAAAACAAGTGCCATAAGGCAATCTGTTAACGTACGAGTCCAGGTTTGGAAAACGTGCCGCGAGGCGAGTTTTACAAAAAACGAGTGCGTTTACAGGCCTTATGAAACATGTTTTTTATAGTATTTTTTCTATTGAGGTAATTTTCTAATGAGATGCACTTATAGATAGAAAAAATAATATTGTTAATAATAAGTAATATAATCAGGGATATAAAATTATCGTATATTCAAAATTATATATTATCGCAAAATGTTATAATTTATTAATAAATTTCTACATACAGAAACTTAGTAATTATGTATATTATATGTGTAATAATAATTAGGATATACAAAAAATGATCTATACTCTCATATGCTGTAGAATATTTTTAATTTTTATGTTTGAGCAGTTAAAAAAGTTTTAGTTTTTTGCTCTAGCAGCAATTGATAAGCTTCTGACAGAAATAACCTGTCCATTAATATGAAATTGAGATAATAAAAAACAAAACTTTCTACCTTCTTTACCGTTAGATTTTGTAAATCAATTTAACTCTAGTTCATGATTAAATATTAGAAAAAGGATGTTAAATAACATAAACAACAATGAACAAATATTTATTTATTAGTGACTTTTATAGGATAATGGTTGTTTTTACAAAAAATGATAATTTACAAACAGGAAAATTAATGAACATTTTCTTGTTTTGAAAGGAAAATATATTTATTATACACAATTAGCTTACCCGTTTTCTTTAAAAACAACTAATGCATCGCGACAAAGGTTGTT
The DNA here is from genome assembly GCA_951394225.1 of Harpalus rufipes. NCBI lineage: Eukaryota > Metazoa > Arthropoda > Insecta > Coleoptera > Carabidae > Harpalus > Harpalus rufipes. Next base: position 4,580,474 of record OX596278.1, read on the forward strand.
TTTGCTGCTCTATAGAGCTATACTTGATTTTGTGGAAAACCTGAAACTTTAGAATGTAATAACTTGTGACTTAGATACTTTTTGAGAGAAGCAGTTTTACCAAACTGTTAGGCAATATTTTTGCCAGAGTCTCATCATTTGCTCTAGGGTCAATTGATATTGATAGTTAATATTTATTTTGGTATTTGCTATTTGAACATCGAGCATTGCGCTTATTGTAAAACTGTAAAATTGCAGAGGATTTAGAAGCTTAGGTATAATGCGATCAGAAGTATATGTGCTGGTATGAATGCGGTTATAACGCATTGTATTTTGTGTTGAATCCATCGCGGAATTCTGTTTCATGTTTCATGGTCCGATTGAAAGCAAACACAAATGGTAGAAACGGCAAAGTGCGAAATGATAGCTAGTCGGTGATTATTCTAGCGGCTGATGCATGTATAGTATGACAGTGATCAGCAGCTGCTATAATTGCGGAAAATATTTGTCAGGTCTAATGACAACAGTTTGCTCATATAATTTCGTTACACCCGTGTTGAATTTAAACGCTGTGGTATGAAATATTTATTTCCATAATTACGAATATTCGAGCCAGTAATTATACTAATGAGGAAGATTGGATTTTTAAGTGGGGGCGACATTACACGATCAGAATTAAAATTTGTGCATTGTTCTAGTTTTCAATGCCTGTTCGACTATAAATCTCCACATTTTGACGACTATAATTTCATAATTTGGGGAAATCTGTCATACCAAATATTTTCCTAACCTAATATCCCTCTTTAAGACAGCAATAATGACAAACTTAAATTAAACACCTGTATACCAATTTCGTGATTAGATAAATGGAATATATTATGAAAAATGCATATTCATTTATTGTTTCTGTAGTTCATTGGCCTGAAAAAAAAATTATAGTTCATCTATGTATTGCAGATCCGAGTAAAATAAATCATTGTCAAATTCCATTGAAGTTTTTTACAATACAAAACTTTATCAGTAATAGTTTCATACGGAAGATGTGTCTTGAAATGAATAAAACTGTTTTTTATTAACTGAAAAAGTTTAAAAATTCAATATTTTTGTGTTCATATTCTTTCAATCACAGAACTACTTGAAAGTTAAAACATTTTTGAAGTATAAAAAATAAAGTACATGTAAAAACTCAATAAAATTGGATTTATGGTAAACAGCGGTACTCGTTTATACCTAGTGCAATTTATCTGTCTTCTGGAAATAGAAATACGGTTATAATGTGTTAAGTATGTTACACTAGCGTTATACGGCCACTTTTCTGATTCGTGTAAGGATAAGAGATGTTATATAGCTATTAACTTGATCCTTTTATTTTATTGAACAGCATTTTAAAACACTTTTACACAATTTAAAGTAATATTGAAGCAAATAGAAAAATATTTTACTTTTACATGCAGAATTCTTTGTTTTTAATGTAGGACTAATTGAAACAGATAAAAGGTTTGAAATAAAATAAGTTTAAAAGAAATGTAGTAATAAAGTGCAAAAAGAATTCGTGTTACAAAGATTTGTTTCTGTTTGTTGACTACAATCGAATGTACACACACAAACAAACTGAGAAAAGAAGTATTAAAAACTGTTAAACCGCTACTTTTACTCGAGTTTAACAAATACTCTTTTATCCGCGTCGAGATTTATGTAGTTATTTGTTATAATAAGAGCACAAATGTCTCCTTTTTAAGAGCATGCAACATTCATAATAGCATTCATTATTACTTTTAAAGTAGTAAACTTCAGGTTACATGATTAATATATCAGCAAAATACACTACTATTATACAAGTTGCTTTAATCGTTACTGATATTATATCACCATTGTTATACTTATAGTAAATTATATATTATATTACATACATTTTAGTTAAAAATGTAGGGTGAATTATTATACATAAGTTTCTTTAGATTTTGCGACAAGCATACTTTATAAATACCATTTATCACATTAATTGAGGCCTGTTCATTGTCTAATACAAAGTTAGCATTAAATACAAATTTAGTATACTTGCAGTTTTGGTGCTTTTAGGGCTGTTACAGTATTGATGATAATGATAATAATATATCAATGGGTAATACATTGTAATGATATATTTATTTATTTTATTTGTTTAAGCTAAAATATTCAGTATTTGTACTTGTTTAACTATAAAATATTTTATTCTTAAAATTATTTCCATCTTTGGTTTTATATTTCAACCAAGTTTGAAATGTTATCAAACTGATAACATTTATAAAACACTGCTTGGTTTTTTGACACGTAAACTTCGATGAATAAATAATGTGTCAATTAAAAAAGGAAAACAAAACTAAATATATAAATCAGTAGATACGGTTTAACTAATATTTCAAAATAAAACTTTTGAAATATTTTGATGATAAAATATTGTCAAATAAAATAGAGATACAATAGCTTCATTAATGAATTGCTATCACTTATTAAAAGTATTGAAAATTTTATTTATTAAACTAGTTTTGCAAATACATCCCTTAATTCACAGTTACTTATGTCGATTGGTTAAAAAACATTCCATTTATTTTCATTGTGCAATGCATTACGTTGGATTTTAAGTTTATTTGTTTTGTGACAAACTGCTAACAAAACTAAAATGGAAAATTTCGAAAATAAACTATATTTTTCAATAAGCTACTATTAATTGTGAAAAATATTTATCTCTGTTAATGGTGATATAGTAAAGCTTGTTTTGTCAATTGATTTTCAGTACAAAATTAATTTAATTTAGCGTCAATATGGAGCTAATAATTAGATAAAGTGCAAATGATGAAATTTTTTATATGTATTTTTTGTAATATATCATCCCTACGGGTAAATACTTTTATACAGAACATACTTAATATAAGATTATACAAAACAAGCAACCTTTGCTTCAAAATATGTATAATATTTTTCATTTGTTATTTGTTTTAATGTAATTGTACTCATATCTTTCCAAACGAGAATATTAATTGAAAAGAACATTAATTTAAATTTGCTGGTACACATGAAAGAAACAAAAAAGATGAATATATAAATGAACAAGCATTTTATAAAAAATATAAACAACAATGCAATAATCATTCATGCTTTAACATAAGATATTAACTGAATCTACAATATGTGAATGCTAGTCTTTACGTGCATAATATATTTATATGTTAACAAAGCTCTTCGTAAAAAAACCAAAATAAATCGATAACAAATTAGTATTGGATCCCGATACGAAACTCGTAATGGTTTTTGTAACATCGAAACAATAAAACAAACAGAGCACAGTAATATGGTCATGTAGTACTTTATTTTTTAAACTTTCAGTGGAAAATGGAGTACAATAGATCAATTGTGTCTACTTACTACAATTGTATATTCAATTCTAACTTTTTAAATCGGGTATCATATTTTTTCACGTGATAGTGCAAAGAGCAAAATTCGTTACATTTTTTCTGCATTCCTACTGTATTTATATTATATTTATTACAAGAATAAATTGCATTAAAATTGTTTTAATTATTATTAAATTTAATTTTATTTATAATACATAGTAAATTAAAATTCCATATCAGTTAGAATAAAAATATAGTTCATTAAAAAATAATCAAAAAAAAAATTATTATGAATCAAAATAGTGCAATTGATAACAATATCCATTCGTATATCAATTTTTTTAGCTTGAATCCCGCTATGACAGAAATATTTCTATTCTTCATTTTATTCTTTATCAATATCATTAGTTGTATATGGGCTGGATTCAGTGCCGGATTACCCAATAGGCAGACTAGGCAATTGCCTATGGGCCCCGCGCCTTTTAGGGGCCCCATGTCCCGCTACATTAGATTAAAATAATATTGATTTGATTTTGAGATATATTTTTTTATTACAAACAAAGAAATTCTTAAATAAAGAAATTTTGATTACAACAAAAAAATGTTTATTTACAATAATGGAATCTTGATTACAGTAATAAAAAATGTCAATCAATATTACAAGACCCTACTGTTACAACTCGATTTTTATAATACCAAATACCAGTGTTTACCATTTTATGTTGATTTTCGTAATAATTCTTTTGCATAACGATTAACGATGCTATAAAAAAATTGTATTTACAATAAATGAAGGGCTTATTGTAATAACATGATACGCCACAAAACGAAAAATTCGTAGTAATAGAATTTAAAGTTTTTCCACTTAAAATCATTTTTAAAAAGTGTTATAGGTAGATTACTAACACGTATAGTTTAGTAGAGGCAGAAAAACAACGAAAAACCTACTTATTTCAAAACAAATTTATTTAAAAAACCATCAAATATTTCACTATGTACTTTAAAATTGAGAAAAGTAAATGTTCATATATATTCGTTTATTTATATTTTATATTAATTTGTTTAAAAATATGTTAATTTTTTTATAATAAAATAATTTAATAAAATTGTTGGGGGTAAAAGGTAAAATCGTAAACTTATTAGCAAGATGGGGGCGAGATTTCGATTGCCTAAGGGCCTCCACATTGTTTAATCCGGCACTGGCTGGATTACATTTTTTTACAATTTTACCATCAAAATAGTACAATTGATAGCGTTGCTGATTTGTATTCTAAAGTCCTTAGTTCGAACCCCGTGATGACATTAATATTTGTGTACTTTATTTTCAATATTCATCAATATCATTCGGTTCATACGAATTTAACAGTTCTTCTAATTGCTATACATTGATTTAGAAAGCAACAATAGTAAATACAATTAAATAAAAGGAAAAGATAAAAATATTATAAATGAAGCTTTTATCTAAGGATGTGGCTATTTATACATACAGTATGCATACGCAATTGGCTATTTATACATACAGTATGGGCGAGCAACTTTTATAAAAAACGTTGCCAGAAACGATATCTAACGCACAGAACTTAGATTTAGGTAGACAGTGGCTTTAAAAAGACAGTGAAGTAGGTTGCCCACCCACATCCAGGTAGCGTTTCTGTCCGTTTTTTTTTTTATAAAAGGTGCACGCCCAGTTTGGGTGGGTAAGGAACAGATTAAATGGGCATGTTGCGTGGGCCTTTTGTGCTTCACTGTCTTTTTAAAGCCACTGTCTACCTAAATCCGAGTTCTGTGCGTTAGATATCGTTCCTGTCAGCTGTTTTTATAAAAATTGTACGCCCATACTGTATGTATAAATAGCCAATTGCGTATAAATACTGTATGTATAAATAGCCTCATCCTTTATTTAAATATAAATATCACAAAAAGCGATTGCGATTGCGGACTAACTGAAAAATAGGCAACTTACACTTTTTTGTTGTACTGAGTAAAAAGATTAATATATCTGGTTTAAATTACAGTTAATATTAAATTTTCAAGTCGAGTAATATTCATTAAATTAATCATCGTTTTGATCTCTTGCTCCAGAGTATATAAATTATGAATATGTTGTTTTAAACTGATCCACATTAATAATGACGTAGATAGAAATAATTATACCGTCGACATTTTCATCGTGACAACTGATATTAAAATATAAATGGTTTTTTATATTTATATACAGCTATATTATCCATGAAATAAATATTCAAAAGGAGATTTGTTGGCCTGCATTAGCATAATAATACCGTACAGAGTTTACTCTGCAATGACAAGTACTAGCAAAGTTTAAAAGATGACTTTTATGACTAAAGAAATTTTTCTTGATCCAATATTCTTGACGCGAAGTTATGACAAAGTACGAAGTTCATAATACAACAATGTTTGCTCCGAAACCGTGACTAGAAAATTAGATAAAACGTTTGAGATACTACACAAGTTCTTTGATGTGAACACCGATTTACATAATTAAACGTGGTTTTATCGCTAATTTCAGGACAAGAAATATGTCACGATGTCGTTGATTTTTTCTCGGCTTCTCTTGAAATTTTGATGAACCGACTAAATCCACTAAAAGCACGAAATTTTAATAATGCAGATAATTTGATGTTATCTCAGCTGGGCTTTTTATTTTTTCACGTGAAAAATACGGTGATTAGATAAATTAACGTGGCGCAAGTTTCGTGGGATTAAAACCCGCGATCTCTTCATTACTAAAAGAGTGTGTTAACTGTTCATCTACTTCCACATTTCATAAAATGGAAGAATTTATTTGTAAATTGGGCGAACCATAATCCAAATATTGAAATATAAATTATATAAAGCAACATCTTCAAGGATGCCAAACAATTTGGAAAAAGTAATTCAGTTTCAAATTATTACATTGTAAAGTTTGAGCGCGTTTATAAAAACGTCCTGTAAAAATGACATCCAGTAAATAATTTTCTAATATTTAAACATGATCCTGAGTTAAACTAAGTTAGAGAAATTTATATCATCCCATTGAACAAAATGTAACTTCGTATTGTAATTTGAGAACCACTGGTTTATAAAAATATTTTATTCTCTAATGGGATGTTCCCCTTGGTCTTGTATAAGATTGTCTTATAGTATTTTATTGTATATTTTTGTTTAGCTGTTACACCCTGTATGTGTAAAACCACAGCTGGTCCTTTAGTGTAATCGATCTTCTACAAAATGTAGAAACTTGTTCTCTTCTTTTTCATTTTTTGAGTTGAAAAATAGGGTGATTAGATAAATTTGCGTGCAGCAAGTTTCACATTTAGTTGGAGTGAATTAAGTTAGACTACAGTTGGTCGCTCTTATATCAAGTCATTTCCATTAATAATGTCACAAATGAAAGTTTTTCTGGATTATTTATGGTTTCCAGTTTGCTTGGTGTTGAAAATACTTGGCGTCGGTATTGGGTAAAGCAGAGCATCGCGAAAAAGCAAAGATAAAACACAGAACATTAGCATTGAATTAAAATAATCAATACTCTCCATGAAGCTCGAAGCATACGGCACAGCAAGAGCTTTTGCTCTACGACATAAGAGCTTGAGGGTGACCACTAGTGAGCACTTGACTGCCGACGACTTGACAGGACTTGCCATAAGTGGACTTTTCACGAAACATCGATATTGCAACAAAACACTTCATTATACCGTCCCCAGGCCAGAATAGAGCGAGAATAGACTCTAAAGTAACCACGTCCAAACTGCTGTCTAAAAGTAGATAATAGTAGTAAATCGTTTGTGGTTGTTATTTTTTCTGCAGCAGCTTTTTAAAGAAGTAGTAACTGAGTAAAAAACGGATCTGTAAATTATAGGTGCCATACTTTACCTTAACCTAACGCACAAAACTCACGCCTACAAAACAAGGCCCAAGGTACATTAATAGGAATATCCAAACTAATTTAAACCAAAACTCATCATTTTACAATTCAACATTTAAATTATTTTAAATGCGTAATATTGAAATTATAATGATTTGTGATCGAATATGATAGTTTAAATTGTAGAAATAAGCATTACAGATCATAGAGAATATTAATTATCGAATTTTCTGAAAAATTAATTGACCTTATTAGGATTTGAAGCCAGGACCTTCCTATATCTGGTAGGATGCTCTATGCAATGAGATACATGATTCCATTGAAGTCAATGAATCTTTTACAAGTTTTTTTACAATTCGTAGACAAATACTCAGTGTGATAATATTTTTATTATTGAGAATTTCAGCCTGTTAAGTATCGCGTTGCTTGGAAGGTCCTTGCAGTGACACGAAAACTTATTCGAACGCTGATTTAATAAACAACAATTGGATCAGATATACCACTTTAATTATAACATACATATGTACAATATTTACATCAAACAACGAATGTTTGTATGTTCAACGATATGAACTGTTATTACGAATTATCTTTAACTATCAACTATCAACTATTGTCAACTATTAACTATTGTCAACTATTTTCAACTATTGTCTATCAACTCTCTTCTTGCTGTCGCAAACACAGAATTTAAGAGAAATTCTTCCAATTGTTACCGCCCTCTATAAGAGGAAGGCACCAATCGCAGAAAAACTCCAAAAACATGGGAGATACTAAACAAAATTTTCTGGACATACATTTCAGTACCTGGCAAAGGATAAATACTCAACAAATGCAAATATCCCCGACTTAATCGTAAGTCCAATACAATGGGGTGCAGATGGTCAACAGGCGACAGATTACATTTAATAGTATATAATAAAAATATAAACTAGCATACTAAACCTATAAACTAATAAACTTAAATAGACATTGAGATCAAACGAAATATAATACAAAGAAATGCATTGTTACTTGCAATATGCTTTTGCGAAGCGAACACAGCCTCACTCAAATTTTGATAATAATGATTTGAAATCGAATATAATTGTTTAAATTATTCATTTATACATGAAATGCAATGGTCCAATTAAATGTCGTGATTTAAAGTACACGGAAAACTGAGAATAAAGAAGAAAATATATTAAAATATTCTAAAAGAAAAAGACAGAGGAAATGTAGATATTAGTGCAGGTGAAACTACAGGAAGATATTGCAGGAAAATAAATTTTTGATATTTTAGTAGTGTTTGAAATTGAACTTATATCTCTGGGGTATATAACAGAAACTGGTATTTGAAATAAGAGTCAGAGAAAATTCCGCAATTTACTATTTACATCAAGCAGATGAGAAAATATTTTCAGTTTGTGAACAAATTGTTTGGCATTGGCTAGAGTAAGACATGTCATAAAAGCAACAATAGGTAATCATTCAGTAATGATGTTATTAGAGAAACAGAACAAACTACAAAGAAGGATTGCATCCCAGAGCCAAGGAAAGAAGAAAGAAGTGGTTCATTTGTGCAACAGATAAATAAATGTATAAAGAAAAGAATAGATATGAATGCGTCGGATTCAGAAGCACGCCATTTACAAAATACGGGAAATAAACCACAAATTTTGTTACATCAAGATAAAATAAGTTTATAAAAATAATTTCAGCAGATAGTATCATATTTACACACAACAAATTGTTACGGGAATGTATAGGCACGGGACTGTAAAGAGTTAGAAAATGATTTGTAGCAAATTGAAATTCTTTCAAAATAACTGGATTCTATTCAGGGGTAATTCGGTGAAAACAAAATAATATGTAGCGTTTTTTATGTGTTTGATATGTCAGCTTGGTACAAACACATACTTCTACAAAAAATCGTCCATGATGAGAACAATAATTCATGCATTTAAGCCAAGTTCAATGATTTAAAAATGTTGGAAGTGGCATAATATTTCAGATATGGTTCAAATGTAAAACCGATGGTGGTAATAACATCATGACCAAAAAGTTTTGTGGAAAACAAATACCTGAACTTAAACTTCAATTAAATTCAATGACGAAACAAATCATTTATTTTAATGTAGTATGCTATACAAGTGAAGGGAAAACAATTCAATATTCAAAAATACCACCGCCAACTTCGATGCATTTTCAGCTGGATGTGACAGCCACAAAAAACAAATGCCAAATATTATTTCTAACAATAACAGCTGAACGTGACAACCACAAAAAACAAATGTGAACTATTATTTTCCGCGGTTAATCTCTTACTATTAATAATTAATATCTCAGTAACGGTTAAGAATCGGTTTATATGACTTTTTTTGTTTATTTTGATCTCCTGAACACGTTCCTCGAGTATGGCCGTTTCCTCACCAATCACCCTGTATATATATATATATATATATATATATATATATATATATATATATATATATATATATATATATATATATATGTCCCAAGCAAACCTTGACATAGGCGTTTAACATGGAAAAACAGTTTTTTTAAATAAAAATGTGTCCGGCAGAAAATTAAGCCATGCTATTGAATATGATAATAGTACATTACCTTCTGTACATTATTTAATGCTAATTACTTTATTATCATTGCATAAATCAAAGAAAATTATAAGTAAATGTCAATAAATATTTGTTTCAATATTTTATTATGTAATATAAAAATAATTTCAACTGTCATTGTGGCTTAATGGTTAGCATGGCTGCATGTGGAATGAATGAAGTTTTGAAGGGTGGGTTTCAAATCTCTATCAGCTAAACTTTTCATTTTTTTTTTATTTATGTATTAATTACAAATTATATTAAAGATATTATGAGATAATATGGATGAATCAGTTAAATAATTACAAATAAGTTTCTATCACGATATAATAGTATTTTCAATGAAAATAGTAACCGTCAAAAGCAAGATTTTAAACTATACCACATACTTTTTCTTTATAAATACAGTAAAAATACAAAACATACACATATTCATTGTGCCTCAATCATGTTTTATTAAGATCAAAAGAAAATACTATGCATTTTTATTAAATTCATATTTTGTTTATTGTAATCAATTTTTGTTATTGTTAAAACTAATTATTTTTATTTATAAAATATTGTTATCCATTTCAATATCTGTTTTCTATTTCCAATTACAATAATTTAGAAATAAGCGTTTTCTATAAAAATATTTAAAGAAAGAAAACTGCTGCGTTTTTCAAGTCGAACCGAATAAAACTGTTCGAATAGCCACCACAGTAACCGGATCTAAACCCAAATGAAAACACATGGGGTTATTTGCATCAAAAATAAAATAAAATAAAATAAATATTTCATCACGGCATATTACCCATTGCTGGGTGTGCCAATCTGCTTTGTATACAGATATCAAAATATTAAGAAATCAAATGTGACGAACAAAACGTCTTACTTAGCATTACTTCAACAGGCATGGGAGGAAATGGACCAGCCGTATATGAAAAAATATGTAGAAAGTATGCCTCGACGACTGGAAGCAGTTATAAGAGCTAAAGGTGGTCATACGAAATATTAAGGGTTTTTTGAATATATTTTTTTGCATTTTTTTTAAATGTATGATTTATTTTGACCAAGATAAAATGTATTATTATTGGGAAAATAAAATATTAAAAAAAAATCAGCAACACTTGTTTCATTTCATATAAATATTATAGAAGTATTTTAAAATGACTTTATTTTTTCTTATATACCAATGTGTTTTCTTCCAAGGTTAAATAGATAGTTTTTTTGCAATTTATGTTATTATAAAAATTAAAGATTATTAAATTTTATACAAGTTTGCATATGGCAATATTTTTTTAATATATTTTATTGATAAATTTATAAAATAATCAATAATTTAAATCCCGGAGTCTATGCTTTAAACACAACTCGTTGGTTACCCAGTTCAGCTCAAATGTATATTACTGACAGATAAATGTCAGTGTCAAAAAATAATCATTTCAAATTAATAATAGTAACGTTTCGAAAAGAAAATTGTAAATAGAACAATAGTTATATGGAAAGAAACTTAATATAGTAAATAATGAGGTATATATTTAAATTAATAAAAATTAAATGGCGGGAGGTATTGTGTTGGCCACATCAGATTTTTAAATTTAATTATGTTGTTATGCGATCTAAAACCACCAAATAGAAATTGATGTTCAATTAAGTATATCAATACCACCATACTTTGCATTGGTTGCTTTGTATTGCCCTTGTTGCCGCCTTTATTACAATCATAATCAAAAGATATTTACAACATTACGAATTCTAATTGCAATAATAAACCAATATCTGTGACTCTTGTCATTTTATTGGTTCTACTAGAGCCGACATTCAATTGATAATTATAATTTCAAACGCATAAGGTCGATATCAGACATTATTGCTTTGCAATATTGAAACTAGTAGGCAGAGCGACACAATTTATATTTTTCGGTCTCATCGGTGACCGAAAAATTACGGAAGGGGCGTAATTTTTGTTGAAAGTACAACAAAATAATAATTGGCCGAAATTTGAATAAACAAAAATGATAGGCTTTTGAATCGTAGCGAGCGACGGGCTCTTAAAGCTGTCTTAAAGAGAGTACCACTGTTTCTTAATTATATTTAAAATTTTCTTTTTACCATGGTATTTGTAGTAGTAGATCACCTTAGTAATATCATCTCGTATACATCATCTTTTCTTTTATTTTGGAATATTTTAATATATTTCCCTCTTTATCCGAGATTCGCGTCTATCTTTGTTAAATCTCGGAGAAAAACTTAATGAAAATGAATTTTATTTATGAAACGTTTTCCGTTTTATCTTAAACGTAATGTGCGGTGTCGTGTTGTCGTACATCATGATAATAAATATCTCATTACACCCTTGTACAAAACTAGCTAGAGAAAAGGAGAAAAAGAAGCGCTGGTGCTGGTGGCTGAGAGTAGTTTCGTGAAGAGTTGAAAGGAATTAGAGTAATGTAAAATACCATTAAAGTTCAGACATAATAGTGGGGCCAACGGGCAAGGGAACGGACATCGCAAAGGAAAGGAGTAGAAAGGAAAAGAAGGAGCAAGTGCGAATCCGTGGTAGTGATGTGAAGTTTTAAGCGGAGCTAGTTTCAATGAGAGGAAAGGTAGATAAGTTTTAATCCCGTACTAGGTTCTTAGCTTGATTTAGAAATTTACTCTACTACTAGTTAAAAGCAGAACCGGCTCTCATATTTGTATAAGAAATAAGAACTAGTAGAACACATTTGGGAATTTTGGACCAAAATTACTTTTAGGATGTGATCCAGATTCTCGTAGCCGTGTGCTTGAGTGTCTGGTCGCGAATCTGGGGACCCAGGTTCGATCTCGACCGACGACAAAAATTGCTTATAATTTTAATGGCACAAAATTAACCTCTGTGGTGCACTTTCCACGCCAGCAATGAGTGCCCATGAGGTGACGCTTGGTAAGCGCCTGCACGGTACAAATCTTTCATCATTATCGATATCTGTGTACAAAGTAGATTGGTACATCTAGCAATGGGTAATATGCCGTGATGATATATTTATTTATGGGATTTCGTGGCCGTGTGCCTGAGTGTCTGGTTGCGAATCTGGGGGCCCAGATTTGATCCCGACCGACGCCAAAAAATTACATCGCATTTTAATGGCACAAAATTGAATCCTGTGGCGCACTCTCCACGCCAGTAATGAGTGCCCGTGAAGTGACGCCTGGTAAGCGCCCACACGGTACAAATATTCCATCATTACCGATATCTGTGTACGAAGCAGATTGGCACACCCAGCAATGGGTAATATGCCGTGATGAAATATTTATTTATTTTATTTTATTTATATATTTATTTTTTATTTATTCCGATTCTCATATAAAAAAATTGCGGGTACAAAAATGATTACTATATGTACTCTCTAGTCCGCCTATGATTAAATATGATTAAAATGTAAACGCCAGTCAATACAAGGATTAAAGAAATCAATGTTGATGTCGACCGTATTAGAATCTAAGTTTTCCTAACCGCAATCAACAATTAGTTTATTGAACCAGACAGCACAAAAACTTGTTTTATTCTTTAAATCTTTAGTGTTGAAATAGAGAGATCTCTTAATTTACTTAAGTTATAAGTAAGTTTTCATTATCTTCCAACGTTTATTATAAGTTTGGTAAACGTGAAGTTTGAAGAACCTCTAATGCTAATCTAGGTAGACGATACTTAAGAACTCATTGTCTCTAACGAGCAGAGCTTAGTGTAAAAATAATGGAAATGGCGATGCTGCCGTATCTCATGACAGTATAAACCACAAACATGCATTTGCAAATATAAATTTTGCATGTGGAAAACTTAGTTAGCACACGTCATCTGAAGTTATTTAACATGAATAATAATGTTCAAAAACTTGTGACATGGTGCAAATAATACGTTAGCTATATCTCGTAAGGTAAATTTCTGAATTAAACTTAGATACCAACAGGAATAGCTTTTCTAAATTTGATAAATCCTTATTAGTCCTTTTTATTCAGAAATGCATCAAAATTTTGAAACACGAAAACGGTCACTAAATAAAACGATCACTAAATATTTTTTTATTAATTCAAGTGGAGACGGGAGTGGGAATAATCTTTAGGGCGCCAAGCGGCCATTGAAAACTCACAGGGTTAATTTTAATGATAATTGATAAAGATTAATATTAGATTCTATGACCTAGCTGGATATGAACCTGGAATATTTGGATTGCAAAAATTTGCTAATTTTTATTATACCCTTGGAGTTTAAAATAGATGGTTATAAGCATGTTGGTGGTGATATTATGTCTGTACATAGATTAAATAGTTATTATTAGTTTTATATTTAATAATTTGTGCCTTAAAATGTTTATTTTATAAATTTTATTAGTAAAAGTATTATTAATAAATGTCAATGAATAATTAAAAAGATAAATGGTAATATAAAATCAGTTAAATAAAATTATGTCATACATATATAACATCGGTTTCAAATTTTTTGTATTCACATTTTTGTATTTTTATTTGCCTTTTCTTTCCTATTTGTAAGAAAAAGAAATAAGAGAGTTAAATTTAATAAATTTGAAGATAAATCTATTAAGTTAAGGAAGCGTAAGAAGTATAAAAAGCTCGGTGGTGGCACTTAAAACGAAGTTAGCTATTTATTTCCTCATAGGGATTGTAGGAAATTTGTTTAAAGTTGGTATTGATTAAAGTGTTTCCGCCTGGCTTTCCAGTTTGCAATGCATGAAAGTAGCGTAAAATTTGTACAGTTAACGAAACATAAGCTACATACTACTTAATTTACACGAGTTACAGGAAGTTATTTACGCTGAACGGATAGGAATAGATGAATAGGAAAAGTTTATTTAACTCCTATTCGAAGAAAAAACCAGAATTGTAAAGTAGAATCTATATGCCGATTTTGGCCCATAATAACATGGCGCATCTACTATTTTATTAAGATATCAAATATTTTTGACAGTAGTCACTAGTTCTTAAACAATTAACTTGAACAACAAACTGAATTCTGTTGTCATGTTAATAAAAGTGTTAACCATTGCCTATTATTAAGTGCAATCAATTATATGAAAAAAAAAATTAATAAAGAATTGTAATTTACGTATGTAGGGCGTTTCGGTATTTCGGCAGAAGTGTGTTCGGTTGTTTATTTGGTGTATGGTTTAATTGCATTGAAGAATTTCGCCGGTTATGAAAAACGGCGTACAACGGAGCTTTTAGAGCACGGTTGGCCGCATCGCAATGCCAGCCACTTGCGTTGCTGGTCCTTCGCTTTGAATTCTCTCAGTTCACACCCCGTTACTCTCGCTTCTCAATGCCACTGCCCTACTTTCACAATTCCACACCCACGCTTTTTCCAAACAATACTACATTATAGATATACACCACTATTGTTCGAATATAGCTCCTGGTAAAAAGATACAGTATCGTGAATCTTTTTAACTATATCTTGATAGGATTCTTTTGCCAAAGAATATACGGAATTCTTTTCTATACACCCGGACTTTTAAAAATAATTACTTGTTTGCTTTAAATTGTAAAATCAAATTTTAAGTATAATCGAGGCCGCACGGGAATACAGGTCTGAATGCTTATCCCCTCTCCATCGTCACATCACAGCGAGAGGCTCGCAGTGACGTCACGAAATGAGCATTCAGGCCTGTATTCCATTACATTTTTTTCCAAGGCATAAGTATATTGATGCCACAAATAATGCACACAAAATTTTGAAAGGTTATTGTACATGATATCAATGTGAACCTGCTGAAAGCTTTTGCATTTCAAAGTCAAACTTGGCCCGGAATTACAATCTCATTTTTTTAATAAATTGACATTTCTTGTTTTCACATTAAGCCACCGATATTTCAGACGAAATATATTTAATATTTTTTGTTGTAAGTATTTAATCATCGTGGAAAAATATAATCCAACAAATTATTCTCTCCTAAAGAATTTTCCTAGTATCGTTTACTTATTTTGGTTAAAATGCCAATCAGAACCCGTCGTTGAGATGAAGATAGACTGCACCGGGATGAATCCGCCTCGAAATAAGTTCTTCGGTACTTAAGACATACACCATCGTCAACAATATCGAGCTATTGTTCCAGATACGTCAACTGTGCTCCTTAGACGATACTTTTGTTGCGCTATCAATAATGTACACCTGATTGCCTCTACAACAGAATTAAGTGGAATTTTTATTAAGTATCTCTACTGGAGCCAACTTTGTTGACGGTGTTTTATTGTAAAAATATGTTTTTGTTTAATTTTTTAATAAAACAAACAATTTAGGTTTTGTATGGAATATTGAAAGGATTAAAAATAATAATTTAAAAGGATACAATATGTGCAATGAATTTCATAAATTAAGTGGGAATTAATTAATTTTAATAGATTTGCAAATAAAACATCATCGATACGATTACTATTGTTTTATCCTTGCAACAATTATTAACTAAAAATTCAAAAGATGTAAGTGCTAAATTAATAATTTTTATTTTTGTATTTATTTTCAAATATTTGCGCAAGTAAAATATTAAAAGACTTTAGAATTGAATAGAATAGTTTAATTTGTGTATTACGTGGATACAAGATTGTAAATTTCAAGTTACTAAGGTATAATAGCTATTTGTGTATTAAGAGCGCAAAATAGGACATTGTCGCGCGGCATTCTCTCGAAATCGACAATGTCCATTTGCGCTCGAAACACACACAATATTTTTTCTCAGTCGCTACCATAACAAAAAATAATAAAATGTACACTTTGTACTTACACTACTACTCAATTAATAAGGATTAATGTAAAGAAAAAACGTCTTTTATATTTAATTTTACTTTAACGTTATTTCCCATTCTTCTTGACCTATTGCTTCAATCTAATCTAAACATTTTACAATTTCGTTTTTGTAAATGAATGCTCTATTTTATTTTCACAATAGTGTGCCATTTTTTTTTTTTTGGTATACCGACAGAGCAGTTATATGTCAGATTGATTTGTAAAGGTGGTAAATGTGTCACTACAGTGCCATTAGTTCCTGACTAAACGTTTCCATTAAGAATGTAGACAAGTGACATTTCTCAACATTGTGTAGTTAGAAATTTGGACAGCGAGCGTTTTTTCTACTTTGTCGCGCTAGAGCGGCAAAGTAACATTTTTCGTTGACAAAAGAGAGCGCAAATGGCTACTTTCTATGTAGACTGTAGAAAAATTCATTTATATTATAATAACACTGTTGTACTAGATATGAGTGTAGTTCCCTTTTTAAATGAATTACATCAGTAATTTCTTTAATATAGACATAATAGATTTTTAAAGCCCTGTAATAAGGATCCTTCGCAAATATACTTGATTTGTGTATAGGAATACTGTGACGTTTATTTATATGGGTGAAGTGTAAAAATCAGAGAAATATAATTAATTAAAATGATACGTTTATTAAACGATAAATAATTCGCAGCCGCTTCAAATTGTTTTAAATAATTCGGCCACGAAGATTTTTCATCATATTCCGGTGTTTTTATGTGCATTGTTGAAGTAGTATCAGGTTTTACTACTTTCCTTTCATCCCATGAATTTGCCTTAGCTACTTCGGAATTTGACATTGAAAACGACGTAATTTCAGTAATTTTTTCTCGTAGTTCTTCGATCTTCTTGTCGTACATATCTTCTTAATTCTTCAGGTTTTTCTTGAATTCTCTTGTAATTTTTGTTCTAGTGTTTACTCCAGAATTCTAGAACTTTCTTCCAATTTTTGTTCTAGTGTTTTAGAATGTTCCACTAATTATTCTTCTTTTAACGTTTTAGAATTTTCATCCGCTTTTCTAGAACTTTCTTCTAATTTTTGTTCTAATGTTCTAGAATTTTTTTCTGCCTAACTAACACTATGATTAAATAATTATAAACACTAAGTTAAGCCTAAGAATATTATTAAATACTTAAACACTAAGAATATTTGTTTCAACAATATTTATATCACTATATTTATTTATATAACTACATTTATTTATGTTCACAACCCGTACGCTGTTTATTTATATCACTCACTGTTCATTGCTCGTTGCTTCTATATAACAGACTGTCTGTCGGCTGTTCTCCTGACGGTATATATACAGCCCGCAGTCTCTGTTCTAGACTGTTTCATTGAATACAAAAGAATCAGTAATTAGACAGAGGTTGTAACGAGTTTACTACGCCGATCAGAAGATTGAGTCATCGCCCAGCGCGGCGCCTTTCTAGACATATTCTACCAATGCTGGCGGTCGCTTACTCTTAAGTCAGGGGCGCACGTTACAATACTTATTAGATTTTCTTGTCGAGTGTTCATCTAAGAGTACACATCTCTGTTTAATAACACTATTTCGTAAATATGTAAGAATGGTAAGGACATCACTTACAGCTCAATAAAAATCGGCCTACAGTGGGTTCTTAGCGAAACACATTTTATACATTTAATAATTCGTTTTTGTAAAATAAATATTTTATGAGCATGATTACTAGCACCCCAAAATATAATAGAGTATATAATTCTACTAACAATATTTCTCAATTTATAGGCAGCATTAAAATACCTGGAAAGTGTGACATGTATGGATTTTCCTACTACTTTTATTAGAAGTCAAGTGTTAAGAAATAGGAAAATAAATATTGATGAGCAATTTTATAATAATTAGATATTTTTATAAAAACGCTCAAATTTTAAAATGTAATAACTTGTGACTAAATATTTTTTTGCAAAAAACTATTTTGCCATCTGTTTAGAGTCTTTGAAAGTATATTCAGCGATATAACTCATTTTCAATTGTTTAGTATTCAAACAAAATCAATAAAAATATTACCAAGAGAAAAATTGTTGTTATCGTTTTTATAATACGCTTATTGTTCAATAAATTTAAAATATAAAAAATCACATAATCTTTTTGATTAAAATTATTTGGTTTTTGGTGTATTGGCCCCGAAAAAGATCCTTGTGATACACCATGACAATTCCGAGACCCCGTGAAATAACGTTCGGTAACTTTTCTGAATGGTACTGATATACCAACTGAGAATTAAAAAAGCACAGCCAACAATGAGTAATAAGTTGTAATGACAAATTGAATATTAAAGAAAAATTTATGAACTTTATTAGGACTCGATTCAATACGGTTGTGAACGTTTTGAAAATAATTATATAAAAACAGTATATAAATTTGTTTTATTTGAAATGAATTGACAAAGTGGGTGAAAAAACTAATCGGATTAAAAATAATATTATAAAAGGGATAAATATGATTGACCAATTGAATATATTAAATTGGTGATTAATTAGCAGAACAGATTTTATAATACAAAGACAAATGTAATTTCCATCTAATTATGGGCGTTTACATGACATCAAAGGACGGTATTACAATGACTTAATAAAAGTAATATTTATTGCATGTTTAGCTTTTAGGGTACAATTACAATTAGGAATACAAATGAACATTTTATATCTATTTTCATAATAATGTTGACAACGATAAAATGTCAAATGAAACTGTAACATCCTCTAAAGCTGAATAAATAAACTTATGTGCATAGACTAAGTCGATTTGCATACAAACGGTATGAAAATTAGGACATTACAATCTATTTCATGCGGTATTTGTACACTAGATTAAAATTTGTGTCTGGAACGTGCAACGATATCGAAATAAATGCTATTGCGTTATCACGTATTGAGTATAAAACATTTTATTGTTGCAGAAGATAAAATAAAACGTTTTAAAATTTATGTTGCAAATTTATAAGCCGCATGTAAATAACACCGGTTCTAATGTAAATACAACAAATGGATATGTAAATTTTGCAATGTGCGAATTTTACCTAAATGTCTTGTTCATAATCTCGATTATCATCTAAATAGTAACTTCAGAAATTTTATTTAAATCAGCTGGATTAATTTTAGCACATTGCTAAGCATTTCCTGAAATATAAAAACTAGAACAACTATACTTTTAAGAAATAAAATAAAAACTGTTGTCCCATATTCAACACGAATATCACATATTTACTATCTTCACTTTGTATTAGTTAATTAAAATTAGATGGAAAGAAAAGCAGTACGGCTCTGATGAATATTCTAATGAATGAATATTCGCCAAGTAATTAATAGATGTCAATTTGAAATGGAACTATTATTACAGCAGTTATAACAAATATATTCAACACATATTCATTATGAATTATTCGATAATGAGTATTTCATCCAGTGTGATTTGTTTTAATCAGTCCATTGTATTTCATAATACACAGTATTAAATGATTGAACAATAAAATTCAATTCTGAGGAAAACCCGTTCAACTAAAACTATTACGCGGCAAGAAAAGTTCCGGGAATATTTCCGCATTTGTGTATAAAGTTCCGAATCCTTTTAACAAGCTTGCTCAATTCTTCACTGTTAAAGAGACGTTTCTACGAAAAAATTAAATCAAGAAATATTGCTCTCATTTATAAATGTACAAGTTAAAAATTAACGGCTACCTCTACAAATTAAAAGCGAAATACGATATCGTTTCAGTTCCAAACTGTGCTATGTTTATTTTGCTTTCCTGGAATTGTTTTTATTTTCACTTCGCATTCGTTGTTTTCACGCTAGCTAGTGTTCGAGCTTGACACCTGCTCTCAGACAGATCACCAAGAAGCTCCAATTTGTAACACGCAGCTCGGATCATATTTATATTATTTCTAACAGTGTCACCCGTGAAACTTTTGCATGCGGAATATATCACACCAGTTATAACACTAACTTTGTAATTAATCTTAAACTGTTTAATAAAAAGAGTTTCCTGGTGTATTTTTGATGCATGAGAAAGACAGGGCAATAAGAAAAATCACTGATTAATATTAAGTTCATTATTATAAAAGTTAATGACATTATTTTTATGATGATTGAGTGACTGTAGAATACGGGTTCATTATTTAAGGTCGTAGAATATTCTTTAGAATATTACCATCATTAAACGTATTAGGATTCACATTCGCTGTTGCAAATCATTTCATAATTTGTCTACTTTATAACGATTATATTATTCGCTAGCAGAGCTGGGCTAATTACTTTTAAAAAGTAATTGAATACAATAACAATTACTTTAATCAAAATATACTCAAATTACATTTAAAAATAATTACTGTTAGAGAAATTTAATTAAATTATCAATTATTTTGCATTGTAATCGACAGTTTAGTTACTTTTTCAATTACTTTACTAAAAAAAATCTTTCACTTTAAATTAATAAAAAAAAATATATTAGATTGTTTAATATGAAATACAACATAAATAAAATAATAAGAGTAATAAAACAAATTTATAAAGAATTGCTGACTCTGTAAAAGATGCGCAGACCCCCCCCACCCGCATTTAACTTCTTAATTATAAGTAAGAAAAAAAATACTCATATAAAAGTTTTATTTTTTATTTAAATATACTATTTGATGGCAGATGTAGATATTTATTATAAAGTCATGTTTACAAGATACGAGTATCAACTTTTATTTTTAACTAGCAACCTATAATTATTTTACTAAAATATAAACCGATTTTTTCTCTTTTCAACGAGATAAAAGTTTGTATATCAAAACTATGAAAAAAATTGAGATTACTTCCAATAAATATGTTGACAGTGTGGGCATGTTCCCAGACTCACCCTGTATAATGTGTATATGGTTATTAAAAATACTTTATAGTAATTCATATGAAACCCTGTATGAAGACATTGCAAATTCCTTGAAAAGTATATTTTACTATTAGGATTCAGAAAGAATAATAAATTATAACTTAAGTAAAAGTTCAAAGTACGTCGTACGTCCCAACTCGCATGAAAAGTTGCATTTGTATCCTGTTGTTACACCCACAACGCATATAAACTACGGTACGCCCGAATCCCGGGGATTCCCTTACTTGTTGGTTCAAAATAGTAATTAATATTTGAAAAACCAAATTTTCAAAAGTAATTGAGTACAATTACTTTTTTTTTAGTAATTAGTTACAAATTACAATTTGGGAAAAGTAATTTAATTAGTAATTAATTACCAAAAGTAAATAATTACCCCACAGCTCTGTTCGTTAGTAAGATCAAAACTATTTATTTTCCAAAATATAAATATTATATGGAATCTCATTTACCATAAATATATAACTGAACTGGAATCTGTCCAGGAACGATTCGTTACATATTGTTTTTATAAAAGTATAATTACTATCCCAGTGTTAATTTTACATAGAACCAACTTTTATCTGACATCAATATGATACCACTGTACAATTGCTGAAAAATGCAGTCTTTCTTATTTCTGTACAAAATCTGTAACAATGTTATTAATGACATATGTATCCTAGGTCATCTTTCGCTAAACATTCGTCGTATGTCAGCCAGAAACAAATAAATTTTCCATTGTAATAAAGTTAGGACAAATTATGAAATGAAATCTCCAATCTGGGAAACGTGTAATATTTTTAATGAAATCCTTTGTAAGATAGATGTATTTGCCGATTCATTCAATTTATTCAGACGAGAGTTGATAAATTACTTCTATAGATATTTAAATATTAATTTATTTTTCTTCGTAGTTATTTCTTTTATTTACAATAGTGTATGTTTTGCAGGGCTTTTCCGTATTTCAATGTTTATATAATCATTATGTAAATGGAACATCTTATTTCTGTTGAACTGATTCAATAAATAAATAAAAATACGAAGGAATATTATATTGATAAATACCGGAAGTATCAGTAAACATGCATGTATGTTATTATCATAGTTACATTTAAAATGATTGAGGGCAATGTATTATCGCGTTGTATTTTTATAAGTGAACATAGGGAGTTGTTAAGTCATCAAACTCTCATCTGTCAATATCAGAATTTGTTTTTGTCGAAAGGGTTTGTTATTTTTATTTACTGTATAATTTCGTGTTTCTTATTATTAATTAGCTACCTTAACTAGTTGTTGTTTTTTTCTTTTAATACTGTCCATTGACGACAGCTGTAACTGTATAAATGTTATAGATTTTTCCCGCTTATTAAACGTAGTAGAAAATAAATAAGAAACTTATCTTGTTATTTTGCAATTATACCATGTTATAATTTGTACTTTTTCTTCAATTGTAACTATCATTTCGAAAGATGACAGTGTCATGACATTGACAACTATAATACATTCCCTATGTTCACTTATTTTAAATATAACTATATTAATAACATACGCCTCTGTGTACTGCTAAAAGAAACTCTTAGTATACTAATGTGGAGATATCAGAGGACATTTCAGTAACTAGTTTTGGTATTTGTTTATTTATTTTGAACAAATAGAAAGTATAGACAATGATTGGTGTATATTGAAACTATAAACATATAACGAACATAAATTAAGTGTGTTTAGTAAAGTGAACATAAATATTGTAAGTTAAATTTTAGTTATAGTGTTAATTATTAATTATTTTGTGTTAAAAGCCAGATTCATTTAATTATGAACTGTGATTAATTAAATAAATTTTGTCGCCATTTAAACGTAGTTTTAATTAACGAACTCGAGGTGTCAAAAACATTACATGTTTTTAATATTTGAAGGAAAAACGTTCAATCATTGGTTGATGTTATCCAAATTGGGGTGAGACTAGAATTTTAAAACACAAACAAAAAAGTCAATATTTTATGAAGTCGCACAAAACTTATTTAATTAAATAGAAAACTGTATTTTACTTACATATATGAAAACGAAAAAGTTTTATAATCTTAATCTTGTTTTTGATTCTGATAGAAAGACACCATGTACCTAAAAGAATTTTAATCTGACATTGGATATGAATCTACAACCAAATGAAATAATAATAAAATAGAGAAGAAACTTTAAGATGAATACACATATTTAAAAATTGTTACTAAAAGAAAAACTTGGTATCGAGAATTCTAGATCTACTTAGGTAGTGATTAAAACATGTAAACAAGAAAATTATTTAGAAATGTTTCGATTGCGGTGAGATATAAATTAAAGTATTGGCTGAAAGAGATATTAAACTGATTGCAACATCAGTTTAATTATTTATACATTTTAGATTTGTAACAAGTCTAAAACTATTCAGGTCCATGTTTGAAGCAATTTACAGAGAGTAGGTCGGTGAGATCCTATTACAGGTGATCGTTCATTATGCAGGAACCAATTAAACAATAGGTGAAGCTGTTCACATTCAGCCTTACGTCTACAACGTAATTAAGACAAGAATCCTTCACATAACTTATCGGCAGTCGTTCGTATCAGTCATCAACTACCTTAAGTCAAGTCATGCGATTGACGCGATTTGTTTAGCTACTGATTCACGAAGGCAACGTTAATTCTATAGTTCATTGCTATTTGAGAGATACACATTAATCAATAATATATTCTTCTTCATTGTTTACGATTGCCTTATAACGATCTGGCTGTTTTTTAATGCCGGAAGGTCTCCCTGAACGCAGAGAATCGTTCGCGTCAAAATTGATCTCTTTGAAAAGTGAAAACCATCTTGGTGCTATTTCCTCAATGGCGTTCTTTCCGAAAACTTTTCTGTTAAATTCAAATAAAAGAATATACCGGAAATGCTCTTGACACTCCATTATCTTTTGACAATAATCTACACAAGTTTCGACTATTTGCAAATTAAAAATTATACAACTAAAAAATAGTATAACATTAAAACAACGTTTACATAATTGGTAGGTTTAATAAGAGCAGGAAAAGTCAGTACTGTTCAGCTTTGCTAACATTGCTGGCAAGCAAAGAAAGCGAGGAATTTTTAGTTGCCTTTTGCTGCTAGCGAAATATTAGTGCGGTATTTCAAATGGAGAACGAAGGTTTATTTATATTCTGAAAGCTATAATTTATAGACAATTGCGGTGAAGTAGAGCATGAGTAATTCGTACAGTACCAAATACTGTTTTCTATAATGAAATAAAAGAAAACGACGTATATGTGGCCCATTATATTGAGAAAAAAGAGTCGTATTGTAATCAAATTTAAATTTTATCGCGAGGTATTGCGTTTTTCTTCAATATAAATTATGTAATCAGCTAAAAATAAACATATTCAAATCTAATATGAAAACTTTCCTAGACCCATCATTATTTGTTAAAAAATAAATATTCATATTATTCATTGCACTTATTTGTATACATTTAACAAAACAAGACTCCTCACAATATAATAAATAAATGTAAAATGTAAATAAAGAGATTAAATGTACTGCCCTCCCGTGGTAAGCATATTAACAAAAAATTAACCGCTCAATAGATTTATTATTTTGCTAGTTTTGCTGCTGATTGCTGTTAGTTAGCGATACTTTTGCTGTTTCCATTAAACCTACCCTATGTTTTAACAAATTGTTTACCAAACACTCTTGCCCTAGAAACTAGAAACACTACGAACTGATGCACCAATCCAATATTTTATATATGTATAACAGATTTCAAGTAGACACGGGGTATATGTGCTACAGTGAATTTTTTGTATTTTTAACAAAAATTATGGAATTACATTTTTTGATACAACGCTACGCTTACGAATTTGTAAAGTCTAGCAAATTTAAAGCAAAATCAATATGTA
The DNA here is from genome assembly GCA_951394225.1 of Harpalus rufipes. Lineage (NCBI taxonomy): Eukaryota > Metazoa > Arthropoda > Insecta > Coleoptera > Carabidae > Harpalus > Harpalus rufipes. The sequence goes on from OX596278.1 coordinate 4,605,872, forward strand.
ATCAAACCAATAATGTATTCGTTTAAAGGTTAAACAAACTTAAGCTGATGTGCTCTTTACAAACTTCATTAAATTTTGACTTGGAGATCGTTGTGCGCAAAAAAATTTCCCCAATTTTAATAAGCTTAAGTTAAAAACAAGAAGAGGTATTAGATGGCTTTACTGGACCTGTATTGATTTTCTGGTAGTTTAAATACCTTCAGGATTTTTAGAATTTTGAAAAGTTTTACGCTTTATGGTGAAATTTTCATTAAAGATTTAATTTAAATTCTTATGTACGGTGTGCTCCGAGTCTTTCCCAAAAAGATTAAACGTGATATGCATGTTTAACAGCACACGGGGACTGTATTTAATATTTATTGCTCTGCAAGAACTACTTTATCACTTTTACGTTCATATTGGATAATTTACTCTGCTGAATATTTTAAAAGCAAAATAATCCTATTTGGTAAACGATTTTAATTTATTTGGAGACAGTCTTTACCAATGATGTTAGTCAAAATTACTATAGTTACAAGGTTAAAATGATAGACATCCTATATATGTATGCCAATCTATTTCTATTTCCAGATTTTGGCATACTAGAAAGGAAGTACCACATAGTCTACTTTTTGGGCATTAGAAAATACAAAATAATTTTCTAGTTTCAAGTTTGATAGTCGGTCGGAATTAAATTCGAGCCGCCCAAATCATTAATAAATATCAAAATTGCTTTCAGATTGTCACAGAAGAAGTAATGAATACAGAAGTTTGGTATAGGTACAAGAAAGAACTTTAGGGCTGTAAAATTACGTGCATCTGCAAGAACCGACTGGATTAATATGATGGAGGGTTCATTTCGGGAGCAAATAAATAAATCAACTAACCACATAACGCAGGGGTCGCTACATACACACATTCATAATCATACACCTACACATTCCATAGGGTGGATTTCATGTGTGCTCTGAGTAAACAATTTAAAGAATTAAATGCTTTTCTATATGTGATGAAAGGTCAGTCAACAAATACAAATACACAACGTTGTGTTATTATTATAGGAGAAATACCCATTCGCTTAACTATACATATTGACTTTCTTTTCAAAGTTGATTACAATGTTATACTTAGCCACCAACTTTCTTTTATGTGTAAACTATACTTGTTTTAATAGGCGTATAATGAGCAGGGAAAAGTATTAAAAACTTTAAATTGAAACATTTTAATTTTTGTATAATCTTGGCAACATGAAAACCGCAACTAGATACAATTTCAAACTTTAAAGTAAATACTTTTTTTGCAAATAATAATCTATAAAGAGCACTTTACCTTATTATTGCAAATTATCTTTTCAATATTAAAAACTACTGAATTTTCATATTATCTGGCTAGAAATAGTAGTATATATTCATTACTTCTAGCCCAAGTTTCTAGGGCAGATACCGGTAAAATAAATTACGAATGATTATCTACATTGTGGCTGGTTTGAAAAGACCATTTAGCTTGTTACTGCATAATTATCTTTTCAATATTTAAATTTGAAATTCTGGTTTCTGTTTACATTGTTGTTGTAAAGCAAGATAATGTTCGTAGCTAATTCACTTCAAAGAGATATTTACATGAAAATATTTGTTGATCTGGCTTTGGCAGTCTTCCTAAATACACCTTTGCTGTGTCTATGCCGCAATCATTATAATACGTTTATCTTTGTGTTGTATAAGCAGACAAAGAGAAAGAACGCCAACAACAGCTTTGGTGGGACTTCTATTTTCTACTTTACTTCATGAGCTTCGGTGGCCACCTTTGCATCTTCTACCAAATAGATATTTTGCTTTCACCAAGAAAAGATAATTAAATAAATAATACTAGTCATAAATATCCTCGTTTAGTAGAACCTACAGGAGAATTCTGGCTTGCCCGGTAGGGCTAGAATTTTATTTACACAGCTTCTACCTGGTGGAAGCGGCATTGAATTATTTGCAACTGGACAATTTGTTAAATAATGAGAAGGAATTCTCGCATGTTGACATGTAAACATTTAACAATCGACGTGGTTCGGTTGAAAACAAACAAACTAATACAGAGAACAAAACCGTGCAAGTGCCGGTGAAGGTATGTGGCATGTGGCATGTGGCATGCGGTATGTGGTATGCAGTCAAGCTATCTGTCGAGTGTTCTTGCATTATTTCCACGTGAATCATTTAACACTTCACACGTGCACTAGGCAAATAGTTAGCCGGAGATAAACTCACACTGAATAAGTAATGTCGTTCTTTAATACCGCTGTTACTGGTCCAGATTTGCTTAGTTTCACACAGGGAGTTAAAGCTTCTAACCAAGCGTTTATCGGTGGTCATATAAACTACCAACATTATACATACTAGCCCAGACTCATAATATTTTGGCCGGTTTACATTTTCAATAAACAAATTATAAAACTTGCGCAAATAGTGAGGCTACTTTATTTAACCCTGCGTCCGACACGTGGGGTGTGACAAACCCCAAGCGTTGAAAATTGCATGGAATTTTTGAAAATTTGCACTTTAGAGTCAAGTGAACTTGGTAGCTTCTCATATTAGTTGTCTCTGCGGTTTTTCATTTAAAATCAGGAATCATTTAGCGTATATTTAATTCGTAAGCGTTTGAATTCGACCACACCCACGGTTCACGGTAATAGACGTTTGTTTTAAATCGTCTTGTTGTCTATGATAATAGTATTTCAGAAAATAGCAATATGGAAGACTACGAAAATTAGAGGCGAAGAATCAGAATGCCATACTGAAAAAACTAAACCAAATGGTCAACAGGGAAGATGTGAAGATTATCCTTGTACCTTTAGTATTTTCGAGCTATTTAATTATAATTTTAATATTCTGGATTGAATAACCTTTTTTGAAGCAACTTATGCTTTCTTTTAATAAATAAAAGTCATTTTACAATTTTAATATATAGGGTGGAAACGAACTTTATGTCATAAATTTAAGGGTGAGTAGTATAACATGTGTAGATTACGAAACTGAAAGATTTTTTTTAAAATTCGAAAAACGAAAATTCGACTTTTCTTAAGGAAACTTTTTTTTACTGCTGTTTTAATTCATATTTCATAAGAAATATGGTTATCAAAAATACATTCAAAATTAATTGTATAAGGTATTATTCTTAATAATAAAATTAAATAGCATTTTTAACGAAAATAATTGTGTAATAGATAAAATAATGCAAATGCGTTGCCAGTGGTCCAGTGGTACCCAAAATGTTGGTTTCATGAAAACTACCCTTAAATAGGCGAATTTTAAAAAAAATCTTTCTGTTTCGTAATCTACATATGTCATACTACTCACCCTTAAATTTATGACATTAAGTTCGTTTCCACCCTGTATAGATTGAAAAAGAAAGGTTTTGGTAATTGGAAATAGCGCGAATAAACGTTTATGATTACGTAGGATAATGCATGATGAATGGTGTGCATAAAGAGAGAAAATATAGAATAAATGCAAATAGAATGAAATGAATTGAATGGTGTGTTATCAGCTTACCCATCTGTGTGAAACGAGCAAAGCCGACTCAGTATTTGTTATTGTTAATGCATGTCCGACTGTCTTTTTGATGAATAATATTGGACCAACGAACGACCATAACACTGTGCCACGTAACCTATATGCGATTAATTTAGAAATTAATTATCTCCTGTATAAAACAATGGTCATCCGTTTCAATACGAATATAAATAAAATTATGAAGAGTATACATGCCACATAATTTCATATTCGATAAAATAATTGATATTTTGGGTTTCTAACTGCATTTTAATCTAGTTAATTAACACTGGAACGGAATACATTGTCAAATGTCTCGTTCAATGGCAGCAAATTATTTGAAATTCTGGTCGCAAATGTGATTAAAATGGCAGTTTTCAATCAATAATACGAAGGCGGGTACCTTTTGATTAAAAGCTCATTTGCACTTAATTGTAAATATTGAGTTTGTAACAAAGAACTTCTACCAAATTTCAGTCTTGCTCGCAGCCAAGAGCCAACGATCAACTCTCACTCTGTTTGGAATTAATTATTAATTCGATTATGCTATCTGTCTAGCTTGTGTTTATGCGTGGTTGCTATCTTACCTCCCCCTAAAGTATTATTATCATCATTACTGCCTTGCTACCCAATTATACTAAGCTAATTTACTTTTTCGTTTCTGTTGGTAATATATGTTATTACGACGATTATACTTCAAATAAGAACAAAGAATAAGTCGCTAAATTACATGTAATTTGAAATTTACTTCAAATTAATTATTTATAAAATAATATTTATTATCATTAGAGATTCTTGACATTTATAAATTAAAATCTTTACGCAGAACGAGCTGCGAAAACTTATTTATCATGTTGAATGCTTACAATCCACTAAGTATTATAAATAATGAAAACTCAAACTCAGAACTCCAAATAATATTGCAAGTTAATATTAAAAGCATTGTTTAAATTTTCACAAAATTGTCGGCAAAATTAATTTTGAATTTTCTAAAAATAATAGTAAATAAATGGGCTTTATTAGCCATAGTCACAGTATAGAGAATAGATTCAGTAGAAATACTCTTGTCGGAACCTTTGATCTTTTATTCCAAACTGCTCGGTGTGCAGGGGGTAATAATGAGGAGCGCGACATTTAAAGGAAATATAAAAAAATATATTTAATATTAGTTATTTAACATCAAATGATAAATTATGGTATGGTAAAATTGAATAAAGGAAGAGTACAAATATGTAAGAAAATGTATATTTAAAGAAAATAATAATAATATTTGAATTCGTTTATTTTTTATTTTATTAAATTTTAATTTTTACCGGAAGCGTTTTTCATACTATTGTTTGATTTCAAACATGTATAAAAAATATAGGTAGAATAAATATTGAAGCACTTCTCTTAAAGGGAATTAATAACAAAGGAACACAAATTTATATAAACGTTTTACATCAAATCCATTGTACTATACAAAAGATAATTATAAATATTATATATTTTTCTATTATAATTATAAATTTATAACACAATATTGTATACCATTCTAAGTTTCTAGGAAACGAAAAAAATAAACGATACTTTTGATATATTTCTCATATTTTTACACGTTTGTATATATTTATCTATAACTTATATTTTGAATTAGTAACTGTGTTTCTGGAAATATAAATGAAAACTGAATACGTCTACGAGTCCTATATTTGTGTTTCATTCAATATCTCAATTTATGTGTATGTGTAAGCTAATAACAAGTACACAATTTTATTTCAAAAAATAAATATTTAGTAACAAAATGAAAATATGTAACATAAAAATGTTACAATAAAAAATCTATTTATTACATACTGTATTTAATTTTTTTTAATAGAATGATCATAATATTTAAATATATTATTTATAAAATTCTAACAAATACATGATTATTATTATAATAAAAAGTATGAATATGCACGCAATATATTATTTAATGTGATTCAAAATCCCACTCATCATTATTTCCTCCTTCAACCCGAGCATCTTTGAACGAAAATGAGCGATGTGTCGCTACTGTATAATTCTCTATACTATGTCATAGTTATTAGAATTAACATCGTCCTGTGTATACTACTTACACATTTAATATTTGAATTTGTTTATATTAAAAATATAATTTAGATTTCAAATTTTAATAAAAAGACTTGTGATGACGGAAGAAACTACGTTTTTAATAAAATTATGCTTTGTATACTTTCAAGTTAAATTTATCTTCTTAAAAATAGGGATGTTTTACAAAAAAGTAAATTAAAAATATAACAAAATTATTGTGTACTTTGAAAAGAATCTGAAATATGCTTGTAAAGTGCTTCTCCAACAATTATATTTATACTTTTCTCCTAAATATTGCACAGCCCCGGGTTTACAGCGATAAAAGTAATAAATTAGCCTCAACGTAAAAAAATTCGTGATAAGGAGTACCTAAACATTTTATTATATTCTCTGTGAACGGGGCAGTAAAAAATGAAGTTCGCAGAAATGTTTAAATTAGTTGAGTCATCATCATTATTATTCAGCTTTCCGGGTTTCACTGAGCGAAAGTCCATGCGGTTGTATTCGTTACACGTTCCCAGTTTTCAGTAATCTATACGTAAAATTCATTCGTTTGAAATAATCTTCCATTTAGCAAAAACCAATGGATCTGTTTAGCTTAAATTCTCTGTCAGATTTAATGAAAAAGTATTCGATCATTCATTGAGCTAATTTTTGATTTACCACAAGGTTGGGGTAGCATAATGTGCGTATCTTATGGCTGAAATTTAATCCAAATAATTAGAATTACAATCGGTTACTAAATGCACACAATCTATGGCAATTAATGACAATGCCCTATGGCGATAGGTTAAGTACATAATTGTGTATTGAGTACTCAAATTTCATTGCAATAATAATAGTATCAATTATGGACGTATTGATTGATTTCATAAATATTGAGTTTTTTCGAGGCTAATGAAGGTTAATTATTTTAAATTTTTGAACGTTATACTGCCATTATTACCGCACACCCAGAAATGGGTAATAAGCCGTAATGGTGTATTTATTTTTATGGGAATTTGTTAGCAAAGTAAAAATAATTACAGTATTTAAAAAACTGAAATATCTTTTGATTATGCGACTCCTGGTTCTTAATAGTTCGGCTGGCTTATATTTTCAACAAATTATTAAATCTACACAGAAAAAATTTCTACAACATTATTTTGACTACTTTAAATCGCAAAAAAAAACTATGAACCAAATGACGGATGATAATAGTTCCGTCGGTTTTTAAATGGTCACTTTCCAGTTCAGATTTATCTTTTGCCGAGATCATTTACTTTTGGCATTCGTCAAAATCTATTGCGTACAGTATAATCTACTTTTAAAACATATGGGGCAATACTCTAACAGAAAAATGTGTAGGATACAATGACTAATAGAATTAAAGCTGTTATAACTAATACAGGCGTTGTAATCTAATATAAAATGGCGATATACTTGAATACCATATACAGTTTTTGTAAGTTTAAAATCTATATTTTAAACTAGTCGAAAGAAATTTGCAGAAATTTTTCACCATTTGCGTAGGTTTTATAATTTATTTGTTGAAAATATATACCGACCGAATTATTATGAACCTGTGGATCAATATGTGATCCATGGGGAACTCCGGAGGTAATTTCTTCAAACTGAGATTAAAAAATATTAAGAATAACACAAATTAAAGAAAATAAAATAACTAGTTATTAAGATAAAATTTATAATCTATTATATTCTTATAAATAAATAATCTTTATTGTGAACAGGACACAGTAAAATTCTTGTTGTTTAATGCATTATTGTAGATATTACTTATTCAAATTTTCCAAGGATAAAACGGACAATCCTACACAAGGGATACTAGCAAATCTAAATAACGTACTTAATTTACATTATATTCACCATTTTCACGGGCAGTTGACTTTAGGTTGGGCCTGGTGCTAAAACTAAGACAAAATGGACAATGACATTTAGGGAGCGAACGGTGTAGTTACTGAAGATAATTATTATTTTAATTTAATTTCATTCATCTCGCGATAGTTGCGAGTTGAAGTTTTAAGTGCTGCTGCAATCAGAGAAACTTTAATATGAAATTCATTATGTGAAAGTTTTATTCCTAAAATTAAACTCAGGCTGGAATTAAATAAATCCTTCATATTTTGTCATTCTTCTTCATCTTGTGCTACTGACATTTTAAATTTCTAAACATCGCCACTAACTGCAGAAGTTAATTCAAAGAAATCAAAACTCTAAGGTTGTCGAAGATTTTTATTTATTCTACTTTTTTAAACAAAATCAATGTTTTGGTAATAGAGTACTGGTAGTACTGTAAATAAATATGAGATGTATACAGGGTGTTCCACGACTCGACCGACAAACTTATACCATATATTTCGGGGATCATTATGATCAAAAAATGTTATATGGCCTATATGTGAATTCCTCTTTGTATCGGAGATATCGAAGGAATTAAAAAAAAAATTGAGTTAGCCTTGACGAATTAACGTATATTTGACAAATAACAGTTTTTATTGACGTGTTTACTGTCGTAGTTAATGCTGTATGATTTTTGCATTCTCTTATTAATTTAAGCTATTATGCCGCATTTTACTAATGCATAATATGCCGATATGGTTTTCGTGTATGATTTTTGCAATGGAAGTGGACGTGCTGCAGCTGCGGAGTACCTCAGGCGATACCCAGATCGCATTGTTCCTTATAGAAACTTACCTTCACTTTTTGCAAGAAGAATTGCCGAATTACATGGAAGATATTTCTCTGGAAGCTCGTCGTGGCATGTGATTCCAGCAAGATGAAGCACCATCACATTTTGGGAGACAAGTGACGGTGTTTCTGAATGAAAATTTTCTGGAAAGATGGATAGGACGAGCTGGTCCTTTACATTGGCCAGCTCGGTCACTTGACTTGTCACCTTTAGATTTTTTTCTGTGTCCTCAAATCTCGTGTGTATAGTAATGGTAAACACGTGAAGAGTTGACTGACCGTATAGTTGAAGCTACTAATTCCCTAAAGAATGAATTGGCAGTAATTAACTGGCAACATTCTATGACTCGAAGGATAAATGTATGTTTAGAAAATGGCGGTTCTCATTTTGAACAGTTGCTGTAATTTTGTGTTAATTAGCTATCCATTGATGAATAAATTTTCTTTTACCATTTTTTTTTAAATTTCTTCGATATTTCCAAAACAAAGAGGAATTTACCTATAGGTCATATAACATTTTTGATTGTAATGACCCCCGGAATATATGGTATAAGTTTGTCGGTCGAGTCGCGGAACACCCTGTATATTATATTTTGTTATTATTAATCGTTTTAAAAATAGTTTTCGATTTCGGTTAACCATTACCCGATATTTTTTTTGTTTCTTGTTCTGATAACTGATAGGTTTTGAACTCGAGCCGTGCACAACTCTTTGTATCGTTTTAAACGCTGCAGCGCTATCCAATAAATTCCGACCAAATGCATTGTACCTGAAAGAGTTTCAGCAATTGATATTCTATGTTAGTATCTGAATAGTTTATTCGTGCGAAAAGCAGGTTACATTTGACCTGAAAAGTTGACTATAATTGTAGTAAAAACAAAGTTCAGATTTTTTTCTTAATCCACAAAAAATAACAGAATAGTTGTTTCCTTTGAAACCTGCTAGTATTTTTTGCTATACATTTAAATAATGAAACGTAGTTGGGAACAATTCTCAACGCAGAATTAACTCTGCTTTTAATACAATAACATAATTCCATACGCATTTGCATATTTTATACTCTATTTTTTATGTTCATTATTTATAAACGTGCAGGATTTGTATATCGACTATTATATTATTGTATTATTCGTTTTTAATAATGTACAATTTGGTTTTTCATATGGTATATCTACTCGAGTGTAATGTGCATCGATATAAATATTTCAAAGCGTTATTTACATACATTTATGTTACCATGCGTGTAGCATACAAGTATACGTTTTGCCAGTCACATAGAGATTTCTTCAAGGGTTAGAACTACTATTACTTATTCACGATAAATATGCCGGCTATCATGCAAATATCGCGTTAGAAATTTATAAAATTTTAAACCAAAATAACCGGAACGTTTACACAACCGTGTTTGGATACGTTATTTCTCACTTTATCAAAATAATCCAATAATAATTTTGTTACATATTTGTTTCAATTTGGTCTTGTATTTATAGATGATATCTTTCAATTTAATGAATATGGGGTCAAATGTAAATAATTTATTTGAAACAACATTTTGAGCAGGATATATTATACAAATTTAATATTGATACGAATGCAATTATTTACGTTTTTTTTAGTTATTTACATATTGAAAAAGGTTAATGTTAACTTTTAAATTATTATCTTTATCATTTTGGCGATGTTTCATGACTAATATTATGACTGTTATTTTGATCTACATAATGTATCAATATGCATAAATATTATCTGTATTACCGGAGTACTAAATTGCATATACATCCTTAATTATTCAGAGTATCACACAAGTTATCTGATGATTTGAAATTGCCAAATATGTGTTTTGGATATTAGTAGTTTAGTGTAGGGCTTTAGGTGACACTTGTAAATGGCGTCTAGTACTTTCAAAAAATCCTAAATTAGTAGACTGTGAATTCTGTTTTGTTGTTAATTAAAAAAATTAGGTTATTATAAATATTTAAATGTTTTAATGGAAATAAGGTAACTATTTAATGATTTAAAATTTTCTAGTGAATTACATCCCGCTGTGACGTAAAATAAAATCAACGTGATATTTGCATGATTGTTACCGTTAATGAGAGAGTTTTAATCTCTTAATGTTGGCAACAAAAACAGAGAAAATATTACACTATCTATTTTATGTAGAGTGATTATTTTAGGGCAAATTTCATTATCATTTCAGCATTTTACTTGAAGGAAATTTAATTTTCATTAAACCAGTACGTCATTCAAATTATCCTTGACATCATTCACAAATGATTTTCTGGATGAAATGACATGTTGTTTATAAAATCTGCATCAGCGTGATATGAACGCGTTGTTGTCAATAGTTAATAATGTAATCTATTCTTATGTGCTAATATAGACCGTCCCTAGATACCGGATGATGTATGTATATGTTTGTTATGTACATCAATTCGTTGAGGGAATTGTGAAAAAGATCAATATTACCCTAGTCTGGACCAATATTCATTTAAACTTACAGAGAACTCTGTGACGTGTTCATAATTAAAATATGAAACTTTGAAGAGATACGGAAATAGTCACGGAAATAAATAAATGACAGTAGAAATTGAATTTGATTTTGACGAAGGAATAATCAGACGCTATCTGGCGTTATATGAAAATATTATGTTTTGGAGTCTGGTTGAACTACGAATACATATAAAAAAGTTATGTAGGTACCTTCAAAACCAATCTCACAAGGAGATTGAGTTGAAAAACAATACAATTCCATACGATCATAATTGTATCGTCATAAAAAAAAATTTTTGGAAATAGTACTATTTTTAGAAATTAATGAAAGTACCAAATGTACCAGGACTTTTTTTTATCAGTAAACATAGGCGTATGTCATTATTAGAGTTATTTTTAAAATGATTGACAGCAATGTATTATTACGTTTTTTAAATAAGTTAACAAAGGGAATGTTTTATATTTCAAAATGATGTAAACAATTAAGAAAAAGTACAAATATTATAACATGTTATACTCGTACTTTCAATATGAGTCTAAGACAAGTTCGTATGTATGTATGTATTTGTTTCGGGATTTTCAACCCTTACAGGTTATATCCCTAGAATGGTCTCACACACAACATCTATTTTTATTAATTTTTTACAATTGCCACGAAGTTTCTTACGTAGATGTCATGTGTGTTGCCCACCCGAGCAAGCCCTTGTTACAACCACCAGCCGGTGCTAGATAGCTTACTGATTGCCAAGTTAATTGTATCCGAACTTGGAAAGGTAACGGGAGTAGATACCGATCAAGATTAGTCGAGAAAAATTCGACCTGTCCCGGAATCGAATCTACGACCTCTGAGTCCAGAGGCTAGCACTCTACCACTGTGCTATCCCGCCGTCATATGAGTCTAAGACAAGTTCTTGATTTATTTACTGCCACTTTTAATAAGCGACTCAGTCCAGCAACTATTATAAAAATCTACAATAATTATAGAAACAAGATGCTCTAATGGATCGCATTAAAAAAATTCAAGGAACTTTAAATTATACAATGAAATGAAAATGACAATACCCTGTTGTTGTTGTTATTATTATTGTTTTCGGGTTTGTGCTAACCCATTAAGTGAGGCATGGGTGATTTTTATGTATGAAAAAGTGAAAAAAAATTAGTCACCATAAATTTATTATTTGTTATTATGTGTATTTGTAACTAGTTGAAAAATAATTATCGTTGTTGAAGGTAGCGACGCTCGTATTTATATAGATGTTGATCGTGTAATAACACATGTCCTTAATTTTAATTTATGGTGGTTTGGGCGGGGAGAACAAAGCTTACACGTTGCACAGAGTAAATCATGCGCACGCACTTGGCAAGTTGTAAATCTCGGTACTCGTGGCGTCAGTAGCACAATTTAAAGTTAGGAGTAGCGCCTCGGAAACATAATTTGCAGAAAAATTAACCGTTCCCACATAAAATCAAGAGAACGAGCTTCGAGGACGTTCAAATAACCTCGTAAATACAGCGGCGAACGTGCACGGCAAGCTACGGATACGGGCGGGTACCCCAACACAGAATACGGAATACAGAATCCACAATACAGAAATATACGTTCGTATGAGAATAAACTTTGCTAAATGCACAAACGTACTTCCGTAGTCCATGCATTTTTATGTAGCCCGTCATAAAATTTCTACAAACCTTTTTTATCTCCCGTCTTTTTTCGGGTTATATCTGCGTCAGCATGCGACAAATTAGCTACATACGTTGGGATATTCGCTACAATGTACGGGCACAAAATACAGGGTGAAACATTTTCCAATTTCACATGACAACAATAAAATACTTTTTGGGTGATGTGTTGTGGATTTATTTAAACTTACAAAGACCGATGTTTATTTGTCATTTTTTTATACAAATCGTTACAGAACCTAATCTAACGCACAAATATTTTATGATTTCGGTTTTGGTTCGTTTTAAATTAATCCATAATGCGCTGTGGCAGTGTTTCGCTTACTGACTGTCTTCGGTCTTTGCTCTTAACATATAGTAGGACTAAATAAAAGATACCAGAGAGAATAGCTTTATGGAGTTCCGATGTTGAAAAAGAAAATCTAAGAAGAATAGTATTTATCGACAAAAATATCTGGAATACTGTTAAAATCCACTGAACAATATAAATAAATTGCAGGACATACAAGAAATGGGTATTTACGCAACGACCAAGATCATATGAAAACCTTTTTCTAGCGAGTTTTGTACAATTTTTTTTTCACGAAAAACGGCACTATTTAATATATTTTTAATCTCAAATTAGTTGTCACCTGCACGACAGTCGGTGGTGTATATTGAATAGACGAATCGTTGGCCTTTTTGTGATAATCACATTCACGATGTTTCTACAAATATGTTTTATTGTATAATAATACTATATTAACCACATATTCATTGTATTATATATGTTCGAACGATTCTAAACTCAAAACAAATGCCAAATAACGCGAAGTAAAACGAAAGTTATTATTATTATTATTTAATACTGTACCCTATAGGCAAAATGCTCAATTACAGGGTAAGAGAAAAACTAATTTAAAAGAAATAAACGGATTGCTTTATAATATTAATACTGTCATAGAATAAATCGATATGGATTTGTATTGAATGGTAGCAGTTAATCATAAAGTAAATGGTGGATATTGATAATAAAATGGACTGAGTTTTGGGTGAATAAAAAGTATTACTTTAGCGGGCCGGAGATCTGGGTACTTGTAGGGATAATTCAGCTAGTAGATACGGACAATCTATTGTGTTTTTTATTATTCTATTTATAAGAATAGTTACATGCATCATCCTTCTTTCAGATAAGAAATTTTCATATTTTGATATTTAAATTTGATGGATTCCACTGTCACTTCTCGTTGAAACATTTTGTAAAAAATATAGATAAAAATACTCAGGATATGTTTCATATTACTTTATTATTTCTATACGTATTTCGGCTTGTTACGCCATCATCAGGAAAATACAGAATGAATTTTAAATCTATTTAGTGAGTATATATAGTTATTTAACGGTAATTTTTACAAGAAAATGTCATAAAGGGATTAAAGCGGGCTAATCAATGGTGATCTGTACAAGTCTAGTTGGTCGTTCATAAGAATTTGTTCTTCATTGATAGCTTTTTGGATTTCCAAAGATTCTAGGAAATCCATCTTTAATCCCTTTTTACATAAATGTTTAACAACAATTTTACTTTTATTTATATTATGGTTTGATTCTAAATAATGTTTCGCACATTAGAAGTCAATTAATTATTTAAAGTGGCACTAATGTGTTCTTTAAATCTAAGATTAAAATTACGATCTGTTTGACCAATGTATATAGCATTACAGTCATCGCATTGTATTTCATAAATTCCACTTTTTTCTAAGGGATCTTTTATTGTAAGTTTATTGTTTACTAGGATATTTTTTAATGTAAAAGGGTTTTACATTAAAAAATATCCTAGTTGGCAACACTCCTGTGCGTTATAATAACACACTAATGATTTATCTGATACATGAACAATATTGTCAATTTCCATACATAGGTAATTCTGTGGAAACAATGTGGTCGTGAGAAAATACTTTTTCCACCCTGTATTCACTGTGCAGAGAATATGAAGAACACTAGTTTACGACAATGTTTAAATTGTTCGCCCAAAATGAAACGTCCTCGATGGGAAGCATTTTATTTTTATACTCGCTACTTTATTTAAGTTGGAATTTAAATGGAATGAACGTAATTAGCGAGTTTTGATGAAAGGATATGTGAGGTGTAGGTTTTTCATCGACGGTGAGAAAATGGTGTCGCTCGTCACGTTATCTAGGTGGAAGATCGGACAGCGCTAGCGTTCGCGCTGGCGGAATAGTTAGCTGTCTTTCTTCATCTTCTTCTTCGAGGCAACAGAAAGACGCTCAAGTATGTATTAACGAAGATGATTTATTGGGGTGTTAAACTCCTTAGGCGAAACCTTTGCACGAAACGGAAATATATAATAAGACGAACATCAATAATTGTCCTTATGCACCGGAATCTCATTCAAAACTTGAAAGCTGCTAAGTAGAAGATTGCTTTAAATAGAAAATATTTCAATTCCATTAGCAAAGCGTCATTTATTATCCTGAATAATAGTTATTATTTAAAACGGGAAGTGTGAATGTTTTTGCTGGTATTTAGAAGAACGTTAGCGGTGAGGGAGTTTTCTGACTTTCGCATTTGTGCGCAGCGGTTTTGCCGGCCGTGGGTTGGCGTTCGCGTACGGTATCACGCTTAATCGCACGAGCTGAAAAAACCAGCGAAAAACGCTTCGGGCACGGCCGTATTGTAAAATAGCTACGTGAGACGATAAAAAAGATGCAGTTTTAATCTGGCCAAATCACATGAGCGACTGCGAACGCGCGAGCTCTTCACAGTGGAGTCACCGACAGAGAACTGGCCCGTTAATTAGCATAATGTACGTGAGTAATGGAACGTGTGCTCAGGAAAAAAATCTACTTTATATATACACACACACCATCAGCCCAACTTTACAATATCTAAGCCTAAACTCACAAGCATACATTATTTCAATCTTCTTTGTCAATATTTATACGTTTTCCGACCATGTTTTCTTTCCAGGATTTTTGTAGTCGATACCCATTCAATTTTCAACCTTTAACCCACGACAAACTATTCGTAAGGATACTGTAAAGCAATTTCTATTCAATGATTTTTTTTAAAAATCTTCAGCAACATTAAAGCACTGATCTATAGATTTCTTATTGGTAAAATATCTGTAACTCTTTGCGGAATCATTCATGAAAATTTTTACCTCAGTGTTCAAATTGAACCATAGCCCTTTTAGCAATTGTTGCAGTGGGACAAAAACATGGAAACAAGTCGGGACATTTGAGAACGTTATCTGACATATGGGAATAATTACAGTCACCATATACAGCTTTCATTCTGTTATAAATCAGTCAAGAATTGAATATCTTAGTACGAATTCTCCACTATAAATCCTATTTTCTAGCTTCATTACAATGCTTAGACAGACACAAATGCAAGTATTTTTGACATACGTACGTAAACAATTATTATAAACAACTAGAATGACGAGATGTCCCGGTTTTCAGGGATTTTCGGGACCCGGTTTTTGTGAATGTATTTTTTCAGTCAGAGTTTATCGAATAAAATGTTAATAGACTGGAAAGTGTTACCTCATGTTCCCTACAGTCCGGACATAAGTTCACCAGACTTCGACCTATTCCCAAAGGTGATGCGTGGAAATCATGTTTCGTTTGTGGAAGAGCTTATGCTGCCGTTACCTAATTCGACAGATGAACAGAGATGGTGTCTTGGATGAAATAGTAAAGCTTCCCAGACGTTGGGACTCTGTCATTGGGAAGCAGGGAGACTATATTGAAGGATTGCAGAGAGATAGTGTAATTAAAATAAGCAATTGAATAAACTAACAATATTAATGAAATGATCCTCGTAATAAAAAAATAAGATAGAAGGAAAAATACATAAAATGGACCATTCTTAATATTCAATTTCCAGAGATTTGCGTTTTATAAAGCAAGAGTAAAAATCTCCCCCCCCCCCCAGCAACTCCGCCCCACCCCGTCGCCGTTCCGGTTTGGCTAGGATAAAATATGGTCACTCTATAAACAACTAAATTTTGTTGTAATATTGAACAATCCCTGTCGCGTCAGTGATGATGAGTATTATATATAATGAACATGTGCGATTTTTTGTGGATGGTGCAAGCTATACATTTAAGATGAAGTAGGACATCCGGAGTAGTGTGTAGGTAGGTTAGGTTGAGATTGACGGTGATTGTGACTGAAGCTAATAGTAAAGAGCAGACAAGAGCATTGTAAGGCAAGGTGGTATGGGTCCAATACCGTTAATATCTCATTCCGTTCGTTGGACGAACGACAAAAGCGACGTCGTCCAGTGGCGTCCACTGCTGACATCAGCATCAGCTCATTTTCTAGCTTATGAAATATGGAACAGGTACGTCACTGAATCACGCGTGCGCGAAACCTTACCATGGGTGTTGGTTAACGCGTTGTTGGTGCTCATGTTTTCCGCAACATAACACGAACATTGAACGTTCGTTCAAGGAATTAAATATTTGCAATTCTAAAATGACCGGAACATGCGAGAAAGACCATGTAGCCCTTCGTGTAGGTATAATGCTGTATCATCAGTGTAACACTGCTAGGAACACGGCACACAGCACACGGCCCTAGCAGCAGAAGCGAATGATGAATTATACAGAGATAAGATAAAAATACGTGAACGGAAAGTGAATTTCGGGCCGCTCGTACAATCCCACCACCAGGACCCAGAACCATTCGAGCAGGGACGGTTTACATGTGCACCAGAGTAATAGATAATAATTAGATTCCGTAAAAGTGTATGGTAATGATTGCGAATATATTTCACACAACCATTCATACTAGCCGCGACTCTTTTTTGACAGCAGCAGAGCGTACAAGGGGAGCCGGACGTGCAGTCCTTTCAGAAAAACTGCAGGAACCATTAATCAAACGTGTTTGCAGTGGCCATGACTGGGCTAGTGCTATACGTGAGGCAAAGGGATCGCGTTAGGTGCTTTCCGTCGTGTACCGTGCCGAATAGAAAATCAAGTAGCTATGGGTTTTCGCACAGCTTTTTCTGCTTCTTGTAATTTCTCCGGGAAGTATCGGGCGGAATTATTATTATTATTACTTCAGTTAGAGTGACATTCTAAACATTTTTAGAATTAATACAGCTATCCAAGGTCGCTCTGATCATAGCATGTAGAATCCCAGCTTTAATTGAATCTAAGTATACCGTGTCGAATGGAAAATCAAGTAGCTATGGGTTAGGTGTTCCCACCGTGACATATTTAATTATACACTCGGGAAAATTTCCGCCAAAGTTCGTTCTTTAATAACCGGGAATATAGTGGAAATGACAAGAGAGAATTTTATAAAGGAGCACCTGGGTGGCGAGGCGGCACGTTGGCATTCGCAGTTCGCGCTGCTTCTGCCTCTGCTGCCGTCAATAAAATAAACACTTGAGCGAAAGCCGCTAAGGTAGCACGGGGATGTGAATCGGCAAAATTACATTAAAGAGGAGAAAAGAAAGTAACTGCTTAATTGCGGAAAAATGCAAATATCCTTCTTGTAATTCCCTACAAACGACGGTTAAGCTCAGCAAATTATAATTCAAGAGTTCTGATTGGTGTACCCGTTCACTTATAATTAGTGAGCTTAAGGTTTTTGAGAGCCGTCGATTACCAACCGGGGGCACTAATCACGCCTGGACTTTATGTATATACAGATTCTGTTAACTGAGTAAAATGGAGTACTTGTGCCAGTTTTTATTTATGATAATGTGTATTTAGCTCGTTACTAAACACGTAAATCTATCTAATGATCAGTTAACTTTTTTTCTTTTATGAACTTTGACTGTCTTCAGGAAGGAAAAAGTTTAAACTTCGGGTTTACACTAACCCACAATTAGAAGCTGCGACTTCAAACTTCTGGATAATATTTTGTCTCCAACTTTGTATCGAATAATTTGGCATACTTTTAGAGTGAGGCACAACTTCTCTTTGGAGGTATATATTTGACGATTGGAGAATCTTCTGTGTGCTCATGACCGACGCACTTCTCTATCGACCCATCCGGCATCTTCTGTTAGTGATCATTAATTAAGATTAATTAATGCAGAGCCGCACGCCATGTGTATCACATGTGCCACACACACGTTCCAAGCGGTGAAGACGGCACGGCACGGTATGGCTGCTAGTGCCTCGTACTCATGCCTCGACGCTTGCGCTACACAGGTATCGAACGCGTACGACGCACTATCCGACATTTAATCTTATCCCTTTGAAGATTATACACTGACCCACATCACCATATTCAATATTCACAGAGGAATTTATCATCTGTCAATTAGTTATTGACGGATCTTACTGTTTGTCAATGGTGAAGATTGGTATTAGTTTTTTTTTTCATTGTTTAGCCCGTTTCTTTGGATCTAAGACTTCGACGTCGAATGTTATTTGAAATTTATTACTTTCAAATGTCACTGTTTCAAAACCAAGACTCACAAGTTACATGGATTTTTCAGGAAGGCCTTGACCATGGACGAAATGTATCGCAAGTCATTATAAAAAGAGATGTGAAAAATTAAGGAATACTCGTAAAAAAGAGACTGGAAAGGAAATGAGTTGATAAATATAGGTACGTCCCGGTTCTGACTTCGGACATGTGAAGCGTAAAGGGTGTTGGATGTGATACCTTGGTCGGTGAGTTTTTATTAGGTTTGAATAATGAGGAGGGAGTTGATGGATGCTGGCGACGACGGACAGTGTGGTGGCTAGCTCCTCGTAACGCCCCTGTTTTCCCGGAGTCATTGGCGGCACACAAAGGATCTCGAGAGCTAAGGAGTGAAACCTAGGAGAGGAGAGCGAAAGGCAACGAAGCATGCAGAGCACCACAAATTGACTTTGTCGCACACACCACGAAAAATGGATTAGGAGGTCCCAGAGCGCTCGAGGAGGTCTTAGCGTTTACGCCCTCGAGGCCTTAACTGCCGCAGTCCTCATGCATACGCAATTGTCTTAACCTACTACTCCCCTTATATTAAGCCATTACGCAATGCCCTCATCGAGTTTGAGTCTGCCATTATATTAGCATACCGGCGTTCATATACCGTACTCCGGCCTCCGACGCTATCGGGTATTAGCGACCAAGCGACACCGGCACGGCGCGTCTCCACTCAAATTAATTAACGATTAGAGCTTCACTACACAACATGAGGGGTGAGCGACTGCACTTTCAAATCTGGAAAGATCTGACCAACTTGGTCCGCAACGTACTAAATGCTATTAGACACCCGAGACTAAAGTTTTTTATTCGTTGGCTGAGAGATAACGGCGTTCGAGCCTGGAGCTTTCGAAGTGTATAAATGCAGCTGGCGTGTGAGTGTGTGGATGTGTACGTATATCAGTCCCTATCCGATATCAGCGTATACGTAAACGCGTGCTGAAAGCCTCCAAATCGCACCTGCTGAAACATTCAGGAGTTGGATTGGCTAGAGGCTGGAGGCTCACGACTCCCATCGCATCGTATTCAACGATTTTCAGATTTCCCTACTTTTTACTACGTTTTCACGTCCACGCATTGACGAAAATTAATTATAAACCGAATTTGTGCCTTAATAAAAAATTCAGATGACGAACATTGCCAAGTTCTTTTGTTCGGGTACAGGGCACAGGTAGGTAATATCTCGCATCCAGCTTATGTTGGGCGAACGTGCGACGAATACAAAACAGCACGCGTGGCGAAATAATAAAACCGAAACTTTATATTAAACACCGAAAAATATACAGTGTACTTGTGTAGTTTCTAATTTAGGCTCCCATTGGCTGACTGGAGACTGGAGATTCTATTAGCGAACAATTGTTCCGAACGCATTTGCATTTATAAACCAAGTCAAGCCCTCTCCGCTCCGGCTCCAGTAAAAATACACAAACAGAACGGAAATTACGCAGTGAATTATACCCGCGTCCTAACGTGATATCTTAATAAGAAGAATAAGTAGCAAGGAGCAGTGTTACTGTTACTGCTGCTGCTATGCTCTGCTATATTAGAATCAGATACTCGTTTCGTTTCGTTCCAACTGCGAGTCCGCCCTAGTCCCGAACTCGATTATAATATTTCGCCCGTGACACTGCAAAGTGATAAAAAATCTGAACAATGAAATTAGAGTCTCGGACGGTGTTATTAAATGCGCGATATTAGTATAAATTACCCACAATTTATTCTGGGTTTGTGAGCGCCGACTTAAAAATCAATATTTTACCATTTGCATATTTTAAAATTTAGCACTGTGATTTTTTGTTTCACAGGTTTTCCTGTTATATTTGAAACTTAATTATGTTTACTTTTTCGCGTTCAACGTATATAACGTTAACAAACGCGTAGACTTATTCAATTAACTTTCATATAATAAACACTGTTCAGTCTGTATGCTCGAAATTTCCGCGACAAATATTTGTATCGCAGAATAAACAGAAACCGAACGACAATTTACAGACCGCGCAAGAAAAACTATACGACCTCTCACTGCTCGCTTGCAGGCCTCTGTCCTCTTCAGCTTGTTAAAGACTCAAGGACGAAAATAAATACCCCTCGAAGCGCAAACAGAAACAGTCGCCACATACGTAGAAATTATGCCATGTCCCGCAAGTGTGTCACCACACAAAAAAACTAATTGGCAATTTTACTTTTCTGGGAAAGATTTACATAGGGGTTCTTTTGGCTTGCGCTTTGCTACCTGCTCCATTTTGTGGTCAATACGAGGAAAAGTTGCAAGCAGCTGATATGTGTTTTCATTTAGTTTAGTGCGAGTTGGGCTTCATAAATTAAGGCTTGGCTTGGGCACTAGTGGAACAGCTTTTTAGGTTTAATTCCGGAGCGGGCCGTATGCTCCAGCCATTCATTTCCTCTGACCGTTGTCGCCGGACGGTGGATAGTGACCGACCAAATATACGCGCGTCATTACCACTAGTTAAAACTAATTAAGAGAGTGGATGAAAGTTTGGTGTACAAGAAGTACGTCGACGCGTGTATATTTAAAAGTGAATTAAACGAAATACGACGGGGAATTTCCATCGAGAAATACGATAATAAGTGATCGTTAGCAAATGTTACAACGGGCGTGTACTCACCAAATGACCAGCCGTTGACCAGCATTTAGGCCACTGGTTATTCACACTCGCTTGCTGATTTTACACTTTTCCAAAAAAGGACTTCATCTACCAAACTATACTTTAAGATTAATATGCTTCAGTTTGAAATTGCGACATTTATTGTGAACAAAAATAATCTAATCGACAGAAAAATTGTTGGAATACAGTTGATCCTTTTTACTGTTTTGTTATTGTTTTCTTGAATATTATTACAAAATAGTCACTGGATAAGTACAATTGTAGCATCTACCTAATATATAAATAATGCTCGCTGGCTTATAAATTTCGACAAGCTTCGTGGTTCGCATATTTTGTGCAGATATTCTCACTCTTTGTTTTGTACTATTTTTTCTACATCTGTTGTACACAAGGGAAAAACAGTAGAAACTCAGAGTAGTCATTGACCCGAATCCATAGACTGTTTTTCTGGGAAGGCGGTCTCTGACCTCGCGAATATAATAAGATGTTGAAATCTGTACAAACTTTAATTACATTTATTTCGTTAACATCAAAAGCAAATCCGGCAGAGCAGTATTTTTCGTTCATCAAAAATAATAGAAAGAATAGGGATTCCGTATTCATTGGATTATTTTGTCATTATAAGGTTAACGTCCCCAATGGCTATGAAACAATAAAATCATGTGCTGCATATTATGTAACTATTTGGTAAAAGTTATGTGATTCTGGTTTACAACCCACAAATTTAGTGTACTTCTAAATACCGGCCAAAATATTAGGCGGTTTCATACCTATCCGACTGATCTGTTCGTCACAAATATATCAGATTCATCCGATTATCGAAACTTTTACGAACGAGTCAGATCTGTATATAATTTTGACGTTTAAATATGAGGTTATAGAAGAAGTTTAACGTATTAAAATGAATAAAAAAATAACGCTTGTTTCTGTAGTTGTACATAATTTTATATATGCCGACTCAACTGAGACTGAATGACCACTTGAATCATTTGTTTAGATTATTTCGGTCAGAAATTGTTCATGTGGTCATTTATTTGTTCGACATAAATCTGCACAAAGTGAACTTGTTATGGTGCTGCAATGTTTATAATCAGAAACATTTAACTAAATACATTTTCTGAGACAAATGTTTAAGATTTTAAATTTGCACGCGCAATCTGTACTAACCGTGCACATGGATCAGGTTTGAAATTATTTTTTTAGTTTACGAACGCGTCAGATTAACCCTATAGACTTTACGAACACTTCAGATTGCATCGGATCAATTCGATCGACTTTATGAAAACGCTTATTATAAACAATTTGGTAAATTAATTTTGGACACTAAAAGATTAAAACACAAAAATGCTATTTAGATCCTTTTGAATTTAAATGTTTCAATTGTTGAAAGTCGACTGGAAAATAGACGGATTAACAATAAAAGTGAGAATTGGTTGGGAATTTGATAGAAAGAAGAAGATTTAGTACGAATTCGTGTCCTTCTACTTGATGTAGGTATTCTAATAAAATGAAGATGATTGTTATATTCCCTTTTGTGTAATTCGGCGTGGATCACAACACATCTGTCAATGGAGACAATAGAGTTCCTAACAATGGAAAAGTAGGTCTAAGGTAAGGTATAGGGGTAATCTTGGCGCGGGAGCACCTCGATACCAAGCTACCCATCTAGAGCCACCCTGAACGTGAACGTGAACTGCTAATGTTAACTAAACTATTAACCTGATATCGCCGGAGTGGTAAATAGATGTTATCAGTGTCCTTTGTGAGTTAGCCTGCCAACTAATGAAACTATTAGATAGAAAACACGCCATGTTTATGTGTACGATAGAGAAAATGGAATCGATAACGTCGCGTAATGCTTATTTAAAAACAGCGTTATTAGTTTTATCCGCAGACACCTGGGGCTGTATCATAATAAAACTCGCCATTACCGTAAAATATAACATATGTAAGCTCGACCAGTGGGTAACTTGGATACGCCACGCCACGCCACGCCACTCGTTTGTAAATCATTCTTCGCACCAGCAAATGTGCCCGTCTCTCATACTGCTATATTAAACATTACACCACCACATTCTTCTCTTATATTTTTTCTTTTTTATTTTATTGTTGTTACGTTATTCTTGCAAAGTAACAACTACGGCAACTAATCAAGTTCATATGCCCTTTCTCACGTCGTACATAAAGCACAGCATATTTTACGTCGAACTAAGCGTACCTTATCAACAAACTTCATTTAGAATACATTACATGTTACAGAAAGTTAATATCACAATTTTCCTTGACAAAGATGACCAAATTTGAGTTCATCGAAACTAGTCCGGTCATTTATAGATGTGCCCAGAGTCCAGTCAAAACCACAAAGGGATATTTGGACATAATAATGACTCGTTACTACCGCAAAATGACATCCACAAAATTGAAACTAAAGTCTGTTCCTCTAATGTAAATATTTATATCTATTACTGCAGTAAAACGAACTTAAAAAATAAATTTGTGATTTCAATATTACTGTAACTATGTAATTGGGTATATCCTGCATATTTGTAGTTTAAATAAATTATTATTATTATTATTTCTGAATTTTATGGCGATAACCAATATCAAGAAGTACATAGCGATTAATGGTCCCCCGGTTTTAGTATGTTGTTTCATGACTGCTATCTTTGTTCATAAAATAAAAGTATTAAAATGCAGTTTGGCATAGAAATTCTCGAAGCAGTAAATGAAATGTGTTGTACTGCTGAGCAATAGGAAAACAGCAAGGTATGAACGTGTGAATGTGTAAACGGACTTGGTAGTTGTGTTAAATGTAGCAAAATGCTGAGAACCGATTGCTAGCCAGCTAAACTAAAGTATAGAATGGACTAAGTAAGTCCAGGTCAGGTTTCAAGAATTCGGGAAATTGGTTATTGCAAAGTCGTGCTCGTTCCAGGAATGGTTATTTTGAATTTCTGTTCAACAGGCTACGAAAAACGGAAACTTCGATTTCTCAACGTAATCTGCCATTACATTTGTAGTGTTTCATTGTTATTGTAATGTTCGTCGAGTTGCTATGCTACAAGGACGGCGATTTTGCAGATTTTGGAATGGTTCCTAAATTTTGCTTTATTTACTCTACGTCATCTCATTACGAGGGGAACTCGCGAAGGAAATACGACGAACAGCGATATACTCCTGTTACAAAGAAAGTGTTACTAAGTAATAATTATACCAAATTTTAAAAATTTGATGTGGCTAGCACATTACCTTTCTTCAGTTCTGTGTATTTTGTACAAATTTCATACAGAAAGTTTCTTATAAAGGATTCTGTATTTTCAGTAAAATTATGACACAAACAGTCAATTGAAGATGTGGCGTTAACAACCAGGGATCTCCATATTTTAAAGGTTGCAGAAAATTAAAAAATTAATATCTGATTTTTGACGCAAAATGTTATATCCGGAATATAAATCACAATAACGGTAAAAATCAGACAGCTTCAAGAGCTAGCATGTTATTGCCATATTTTTTTTCGAATAGGCAGCTCCATTTTTGTTGTATGAGGATGCATAACAGAGATCTGATTCTTTCACCAAACGATGGAGCATGGTATTATAAACATATTTATTCAAGAAACACAATTTTGCTAAACATCTTCAATTGTCCTTGACATTGACATCAGTCAATCAGAATTATCTTAATATAGTAGCTGTTTCCATGGTTATAGCATAGCTGACTGATTTATGAAATTTAATTTCCTTATAATTTTTTAATTCTACCGTGTGTCCCAAGCAAACCTTGATATAGGCGTTTAACATGGGAAAACATTTTTTTGCAAATAAAAAGTGTCCGGCAGAAAATTATTGAACATGATATAGTACTTTAACTCCTGTACGTTATTTAATACTAATTACTGTATTATCATTGCATAAATTAAAGAAAATTATAAATAACTGTCAATAAATATTTGTTTCAATATTTTATTATGTAATAAAAAATATTTGGAATTGTCATTGTGGCTGAATAGTTAGCATGGCTGCCTGTGAAATGAAAGAACTTTTAAAGGTTGGGATTCAAATCTTCGTCAAGCTAAATTTTCATTGTTTTTTTTATGTATAAATTACAAATTATATTAAAGATATTATGAGATAATATGGATGAATTAGTTAAATAGTTACAAATAAGTTTCTATCACGATATAATAGTAATTTCAATGGAAGTAGTAACTGTCAAAAGCAAAGTTTTAAACTATACCACATACTTTTTCTTTATAAATACAGTAAATATACAAAACATATACATATTCATTGTGTCTCAATCATGTTTTATTAAGATCAAAAGAAAATATTATGCATTTTTATTAAATTCATATTTTGATTATTGTAATCAATTTTTGTCATTGTTAAAACTAATTATTTTTATCCATTTCAATATCTATTTTTATTTCCAATTACAATAATTTAGAAATAAGTTTTTTCTATATAAAATATATTTTTTTCGTGTCAACAATGTGTTAATTGTTTGTTTTTTTGTTTTGTTTATATCAAATATTCGTATCAAAATAAATTTCTTAAACGCTAACGATCGAGTGAATATTATAAAAATGTATTACAATTCGCAATTAATTCATAAATAAAAAAAATGAAAAGTTTAGCTTGATGGAGATTTGAACCCCAACCTTTAAAAGTTCTTTCATTTCACAGGCAGCCATGCTAACCATTCAGCCACAATGAAAATTGCAATTATTTTTTATTACATAATAAAATATTGAAACAAATATTTATTGACAGTTATTTATAATTTTCTTTAATTTATGCACTGATAATACAGTTATTATTTTTTAATAAAGGAGGTTATTATCATGTTCAATAGCATGGCTTAATTTTCTGCCGGACACTTTTTATTTGCAAAAAACTGTTTTCCCATGTTAAACGCCTATGTCAAGGTTTGCTTCGGACACACGGTATATCCATTGAATATGAAGGTTTTTGAAGAAAAACTGTTAAGACCTTAAAATGAGGATACATCCGGTTCACTAACTATAACCAAAATCTAATCATGTCTTCATTTGGATGGAAACGTAAACTTGAGGAATACGAAAAAATTATAATTTTTAGAATTATGCTATTGGAGTTATGCGACCCAAAAAAATTGTCATAGAAACATTATCGTAAAAATAGTAAAATCGTGTTCTAGGGACTTTAAAACCTTATTTATTAAAAACTCACCATCGAATTTTTTGACCAAAGACAATATCTTCCTTACCTTTGACGGAAGGTAAAAAAGATGGTCTATGACATTTTTTTTAAGTCTGTATTATTTTAGTTAAACATCAAGCGAACTTTTAATTCCCCTCATACGTTTAGCATTTTGTTGTTGGGAAACCCACGTATAACTGGCAGTTGGTTATCAGCGACTCATATACGCAAATATGCGTATTATCCGTATGGGAGATATACGAGTGTGTGTGTCCGACTAGAGTTGTGTACATATTTGATTAGTGGTAATGCAATAAACACGACGCCCGGGCATACAGAGATCAGACTGCGTAGGATCATTTGAAAGCGCAACGACAGAAACAGCAACAGCACCAGCGACAGTAACAGCAACGCCTGAGACTCAAAGAGTTATGCCAGTCAGTATTAGCAGCAGAAGCGTTGCTCGATTGGCATACAGTAACAGCTTTGGGTGCGATAAATGTTTTGTTTTCTTGTTTTATCTCTACAGGTTGCTCAAAAATGTAATGAATTAGCTTCGTTAAATTGAACCACTATTGGGGCTGAGTTTATTAAACTCTCGCAATTAGTTGTTTCAGAACAACTAATTAAATTATTGCACAAAGCAGAATATTGAATGTTTGTTTACACACAATATAAGCAATTTAATAGCACTGTGCCGTTATTCCACTGAATTTATTCTGTCATTAAATTAGTACTTCATTTATTTCAAGAAAATTTTATTATAAAATTTCTCGTCATTTCATTTATTTCTCTTCAGCAGTACGTACATAAAAGCTTTACTTAAGTTACACTTTCTTAAGTGGTTCTTAACTACGAATACTTAGTGTAATTAAGTTTAAATGTTCTCGGGATCATTTTACTTCAAGATACATTTCTATTCAATGATCATATTTAAACGCGCACGTAAAAAGACTATTGGAAGTTTATTGATATTTACTTTCCTGATTCCGAAACTTATGTGTTTTCTATGAAACGCTTTACTGTCGTTTTATTTACTACGTGACAAACACTGACGTTTTTGTTTTATTAAAGGCAATATCTTCATTTGAACAACCAAGGTGGTTGTGCAATAATGTTGTTGCTTTGTACAAAAAACTTAGATTTTATTCAAACTCCGCAATGTTTGAAAGTTTTTTGTATCTAGTGAAATATTTGTGGCATAATGTCAAATGTCACTGTAAATTTTAGGCTAAAATAATTTTATTATATTCTTGTGTATTTAATTGAATAATATGCGAATTTATGTTAGTAGAAATGTGGAATTTTCAAGCCTAGATGTGACCTTGAACAAACAGATTTTCGAAAGCTTTTGAAAGTCAACCTGGAAAAGGTCATATTACAGTTGAAAAGTCTTATACTTACTGCCAGATATGTCTGGCTTACTGTAAGTATAACTAATGTAAAATAAGGTTGAGTCTAAAAATACTTAAATCAATAATAAATAATGTAGACGTATTAATAAAATCTTGAAAGGTTTTTGTGGTGTAGACACTTTACATCATCGAATTAGTGACAGTTGTAATTAACAATACTAGTGCAGAATGTTATGTACAACATACAAATTATTGAATATATAATTATGATTATAAACCTATAAAAGTTTCTTTCATGCCATCAACGTCTGTAATGGTATTCAATTCAAACGATGTCAACCGGATTAAGACTCTATAATAAATTACAAATTAATTTGGTAAAAGAAGCGTTTAAAACTATGGCTTTGATAAAAAAATTCCAGATATATTCGTTTATTTGTTTCAGGTTGGTTTATTTTCAATTAGCAATGAATTATGGCCTGTTATTAGCAAATTGGCATATTTTTACGCACGATATGTGATTATAAGCTACATATGTCATGATCCGCAGAGATGAAAGTGAATTGTGAATATGTATTTATCGTTTTTTTTTAAATACCTTTCATTTGACACATTAAATACGCCAGGGTTTCAAATTTTAAAAGTGTTGCTAGGTTTCAAATATTTCACAATTCCGGTTTGGATCCAAATCATGTCAGGAATATTCCTCGACTGGTCTTGATCGGTATCCACTCCCGTTATTTTTCCAAGTTGGGATAGAATTTACTTGGTTGTAATAAAATATTTCATAAGGATGTCAATTTTAATTGGACGTGCAATTTTTAATAAGAAAATAAACACGTTTAATGTCAGATAAATGACAGGAACATTTATAAATAAAATATTTAACTTCTGCAATTTAAAAAGTTCACAAATAGCTGAATGTAAAAGAGAAAAACAAATTGGTGATATATAAATAAATTGAATGAATAGTCTTTTATGTTGGCAACCGTGAGGAGAATTTATTCAAACCGTACAAAGTTAGGTAGATATTTGCGTAAAGTTTATTAAATTCCGTAGTTTAGTTAGTTGTAAAAACAATGGGTTCAGTAAATGTCATTAGTTGGTGATCGATCGAAGCTCTCGTTTTCACAACACCGGGATAAGCTTCGTAACGAAGTTGCTAAGAAGTTACTTTGATGGCGCTTATTTAATATTTCGCGTCATACTTTACTCACTTTATTTCCGGTGGCGCTCGATGTTATAAATTAGCCTTTGAATGTACACTTCACACCAGCCAACACGTACCTAGCATATCACGTAGATATAATATAATATACTTACGCTTATACAAGTAGATCACCCGTCTTACTTTCATTTTTAACATTTTATCCTTTAATTATATTTACTTGATTTATTTATTTATTTATTCGTGTTGAAAATAATATGTAATAACAATAGGAAAAAATCAAAAAGTCACTAGTTCGTATTGCAGAATTATCTACTGGTTAAAAACCAGTACCCAGGGTCGCATCAAAGACGCTTCTGTTTGACCCATTTTTCATTTTTGACAAATGTTAGCAACCATATTCTATCTTCAAAAACTTTGCACAAATTTTCGAATTCACATCGAAAATTTTATTCCAAAAATATGAAGAATTTAATAATGAATATATTTATTGTACTGACCACATTTAAAATTATAATTTTATAGCAAAATTTTGTAAACTAAAAATGCACAAATGCATCAATGAATTACCAAGAAAGATAATGCAATTTTGAAGATGTTTATATTTTTTCTAAAAAAGTTTTTATTTACGTGCACAAAATAATAAAAAAATACAAATTTATATTAATGTAAACTAAATTACAGTTTGTTTTTCATTCTAATTTATTGATTCATTTACATTGTTCAACTACTGCATTTAGCCTAAAAGCCCTATTACAAAACAGAATGAAATATAAATATGAAGTTAATGCCAAATTGAACCAATAATAAAAATCAATAAACAATATTTGAAAATAACAAAATATATTATATACTTACAAAAACAAGAACAGCAGTAAAATAAAATGATAGAATTAATTTAGATTGCAACATGGAATTGAATGAATCATTTGTCAGAAATAAAACGAAATGAATTTTACATGAGTTTTGAAAAACAAGTGTTACAAAAAAGTAGAATACGTCATATACTACATCACTTTCATTTTATTCTGGTTAAAGCATCTAAATGAATGTTTGTTATTGTTGAAATTCTAATCATATTCTCATTCCTTTTTTCAGGTAAAAACAGCAATCTTACTAACTCACTGGCCCTATTGTATTTTGCAAAAAGGTACGTTATTTCCATTCCTTTCATTGAAAATAGACAGGAAGTCCCATTCTGAAAAACAGCTGGAATATAATGTCAAAATTAATTTTGTTTTTTCTCACAAATTCAGCGAATGAAAAATGAGATGTTGAAGTCCAGTGGATGCGCAAAGAAAATAAAACTTATTTAACGTTTTCCAGACTGTATATTTGGCTAAAAAATAGATCAATTCAGGACGACTCTTGACGTGGAGTCTTCCATGGTATTGTTACGCTTTTGAATAGAGCATTGGTGGACCTTTTACATTATTTTTGAGATTACAGACGAGTACATTTCATCACTTAGCTTTCATAATTTATTTCCGTATGTTATGTGGTATGCGGATTCTTTTACAGTAAGGGAAACATTGAAACAAAATTAAAAATGGTCATTATTTATTATAATAAATATATTATTTTTATTAATAATATACTCTATTAATGCTAGAAAATAACCAGGCTTTCTTGGATTTTCTTTGGTTTCTTTGGTTTTTGTTTTTGAAAGTAGTATTAGATTGAATTGTACAGTATTAAAATTGCATATAAAACAATTCCTATACTTTTTATTATGTGCTGCGTTTCTTCACAATTTTAAAAAGAAATTTCAAAATTTTGATTTTTCAGTAGCAATAGCCAACCATGACACTTGTTTTCTTTTTTCCATTATAATATTCCTTTAGAATGAAGACACATTCCTTATACGAATAAACATTAATTATTTCATTTATTTCTTTTTCATATAAATATAAAAACAAGAAAAAAGCAAGTGTTATCGTTATTGCTACAAACCGAAATTTTGAAATTTCCTTTTAGAATGGCGAAGAATGTAAAAATATAAATGAAATATGTAAAACAGGTTTGTATGCAACTTTTAATTCTGTACAACGAAAATAGTTTTCTTGTTTCAAGGCGGGTCATTTTGAGTACTTTCGCACCAACGGATTTTTTCAGAGGTGGAATTAAAAAATGCCAGATCGTTGGGAGGCAAGGTAAACAATAAAGAATATATTTTTGATTAGTACATGTATTTTCTTTATTAAAAAATAAATAAATTTTGATTTCAACAAAAAAGGTTTTAATTTACACATCAACCACAAGTTAATCTAATAGTTAGGAAAACAAAATTACCATAAATTTTAGGATATATACTCTATATTTCTCATGTTTTATTTGTTGTTTTTGTCGATGTCTAATATTGAAAATAATGCTCATATAGAGTATATCCTTATTTCAAAAGTTGGTTTTGTGAGTATTTATGATTAATTTGCGTGTAATAAAATAGTAGGGCTATAAAATTTTCTGATACCATTAGGTATATTAGCATCTTTAGTTAATTAATATTTAATAACAATTTATAATTACTTGAAGTTTTAAGTATGCATTTCGATGTAATGAGCAAATTCATGACTAAGTGTACTTAAAAAAGAACATTTAATAATGAAGTTTTATGTTGACGTCCCAATTAAATTTCGCGTTGTTAAATTTAATAAAGATGCTATGATTTCAATTAATTTACAAATATTTTTTCAGAAGAAGGAAAGCTTTAAGTAAGCTTTTAGCAGGTAACAATTTCCCCATTAAATTCAAAAGTGCTTGGATTCTAAATCGAATTGTACGTTTTCTAAAGAACCCTAAAACTTTTTCCTTTGCGGTTACTCTCAATTCTGAAAGTTAGCCGAGTTTGCTGATAATCATGTGTCAAAATAATGCCACTTAACAAACTTTCTGCCTTTTAATTGAGATATTGTGTCACACGGGCTGAAACTGACAGCAATATGATTCATATAATATTACAACACGGATATATTCTGCAAATTGCAACAAATTGCAACAGATTTTGTAAAACTTTTCATCTGTATATGTTGAAGCGTACAGTCATATACATAATTACATCAAATTCAACGAACTGCAAGTTTTGAAACAGCTTCTAGTGGTGTATCATTAAAGTTTCGACTAATGTAGCTCGACGTTTATGTCTTAAATCGTTTCACGCATTCTTTAATAACTAAATTTACTGATGGCATATGAAAGCCGGATTTATTTTTGTAAACAAACGTCAAAAGTTTTATAAACTTTTGTTTTAATCAATACTTTATTTAATCGAGGGGCAATTTCAACTCGAAATATAATAACTGTTTTTGTGTTTGTATTGATTGCAGCTTTATAAATAAAATTGTACTGTCCTCTTCTGTTATTTGTTATTTGTAAAATCAATTACAGTACACGATACATTAGTTTAAATA
The DNA here is from genome assembly GCA_951394225.1 of Harpalus rufipes. NCBI lineage: Eukaryota > Metazoa > Arthropoda > Insecta > Coleoptera > Carabidae > Harpalus > Harpalus rufipes. Next base: position 4,638,504 of record OX596278.1, read on the forward strand.
CCTTTGTGCATTTAACTTTCCTTAAACTGTTTTATTCTACAACTTTCACGGTAACGATTACAAATGGCCTTTTAATATCAGACTGGTTTGTATTATACCCTTGGGTGCCTATATCTATTGAACAATTATTCCTGTAAACATTTTAATTTGTTTTCCTGTACTTTATTTGCAACATTACCTGAAGCTATAGTTTCAATTTATTTTAAATGGGACAGTACTATTCAGTATAAAATAACATTAATCGATAATTAAAAATGGTTTACTCATTAGTCTGCTTGTTAAAAAAATAGCTACCGCCCTCTAAATCGGTAGTATATATTTATATATTTAAACTGAATCTACCAGTATTGGGTGTCTCTTTACGTATTTATATTTTGTGCAATAAATAAAAGTCTAGAAATAGATTGGAACTATACGAGTATGTATGCAATCAAACAAAATGACATTATTTTGACAATCTTTTAAAAGGAGATTGGTATACCTTTAAATAGTTATAAAAGCAATATTTATCTACGGTTGATGTACTGCATAATGGAATTAAAATGTTTGTTACATTGTACCCTTTGTGTATTATTCGTTTTTATGATTTTAAATCTCCCTGTTTCAGCAACATGAGAATACATATTTCTGATTGCAAGTCATTGGCTTTTTGCTAAAACGATTTTTTTCAAATTGCAGTTTATTTTCCAATTGAATTTATTAATTTTCAGATTCGGTGTGACATTTAGAAAAAAGTTTTGATATTTCTCTTTGTATATTTTAGTACCGTTTCGTTAGTAATTGGATTTGAATGCGTTGAAATCTCAAATACGAAATTGGGGAGCAAAATACAAAATGTGAAATCGTAAAAGCTCCGAGCGCTAGCTACCTGCTTGAAGACTGTTCTGTTTCATTGGCGGCGATGCGAGCATTTTCGAAGGAACAGAAACAATCTCATATCCTTAATAAAGGATCCGACAATAACTGTATACATTTCGTATGGAATTCGTAATACAATACAAAATTTTATAAAGTATTCTAAAAATTTATAATTTGTTGAAAATATAAACCAGCTGAATTATTATGAATCTGGGTTCGTCTACATCAAAAAGTAAGGGACCTAAATGTGATCGTTGGGGTACACCAGAAGTCATAACAAAACCATTATCGTACAGTAACTTAGAACATTTTTTATGAATGAATCCGTAACATGATACGTTTTATTATGCTAAACGGTAAAAAATACGATATCGATGTGTTTATGTATTTTATGTGAGTAGCGTATGGGGTAATTTTATTCCAATTTCGACATTCCCTGGAGTGAAACCTAAGTATAATGAATCTCCGCCGCTGCTGCTGGTCTGTTGCTTCCTGCTCAGGGCAGAGTCCCGGAGCAATGCCGGAGCATCCAGCATTGGTAACGCACTGACAACGGATCACAGTGCGCCCTCGCGCGTTTACAAATGGGAGCTTAGGGAGCGTTTTTATTGTATCTACCTTACGGGATGCGCGTAACACAATGAGCTCTGCCAGCGGCGGATATTCCATCGAATCGCTGGGGGCTACATTCTAAAAATAACATTGTTACTAAACATTTTCGAATAATCTCGTTAAAATGGTGTTACATCCACCATTTAATCACTCACACCACACTCAATCAAATCCCACACACAAAAACAATTTGTAATCAAAAATATTGTCATGTCGCGAAGCAGATTTCATCGTAAATTGCAAATTTTTACCATAAATTTACAAGAAATCCAATTTATAAGTTGGTAAAATGTGCCACTTATTGGAAATTAAATACATTTATATATTTAAAACATACAATTCACCAGAAAAAGGTTAATAATAACAAATGAAAAAGCAAACAAAAACAATTGAAATTAATTTTATTTGTTTATTCATGCATGGTGGCTTAGAATCTACAAAAAACATTATTACAATAATATACCATTTACCATTGGTCTAAAATAGAGTTTTCAATTTGGCCAATAAATACATCAGATACTTTTCGGTTTAATTTGATTTTTGAGTAGTAACTAGAGGTGGATACTTTCTACTACTGTCGATTAAAATGTTACCATATACTACTATTTAAAAAAATGCCCCAGTGCTTTATCGCGCGGCATTTAATAAAAAAAAATATTCCAAAATATTTAAAACTATAAGTAAGTTGTATAAATTAGTGAGTGCTCGGTTGAAATTTAGATGGTTTGGGTTCGAAGCCAACCAAAATCAAAAATTATTTTGAATTTGTAAATAACAGTAATTTATATGGTATTTTCTTCACAAAAGCTTAGTCTGTGGGGTAATTCTGTAAAATGACGACTGACTTATAATGGTAATGACAATAAAAAGCAAATTGGCACATCCAGAAATTGGCAATAAATCGTGATAATATATACTTTTTCATTTATTTGGGATTTTTTTTTAAATATTCACTCATATGATAATATATTTGTTTTTTTTTGTTATAATACTAATAGCAAATAATAAATAATTAATAGAAACAAGATTTAAGAAACTGTCTTTTGGTTTAATGATCATCTGTCCAGATTTTAACCGTGCTGTTTTTTTACTTTATTGATCTAATATCTGAGTTTATGGTGATAAAGCTGTTGGCACGTTATGAATAATTAGCAATGAAATGAGATCCGTATGTTTAAAACAATATGGAATAAAATTGGAAAACTTCCTTAACTTTTTTGCATCCGCCTCTGACTTGGCGCCGGCTCAAATCAAATGATCCCGTGGTCTTAAATCTCGATTCTTCTATTCAGTCATTTTATATCAATTCATCCTGGCTGCTTTCACCTCCACGAGATGCTAGTTACTGTTTTCATTTTTTCTTCTTTTAATTAAATTATTGGCATGAAATTTACAGATGATGGAAAAGTATTTTTGGCTCAAGACAGCAGTGTAGCGTTTTTTTGTAATTTTCTGTAGTTGGCAGAATTCTTGAACGTGAATATTTTGTTTGACAGTTCAGATGATGTTTTTTATTTATGTAAACGAAACATATCAACTAAAGTGAAAAATTATTTCTCATCATTTTATATTCATTCTTTTGTTATGATATACTATTAATTTGTGCTAGGTAAACTGACATATATGACATAAATTTTATTCAGAACATCATTTTTATTTAAATTTTTGACCAATAATATTTTATCAACACAAAACAGATGTTTTTTTATAAATATAAATAAATATGTATATTATTACAGCTTATTACCCATTTTTAGGTATATTAATTTACTTCTATGTACAGATTTCAGTAATGATGATATATGTATCTGTACCGCTGAAGGTGTATATCAAGCGCCTATCAAAGCTATAATTAAAAATAACATTGTTGTGAAATTAATAATATAAGTATATTGTTATTATTTTTCGAGTAAAAACAGATTGGTACACTCTAGTGTGGGTAGTATGCAGTGATGATATTTTGTTGTTAATATCATTTACAACTTTGTTGGAAACTCTATTGATTTGTGATGAGAAACCTGTCAAAATAGTGATAAAATTTTATTTTAACCATTTTCTTAATCATATTTATTGGTCAATAAAGCTCTAACAATAAAAAGTTTGTCCTATTTACGTCAAAGTATAAATAGATATATGACCATAATATTTAATCAATGGCTCTTTCTGAACACCTAAGTTGATATATCTATTCAATTTGTCATTTTTCATAAATGATTGCACTTTAAAGCTGTCACACATTGAACGACAATAACAATAACATTTCCTTTAGAGAAATTAAATATCCCTTCGTTTGTTTTTAATCCACTAACGCATTTGGGGTGGAATTGTGTTTCTTTCTCTGCAAATGAGTAATAAATTATAATGTCTATGTGAATGAGATAGGTGTAGGACAGTTCAATTAAACTTTGCTGTGGTACAACAATAAGTGTTAGGTTTCCTTTGCATACAAATGTATTTAACATAAAAATCATACAAATGGCATTACCCAAATGGAACACGTACAGATTGTTTCATTTTCTTCAACTGTAATGAGAATGGAATAGAATAGAATGAAATTTTCAACTTAAATTTTCATCTATTATTGTTTCTTTAATATCTTCCTGTTACTATTAAAACCTTCGTTTACATTTAAAACACCAAAATTACCATTCGTTTAATTAATTTTATAATGCAAATATTTTTCATGCACTAATTAATTTTTTAGTAGTATGTATATCTATATCTAGACTATATATTTGGTACATAGTTATCTATAATGAAAAAGAAAATTAAATATCTTGTATGTATATGCATATTACCAATGGCTGGGTGTGCCAATCTGCTTTGTACTCAGATATCGGTAATTATGATGACATAATCGTACCGTGTGGGCGTTTACGAGACGTCAAATTATGGGCACACATTCCTGGCGTGAAAGTATACCACAAAGGTCATTTTTGTTCCATTTACAATTCGAAACAATTTTTGGTGTTGGCCGTGGTCAAACGCGACTACACTCAGGCACGTGGCCACGAGATCCCATTGTAATGAAATATATATTATTTTTATAAATTAATATTACTTCATTTGCCAAACATATTAAATTTAATATTAAAACAGCATTTATTCATAAATATCTCATTTATCATTGTTCATTAACTGTAAAAATAATAGAAAAATAAAATAGCATTTTCATCAAAATAAAAATAAATTTTATTGAAACCATGCTAGCCAATTATAGGTTTAATTTTGTTTTATTAGCAAATAATAAAATGCGACCGTTTGTAATATTTCATATAACTAATAAAAGTGATTGAATTTTCTTATTTTATCAAATAACTGTTACCTTGGTTACAACATTCATGGAGCACAATAAAATAAAATTGAATCATGGTTGATTGGTAATGTGAAATATTTCAAAGATCAGTCCGTTTGATGTATAATAGTTGTTTTTTTTACACAAAATTTTAGGAAAATAAAACTTAAAATGTTATTAAATTCTTTATACAATTGTTTTCCTAGAGGTGTATTTGAGGTTGTATAATACTAATTTAGTTTGGAGAGAACATAAAACCAAATAATAATCTTTATTTTATTATGTTGGATATAGATGTGTCACCTAAATTTTAGGAACAAAAGAGTAAATAGCATAATATACAAGCGGCACAATTTTCTCTTATTATACTTAATATAAGTCTAATATAAGAGTAATTTTTTTTATCATTGTTTCAATGTTACATAATTTTAATTTTTGAAAAAACCCTTGCGAATCGAGCGTATGTCTGGTTTATAAAAATGCGGCGTTAAGAACTTAATTCGCCGGGTGAAATTTATGTTAGTTGTTATTGCTTTTGCAGCGTCATCTCTAAATGCAACAATGAAATGAATTCTGTTTTAATGCGTTCAGCACATGGGGGCTAATATTTTACATTTCAACACGTATGTATGATGTCTGTCAGCACGGTTATCTTGTCATGTTTAATCAAATAGCTGGGGTCCGACTGTATTTATGATTTGCATTATGCTGCGAGCTAAGCGCATTTTCCTGTTTTTGATACGATGCTTCTCTCTTATTTACATTAAAAATGTTTCAATACCTAATCTAATGGCTTGTTTCATACATGACCATTAATTAATCCCATTATTCAATTTACCTACTGCACTCTGAATTTGTATTTATACGTGAAATTATACTGCTTCATTCATTGAATATAGATCACAGTTTAATATTTTTTTTATACATGCTGTTTGTTACCATGGATATATCTGTGGATTAACGCAAGAATAACCAATGTCAACATTTAGTAATTGGGATTTTTTTTAGTGTAATGACATATTTCACTATTAATGTTCATTACAAATTACTCTAATTTTGTGTTTTAAACTGTTTTAGCTCTTAGCAGATTTTACTGATATGTTTACATTGGTATTATTGCAGTAATTATTTTTGTTTTGTTTTTAGGATAATATTGTTTCAATGGACGCCAATTTCTTGGGGTTCCTTGATAGCTTTTGATTGAGCTTGTATATAACAAAATAATTTTGGCTATAATTGACATTGGTTTTTCTTGTATGAAGCCATATCAATAAATGTAAAAAGTTTTGAAAGTAAAGTGACTATTTGGAACTTGTTTTTCAAGGTCAAATCTGGACCAAAATAGCCTGTATTATTATTCACCGGATACAAATGCATTGGTCGTTTTTGTATTAATTAAAAGATATTTCTTGTTATTTTGAAAATAGCTAAAAATATTTTTTGTATTTATAACAAAAGTGATAAATAAAATACAAAATACAAACAGCATTGCTGTGACATTGATCATTTATTCAAATGCATTAGGTAGCTAATACCAAAGATGTTAAATTTTTGATGTACTTAAGTACCTAATTTTAACAAAAGTAACATTTGTGTTACTATTTATAAATGCACTTAAATTATATACTTTATTGTTGAAATTAAACATTTATCATATACAGGGTGGTGGCGGTTAGAGGTGAACATAAGGATCTAGTTTGATTTTATGCAATTTCCTGCTCTCTTGTTCATTTTACGGCAAAGACTGTTGAGTGAGAGTTCTTACATTTTATATTATGGTATTAGTTGCTCCTTAATTTTAAAAAGAAATTTGAAATTCGTAGTAATAGCCATGACTTTTGACATTGTAGAAAACAATATTTTATTCATATTCGGTCTTTTTTTTTTTGTTAAAAGTAAATTAAATAATGAATGTTTATATCAATATTTTCTGAAAACCAGAAAGAAAAGAAAACAAATGCCACGGCTATTGCTACAAACTAACAGAAATTTTTAAATTTATTTTTAAAAATATGAAGAATGAAGAAATTAGAAACAATAAATGTAAAAACAGTTTTATATGCAACTTTTAAGTCTGTACAACAGTTTTTGTCTTAAAATGAACAGGAGAGCAAAAATTGCATAAAAAAAATCTCATGTTAAATCCCTATGTTTATTATTAACCGCCACCACTCTGCACAAAATATATTTTAATTTTCTATTAATACTTTCCTGAAATTTTTATTTGATTGTAAATCATATATGGCAGTTGAAATTCCAGTTATAAGCAACGAATAAAACGAAATATTCAGAAATAGTAATCGAGTCTTACTTCTGTCAAAGTTAATGGAATTTCACGTTTTGTTCATGCACTGAAAATAAATACAAAATGCATTTAATTCTGCGAATGAGAGAAAATGTTTTTTTGTGAAGCTGTGACGGTAAGCTAATCGATATGCACGTACTGTTCATATCGAAGTAAAAATTGAACGATTTCTACCTGTACATGTACAGAGAGAAAATTAGTTCCATGATAAAACCGACACGTTTTAAAGTATCCAGAAGACATTTTCACCATTTCCTTGATGATATGCGACTAGAATTTAATATTAAATGTAACTTTCAGAACGCCGGGAAATTATTAAAATAAAAATTCTCTGCGAATGGCTATTCGTACATGAATAAATACAGCATAAATTCAGTAAAATACACTAAATATTTTTTTTAAACTATGTATAAAAACTTGAAATTTCAAATACCAACATGGAAAATTGGACACGGAAACACATTACACAAAAAAATTGACTTAATTTTTAAATTGAACGTCGGTTGGAATCAAATGCGAACCATTCGAATCACAACATATATAGTCATGGAATCCACAAAAAAATTGTTTGTTACAATATTATATGACAATAATTAAAATAGCTAATACCACATATAGTGAAAATGTTTTGTTTATTCTTTGTGAAAATTGTGTTATGTCTACTTTAGTATATTTACATTCTACTCAATAGAAATTAATTATGTATTTGGAGCTTTTATGAAAAAGGTTGAAATCAGATTTAATATGAAAGTTTAATGAATCCCAAATATATTATACGAGGTAATTCCACGTGTTTCTGCTTCAATTAAAACCTGTATGTTCAATGAAATTTCCAAATATATGCGTACCTTCTTCGGGAAATGCTCCAAAATGACCAATTTAATTTACACAGAATATTGTCGAAATTCAAAGCACGTTCCGTACATATGATCAGGCCGCTTTCAAACTTTATTACAGAAAAAATCTTCTCATTAAAGTCTACGTGCAATTTTTTTGTTGCCGTGAAAGGTTTAAATTAGTAATTAATTATTTACGGGTGGAAAAAAGCACTAACCCCATGCGTCAACAAAGAGCAACGGTGTTTTTTATTCGGCAATCGTCATAAATTTGTCGCTTGGTTTGAGAGCTTTCAATTAATGAGACCAATTCAGACTGTAAAGCAACGAAGCGAGATTGCATCCAGCAGTAAATGTTTATTGACATTTTTAATCGTTTCTCAGTCGCTTAACCGCTTATGCAATATTCATGGCTATCACTTTTATGCTATATTAGTAGAGAAAAATGATATATCGCTTTATCTCGCGCAGAGTTAAAATTTTGAATACATTTTTACCATTTTCAAGAGTTTTCAAAACCATATTATTAAAATAAGTGGACAGGTTTTTCAGTATTATGTGTTTACATTATTGCACTTAGCTCTTTAAACTTAGATTGATAGTGTAATGCATACATACTAATGTAATTATCTGCTCCCAACCTCATTTCGTTTTACGACATATGTACTATTATTGTGTTTTCATTTTTATTTATAAACTGATTTTAACTTGAAATTAAATGAAACGTGAATTATATATGCATTACCTTCCCAGCAAAATGGATATTTTTACTTATACATAATCATCACTTTTAACTTTGCTACTTTCATTATTTTTCAAAGCTTAGTCTTTGAAAGCCACATTCAAGGTTAAAAAAGGATCAAAATTGTACAGTATTTACTACTAAATATTTTTTTACAAAAAATTCTATTTTCGCTATTTTTTTTGATATTAGTGACTCGTGTCACTTTTAAATATTGTCTACTAAAGCGTTACTCTAAACTAGTAAAATTATGGAACCAAGTAAGGCACACCTTAATTAAAAATGAAATATTTTGAATAATTAGTAAGCTTTATTGAAAAAACTTAGTTCGTGTTAAACTTTGTTTCATTATAAGGGCCGGTTGTTCCATCTATAGTTAAACATTCGGTTAAAATTTATTCTATTGATAACTTCAGTTTGCGTTGTTCCACTTATGATTAAAAGTTACCAGTAAGTGAAATTTTCGTTAACGGCAAGATAAATAACAGTCAGTCAAACTACCAGTTAAGAGTTTTATCCAAAGAATAACGTACCAAGTGCACACGAATGGAAACACGAAGTGAAGAGAAACGGAACATATGATATGGAACGTTTGTATTGTTTTGATGATATAAGCTGTTTGTTAATATTAATAATTATTATAATAAATCAGAACAACAGTGATGATGAAGTATTGGATTTCATTTTTAATAATATTAATTTTCGAAAACAGTATACAGTACGAGAAAGATGTAATAATTTTGAAAAATGGAATAATTCAGAATTTTTTGAGGTTTCATATGTCAAAGAATACAGTTCTTTATTTGTTAGATAAAATTAAAGACCAAATATTGATCTTATATATTAGGTAAGTTTAAAGAAAGCACAATTTGAGAAATAAAACCTTTTTGTCTACATTTGTTTTTCTGAATTACGAATCACGCTGTACCTTTGATAGGCCAGTCGTTGATAGCTATACAATTTTATGTAATAGGGTGTATATCGCGGATACTGGCCACAACTAAAACTAAAATAATTTTCTAATTGATTCCAGATGATGTCTTTTTTCTTTCCAAGGGACGGAATCTATCTTGACTCAATTATATTTTTATTTTTGTCGACTAATTTATTTAAATTAGTTATTTCCGTGGAAGTAAAATAAACTGCTCTTTCTCTTTATCTATAATTTTCACCACTTATTTTTGCAAGTCGTATTTATCATTTTTTCTAAACGTCCAAACTGTGGTTTAAACTATAATTGCACCAAAACACAGACAAGCGAAAACGTAACCAAATTTCTATTAAAATTGTGACAGCCATGTTGCCAACTTTTCAAAAATAACTCTACCCTAACACAATTTTAATCTTTCTGATAAGAATATGCCAGTTAGCTATCCGGAGAATAAAAATTATGGAGCAACGCAAAAATCTTATTCTCTAGTTAAGACGGTAGAATCAATAATTTATCTAATAGATAGTAAACTGCTACTTTATCTGAACTTGGAACAACCGGGCCTAAATCTAAGAAAGTTTAAAAAAATCAGCGTTTTTAAATTAATTTTTATATAAAAATACATTTTGGAAAAAATCAGCAAGTAATAATACTCTTTTACATAGCTAGATTGAGATAAACTTTTGGCATAATTTTAAACTAAATTGAGCCAATACATTCTTTATGATGCAACATCGTTCTATTTCGATATGTTAGAAACCGGGACACTTTCCGGAACAGTTTTCAATGCGGGACAGACGATTCAAATCCGGGACAATCCCGCGAAATCCGAGATGTCTGGTCACACTATATTTGATGCACTATATTATAGCTATGACAAAACCATGCCTCTGATGTTCTTTTCAGATTGTTATTTTTTTTAACTTGATACATATTTTTTGGCACCAAATTTACAGGGCCTTATTTACTCCGAAGTAGTAGGATAAATAAAGCTTATGTTTATTAAATATTTTTTTTCTCGAAGCAACGATAATGGGTCAGGGTAAATGAGATAGCATTTCTGATTTACCTTTATATTAACCGTTATCTATGAGTGTAGAAAACCACACTGGTGCAACTAATATAAATCTGACGCTGGGCCTTATTTGCCTCAGGGCCTTATTATAAAAAATATTGAATTGTTATTCATTAAGTTGACCTTGATAGGAAATTGAAGGTGGTGTATTGTTTTATTTGTACAACAAAAGGGATGGTATATAATTCCGCCACTGCATGAAGTCTGGCTAGGAGCTGCGTTGTAATTCAACACTCGTACTTTGGTCTTAATTAACTATTGTATAATCACCGAAGTGCATAATACGATACTCACTTTCGCTATCAGGAGTTTCATCTTTGAACGTAGTGGTAGTTTCCAGTACAGGCTACAGCTTGGTTGCGTGAAACTGGAACGATGATACGAAATTAAGTAGCTTATTAACCGCGCAGATTGTACGAACAACGGTTATGTTATACGTGAGTAGAGTTCCGTAAAGTCGTTACGCACGAGCGTGTTTTCAAACGCTGGCGAAGCGCTTAGTGCTTAGTCGAACCCCAGTCGCTTCTGTCTTTGCATAAACTAGAACAAGTTTAAGGATGCGCGACCAAGGAGCTACTCCCTAGCCTCGGGGAGGAACTTTTTACAAACTTATGTTTAATAAAGCGATTGTTTTCGTTTGACTTCAAACTGCTTTTCGTTTAAAGACGAATTTACACTTTGCAATTTAGATGTATACTTTGAATAACTCATCTGCATAGAATAATATAAGAAGATGATCGAAAAATGCCCTATATTTAACTCACAAATCTTGTGACTATAAAGGAATAAAACTTCAAATCCTCCACTTGTACTAGTGCAAGGCTTCTGAAACTTATTGACTCACGTATCCGTATTAAATTTCTCAGAAGACTGCGTACCGCTTTATAAAAAGAAAATATGAAAACTTTAATTTTAATAATAATATAATGCCAGACAAAAAGAAATGTGTTTTTAATTAATGTGATGGATGGGTTTTTTTCTCGCAAATTGTGTCAATTTTAGGAGCAATTTTGGTTAATTTTAATCGTAATTCTGACTTAGCATTAAGTCGATTTCGATACTTGGTTTTATTATGACCAGATGTGAAAACCTACTCTCATAAAAATATGTTGTTGCAAAAGGTAAAAGGAAATTCACGGCCTAGTGTTCGGAATATTCTTTCTCTCTTGCTGCCCAAAAATGAATTAAAGACATCCTTGTAAAATCAGCGTGTAGAGTTTCATCTGTGGTCATCTCTAGCAATGACTCCTCTTGCTTAAGACTCAAACCAGCATTTATACTTTCGGTTGTGACTATAAATGGGTTTCGAATCCAGTCTTCGGAATTACCAAAATCTGGAAAATAACTTTTCAGTTCGTTAGAGAGCTGTGATAGATGAAAAATAATTTCAGCCTTTATTTCGTCATCCACCGATAAGGTATTCGTCATAACAAATTCATGCAGAAGAGGAAAACATTCAGCGATGCTTGATCTCAAGCAAGTTATCTATAACTCATTTTTTATGAGTGCGTGTATTTTGTCCTGCACAGTGAATCTTGCATCGAAGCATTCGTTTCGTTGAGATAAGAGAAAATATCAGCAAAATAGGTTCCTCTATTGATCCAGGTTTCATCTTCAAATTGTAACTTGAGGTTGAAGTCACTATCCAAAATTAAAAGAAATTCGTGATGAAGTTCAGTAAACCGAGCTAATATCCTGCCTCTTGACAACCAGCGCACTTCACAATGCAAAAGTAATAAAACATGATCACTACCCATGTCTCAGCGCACTTGCCAGCCAGCCAGCCGGCATAACGTAAATCTTGCCGCGTACCTCCTACGACCAACTGACGTACGCTTACCTCACTTTGAGAAACCCTGTACTAGTGCATTTAGAATTTGTATTTGCCCCTTCAATTTTAAAAGTACTTCGTCCTTAAAGTTTATTTCCAGACAGAAGCGATACGATGTGAAATATATCTGGGCGGACTTTAAAGAGAAAGTGTAAATTCTGTTTAATTTGTTGAGAATGACACTGACTGGATTGTGACGATCATCAACAGGGCATCGAGCAGCAAATCCTTGGAGTAATCTATCGAGGGAAGCAGTGGAGAAGACGGGCCGACTCTCGGGTACGGGTTTGGGGATGGAGTATCCTCGTAGAGAATGTTGAGAAGGACGCTAATAAATTTGCTCTAAAACGTACCGAAGTGAACAAACTGGCTGGTTCTCTGCCTTGCTCTGGCTTAGGCTGTTGTGCTCTTGGAGTATTTGTGGTTTTTACGTGTCTCTCTCGTGCGCGCTTTGTCTTCGTAGCACACGCACGCTCGCACCAACCAAATAGAAAACACACAGCCTTACATAAACATCGACTGCGTGAGTTTTTGCTCAAGGGCGGTTTCGCTTCGTCTTCGTTTTTGTTTCGAATTAGGTTCCGAATGGAAAAGTTGTGCACAGAACACAACGCAGCGATTCATCCTTCGCCCAGCGAAAACGAAACGCGAAACGCTTCTGGGATCTAAAGGAAAGCACTGCAAATGTTATTGTGGTAAGTATGGAATGATCGGTTATTGCCACGTTTGCCAATCTTGCACACATATCACGGATATAAATCAAATCATCTTTATTTTTACAAACATTTCTGTACCAATATCGTAATAATCAGAGAGCCGGTTTTTTATAATACATTACTAAAGTAATAAGCTGATTTAAATTACCGTTGAAAGTACAGAATAATTAAAAACTCGGGATCGAACCCGGATCCCCAGATTTGCGATTAGGTTGCATAACAAAAATTCTGGGAAAAATTGAGCTGAACATTTAATAATAATGAATAATCAAGTTACCTTGATAAAAAAAAAAATCTAGCGAATTTGTTTCATACAAGCATTCAGTCAATCTTCAGCTCGATTTTTCTCAAAAATTTTGTTGTGCAACCTTATGATTTATTTGCATGGTCATAAAGGGAAGAAAAATCACTATCGGATTCCACTACTAAAAATCTATATTGTCATTTAACTTTTTTTATGTCATAACTAAAAAACAAATGAAAGTCGGAAGGTGAATCGTACATATTAATTGGTATTTTAAAAACTAAAACCGACGTGTTTCAGCGTTTATTTAAAAAAAAAACTGGTTGGTTCGCTTTTTTAATACTCCATACTTTAATCCTACATTGTATTCACTCGCATTTAAGTAGAGAAAATATGAATTTATTATATCAAGAGTACATATATATTTTATATAATATTAACATTACATACATTTATTTCTGATTACAAACAAAAATAATTAAAAATTATTATTTAATTGTTTATTTCTGTTTGCAGCAGAAGCCTTACATAACTAAGTATTTTAAAAATTGTAAATACTGCCCGTTTTTCTAGCAGACGGTCAATCGAAAATTTGTATTGCGTGGTGAAAGGATGGTTGTACCCTCTGGTTTGCTGGGCCGTGCTCGACCATTCCTTTTAATTTGTATTTCGTAGTATTCAAATCTGTGGTAATCACTTCTATTAATAGTGCGCCTAGACCAACCCAGGGCCCAACAGATGGACAACGTGGGATACTTATCTGTATAATGGTATTTTGGTAAAATTTCCAGGTTTATCATGAGATAACGTATGTGAAAATAGACTTCCCAGCAATTTTTTTGATTTTTTTCATTAATATTAGGATTGTTAAAGTATTTTTTTTAAAAAAATCATATTAGTTACATATAATCATTTAAAATCTGAAATATACAATTGAAATTCAAATTCATTATTATGCAGCCATTAATATGGATCGGCTTTATTTGTTGCTTTAGTTTAAAATTTTCAAGTTTCTATAATATCTTAGATAATTGTAACAATTTAAATTTTACAAAGTAGTTAAATTATATATATACCTATATATTTTCTAAATTTTTTAGGTCAATAATTTGACATTTTCCTCTATTTAATAACTGTTGCTGTATCCATAATTTGAATATAAGGCATAACAATAGGATACAATACAATAAATAGTACAAAATTTCATATTTTAATCCTTTAGAATACAGTTTTTACTATTATTACATAATACATATAATACAACCATTTTGTTTTTAATTAATATGCAATTTGCTTTTTTTAAAATAAATATTTGCTTCATTCACAAAGAAGAAAAATAAATTCATATATGTATTTAATTATTAATTCAATCTATTTAAAATTTACAATTTATTTGCGAAACAAACATTTCTACATGTCTCAGATTGTTGACACGGATTTTTCCATTTATTTTTTAAATACACAAACAATCAAATAAAAAATAACACATCAAACAATGGATAATAAGCCGTGAAGATTTTTATTTACTATTACATAGGTTTGTATAAAGAAACTTTTATTTCAATTACAAATAAATATAAAACTGAGTACAATGTGGCATATAAAGGAATGAGAGGGATTGAGTAATTGGGTAAGCAAAAACTTGCTGTATAAAATTGCCCGGGAAATTTTATATTGTGAGACTAGCTTTAATTAAGTTAGATATAAGGTGGCTTAGGATAAGTTAGTCAAAAGATAGGGCGCCATACTTGTACTCAGTTTTTTTTTCATTTTATTTCCATATTAATATATAATTTCTAGTGATAAACTTGGGAAAATCCAGTCTGTAAGACATGTTTCATTAGAGATTGCTTCGCTTTAATTTTTACTATTTAATAATTTTAATTCATTCTTTTTTTTATTGAAATATTTTTTACTACTGTTGTCTGCCAATTCAACGATTATGAAATGCAACGATGTTATGTACTTGATCTATATTTCTAATAATGCTTAACTTTTCATATATTCAAAATAATATACATAATATTTAATATTTATCCAATATATATTTTAATATATTATAGTATACACTTTTCAAACTCAACATTTTAAAAATATAACAATTACAATTTTGCTGGGAAGTAGCTGTACGTTGCAATGAATGTTCAATTTTTAATAAATGTGAATAAATGCAAAAATAATTAAGAATGGAAGGTGTATGTGATATCGTATATATGGGAAACACATAATACTACTACAAATATATATATATATATATATTGGTGAGGAAACGGCCATACTCGAGGAACGTGTTCAGGAGGTCCAAATAAACAAAAAAAGTCATATAAACATGTGTCGGATTCTTAACCGTTACAGAGATATCACTTAAAAAAATATAATAAAAGCAGCACCTCAATGACGAAACAAATTATTTATTATAATGTAGTATGCTATACAAGTGAAGGAAAAACAATTCAATGTAGAATATTTTTAAAAATACCACCGCCAACTTCGATGCATTTACAGCTGGATATGACAGCCACAAAAAACAAATGCCAAATATTATTTCTAACAATAACAGCTGAACGGGACAACCACAAAAAACAAATGTGAACTATTATTTTCCGCGGTTACTCGCTTACTATTAATAATTAATATCTCAGTAACGGTTAAGAATCGGACTTTGAATATGACTTTTTTTTGTTTATTTTGATCTCCTGAACACGTTCCTCGAGTATGGCCGTTTCCTCACCAATCACCCTGTATATATATATATATATATATATATATATGTGTGAAAACAAAAACCAATTTTTATTTGTATGAATGAGCCCATGAATGTTATGTATGATTGAGTATTTTTTGGGCAAAATATGCTACGCCTAACAATTGGTAAAAGACATACTACTGTTATTACTTTATTCAGACACTAATATTTCGCAATTATATTTATATTATTTTGAAAGGAAAATTTGTTTCAATTTCTTTAAAATTAATTGAGAAAATGATAATATATTTATATTTTCGTTCAGTAAATATAAAATTTTGAATTTATATATCCTGAAAAAAAAATTTGAAACTATTTTATTCAGTTGAAATGTATCAAAATATTTTGCGTTATACAGATATCAAAATTATGAGCTTTATTTATAATCCTTAGGCCCGATCGTACTACCTCTAGTTAAGTTGGTAGTTTATTAATTAATTATTATTATTATATTAATTAGAGGTTTTAGGAGTGGACATAAATAAGTTAAATAAAAACATGCATTGCAATACAGGCCTAGTTCAGTCTAGTTTAAGGGGGCGCGTCGTCATCCTAAATTAATATCTAACTTAAATTATAGCTTTCGGTCCGGATGAATTTGCTCGCGTGACCCGGCAGAAGGTCCTGGTCGTTAACTTTCGCGTATCTCGGCATGAGGTCCAGATCGTTTCCGTTCCGTTTACGTATGATTCGGTATGAGATCCAAATCGATTAGGCTAAATCCATAGGAGCTGGACAACGGGGGACAGCGTGGGATAACGTGTGACAGAGTCGTCATCCTAACTCTTAAATTTAATTTAAACTGTAGCTTAACCCGGCATGAGGTCCGGATTATTAATATTAGCTCGTGTAATCCGACACGGGGTTGGAATCGATTAGACCAGGAACCCAGGACCTGGACAACGAGGGATCGGGAAATGAGCAAGTCTTCAGGCCATCTAGATCGCGAATTAAAGACGCGAATATATTCGAAATTTGTTGCGAATAACCGGGCACGCGAAACTGAACAGATTTTGATAGTATTGTCTTTTTTTTGTCGCGAATATTTTTTATATATTTTTTATAAAGCAGAATAAAGTTTTTTAAATAACAGTTGTTTTGGGGTTTGTAGGGTTATTTTTTGCCAGATTTCGTTCGCGAAAATCGATATATAATATATTGGGATGGGATTGTTTCTTCATATTATGTTATATATGCTCCTATATCATATGCGCACTGGATATTCGGCGTGGCAGTATTTTTACTGTGGATGAGTACTCATTAAAGTCTGTCGCGGGCATAAAAATACTCGGTGGACTTCACACATGCTAAAACAGCTGTGTTGCGGATTACTAAAATTAGTACCAGCAGTTAATTTCGTAATTACGATGAAGTTTTTTTTATCGTGAGGTGAGCAACCCTTGTCTGAGAAAACTGACCCTCTCCGTAAGGGTTGCACGGGGTTGGTTTTCGCGGAGGAGGAAGGTCATAGGTCCTAATACTGTAGGGTATATTATGATATAGCAATAGCTCATCGGCGTATGCTTACCAGTGTTTGGAACGCACTTGGCCCCAGCAGGCCGCGTTGGTGATGAAGCCATAAATAGATTCATTTCATCTCATTATCATTTTTGTTAGTGTTTTCAGGCGCGGGCGATTCTTTTTAGTTAATATAAGATAGTTAGGGTTTTGTAGGACATCCCAGTCCTAGTTTAGACTGGGGTGGCTCTGTCCTCAACATCTTTGAGTCGCACGTGGTTTGGGTAGGGTTCCCTGCCCATCTGGAGAGACCTTGTGGTAGCTGGGCTTAACTATTCCCCAGAAGAAATAGGCCAACGTCTTCCCACATCAAAAAAAATTCAAATAAACTGCATGTGGTGCACTCTCCACGCAAGCAATAAGTGCTATAGTACAGATTTTTTATTTAAATAAGTACAACGTTATACAGGGTGGTTATGAACTTAATGTCATCAATTTAAGGGTAAGTAGTATGACATGTGTAGATTACGAAACAGAAAGATTTTTTTAAAAATTCGCATATTTAAGAGTAGTTTTCATAGAACTAATATTTTTGGTACCATTGGACCACTGGCAACGCATTTGTATTATTTTATCTATTACACAATTATTTTCGCTGAAAATGCTGTTTAATTTAATTATTAAGAATAATATCTTATACAACTAATTTTGATAGTTTCCTTAAGAAAAATCGAATTTTCCTTTTTCCGATTTTACAATAAATATTTCTGTTTTGTAATCTACACATGTCATACTACTTACCCTTAAATTTATGACATTAAGTTCGTAACTACCCTGTATATCAAGTAGAAAATCACAAAATGATCTTCGCAAACACAATATTAATTACAAAATGAAAAATCACAAAATTAAAATTTATTCAAAATTATTCATAATTTAATGTGATTGTTGGTTAAGTACAATAACTGATTCAAATTAATATTAGGTTCCAAATTCGTAAAGCTAGACGAATGGATGAATCTACGGGCAGGCGGTTACTTAATTTGTTTTTATAATCGACAATATCGAAAAACTCTTTAAATATTCTCTTTATTGCAAAAATTGTTTATATTTCTGATTATGTATTTTATTCATCGTTAATCTAATATTAATTTTAATGCGTTCGTGTTTGTAGTAAGTAATTAAACTTAAAGATTTTGGTGGGTAAACTGTGTAGGATAATTTGGCAATGTTTTGGCAAAATAATGTTGATCTAGACAAAGATGGCGCATTCTGTAGGTGTTGGTGGTAATACTCCCAGAGCAGGATTATGCCATTCTAGGAACGTGCAACTTGCAACCTAGACTCTACACTTCACAACATGATTATGTCTAAAACATTTACGTGCATATTTTCAACTTTGCTTCCCTAACTTCTAACCCAGCTACCCACAACATGGAGACTTGCTACCGCACTCTGTTGCTCACTAACCGAAACTTATGTATCAAAAAAATATGCTACATTAACAAACTTTCCAACCCTCAAAATTGAGGAAAATACGTGCGGAAAACATCGCAAACTGCGCGAAGCAATTTTTTTCTCAAATGCGTTACACCTTGCATACCAAATACCGCAAATAAATAATAAATTTTGCTGTACAATACATCAACATTTGCAAGGTTCTGTTGAAACTGCGATATCATTTTTTATAAATCTATTATAAAGGGTGTTATTTAAGTAAACGTACAATGATTAACTAACGGTAGGGACTAACTATATGGGTAGTAAATCTAAAAAACAACGCGTTCTCTGAAAAAAAGGTTGATTGTCAAAACTGACGTGAAATGGATTTGCGTATAATTTACATAAGGTAGTTCGAATATCAAAATGCCAATTACAATAATAATGAACACGTACTTTTTCATTGTTAGCCTCAAATACCTATGATCTGCCTCGACGCCAGCCTCCTTTCAATAAATATAGAAATTGTGTGCGTTTAATAAATATTTTATTTTCTGTAAGCAATAAACTAATAAAAAAAATATTTTGCTAAAATATATTATACATTATAATATATATTTTTGAATGTTACCTCTTACCAAATAATGAGTGGTTATTTGTTACCAAAAAATGGGCGGAGGTACAAATTTGTCGATAGCACCATTGGATTCTATGTACGTTCTTATATACAAACCTCAATTTTGCAAATAAATAAATTCATAAAACAATATTTACCAGTATTTGCAAGGGTCAATGAAATTTGAACACATATGTAGTTTAATTCAAGGACTCCATTTTTGGCAAACTTAAAGCTGTATATTTAACCCTTAAATGGGTAGATATTCACCACTCAAAACTGGGTGGAGTTATACAATTTTCAACAACCAAGGAAAGAATATTCTTTTATTCATTTGATTTTAGTATAATTTTTAATAATTTATTTAAAAATCATATGTTGTTCCGTATTTTGGCTAAAAGTTCAAGAGATGTCGCTACCAATAAAAAATAGGTTTTTTTGGAACTTTTCTCCAATTTTAAAAAATAAATTTCAAAATTTGACTTCCAAAAAGTTTATATTTATTAATATTCATGGCTAGATATAAATTATAAGCATTGATAATCATCAAATAAAAGAGAAAATATATTTGTTAATTATCTTGACGTTTAGATCAAAATGGCTGTAATTTATGTTTTGTTTAAGCATTTGCAAGTAACATCAGTGGTATAAAGACTTTAATGACCATTTTAAGGACATTTTAAGCAAAGGATACTAAGTGTAATAATGAAATAAGATACTCAAACATGTATTTAGTGTTTTAGTTTACTTGTAAATATAATATTAACAGTTAATTCATATAAATGGTAAAACCAAATGTTATTAGTTAGAAGTATTGATGTTTATTTTGACAAAATTTCGACTCTATTAGTTTTTGAGATATAGACCAGTAAAGGCAAAATTTATTACAATTTTTGAGAAATGATTAAAAAAAAATTAACCATTTTTTCAATATCGTTTGATGAAATTGTAACCATTTGATGCTAAATCAAAATATTGAATACTGTGTATATGGCAATAAAATAACACAATTGATTCCACATAGCTTGTTCGATAAATTATAAATTGGAAACTAGTTATATAATAACAGGTCATTTTACTCCATAACTATGCAATTTAGTTTGTGGTAAATTGTGGTAATTGCTTGCAGTAATCATTCGAGTACGAGAAGATAAAATATCTATTAGGGAGTATAAATTTAATAATTGTATTATGAGAAGAAACCAAATATATAATAAGCTAATGAAACGTATCTGGTTACATAAAAGAAAGGAAGTATAATAATGGATATTTATTCAGATAAACTTCGAAATTATTGTTTTGATTTGGATTAGCACCGCAACCGCTTGGAGCTAATAAGACGTAGCCTTAGGCCCTTGTCAAGTTTGTTTAGTACGCGTTAATCCCTTATTGTACTGATTGCTTTAGTAATTTTATTATACATATTATATGTACGCTCATGATCATGTCAACATGAAATAATAACAAAATGGTTGTTTCTTTCCGGTTATGGAGTTATTAAAAAGAAACGGTTTGGAAACAAACATCTGCAAAATAGGAGGGATATTCATTGGTTGTATTAGTTACATTCGCGAGAGTGCAATTGAGCGTGTAATATCATAGAATATTTAGTTAACAGATCAACGGAGCATGTCATTTACGCACTGAAAATCGGTTTAGATTAGACGTATTTTCACACCGGCGTTACATAACTAATGAAGATACGCATACAGTCAATTGAAGCAGTTAAGTGGTGGAATTGCAATTTATAATAATAAAAAAACAACTATATTGACTGACAGTGAATGGCGAAGTTCAGCTAGAAGCTGATCTTCCACCTAACCATACAATGAAATATATAATTATAAAACAATAGCAAAATAAGAACAATTAAGTACCACAGCATAGTTTACACATAATAAATCCAATACAAGCAAGCAAGCAAGCAGTATTAATTATTGAACAAAAAACCGAAAATCTTTTTAAACCAATCTGAAGACTTGTTTTGAAAATTGCATGTTAATACTTTCACGTAATTTTGACTGAAAACTAAAA
This sequence comes from Harpalus rufipes, assembly GCA_951394225.1. Taxonomy (NCBI): domain Eukaryota; kingdom Metazoa; phylum Arthropoda; class Insecta; order Coleoptera; family Carabidae; genus Harpalus; species Harpalus rufipes. The sequence continues at coordinate 4,660,243 of OX596278.1, forward strand.
CCATTTAGAAAACTGCATGTGAACATAGTATAGATATTAATCCAGTTGTCGATTGTATTTAGGGCACAAATAATTTAGTTAAAATCGTATAATTCGAGAGAAGAATAGCACGAAGCTAGGTAAATTACTTAGGAATCGATAATTCAGGAAAAGAATCTCATAAATGATGCAAAGAGCGTAGCCTCACGCTCACGCCCACGCTCACGCGTTTTCATTACTTCGACCTATGTTTGCAATCGCGGCTTGGTCACCCTACAATTCCATTTATAGTGCGTTGCGCTGCGTTGCGTACACTCTATAACGAATTGTGTTTGATGTGAGGTTTGTACGGGTCTACATACCCGTTTACAATGACCAAGTACGAGTAGATAGCCTCTGTTTTATGTACAACTCTCGTTTTAAAACTACTCTTTACTACTAGTTTTATTATTGTGTTGATACTTTTAAGGTGATATGATTTTCAATTAGTGCAAAAATCGACAGAGGTGACCAGCATTTTTTCTTTTCTCTACTGCCGGGGAAATTAATCTGCTTAACTCAGATTTCATTAAGAACGATACAGAGTGTTAAGGGTGGTCAGAGGGGAAGACTCATGGGACTAACAATGTTTGCGGTCTATATTTTTAAGCTACGATTAACGTTTTATATTTTCTTTTTCATAGTTTTTAATTTTGCTTTAAAATACATGTTGTCCTGGGCTTTCTAGATGTCATTGGCGTATCCAGAGCGGGCAAGTTTCTTAATCAGGCAAAATCACATATCGAAGGGGTTAAGAAACAATAGCCCATATGACACAAATATTCGTGTCTTATAACGTGTGTATAGGAAATGCAGATTCGTTGTATTATGAACAAACAGCATTGCGAGGTACAATTCGAAAAAAGAAACATAACTTTGTTTTATATTTTGGTAGTACTTCCGAGGTATTTCTAAATTGTAGAAAATAAAATTTATGACGCTGAAAGTTCTTAAAATTAGAGATGCGAGCTATTGTTTCTTAACCATCTTAAAGCTGAGAATATATTATAAGTAAAAAGAATTGTTTTAATAAAAACAATTAAAATCAGATGTCCTGCAGACGCGACCATACTTGTTAAAATTTTGGATACGCCATTGCTAGGTGTTCTGTGTTTATATGGTTTCTTCCTTTATGTATGTCTACTTTTTTTGGTTGGACAAAAAATGTGTCTGTTTTCTTATAGTTTTCTTCTTTTTTACTGTTTCATCTATATATTTATCCCACCTTCTTATATTTTGTTTTCTTTGGAATTGAAAGTTATTCAGATAACATTAATCAGAATCCGTAGACTCTTAGTTTTTTTTTAGACATTAAAGTGTCTGTTATCTTAGCTGCCAGTTAAAAAGAATAATGTAGTATTGAAAAATTAACACATGTGTAATTTTTAAACTTATGCTACAATATAAACCAGGGTTTCTCAACTTTTATTATCTATCGCCCACTTTGTCATATTTGAAAAAGACGTAATTTGCTTACAGCCCACCTAAATAATTCGTTTATTTTGGAATAAAATAAAATATAAAAGTTATTGCAATCAATGGAGTACAAAAATAAAATTAATCGCGTTGTTCTGCATCCTAAAAAAAAATTAAATAAATAATTTATTTTAAATCGGAAATTGCCCACTAATGGGCGGTAAGCACCGCCCAAGTTGAGAAACCCTGATATGCTGAATATAATTGTTATTACCTATGTAAAAATTTGATGAGATGGAAAAGTGAATAATCAATTACTGTTCTAGATATACTATTTAAATATTTGAGTAATTTCATGAAATATAATGTAACTATTTCACGAAGTAATCGTTTATTACAAAACAGATTCTCTGCTTTATCTTGTATTTCAGCGGTACTACAAAATAGCATCGTAAAGTAACAAAAAATGGTAAGCTGATTTCGAAGTGTATTGTTTGACCACGAAGGGCTACTCGGGAATCGCTTAACGTCAAAGTGTCCATATTATTTGGAAGCAATTATATTTACCTTGTCGATTATCTGTTCGGTAATCTGATTTCCAGTCTCGTGACTGAGGTTGAGTGTTTTTACCCGACCTTAGACGGGCTGGGCTAGACAGCATCTTCCGGCAGGCAGAGAACATGAGGACTCGGGAATAACCTAATTTAATAATGAAATTGCACATTTAGGGACATTGAAATATTGGCGTCGCTTATGTCAACTGTTCACGACGGGCCGACGGGCCGCCGGGCACGGTTTAATTCCACTGGGAACACCGAGCTGCTGTCCAACCACCCGCCCAAGCCATAGTAGAATGTTCAGTTAGCATTTTTTTATTCATGAAATGTCTCCAACAATCCTGAGCATCGTCATAAATTGTGTGTATGTTTCTTTTCCGTATTTTTTCGGCCAACATCCGATTCCCTGTTTCGAGTGGAGAACACTGGTATATCATATTCGGATTTGCTGTTTGCTGGCATAACGCCCTCGTGCTTCGTACGAACCGCCATTAATTACAACGTGTTTTAAAATTCATTACTACGGCAACTCGGCTTCGAGATTTGCTCCACGCAATTCCTTCGACATTAAAGAGCAATTGTACCGGGCCGTATATACGGTTACACATTGTCATGTCATTAACTCGGAGTGGACAAACGCAACTGCTGTTTTTCTGCTAAAATATTCAATTTATTTTGCGCGTTTCTTTGCTTTGTTTTATCTGGCTAATTTAACAGTGGTATTAATATTTCATTTCCACTCGGCAAAGATTCTAATGTGCGCGTAAAAAGTTAACGAGTACGGTACAGTGCATTACTTAAAGAAATTACCTGAAGCTTGGGGAATTTGTTTGTAGTGTGAAGTGCTAAGCATCACGTGGCAGATATGCGCGCGTGCTTTGTGTTTGTGCTTTATTAACATCGACGCTTCGCCTGCACCGTGCCATGTGCTATGAAACCGATTCTCGACATGGTGGCGATGTCTCGGCTACATTGTATATTTACGGTGTCAAGGCGATGGCCGATGGGGAAATTTTCAAATGTGATTTGGATTTAGACGTTTTGAGATATGATTCCCATTTATTTTTATCTAGAACGAACATAATGTCAAAGAAGTACTTTGAGCCACAGGCGGTCGAATAGATAGATGGACCGCATAAAGTGAAACGGTAACTCGTGACATAAAATAAAGGCAAATCGGTTGCGCAGAACTTCCACCCGTGTTCGATGATTTCTTCACGGCGTGAATCAATTCGTGCGTTTCAGTCTTTGTCTCCTTTGCTGAGACGAGCAAACCTTCAAGACGCCTCGCCTCCCTACACCCTGGTCTAGCGTTCGCTTTAATAGGGGGTGGCTTACGCTTAAAGTGACGAACTTGCGACATCGAGCTGCCGACGAACAGACGGGCACACAGGCGCTATGCTGCTCGTTTCGTTTCTATTTCCTACTGTTAACGCAAACTGTGACAAGTGCGTGAGGCTTTGCTGTTTGGAATTATGTATTGCGTTACGATGACAAAAGAGCAGTTTTTTCAGACAACGTGACACATTTACGCATTCATATCGGTATGTCGGTTGAGTGTTGACGGTGTCATGTTGAAAATGAAATGGTCACAATGATTGCTTTGTTTCCATTTCATCCATCGTTTCTGAATTGAAACTTGCTACGTCTGTACTGCTACTGTTTGTACGCAATGTGCGAATACTGGAAATTGGAATAGTTACCTGCTGACGGATGGAAACTTCCGAAATCTAGCAACGCCTCTAAACGAGGTAAATAAGATTTGCCCGTCTGTTTCATCAGTGTTTGACTTGCAGCTATGCTGACGGCTCAGCGACTATAATACTAAAGACTGAGGTTGAAGGAAAACGCACATATATTCCTATACAGGCACAGGCATAAGCAGAAAGCATATCTATCTGCATGCATGTATTCATACTGGGGTAGGTAGTTGACGAACATGATGGAATGCGAGAGGAAAGCATTGGATCTGATGGAAAGATGTGGACTATTGTCATGTTCCTATTCGTGTTCGTGTGTTATGTGTTGGTGTAGGTGTGTGCACAGCAGAGCAGCGCGATTTACGCGGTTTACACGATTTACGAGAACGACACGTGACATCGGCCGACTTTAAACTATTGAAAATATACACAAAGGAATATGCGAATCTGATCACGCATCACATAAAGGCGAATAGATTTGAAATATGCGCTGATCACATTGATTGCAGCCTAGGGATGCTTGGTATGAAAGTTTTATTGGGTATTCCCAACAGTTCGTTGCTCCGCCAAATCAAGACGTCAATGTAGCAAAATAACGAATGAGATGATACAATACACCCATACAATACAATCTGGAGTAGTGGATAAAAACATAGGAGGCGCCAAATGAATGAGAACACTTGGAACCGGCATTGGAGCCACGAGCCATTTCATTAGGCGAAATGTCTATCTCTGTCTTTGCCACGCTTAACATGTGAGTCGGCGACGTCGCCAACCTCGGCCACGACTCAGAATATTAGGAAAGAAACTTGACGAATCAATCATTCTCAAAGTTTCACCGGAATAAAAGCAACAAGGTTATTCATCACAATTAGGAGTCTTAGAAATACGAACATACGAAACCGAACAAATACAAAGGGAGTTCTCAGTCAGCCAGAGCCAGCGTTGAATGTACGAATTGGGTGTTTCGCTTGGTTCATTCATCACGACCGCGACTCGAAGCACTAGCATAGCGCAGGCACAACCATAGTGGCTACGATATAATTGAAATGCACGGTAGGTGCGGCACTCTGCCACACACGCACACCCGTTCGCCTTTCAGCGCCGCCAAAAACAACGGACAAATCACCGAACAAACAAGAGCACGAACCGCAGCCACGAAACACCAGGCACAGGCACGCAGAGATATGAGCACGAGATCACTTTACAATCAATTCCTCCAACACCTACACGTCCATTATGCTATGAATTTTAATCAACTTTACCCCGACAAATTTGTAAAGAGTTTGTCAGACAACAATGTGCTATCGGGGAGGCATTTACTCACGTACATGGTTGATGCTGCTGCTGTTATCGCGGTTTCAACCAACTTTTTGCTCCTTTTGATTTTACCCTATCGTTTTAAGTGTATCAACTGGATCATAAAAATTGTAGTAAAACTAATTGTTTGCGCTTCTGGTTGCATTCGAGTTTTGTCTTCATAATACAAGTAATCAAAAATTGACTGTAATTATTGTACTAGGATCAAGTAATTAACCCTTAACTGCTCTAGTGGGGTTCCACAGAGTTAAAAAAATTTTACCTTTTGTAAATAATAATACGTTCGTAATCGTTGTTGAACAGTTTATTTAGCTTGTATATTTTTTTAAATACAGTAAAGTCGCGAAATAGTGAACACACTATATAATGAATTAGCCAATGTAATGAACATAAATATAAATACATTAACTTCATACTAAACTCCATATAGTGAGCAATTAATGTCTCAGTATAGTGAATACATAAGCAATCCTGCGCAGTGCGTCAGTTTCGCTGATGGTCTCTTGAACAACGCGTTCTTAGGGACTCTCACTGTATAGTGTAATACGTATAAAGTTTTATTGTGTGTGTTATATAATACAAATTACTGTAGGTAATTCATAATGCCACCTAAAAGAAAACATTTGAAATTGAAAGAAAAAGTCGAAATATTAGAACATTTAACAGCAGGCAGAAGAGCTACATTTTTATTGCGAAAATATGGAGTAGCTAAATCGACAATAAGTTCAATAAAAAAACAAAAGGATACAAATTATTAAAAATGTCGATTGCACTTTCACCAGACTTGGAAAAGGAAAACATTAAAATTGGCATTATATCCTAAAATGGAAAAGGCTCTTTATAAGTGGTTTTTAAAGCAAAGAAAACAGCATGCACCAATTGATGGAGAGAGATGATTAAAGAAAAGGCAAAGAATTTTACCCCAAAATTTTACGATAAAACTTCATTTCATGCTAGTAACGGAAGGCTACAGATATTTATAATTTGCTGTGGTATTCGATTTTTAAAAATATCAGGGCTGAAGAAAATGCATATGAAATAGTTATCTAAAATTCTAGTTCTTCAGGACATACGATCTAAAAAGTAATATTTTGATATTTAACTTGTATTAAAGTAATTCAAACCAATAAATACGTTTCAAATTATGTTGTAATTATTTCCTAAGAACTCGAAAAAGTGAACAATCGCAAAAACTTGGCCCGAATTTTTCAAGCGTGACTTTTGTGCATTAAGTTGGGAGTGTGTGTGTAAACCTTATTGAGATTTTAATCGTTTTTTTCACGATTCTGCGTTTGGGGCTGTAGTCACTTTCTAATGTATAATACTCTTCCAGTAATTGAATAGGTTTTCTTTTAAATATCAAAGGAAAACGCGAACGTCACTAACATCAGTTTCACAAAGAAGAAGGATGGAAGTAATTCATTGGAATTTCCTTGAGTTGAGTGCATAGTTCGGCTATAAAGTGCGGAACTTTTCTCCGGCTGTTCGCTGAATTTCGCGTCGGTAATTTGACACAAAAATAATACAAGGAAAGCTGAGTCCAGAGCCGGCGTGAGACTGAGAGACTGAAAGACGTGTCCATTGAAATGCTAATTTTGTTGTATATTTAGATAGTGTTTTATACATGTTCTCATTTAACTTTGTATAGATTCACAATTACCGTGGTATACCCGGACTTAATTTATTCAGGATGAACATATTTCCAAGCAGACTCTCTGTGTCTGACTAACATGAGATGAGACAGACCGAACGTTTTGCTTTTGCAGCGTCATTTCAGAATTGCTGCTAGTGCTCGGTCCACTGGCCACTCCGTTGTATTATCATGTTCAACATCAACCAATACCTTTCAACTATTTCCCATTTTCAATATATATCTCTTCATGTGTTCATTGTTTATCTCTAATTTTTTTACACGTTTGTCTATTCTCTGATCCAACTGTACTAAAATTCATAAAAAAATGAACAATAGTATATTACAAATTCAGCCGGGAAATTTTCCATTACAACCGAGCGATGAGGTAAATAACAAAAAAATATTGTGATCAGCTATGACCGTGGGATTAGAATAAGCCCGTAATGAGTGCATATTATATTCACAATTAAATAGTAAAAGGAAATTTTATTTCATCAAAGGCATTGCCATATCTGTAATATAATTATAATATAGCGAGAGTGAACATGGGCGTATGTCATTACCATAGTTACATTTATCGCGTTGTTTTTTAAAACTGAATATAGGAGCTGTTAAAGTCCTCAAACTGCCATCTGTCAATTTCAGAAATTCTTGTCATTTTCATTTAACTGTATAATTTTATGTTTCTTATTATTAATTACCTTACTTGTTCTGATTTTCTTTTAATGCTGTTTATTGACGCATTCTGTCGTTCCACAATTATTACATATATTTTCTAATAGTTGCTGGACTGGGTCTCGTATTAAAAGTAGAGGTAGGCGCGGGTCGTTAATTTTGTCGGGTCACGATGGGTCACGACGTGACCCGCGTGACCGTGAATATATTTTAAATTTTGCTTCGTGATTGGGCGTGAGCGTGAGGGCCTAAAAATATATCGTGAGTGATCGGGCGTGATTGCAATTTATTTGGGCGTGAGCAATATGATTTTTTTCTATTTTTTATCTAAAAAAAATGTAGTTTTAATATAAATATTTTACGTTATAATCTTATTATTATTAGCATGTCGAAACATGTGATTTTCTCTTGAAAATATTTTTCTAGTACCCATAATTGTATACATAGTTAGCATAGAAACAATTACGTGACACGAACGTGACCCGCCGGGCGTGATCGGGCATAAGTGCCAAAATAAATTCGTGAGCGTGAGTGATCGTGAATCAAACATAAAAAGTCGTGAGTGATTGGTCGTGATTAACTTTTTAGTTTCGTGAACGTGCGTGATCGTGAACAAAAAGTTACTCACGCGCCCACCTCTAATTAAAAGTAGTTTAAATTAAATCGGAAACTAAGACTCATATTGAATTTATACCATGTTATGATTTGTACTTTTTCTTCAATTGTATACATCATTTTGAAAGATGACAGTTTGATGACTTTGAAGTTAAAAAGAAAAACGCAGTAATACATTACTGTCAATAATTTTAAATGTAACTATGGTAATGACATGTTTATGTTCACTGAAAAAAAAACCCTCATTATAGACAACTCATGCACACTGTCCACCAAATAAAATTGCCCACCCAAACTACCCATTACCCAAACTGCTCATGCAATTTGCCCACGCCTCCTGTCCACTCAAATTTCCACGCAACGTTTTGTTTTAAAATTCTAAAAAAAAACAATAATATCTGCATCTTATTCTTTTATTCATATGACACGTAGATCCCATCGAAGTTTTGTAAATTTTGTATTTGTCGTTTTACATATTAAGTAATTTTTATGTTTATTTGTTCCCATAGAAGCAATTTATTGTCACCTGAATAAAACCAAAATCAGATTAATTTCCGCACAGCGTACGTTGCTGTATTAGTTAATTATCAACATGTAAATGAAAATAAAATCAACAATAGAATTTATTTTACCCTGACACAAATTTGAAACTTGAATGATTTGTAATAATTATGAACCGGTATTGTATAATTAATTATTATTTCATCTCCGTATACATAAAAATTGTGTGTACACTATGGCTTTAGGTAAAATGGAAAATTGTAACCGACACTAATTTAATCAGATCTTGATAAAAATGTTATCAGCCAATCGATACTGTTTTGTTAATTTTATGATCCAACGCTAAATTAAAAATTATTACCATATTTCAGCAACCGACGAGGCGCTCCATTTACCGAATGGGATCATATACAAACTGAAAAGATGTGGCGTGTTTTCAATAGAATATCCCGAGCAAAATAAAACGAAACTCTTCTTAAATTTGAGTTGATGGTATCGTTTGTCAAACTCCGAAGGTGCTATCGGAATCAAATAACCAGTTCTGCGAAAAAACTCCGCGAAGGAACATTTAGAATTATGAGTTTATGAAGCAAACAAAATCATATGACACATTTAGAATTGTTTATAGTGTTTATAAGGTTGAAGTTGAGCTATCAGCATTAAGTTTTTATAGTCTTTACGACCCGCAATATCAAGGAAAAGTTTAAGAAATAACATAGTTGTGGCCATCTTATAAATTGTAAACTCTTCCGAAACCCGCTACCATGAATTTTGGATATCCTTTACAGTATTACCAATTATTTAAATTGTTTGAATAACAATCCTAACTTGATTTAATGACGTTTATTTAACCTGATATCTGCTCTATGCATATACAGACTGAACCAAACGTAAATATATTTTATCCTAATTCTACACTAACTCGGATTTACGTTTACAGTTGTACCAACATTTTGGAATTTAAAAATCAATTTTCTAGAAATTTATTTAGAAACTTTAGAAAACTAGGAAAATTTGTGTTCTTCTTAAAATATGAATTTTGTATTCAGCAATGAATTTATGTCTTTCTTTTTTATAAAACCAAGTATGTCCGAAAATTAATATTTTTAGAAAACGAAACATAAATTTTTTAATAAAAATATTGAATTATCTAATCACGACGTTTACCAACAAATAAAATATTTCGTAATTATTTTTATTAAAAAAATTGTGTCGGCCAGTAGCTCTAAACACATACAAGTCAGTAAATATGCGAATTTTTTAAAAAAGAAACTTTTTGATTGAGAATCAGTACGTTGAAATGTATTAGAGAATAAAATATTTTTTAAGCCAGTGGTTCTCAAATTACAATACAATGTTATATTTTTTTACATGGGATAATATATAATTTTTCGGCCCATACGATACAGTATTTTTTTCTGAATTCGAAGATGTGATTAAGAAATATTGAGAAATATTCAATTGAAATAATTACATCTTTGAATTGAGAAAAATGACTTTATTGTATAAGCCTAAAGATATATATATATATATATATATATATATATATATATATATATATATATATATATATATATATATATATATATGAATCTTTAATAATATAGAAATTATTTGAGGTAGGTCGTTTAGCTGTCACCCTTATTACAAACCCAATTTTATAGACTCTTTTGTTAAAGTGTCGTTTAACTTCATACTCATATAATATAGAAGCGCACTTCATAATAGCGCTATTTTGGTAGTTGTACAATTACAAACGTACCTACATATTTATATTTAATTTATAGAAGAAATTCTTATTTTGAAAATTATTTGAAGAAATTGTGAGAATGTATTTGTATTTTTGTTCAATGTGTATTGAATCATCAATTGCATCGACCTTTATTATAGAAATCTGGAAGAAAATATAGAAAATTATAATATTCCTTTACAAAATTGTTATTTTGAAACTAAAATTATTTTAACAGACTCCTGCAACATGTTTACTGATATTGCATTTTTCATATTCTGTTATAAAGTATTCTTGTAAAAAATCTCATTTCATCAGCAGCCAAACGATATTTATTGACATAAGGTAGAAGCTGGTGCTCAGGTACTCTACTTTCAATTTAGCATTCAATTTTGATATCGTGCATAAGCATACATAAACACTTTTTGTCCTTGGCTGCATCATATTATTCAAGATTAGTGAAGATTTTGAATTTCTTATTAATTTTGCATTAGCTCGTGCTGTTTGGAATAGATAATATTATCTGTAACACGGGAAGTATTATTAAAGGACGAATTTTCGTCTTTAAAAGCAACATTGACATTATTTATAGTTTATTATATTAATGACCGGTTTTATTAATTTAACTTCAACACTTACATTAATATTGGGGTGTAACATAAGTTCTTAGCGTTTTAGGGGCTTAGGGGGCTTGTACTACAATTTAAATTTCAGTGAATTGATAATATAATGCATTTAAATTAATCATTTTTTATATCCACATATTTAAAATTCTTAAGAAACCAAAACATAATAAAAAATGTGAAAAAAGTTTAGTATACAACTTTTAATATCGTTAATACCGTAATATAGCCAAAAAAAATTGACTGTCGGATCTAGCAATAAAATTATAATTATCGTAGTTAGGACGAAGCCGAATACAAAAATATCATTTATGTTCAAGGAATAATAACATTAATTTACTATGCAGAGCACTCAAAGCAGGAAGAGGTACCCTTGAGGTATCATTGAATACATGTCTTTATTTCAACAGAGCGGCGCAAATAATGGCTTGTTGGCATTCAATGTTATAATGTCCAGAGAGATTATGGTATTTATAGTTTTATTGCTAGACGACAGAGTCAATTTTTCTGCCTATGGGTACATGGCGGCCGCAGCCCTCCTTATTATGAGTCCTACATACGCCACTGGGAAAGAGTGCCTTGGAAAACAATTTGTTAGCATTGTTTTAATGTTATACTATTGTTTAATTGTATAATCTTTGAATTTGCAAATTTATGCAAAAATTAGGTAAATTATTGTCAAAAGAAAATGGAGTTGCAAGTAGAAAGGCATACATATCCTTTTATTTGAGTTTAACAGAGGAGCTAAGAGATCGGATGCGATTAGAACCATTTGTGCCGTTTGCAGAGATAACGCTATTGGAGAAAATACAGCACAAAAATTGTTTTCATTTTTTCAAGGAGAGCCATTTTGACGTGAACCATTCTTCATTTCCAAACCAACGGATTTTTTCAGACGTGGAATTAAAAAACTGCCAGATCGGTGGGAAGAAATCATAAACAATGGAGGAGATTCATGTATTTTTTTTAAATAAATAAATTTTGAATTTGATACAAACACTAAAAACTTATAAATCATCCTGATATATTTTGCACGTACAACATGTTGACTTTAATTTAATTTTTCTTTAATTAATTGTGGGAATTAGTTCAAAATTGCAAAGATTAAAAAAAATATAATATACATATAATATTGAATCTCTTTGGTAAATTTCGAAAGCATATTATGATTTATATTGAACAAAGCAAAGCAAATCGGAATACATTTATATTTATTTATTGGCACTATTGAATACAAAACATATAATTTGGTAAATAGTGTTTATAAACTATAATGAGAACATGGAAATAGTGGTAATACACAAATTAACGCCAAATATATTCAGCATGAATAATTTATTACTGAATTATAATTATTAAATACGTTTTACACAAATTCACAATTGTTGTCATTAACCTTGGAAAAATACATTTTTATTACCGTATTCCATTTTGTCCTGTTTGGAAATATCCGGTTTTATTGTTCACATTATGAATATTTAATTAGACAAGCTATATCTAACCTTAAAATTGTTTCATTTTTGTGACAAATATTTTCCTAAATAATTTTTCGGGTGGAGACGTTCGCTACAGCAAACGAATTAGCTGATATACATTGGTACTTCAGTGAGATTGCTTGGACAGCAAAAAGTAAATAGAATGATGTTATTAAAGGTTTATTAAGGGAAAAAATCGAAAAAAGAAAACGCGAGTGGGAAAGCTTCTGGCAAAGATATTTCGGCCAAACTCATTTTCTTACTAATGTACTGCTTTTCATTTCAAAATATTTTTTGAACATTCAACTAAATTAAGCACGGAAGAGTTATCTAGAATTAGCATAATTTGATATGTTTACATTCAACATGAAAAAAATGTTAATGTCAAAATGAAAACAATTACAATAATAAGGTCATAAATTAAATGAATAAGCATTATATTGTTATTTTTTAACTGGAAATCATATTAAAGTTGTAATTTATTAAAACAATCAGTTTTCTTTCAGTTTCTTTAAAAGTTAACATTTTGTAAAAAAAATGTTAGGTAATTTTGTGTAAAATTTCTATATTTTTGGTATTATTTTTGTTTCTAATTTTGGTAACAAAATAAAAAAAACCAAATATCGCTCGCCTGGCTGCAATAGTGGCACAAATCAAAAAACTTCAAAATTGATTTAAACCATATTTGATAGTTGCCTAAGCGTATTCTATTATCCTGCAATACTGGTACAAAGATATCTTACGTAAACAACTCTAGATGGCACTAGTACCACTTCTGAAATTGATGCGTGTATGTCAATAATGGCACATTTCCGATTTTTTTTTACTAAAAAAACAAAGTTAGACTATAGCTGAAAATTTAACAACAAACTACATCAAATTTTAAACAAAATTTTGCAAGGAGATACTGAATTTTTTGTAAGAACTTGTCAAAAAATAAAGAAAACATTAATACTTATTTATAAAATCTCAAAACTATAAATTTTTAAATGTGCCAATAATGCAGCCGGTGAGCGATGTGTTTTGAAAAACAAAGGATACTTCTTTTACCTAGTTGCATCACTTACATTTAAAATTTCAACTTGCTTTCATCAGTTTCACAATTACAAGTAATATTCGTCGTGATGTTTGCCGATTCCTCCAGCAGCCGGCATTCAATAAGACTTTACTATCATAGTAGGTATGCGCAATCCAGTCAATAATATATTTCAATGATAAAACCAAATTTAAATTTTAATTTATTTTGAAGCGTTGTTTGGCAGAATTTTATTGTGATAGGATAAATAAAATAAAACAGATATATGTATTATTTTAATTATTAAAAATATATTATTATTGTAATTTTAGGAATGTTGTTATATGAAATTGAACTGAAAGTTAAATAATTTAAAATTGAATCAATTTAGAGTACTATGAATATGATAATGATATTTATGAAATTGCAATGAATATTGTAAGAATACATTTGTTTTATAAAGTTAGGAAGCTTTCACATCAAAGTTTAGAAATACAATTGAAAATTAATTTAGTTCTTATTCTTTCAGTTAAATAAATTAACGTCAGTCCTATTATTTGTAGAACTTAGCAGTTTGTAACACTTTGCAACTAACGTTGGAAACAACTCACCCTTTTCAGTTGTACTATTAAATTCAGACTAATTAAGTTTTGCAGCATATATTTTAAACAAAGCGTCAGCCATTCTCCAACCACGAGATTCTATTTGTGTTTCCACTCTTCCGTGAAAGAGCCCAGAAAAAACTGAACTAAAATATCCACTTTATTTTATAAGTGAGCCATTTTTAAAACAAAAAAAAATGTGTAGAGAAGGATGTCAACGAAGACGAGATGACACGGTTTTCATACTATATCTTTCACAGTGTAAACGAAGCTTGTACCATATGCAATATCTCCTTCTACCCACACGAATATACTTCCTATACTGTCCACGTTTTGCTGTAGGAATTCACGTAGATTGAAGATCAATCACGGAGCAGGAACTCGTTATTAAAAATTCTTTTCCGAATTTTAATTTACCTACAAAGTTTCAAACGACAGCGCGTAAAGAGTAACGTTTTCTACTTCATACACATTTCAAAAGACCAAAAATAATAAAGAATGCTAGAGTATTTAGATGCAGTCAAAGCAGAACTCACTAACGCTGCATTGTCGTCGTAATTAAATTTATTCTAAATAACCTTGGTGTATGCTTTTTCATTATGTTATATTTATACATTAGTCCGTCATAGCAGTTTCCAAGGAAATGCGTTCTCTTTGTCACATTACCAGCAATTATTTCTCCACTCAACAATTTTCTTTTATTTTAATGCACAGTATTAAAATATGCTTTGAGTGGTAACTCGAGTAGCAAATATGTTGTACACCAAGAGTACATTGTAAGAGGAATTCCAGGAGTTAATAGAGAAATTAATTTATTTAAAACGGATTTGCACGTGGAAAAACATGAAAAGTTTCTTTTTGTATCTAAATGCAAAAGGACTGTATTAAAAAACAATATATTTTAATTTCAACAGTAGCATATTTTTATAAATAACTTTCTGTTCAAATTCAAATGCACACACTGAAAACAAAAATGTTTTTTATAGACACAATATGCAGCTATTAAATAAAAGGTGCATTTATATTTTTTAATGTGACAGAAATACATAAAAGCAGTGAATATTGAAATGAAAACACCATTAGTAGATATTTTTATCCAGGTTTGAAAACACGTGAAAACAATTTATTAATATGAAATTACAGAAGTTCATAAAAAATTGAATTATTCATTGTTTATGCGCCTAGTGTAAAAACTATAAAAATCTAACTTTTATCATTATTTTTTGACAGAATTACTATAAAAATCTTTGAGATATTATTGTAAAATTGGTAAAATACCTGAAACTGATTCTGGAATGGCCCCATAAACCATAATCGAAATAGAAAAAATATATGTAAAAATGGTAAAATACTGTGGTAAAAGTAAATAATTTGAAAAATATGCTTCATTATAAAGTTATTACAAATTAAACATTTTATGACGTGACGGTTATCGATTTGATTCTATTGTCCAGAAATATGAAAGCTGAGAATTCCGCCTATAATTCCACAGCGCTCCGCCCATTGGTAGTACCATAAAATTGAAAATATTAGTTTGAGTTGGTATTAAGTTTAATTAATATTAAATAAGACTTACAATATGTAAAATACAATTTTTATATCAAAAAATATATAATACCTGTCCTCATGACAGAAAACTGTTTCAGTGCCATTGGACATTACAGGTGACGTCACGAACTCATCGCAATCTTAATATAAGAAAATTTCACATCGCCATATTTCTGTACAAAATTTCATAAAAAGCAAGAAACCAATGGTTTATGGGCCCATTTAGGATTTAATTTTTGATCTAGTTTATGAAATGGATTAATTAGTCCGCATTTTAGAAGTTGGTTCGGGAATTTAGGCCAAAATATACTTCATAATCTAGTTCTAAAATTTATGTCAGTCTAGTTTATGATCTGGATTAAATGGTCCGCATTTCGGAAATTTATTTGTGAAATTTAGTGCAAGATTTAGGATATGATATAGTTTATGATCTAAATTAATTGGTTACATTCTATTTCAGTAAATAATGCTGAAATCTAATTTGTGATCTAATTTTACAATAAAAACTTGTCGGCAATTGCATCATTTGACACAAAATATTTGTTGACAGTTTTGTGAAAATTGCTTTCATCCAAACATATTGGCGGCAAACCTTAATTGTGCTCTCTAAGTATATTGTTTTCATGCAGTAATGATTGAAATAATAAGTAAATGAAAAAATAAATGTATTTATTATGATTAATACAAAACATGATAGTGAAGTGAAATACGGTGATGAGAAGTAAAAATGTATAACAATTAATAAAAAACATATCAAGGAATTATTAAGGACAAGCCGAAATAAGAAATTTAGATGAAGATAACAAATAACATAGGACAGGATAGGATTCATTTCCAGGCGGTAAATTGAAATTGGATAATAGAATAAAGGAACACTGCACCTTAACATAAATGATTGAATGATCGGCATTAAATTCAACTATATAATAATTAACATTAAATTTAATATTGTAGGTACATTTTATGTACAGTCTTTTAAAAACTGCTTTCAATAATTATAATTTAGATCGGAAAATGGTGAACTTATTTTTTAATTTTGATGACAGAAATTGATTTTTACTATTGATCATGGAAAAAAGTATTTCATATTAAAAACTATAATTTTTTTATATGTTTAGCATTCCCCTCAAATGATATGCTTTAATTTACATGATCCCCGTATTTGCTGCCGAATATAATGGATTCAATTCCATTGTCGATCATTTACAAATCGTTTTACAACATTACAGCTCTGCTTTATATTCATGGCATTAACTAGAATTGCAATAAGATCGCGGGATTAGAGTGCAATAATCTATGCACAAACTTACAGTCATATTCGGCAATCCCTTTAAGATGTATTTACCAAGAATCTAAGCAAATCTTGCTCCAAATTTAATCCATTTATACTAGAAATCTTGAAACATGAGAAATTCTCCTATTAAAGTTTAAAGTTTCTCTAACTAAAGACATGTAACAATAAGAAGGAAACTTTTGTTTTCGCGTGAACGTTAAAAATACATGAAAACCTTATTACATGATGTAGGAAAAGATATACACACAAAGTGTACATTGTTTCTGTAGGTAAATATGTAATTCAAGTAACTTTTAATTAACAATCTAGACAATTGAGACTCCTTACTGTTATGGTGGAATAATGCAACTGAAATACATTTAGAATAAAGTAAATAGACTAGAAGTATTTCTACACTAGGATGAGATAAGATTTGCTAGCACTGAAATAGCCAAATAGTCGACACGGCTCTTGAAACTAAGGACTTGCTACACAATATAGCAGAGATTCTAAACATTTTCAATTGTAAACCTTCTTTCAAAAATATACTCATGTAAACTTTAAATATGTAATTTATCCTTTTCAAGTACAATACCAAACATTTTGTCATAGGATGGAATAACGCTAACAAAACGCTACGTAGTTTCCTAACGTTATAAAAAAATATTTCGATACATAACGTCGTAAATAACTTGAGCAAAAGGAAACTAACGTTTCATAACGTTATAAAAACGTTATTTGTTATAATAACATACTAGATTCATTAGAAAATGAGTTTTTAATTGTGTAGAGTTTAATTCGGAGATAAATATATATTTTTTAAATACACACCTTACTAACAGGTAGCGGTGTCCTGTGGTGAAGCTGGTAAAAACCGCCAGGTCAGGTCAATGCACAATATCTAAAATCTTCCTATAGACAGATAAAATATCGTGTACGATATGTGAAAAAATATGTTGATGTACAGAATAACGTTCACGGTATCTGGAATTATAACATTCACGATTTCTATAGGACGTTATAAAACTATCTAATGAAATAAAATTTTGTGAACGTAAACATTGTTTATATATGAAAGATATGTCAAATCTTTTGATACAATACTCGAAAATGATTGATAAATTGATTTATCCAAATTGGTGATACGAAGATTATGACATATCGTTTTTTATAAGTACTCTTTCAAACAGTTATACATATCTATGAAATGTTCTCTGAAAGTTATTCATTTCTTAAAGTATTGCTAGAGTATTTTTACATATCCAGTTATAAAAAAAGAAAACTAACAAGTCCTAGTCGTCGTTTATTCTAAGCATTGTCTGTTGGCGTTTTACCGGTTGAAATGTTGAGAATCACAGAGATAGTATACAGTTGGTACTATACAAACATGTAGGTACTTCTTGCAAGTGCCGTGTACGATATAACTTAATTCACGAGGTCTGTTTTGCAAAAGAAGACTACTATTGCGAGATGTAGTTATTCCACTGTAGATTACGAGCGCAGAACACGCTCTCGTTCTGGTTGCAGACTGAATTAATAGTTCGACGACGGAGGATGTATTGTGTTTATTATTTATAATTAATACTGCTTCTAATTTTCGCCAAAAGTTACCTAACAAGCGACAGGTGCAATACGTCAGCGCAACCCTACAAATGGGAGATTCTTGAGTTTGTAATTTAGCAAAAGTGTTTCTGAATAGCTGGATTGAGCTAACTTCTACATCGACTACAATACCAACACAAAATACAGTTGGGATTTTGCATTTTTAATTAGGCTTTCATTAGCCACGAACCTATTAAGTATTTACTGGGTTCACAAGGTATTCTGTTTTCCGATACTCTGCTATTCTTTTATTATTTCTGGATATTCCACGGAATATTGAGGCTCTGCTTCTTTACAACATACACAGTGACGTAGAAAACACAATGTAATTGGATCAATAAAGTTATGTTAAACATCGGTTTACCTTTGTTAATTATTTGATTAGCTATTATTTGATTGGAAACATTGATTTTGACATGTAAACAAACATAAAAATATTCTGAGCTCTTTAATATTGCAAAGTATAAATTCAACTTTTTATTTCACACAGAGAATCACATTAAAATTAATAACTGTGTAGAGTGCACGTATTTCAGTTGTTTTTTCAGTAGTATCGTTATCAGGTGGTTAATTTATGCTATTTTATCTGCATAACCTCAAATAAGCACATGGTCCAAGCTATGGAGAAAAAACCAGATGAAGTTTTACAAAAATTGGATATCATAGATGTCATTAAAGAAGATGTAACAAAAATTAACAGGGATCTTTTGTCCTATTTTGGCACAATAAACAAAAATTCAGAAAAAAATTAAACCTTATAGCTAAAACTTGAAGAACATCAAAAATGCGTAAACACGCTGGAAAAATCTTTAAAGAGAAATAATTTAGTTCTCATTGGTTTGGAAGAACTGGAAACCTCCAATTCAGAAAAAATTAAGCGATAAACTAAAGGAAAATATTACTGATGAAGTAGAAAATGCGTGGAGACTGGGCCAAAAAGGACAAAAATGTAGGCCAGTTCTAACTCAATTTTGTTCCGTAAAAACTAGACAAGTGTTTAACAATAAAAAGTTATTAAAAGGTACGAAATGGTTTCTTAATGCTGATCTTACGTCGCAAGAACAAATGACCCATAAATCATTATTAGTGGAAACGAAGAATCTGGAAGCAGAAGGTCACAAACTCACTATTATTCGAGACAAAAGAAACATTTCTTCCGCAAATGGCATCCAGAACGAAGATCAGAAGACAACATACCGAATAACTAGGCAACCAAGATTCCTCAAATGTGTCCCGAAATCAAATTCTTTTTTAGATTAACATCTACATTATTTCTTGATGTCAATTTTGTTTTGTCGAGAACGGTAACCGCAGTCATGGATGTATTAAGCATAAATGTGAAAAACAATAATACTAATGTAGATTTGGTTACAAAAAATGTCAAAAGTAAAGATATTTATTTTATATTTCACCGCTATAGTATTTTGGATTGTAAATGGCCAAAATCCTGGATGGTGACCTGATATGATTATGTGAAACTTGAATGTAAAATTAATTTAGCTTATGTTCAAAATTTAAGAAATATTTAAATAACTGGAGTATTCAAAGCATTAGATACTCAATTTATTGACATTTTTTTGTTGTTAATGATTTAGATATTGATAAATAAATTCTACCTATATTGTTTGTGTACTTTAGCTGTACAATATTTATATTAAGAAGTTCTGCTTAAACATACAGAGATCCTTAAGGTTAAATGATTACAATTGTCAATATTTTTTTTGTGTTTTAACTATTCTTACAGTTATACTATACTTTTAATGTTTGTAATGGATTATTTATATTCCAATTTTATTGTCAATCATTTGTATAAGAGAACCTTTCCTGATAGCAAATAAACTTTATTATTATTATTATTTCAACGAGACGTTAACCTGTTTTAAAATTTTGTCATCAAAACCTATGTTTTTTTTACATCTTCAGAATCTTATTACTTCACTTTATTTTTTCATCACTTCAGCAATACTAGGTACTTTTGACCATTGTCTTCTAGAGTGGCACTGGAAAGCAGGAATGGAAAACGTAACGTAACAATACCAGATAACGTTATAATGCATTATTTATTAATTTTTTAATAACGTCACATTTACAAAATAACGTTATGTAACCGTAACAAAACAAATAACGATTCATAATAACTTTATCCAAGTTTACAAATTTCACAAGATTTTTTCCCTTTGAAAGTGAAATTTCCTGATAATTTATTCGTGTTTTAATAAATAGATGTCACTAGTAGTGAAATTCAAATGTTGAAAACTTTATTTCATTTGTAGAATAAGTGCGTGAGTTTAATTTTTAATGAATTTTTATAACAAACTTGAAAAAAATACGAACAAAAGTAAGAATTGCAAATTTATTTCTAAATATTGTATTTGTTTCTATATTTTAATCCAAGGGTTTTTCTTTAAATACGGGTATTGCTATTGTGACGTGCACCCTTGACTTACGAGTATACGAGCGCCGCTACTGGTAGAATATTCCGAGCGATGACGTAATCCCCTCGCCGGAATAACACCGATGACGTAATCTCCTCGGGCAAAACCCATACGCGTTCAGACTGATTAATTACATCCAGTAGTGTGATTTTTTTGTGTTCGATGATGGTCGCGTCAGAAAGTTCCAGGAGGATAATGGGCTGTATAAATAGCGTCCGAAGGAGAGCGGAGACATAGTCTGATATATAGAAGCAACGAGCAATGAACGGTTGTTGATATAAATAAACAGTCTACGAGATGTGAACATAAATAAATGTAGTTATATAAATAAATGTAGTGCTATGTATATTGGTTAAATAAATAATCTTAGTGTTTAAGCATTTAATAATATTCTTAACTTTAAATTAGTGTTTATAATTATTTAATCATAGTATTAGTTACTTTTATCATCTTTTTAATATTTAATCCTAATTATTTGTCGTTTAATAAACGTATTAGTTTAATTAATATTATTTCTTTGATTTTTACACTTCACCCATAAAAATAAAACGTTACACTATTAAATATGTAGTAAATGTTAAATATAATTTAACAAATCTGTAGTATATGATGTAATATTATAGTCAGTATTACTTATCCATAGAAATATTAATTAAAATTACATCGTCAAAACAAAAAAAGTTTCCATTCTTTTGACCACCACTGCATGTATGTAGATACAATGGTATTCAGACTGGTTCAGGCTTACCACACTTCATATGCATACAAAACAAAAGGTATTGGCAATTATAAATGATACATTTATTTATACTATTACGATGTAAAACGTCCCTTTTGACAAAAGTGCTAAAAAGCATGTTCAGGATATGGGCCTTACTTTTTCCTATGTTCTGTGTGTTTATTTCGTTAAGCAAATAAATATATATTGCATAGATTAACGTATGAATATATGTGAGAATTGTGGAAACTTTCATTGTACATTTCTCGTATGAATAAATCTATTGTGACTGTTCTATTTTCAGCGGATTTTCATACGCAATTTGTTTTAATTTCGGGGTGAGTTGCAAGTCAAGTTACATTTGCTGAAAACAAGACGCAGACTACGGACGACATATGCTGAAACTTTCTATATGGCAGCGAACACTCCCGGTTTACAATAAAATGAAACGATGGCAACAGTAGGATACAGACAATTGAATTATGCTACGATATTTTGGAGAGTTTTTTCTCTTTGCTGCGTGGGCGTTGACGGAATGAAGACATCCTTACATTAATTTTGATTTCGGAGTATAAATACAATTGTGCGTATTTCCACAATATCAGTTATTTAATCCCAACCTTGATTCGTAACAACAGACGCGAGGGGGAGTAAAATTAATTTCACTTGTTTTCCCCGTCAGTTATTTAAGGTGTGCGAATGACAGGTTGTGAGCTTAACTTGTTTCATGTCTTCAGGAGCATTCCTACGTATAATTAATATTAATATGAAAACAGAATTAATATTAGATTCATTTTGACGACACCGTTTATAAATTTCAAACGTAAATGGCAAAAATAAATTGTAATTTTATAATCATTTTCACATTCAATCGAGAGGCTGTTTCAATAAACTTGCCCATTATTAGTCTTTTTTATTTCAAGAAATCACTATAATGAAAATTAATAACAGCAAAAGAATTAATTAAGTCAATTTCGGTTAGTCTTCTGACATTCTTTTCCTCATCCATTTATCTTTCTAAATATAGCATCATTGTTTTTTGATACACTTGAAAAGAATGTAAGTAATTAATGACGATTAGTTAATAGAATTTTGAGATGGATGTAATTTGATAAAACAAAGAATATCTATCAGTCAATTTAATGAATAAAAAAATGTTTCAGTTTTAAAATAGTATTAACAGAAATAATATGAAAAACATTTATTTTGTGCAAATCCATTAAAATTATTAAAATATTGCGTTGGTAATTTTAATAGAAAAAGAAAAATTATACTACATTGTCTATAAATAGACGATAATTTAATATTTTTTAATGTCATTATTGATTAGATATTTCAATTTCAAGTTTATTCTGATTGGCCAAAGTATTCAAATTATAATTTATAGTTAAATAAATTATGTTAACACTTTTTTAAACCGTGTTCGAGACGTAAATTTCCAAACACAATTTGCAAAGAAAAGAAGAAAAAGATTTATGTATTTGATATTGACGTTTGAAATTTACTTTTCTGACGAAATTGAGTGAAAAGGAAATAATTTTTTCGCAGCAGAAACATAACTGTTGTGAGTTTGTTTGTTTGCGCACATGATTGTTAAAGCAAGCTTATTATACAGTGACGTACACACAAACAAACCCCAATTGTAATAGGAACTTCGTACATGCGTTGTCTAGGCATAATAATGCTGTACGCATGAGTACCTACATCGAAGTAATTGCAAACTTCTGGAGTTGTTGCTCTACTTATTATTATTATAAGCCCTCCTCCAACTAATGCACAATGCATTCGTTACTACGTTGCACATACAATTCAATTATTCAAAGTTACCTGCATTCTGCATACCCGTACGTTCAACAACGGACCCAGTTGGAACTCAAAACTTTCATTCCACCTGACCTCAACCAAATACAAATTAATTGTATGTTCATCAACCTAAACTTAAACAGAATCATTTGTTTTGAAATTCAATAAATCTAAACTTTATGAGTTTAAGTTAGGGCTAGAAAAACCCTGGGGATTTATATAAACCATATTTCATTGTTTTATTTTGATGTTTTTGGTCTCATTTTAAATAATTCGATGTTAAGGGTTTTTTAAATAGTTTTTTTTAAACAGACTAGTTGTTTTTATTGGGTTTTTATAGGGTTTTTATTTTGTTGTATTTTTTATAAATTTTCTTTTAAATCGGTTAGAGTGAATTTGATCTGGTCAGGTTATAATATTATACAGAATTTAAATGAATATTTATCAACATTACTTAGACCGAATCAAGCTCAATAAACCTAAATTCAGGCCTAATCTTTGTGAGTTTATTTCAATAGTATGTAGATTTATTCTCTGTCTTTTGAATAAATTAAAATAGAAACCTTCACTAAACCGAGTACCTTCTTGGAAACTACTTCTTCAAAACTGGAGTCACAATAAATTTCTCCATCAAAAAATCTACTCCAGTCAAAATTAAATGTTGAAATTTGAAGCGTTGATGAAATAAGGTTTGTAACTGATATTAAATGCCGATGAAATTTGAACGGCAACAAACGGTTTACGTTTACATATTGTGTCGAGATGTAATTGATTTCCTCAGAAATTTAATTACTAAAATATTTTCATTAAACTACTTGTAAACCAGCAATCAGTTTGCTATTATATTTGAGGCCTGAATCATAAATTGTAGAAATATTTTAATCAATATCATAGTAGAGACAATGTAGAAAAATAATTCCAACTTCTTGGAAAGAATTTTTTAAGTTTTTACGTGGATTCCAATAACGTTTGTAATTACTTTTCACAAAGACGTATTGGTATTCGACAAGACTTCAATTTTCATAAAATAAAAAGATAGTTATTCATTTAATTATTATGAAAATTATAATGTTTTTATAATTTAGTTTAATTGTAGAACAAAAAAATTAGTAATTAATAATATTCCAGAATGCAGTATTCGTATGATAATCGAATATTTTAAAGCAAATTCAGTGATTCGTAATTATCATAGCTAATTGGAAATGTGATGCCGCTGCTCTGTAAAATTTAAATGAGCTGCAATGAAATCATGTTTTTACATTCCAAATCTAAAAATACTATTTCGTCAGATGAAAATATTATTATTGTTGATTCGTGAAAATATTCTACGATACATTAACATTTAGACCATTTCAACTTTCCATAAAAATGATTGAAAATAACTATTGGCAATGTTAGTATTCATAACCTAAAAGTCGTGATCTTAATGTACCTCTCGATGAAAGTGCTAATGGTAAGGAAAAACTCTTGTGAAAATAGAAAACGCTCGCCGCAAACAAACTGCTCGCATAGCTGTGCATATTTCAATTTTATTCCCGTCATTATCACCACTTGCTCCAATGAATTATCAATAACTTTATCAATAAAGTAATTCAGAGTGGAACAGCACAGTCGGGAGCCGTTACAGCGGATAACCATAAAAAATACGTTGGAAAATCGAGTGCTCGGGGCCGAGAGCATCTGAAGAGGATGACGTTCGCATACCATTGGGACGAGGACTACAGCAGTCCAACTTCAAAATGGACTCTTCACAAAAGCAGGGGAATTGTTAGTGAAACAGGTGGAATTTCTGCTTCTCACTCCACAAAGGAGCTGGAGAAATTCTTATAATGGGATATATACTGCAAATCGACAGTTGTTGTTTAATCCAACCAAAATTTGTGACAGAATGTAAATATAATCGATGTAAATTTTGACTAAAATTATACTGATTCTCTTTAATTTGATATATATTACAAATTAGCAATAAAAATTATTTAAACTCCTACATTTTTTTTTATTTAAGAACATCCTAACTACTTTATTTTGCACCATCTGCATACATTATAAATTTGTAACAACTAATTTATAGTAGTTTTTGTTTTAATAATAAACAAATGCATTGACAGCTAAACGTTTCTGTGAACAATTCTTTCCCAATTGAAAGAATCTAGACAGAAAAATATTGCCCGTATTTTTCGAAAACCCTGTATATAATTTTTAATTACAGGAGTCGAATTCCGACTGTCGCGCAGCACCAAAGTTGATATATGTTCCTGATGATTTTCTCATTTCATCTATTATTGGAGCTGGGGACAAAAACTATTAAATCCAAGAGGGGTGACAAATTTGTTAGTACGGAACTGTATGAACACCATAACACACTATGAGCGACGTATAATCCCAGGATATGAAATATCGACATGATTTGTTCCTGAGGATGTCGGGAAATCGACAACTACTCAATCGAATAGCCACCAGATCGACAACTGCAATCACTGAGTTTGCTGCATTGGTGCGACCAGGTTTAGGACGTGACGTTTGGTAAAATATTTAAGAGCGACAATTGATCTGATAGTAGAGTCTGATAGAGGCCGACAATTAATATAAAGTCACTTCCATTTTAGGGTACATAAGTATTGTATTTAACATTTCTTGTGTTCTTACACTCTACACCAAAAATTCTACTTAACCTATTCTTTATATTTAGATTTTTTATAATTTTAAATTCATGCTATGAAGCAGTCTAATTTTTTGAGATTTTTCTATTAATTTATTATCAGGATTGACAGTGTTTCTGAAGGGTGTCTATATACCTACAATTTTAAATATTTAATTATTAATACAATAAGATATATTATTTGTACTTCCCAGAAAAAGTCTTCAATAATGTCTTTGGATTTTTGACTATCATTATTTGTCAATTACAAACATTTAATTTTTTAATTGGTTTCCATGACGTTATTTGGGCTGCGAGATTTATTACAACAGATTATTTTAAATATATATATATATATATATATATATATATATACATATATATATATATTTGAATTTTGCCGCGCTCCGCGTAGGTAAAGTAATGACAGAGTGTTGATTAATGAAGGCATGTATGATATAAAAACTGATTAAGAGAAATAATAATTATTTTAAAAAGGAATTGACATTAAAGAATAAACTTTAAATGTCGTTTCTTTGTTTTCAGGTAAGAGTATTTTGTAAATCATGTAAATAAAACTTGTAGTTAATAAGAATAAAATCTTTGTTTTCAGAGCAACGCAATATAGTTTTATTTAATTTGTCAATTCAGATAAATAAAAGGAAATAACATTATATATATATATATATATATATATATATATATATATATATATATATATATATATATATATATAATATAAATCAATAGATTATAAAATAAAATATTTAATTGTATTAGAGAGAGAATTTAATGTTCTTTAATGTTTGTAAGAACAAAAATTTTCAAAAACTAATATTTTTAATTTCTTAAGAATCTGCTACTTCCGGTTGTCCAATTGTTATCAAAATATTTTCAACTCTTCCCATTAATGCCCGATTGAAAAATATGCTGTTAAATAGACGAAAAAGCAGAGAGGAATTGCTTTTAGAAAGATATTGTTGTACGGGCACTTTTTGTAAAATAAAAATAAAAAAATATAAATTTGCTTTGACAAATTAGATGACAAAATCGTATCCAAATTAGTGAGTCCAACGTCTCAATCTTTCATTTTTAGTACATATTATTGGTAAATGCCCGCACGGTACAAATATGTCATTATCATTACCGAAATCTGTGTACAAAGCAGATTGGCACACCCAGTAATGGGTAATATGCTGTGATAATATATATTTTAAATTAACATAAAAGACAGAAACAAGTAAGTTCGTCGCACTGACAATTAATTTATTTCATTTCACAAATGTACATTGTCGATGGTGCGGCTATTTTATGGAGCGCTGTCGACTGAAAGTTATGATCCATGTTTGGTTGATCCCGTGCCAGTACGCTTGCTTAACGACATGCCATTGATAAATTACGTTGTGTTTGAAGGACAGCAGTGATGGTGATGTGATTCCATCTCTGCACATTGGTGACAACAACTACAGCTAGCTAGCGACAACGACAGGTGAACGCAACCCAACAAGATGAACTGATATCGTCGGTTGTTATCGGCGTTCATCGTTGCTATTGTGCTCCCTCGCTAACTAAGCTCTCTCTAAGCTCTAAGTTCTGCCCATTTCATGCCGATGGAGGACAACATAGCATGGGGATGTAGATACTTCTCAAATGTCTCACACTACGTCCAATAGATTTATTATTGTTGTTTACTGGACAATTGTTTGCCATTCTTCTTCACATTACTGTCGCGTCGTTTTATGTGTTTACTACATTGTTTCAAATCAACACTTGCGCTGTATTTTATGTTATTTTTTATCTACTAACGTTTGCTTTGATTGCGAAAATGGGTTTCAATCAATACAATTTATCCTCATTTCTACGCAATATAGGGGGCGATGCAATGGAAAAAAAATATTGGCTTTTCCGTTGACCGTTTATTAATAGGTTATGTTAACATATAGAAAATTATTCATGAATGACCCCTATTAATGCATGATAAATAGATATTCGTTAATTTTTCTAAATGGTTCATTAACAAACTTTACCCAATCAAAATATAAACCGTCGAAAACGAGCGTAAAGTCCAGGAAAACTCATTTGTCCTTATTATTATCGTGTTTCAGACATTGCAATGGAAAATGCTGGAACATTTTCAGAATAACCTGCATCTATAGCTTCGCGCTTTGTAGATTTCCCTCAGCGTTTGTGTTTGATCTTTTTTCGTAGATTATTACGACTGTCATGTTTTTAGATCAATGTAAATGTCTTTGAAGGAATAGAAACTTACGAGAAGAATGTAAAAATCAGCCAGTATTTTTCGAATTATTCTTCAACGGTAATAATAATTTCTTGAGATTTTTTCTAATGCATACTGACAATGTAACCAATAAATAGAATTCAAAAGATAGTAATTTAATTGGCAATTAAAAACATGAAAAGCATACACTCTAAGAAATGTTAATGTTAGTCGTGTAAAATTATAATTTAATTTATGAAAATGTAGTTTAAAAAATATTTGTGTAGTTATATTAAATATTTATACAGTATTAATGTAGTCACACTGAAGTTGGCAAAATAAACATTTAAATTATTATAAAAAATTTGCTGTTTTATTTTACAGTAATCATTAGCACCTAATGGTTAATTTGTACTCAGTAGCGTCACTTGATTACTTTGTACTCTGTGGAGATTGGAATTAAAAGAACAAATTGTACAGCCTGTTCATTTGATACTTTCGTCACAGATAGATTTAGCAATTGATGAAAATCGGTGGAAGTTCAGATTATTATTACAAATATCGATTTTATATTAACCGTATATGTTTGATTGATGGCTGAATATGGATTTTCGTGTTGTTACAAATGTAGTAATGGTAGCCCGTGAAATATTTTTCGATGAGTCGGACAAAGAAGGAAAGTATGAAATATTTTAAAAAAATGAATAATTACGCTGAACAAAATCAAATATATGCCTGACGGTCAGTTTATAATTCATTTTCGAATGCATCTCGATATTTTTGAATCTTGTTCACCAACTATAAATATGAGAAATAAACCTACATCCAAAAATGGTTTGGAAAAAGAGGCAACAATTTTAATTTGGTATTTACAAAATCCATAAAGTTTCTGGTAGCTATTAATTAATGCAATAGCTTATATATTTACAAAATTAGCAAAAATTTGCATACTTCTCAGATATAAATCAATATTTCTTCATTTTTTACCGTTGTCACTATACTTTCGATTTTCGATTCTCTTCGCTGCTACTGTGCGCGCTAACTCAAATGTGCACAGCCGGCCACACGTCCAGAACTCGGGCGAACTGGACATGGGCAATCTACACAGCAAAGTATTTAACGAGCGCGTTCTGTGCGACCCAGAGCGCACAGAAGCGAATAACCGAACACAAATTATTAAAAATATGTGCACAGAACTGAATAACCAAAGGCACCTATACCTCGTTTAACGAGAGAACGGACTCGATCACGAACCAATTTTGTATTATTATTTCTTTCTTGCTATTATTATGTTCCTTATTTGTATTATATTTGCAGTACTTTTATTATATGAATTAAAAAGAAAAATCTGATGTGGCCAACACAATACCTTCCGTCAATCCCGTGTATTATGTATAAATTCCATACATAAATTTTCTTGCAAAAGATTCTAAATTTCCTGTAAAATTATTCCATAAACAAACTATGCAAATTGCACTTGACACTGACATCTTCTTCTTTAACTTTTCCCATTCGTTTCTCCTTCCACTCATTTCTGTTTTGCGTGTCGTTCTCATTAAGTTCCTTTTCTCTCAAGTCTTCCGCAATACAGTCCTTCCATCTTATCTTTGGTCTTCCTCTTTTTCTTCAACCTTCTATTACTAAGCTATTCATTCTTCTTCCAATATATTCTTCATCTCTCCTCATGACATGTTCAAACTAATGTAATTGTCTCTCTTGTATCTTTCTAGAAACTTGTAACACTAGAGTTATTTCCTTACCGTATCTTCCCGTGTCTTTCCCAACATCTACTTCAACATCCTCATCTCTGCCATATTCATTTACTTTTCATTGATACTGACATCTGTCAATTTGAATTATCTGAATATATTAGCAGTTTCCATGTTTAGCATAGCTGGCTGATTTATGAAATTTAATATCTTTATAATTCTTTAACTCTATATCTATTGAATGTGAAGTATAAAATGCAATCAAATCGTATAGAGAATGATATATTTTTTAAGTTATAATAACGTTAAATGTCAATAAATCATATTCCGGTTGACCAATTATAACCAAAATCTAATTCTTCTGGATGTAAACTTGAGGAATACGAAAAAAATATAATTTTTGGAATCGTGGTATTGAAGTTATGCGATCCGAAACTTTCGTGACACATACACAGACACACATACATACAGACATCATCGTAAAAATGGTAAAATCGTATTATATGGACTCTAAAACATGCTTATTTACTAAAAACTCATCATTGAATTTTTTTGACCAAAGACAATACCTTCCTTACCTAAAGGTGACGGAAGGTAAGAATAACAATGGAACTCGGTATGACTTCCCCCGCTCAAATTTTATAGTTGCTTGCGCGAAACAGGTCCGATATATATATATTGTTTTTTCTTCCTTGGTGCCTATTGAAACAAGTTTAAAGTGGTGCGCTTGTATATATTACACAATGTACATTAGTTTCTTGTGATGTGTTGTAGTGTATGGATGTACATTTCTGTGTATTAAGTGATGTGCAAACTATTCTTTAAAGTGAAATACAAAACTTATTGTGTGTTCTTAGAAGACGACTCTAGGAATGAAGATGCTTCATTAACCAGTAAGTGGCCTAATTTACCTTACGTCAAATGCTTTCTATAAATGAGGTCTTGTCTTCATATTCATCTTCGAAATACATTGGTATTATTTATTCATAATATTTATACCGTGAGATAAGATACAATATTTACTATTCTGTTATTAATTTATTACTATGGATACTAGTTACACATATTGTATCGTTCCAGATAAAAAGAAACATAGGGAGTCAATGTTAAATAAACTGATTTATAAATAACACTTTTAATAATCTAAACCATACATTTGACAAACTATTGTGCACTATTTTTTAGAGCAGTGTTTCTCCGATTTTACGTGTTTACTACATAGTTTCAAATCAACACTTTTACTATCCTTGATATCGTTTTTTATCTACTAGGATTCACTTTAATTGCACAAATGGATTTCAATCAATTCAATTTTTCCTGATTTTTACCCAATTGTATGCTGTTATTTGGCAATTAAAATGCGAATGGCATTTTCATTATTTGAAAGACATGTAGTTAGCTATGAAATAGTAATTGATTTCCAATATATGTTTCATTATCACTGAGAATGCAAAATTATTAATTTCAACATTGTAATGAAGTTATTTTCAACATCGCGGTTTTAACTAAAATTTAATTATCCGCGAATACAAACTTTTATCAACAATAAATATACGCGCACGCGTTTTATAATTAAGCACTTAAAAGAGCATCTACTGGCTTCGCTAAATATTTCATTCTTACCCATATCTGCAAAGCAAAGATTTGGTTGAAGTTTTCTTCAGGAATATGCAGTGGACACAATATTTTAGCTACCAGTTATTATTTCTGGAATAAACCATCAGAATTCTTATTTTTTTTAAACAAAAATAATGCTAATATTTTAAAAATAAATTGACATTGGTTGTTTGTTTTAATTAAGCCTCAGGTGTCTACTTTTCTGTGGACCATAGGAAATACAATGATAAAATTTTCATTTTGTTGTAAATTTTTGTACTTACACTTTAGTTTTAAAATTAATAAGGCAGAATATATAGCCATATAATAATTTTACCATTGTATTTGTTCGTCTGAGAGCTTTATTTATTCAAGGACAGATCTAGGCCAAACCACCCCTATCTTACCTACTATTCAAGTCAAGTCGCATGTGATCTGTTTCGCATAATGTGCAAATTTGAGAAATGTCAACTTAACGTCCCTCTCCTATCCAGTCCCTCGTTTAACTGCTTTGTAAAGCAATATAGGAAAATTACGTTACATGACATAATGATATATGTGTTTGCATATAAAAACGTGTCATAAAATGTAAAGTTTGCGTATAAAAATCAAGTGTAGAGGAAATATGGCCTATGTTGGGTATTAGTTGATAGAGTTTGATACTCTTGTACGATGTACGCTACTCCAATAAGCACTCTAGATGCTGGAAAGCAGTATGTGAACCAAGTTAATTCATCAATTTAACCATAGTACTCGGAAAGTTCCTCGACAGCTTTTAAACTGTACAACGTTGCATAGTAATAGCATAACTGACACTGCTCCTATGCGTTATCACTGTTGGGGATCAATATTAGCTTGGATAAATGGTACAAATAAGTCGTACATATGCGAGCACAGCGGCCACTTGAGCGCTAAATTAAAATGTTTACCCATTCACAACCTGGTACGCAAATTTGTTTTTGATTCGCTGCTCTCCACCAGAGTTTCACTAAAAGACTTCTACTTATTTATTTTTATTATGTGTAGTCATTTGTTTTCAGAGACAGACAAATATTTCATCTGGAGAATGTCCGCTTCTCCAGAATAATTGTTCATCACGTTTTAAGTGAATTTAATACGATTTTCATAATGTCTTTTAGTGTGTTTAACTATTCTTATAAAGCTGTTTCAACAAGCAAATTAACAAGCCTTTTATTACAATTTTATATTTGCATATTCTTGTATTTACAAAGATTATTTTCAATCATTGATATTATTTAATTTATATTGAACGTACGGAAGGACGCGTGTGGTTCATTCTCCACGCCAGTAATGTGGGCCCGTGAGGTAACACTTAGTACAAATATATATGTTACCTTAAATTTCTTCATCGGAGTTATTTAATTCGTTCTTCTTGCACATATTTTTTGTCATCTTTACTATTGTACTCGTACCTCGTACATCTACCCATGTATAGTAATTAGCATAAGGTTAACAACATTGCATTTTCAAGAAAATCGTTGTATAATGGATTACTTTATTGCCGATTTATGAATATTTAGTGACGATTTTGTGCACTTTTGTGACGATTTCAAATAAATAATATTTTTAAATTATTTAATTGGTTTTTCATATTATTGTTATAGACAAAAACTAATTTACAATTGATGCTTGTATCTATATTAGTGAAAACATTCAAAACCACAAATGTACATTGTGACAAGTTGACAACTATACAAATTAATATTTATGAAAACATCATCTATATAATCATATTACATATTACTAACTAAACATAGTTCAAGTTTGATATTAGTGTTATAAAGATACAATTTACAACTAAATTTGAATTCGAAGAATTTTACGTTTGTTTGAAGTACAATTCAATTCAATACTAAGTTTACTGGTTGAATTTTTCTTGTGAATAGGTTTAATAAAAAGTAGAAATATCAAAATGAAATAAAAATGTGGCAGGACCATATTGTCAACTTCTCAGTCGTTTGTAAGTAAAACAAAATAACAAAAAGAAACTTTGTGTATCTATGTATAAAAGTCAATGCAAAATAAGCTAAATCGGTGTTTTATTCCAGTGAAATGAATGTGCGTAGGAAATGAAGTACAAGCTTTGGGAGATTTTTATTTATTGGCAGTGGAATTGCGGATTTCGCAACATAAACAAAGTAGTTGATAGCTTTAGGTGCAATAAAGTCATCGGCGTTAAAAGAAAAAAATCTTGTTGGAAGAATGGACAGCCAACCAGTCAGAGAGTTACAGTCCAGCAGTAACAGTGGCCAAATACCAAATTACTTTTTCATGTTATTGAGACCATAAAAATAATTCACAATCCATTGTATTGCCCTGTTGGCAGCAGGTAAAGGTTAAGGAAGGTGCGAATGGCTCGTTTCTAAATCAACAGTTTCCCCCTAGGGGGATTTAGCCAGAAGACGTGTAAATTTTTAAATTTTACTCTGGCTGTATGGACGCTTTTGTTTACTGTTATTTCTAAATAATATCACCGTTCTCAATGTCACCTTACGCTTAGACAAAACATAATGATAATCCCTGTTAGAGGTATAAGTTTGAATCTAGATTGTCATTGAAACGCGTTGAAGTTTATATAAGATTATAGAATTATTGTTATTGTTAGAAATACGAGTTTGTTTCTGCTTGGTTTACTCATTTTCAGTAGTTCAATAAATCTTGTGACGCTACCAAATTTGATCGAGTGACAGACCAGTTTGTTTACTCTTATCGTTTGAGGACTCTAAAAATATGGATTGTAGTAGCAGCAACATCACTTTCTTTTTTAAATTCAGAACAATAAAGACAAGCAAAATAATTTAGATTGGATTTTAGAAAGACTAAATGGGCCTGAGGAAGGTTCCGAAACATCTTTGATTGAGTTTGTTAGCTTAGCTTTAATTAACTATATTACTTAGAGAAGTATTATTTTATTTATTTTATTAAAGGGATTGATTTTTTATTTCAACTTTTGTACTTTATTAAAATAAAAATATATAATGATAATCTCTTTAATTTATTATTTCTCCTGCATGTGATTAAAAAATTAATTATAAAAATAAATATCCAAATTTTGACATATATACCGGGTGGCGGCGGTTAAAGGTGAACATAGGGATTTAACATGGGATTTTTGTTTTATGTAATTCCCTGCTCTCCTGTTCATTTTACAACAAAGCCTGTATAGTGCAAAATTATTCAAAATTAAAAGTTGTATTTAAAACTGTTTTTACATTTTTTTATTATGTTTCTAGTTTCTTCACAATTTTACAAATAAATTTCAAAACTTCTGTAAGCTCATAACAATAACCATAACATTTGTTTTCTTTTTTCTGGTTTTCAAAATTTTTATTTTCTTATTATTAAACAATTTCTACAATGGAATTCAGAGCAAAGATCTAATTATTACTGTAAATCATAATTTCTGTGCATCTGGTTTCTGGTAGAACGACACGTCGCGAGTCCAGCAGGAGCGAAGAAAGAGCAGCGATAGTAAGGAGCAATAGGGTTGCTACTTCTTTATTTACTCCCCTGCGTCGCCAGTGCTATTGTTGTCATTGTTATTATAACCAGTGCGCGTGGCTCGCTCAGTAAAACATCGTTCCTTGCTTGTAGCTTTAGCTTGTACTGGGAATATCTCCTTCGTTCCACATCTACACCTCAAGAGTCCCATTTGCACAAGTTGAAAGTCAATAATTTCCCTTGTTGTTTGTAAATGCCATTAAGCGCTGGGTATTATCAAAATGATTTTCTGTTATTTGGGAATCTGAACATGTTGCTACTAAATGCCATTCGCTTGTCTCAATTTCTCAGTAATTTGTTTCAGTAACAACACGAGACAAAATTATTATCACCAGTCGACATATTTACTTTTATTTTCATTACTCTTCATCTAAATCAGGGTTTTTCAGCCTTTTTCTATCTACCGCCTACTTTGTTATATTTTTAAGAGACGTAATTTGCTCATTGCCCACCTACATAATTTGCAATAATTTTAATAAACTTTATTTTCGAATAAAATAAAATATAAAAGTTACTGCAACCAATGGGGCACATAAATCAAATTAATCACGTTGTTCTGCATCCCAAAAATCTAAAATTAAATAAATAATTTAAAAAGAAAATATATGTCTTGCATTTGATGCTGATTAATAACAGTTATTTGTTCTACAAGAGAGGTAAATAGTATTTTTTGCACTCCGAATTATTTATTTTTATCTTTGATTGATACATTGAAACAAAGGATCTTAGTATTCCTTAGTGAATTTAAAAATTTCACAAGTCGAATATTTATGAAACGACGACAATTTGAAAGAACTTAAATTCAAAATTGTAAATTATGATCATGAGCAAATATTTGACACAAATTTAAAATATTTAATTGTTAGTTTTTAACAAAATAGGGACATAAGACGTAAGGGAGCTGCTTAGGGAAGTAAGGAAACTACTTGCGTTCCGTCGTTAATAGAAACCAATACCTTGACGGTAAAATGAACACGTTCTTACAAACAATGTCCTAATAGTCTACTTATGATATCGGTAGTGGGAAAAATATTTTAATTTTGGATGTAGTATACTTAAAAATCGAAGATCTGCTCTTTCTTCAATTTCCAAATTAACAAATCATTTCTGCCTCTCACAAAAAATCAGAAATCGCACATATTGAGAAACCCAGATTTAAATCCATCTTGTGGACAATGTTGAGCATTTTTTTCTGTACTGTATTCTCGTAATTTTTTTGAACGGTTTACCTGTATAAGGAATATTGTATGTCCACAAAATTCGCGGTTTTGATTTAGACGTTCTAGTTAAAAAACTAAAAGTAGAACTACATTTTGTTTTAAAAATTAAATAATAAAAAAGAGAGATGAATAAAACTGTATTGTTTACTAACAATTTACTATACAATGGTTTGTTTACAAAGAAATTATAAAGTTTCATAAAATAGAAAAAATGCATAACATAATAAAAACTTTATAATAAAGTACAAAAGAACTTTTTATTACTTCTATATAGGGAAAAATCTTTTATCTAAATATATGCGAACTTGAACTATATTCAAAATAAATTTTTAATATTCATTCTATGGCAATTTGCAAAAATCGTTTATGTGATATCAGAGATTTTCATTGTTTAACAAATTTTAGCTTTGTGAATTGTGCGTTTATCAACAACATTAAATAAAAATATAAACATGAAGGTTCACAATGGCAAAGTAAACTAAATTCAAGTACCCTAAAAACACGAGTTTGTTGTTCTTTTTATAACGATCACGTTTTCCCGATAATTAAAAATAAAAAGAAACATTTGCCCGGAAGCAAAAATACATACTTTTCAGTGGAGTAATTAGTAACAGATTAAGTTCGTCAATTATTTTTAACTTTGTAAAGTTTTTAATTTCCCAACATCATATTGCACACAATTTACAGAATTATACCGGCGAAAAAAATCCAGTACTATTGAATTTGCCGGAGTATATTTCACATTCACGCGAGCTGTCTTAAATATTATATCAGACTTTATGTACTTATGACAAGCTGGGTATCTAAGCATCATGTCGACATATGGCGAACATTCTACCAAATTTCGGTAATAACATAGGATATAGAGGGCGGGCCATGCAATATTTCCACCGCATGGCTTTAAATTATTTCTGTCCCAAGTTCACGCCTACTATAGCCTTCATATTTTAAAAAGGATTCTACCAAAATTATCATGTTTAACTTTTTGTACTAGGTACATATTTATGTCTGAGTTACGTATAACACACTGCTCAAAACAATTAAAGGGTTAATATTTTCGACGTTAAATTATTTCCTTAATGCATGAAAAGTTTTTTATATAAGGAACTCGAATTTGTTCCAGTCTGTAATTTTATGATGTATTAGTGTAAAAACATATACTAATAAAATGTAAAATTCATTGATATTTTACTCTTATTAAATTGTTTAATGAAATTTAGTACAGTATAGAAGTTACTTCTCATAATTAATTTCTCGTTGATGCCTACATTTACTTAAAAGTTACACCCTTAAAACTAAATTATGATATTTAAGATGAAAAGTTTGGAGCAAATATAATCAATACCTGCTATTTTGTTCTGTAAATTTAAGATGCAAAATTAAATTTAAACAGTAGCAGTATATTTTTTTAGGTAAATAATTTTTTGTTTTGTTATTGTTGACAAGTATTTCATATTCAAATGTAAACTTAAAAAAAAACTGATTGTGAATTTGTATCTGTGATCGTTATTTATAAATATAATAATGTTATCCTGAATCGTATTCACTAAGTAATATCGCTATAAACGTCCTCATACTGTTTGTTACAATGACATAGCCAGGCTTTTTAAGAAAAATAGTACCTATTATTAAGCGTTTTTTATTCAGAGCGTTTACCGCCGGTTACATGGTTACCGTATTTTATTGAGCAACCCGGTTAGGTTAAACATGTCACCGCGGTATGTAGGACGGTTACATGTCAGGTTACTATAGCAATTAATTTGACAGAAACGTCTGTAGTATCCGGCCATATTTTATTCACACTGGTTACGCGCGGTTAACCCGGTTACATGAATAAAAAATGCTTGTCATTGTCCTGTCGTTTTACAAAAAAATATTGACATTATTTTAATTATTAATTCTTTATTGAGTAAAGAATATGTGTAAAAAAACGATTATCAACTGGATTATTATTATCCCATAAAAGATTTTGACAACAAACATTTCTTTTAAAATGTAATTATTGCTATTAACTATTTATCAGATGCATGAATAAATATTTTATCTATTTTCTATTTCTTCCTGCTCAAATATAAATAATAAATTACTTAACTCTTCCATTTTCTAACATTTGACATTAATGGAATGAATAACAAGTTACCGTTCACAAACTACTTAAAATAACGATAATACGATTTCAATATAACGACATTGTTTTATATAATACGCTTTTGGAAAATTATCATCATTTAACAACTTTTTCATCATAGTATGACATTCTTACAGAATAAGCCTGTAAGTGCGCAACTGGTCCGATAAAATTGTTTGATCTTGATGTGTCTTTCGTGACTATTATTGGACAATCGTTCCGTCAATTTATTAACGGTTGTTAACCATGATGACATGAGAAAATCTCCGATCCCGAGAAGTGATTTTTAGTGAGTAAGCATCTTCGAGAATCCCGAGAACACATTTTTCATATTTCCCTGTGTGTAAGAATTCAATGAGGTAGGAGGTGGGATTTCGCGAATACGACTTGTCAGAATATTTTAATATTTTAGATTTGTTTACCTTGGGAAGAGATTAGATTTGGTAGCATTCTGTAAATTGGTATTTTACCTGAAGATTCGGCCTCTCAAGATTTAATTTGAATATTTAGTCAAATTATTTATATTTTGAGGGTAAGAAATAAATTGCATCTCTTCCAGATTTTTCATTTCGTATGCAGGACGGCTGCCAAGCACGAATTATTTCTGCTTAATGAAAACGTCTCGTGACTTTGTCCTGTCTAATAACATGACATTAATTATAGTAATTTAATGAGGAAAATCTTTTGGAAACCATCTTTTCAACAGAATGAACATCAAGCATGTTAGCTTTACAAAAAAAAAATTGTATAATTTTCTACATTCACAAAAGTTGTCCTTTTCTTCTGGAAAGGTCAACGTGTGAACGATTTCTGTTTTGGTCGCGCTAATCTCAATCTTGATTCCGTTATTGTATGTTGTGTTAGTTGAGGTGTTTTTGTCAGTTTGATGTGAATTTATGTTGTTGGAGTAGATTAGGGTGGGATGTAAGGTTAGGTGTATAAGTATCGCATCACTCTCACTCACCTAACATGGATGATATAATGCGTGATGGGGCTGTGGTGCGTATCCTTGGACTGCGCCCAAGACAGGTTGACGGATCGAGAAGTGAAGCCCATTATCAGCGGACGTCCTGGAGGATCGGGAACATCTGCAAGCAAGCGGGCGATACTCAATAACAAGACATAACATTCACGAAATATTAACAAGTATTTTTAAATCACGCATTTAATAAGTAGAAAGTTAATATTACTGAGGCCTCAAAAAAAAAAAAACATTAATACAAAGGTGTATGGGCACTAACAACTATATGTTCGACCCCTTTATAATTTCTATAAAAATATTTTTTTAAATGCCGTTACTCGCTTAATATATAAAAAAATTGAGACAATAATGGAATCAAACGGTGATGTTACGCCATACTAAATAAGAAAATAGTTGGTCATTTATATTAAATGTAAATCTGGCCGAATATTTAATTGCCAATAATTTTTTTGATAAAAATCAATTTAAAAAATCTTATGCATTTAATAAAAAATATAATTAGCAAATTAAGAAACGTATTTTGATAGAAATTGTAAAGTGGTCGAACATATAGTTGTTAAGATCGTATTACTGTCGGATAAATGTGACAAACCAATTCCTGTCGATCTGTAACGTACCTGCGACAAAATTGACATTCAATGCTGCTAGAATACTAATACAGTTAAGAAACAAATACTCCGCACTATTTATATATTCTAAGTGATTTCCTGATGGATTAAATATTCCATCACTATATCTCTTTGTTGGAGTTCTGAATAAAAAAAGCCACGAATGATGTGGTCTCTTTCGTGATGCGGTACGTGTGGAAGTGGAACTACGGTAGGGATGAAACCATTTAGTTAGCATGCGGGAGATTTAACGTGGATGGAATGGTGAGTAGTCACACGTCCCCCGCTTTACATGTTTTATTTAATTTTTCATCGGAGTTGCATGTCTTCTGGCGTGTTAGATAACACGCCATTTTAACAACGGAAACAATTTGTATTTCGCATTCATTCGGACACAAGTAATTATCAATGTAGGTGTGACAGGGTGGGTACATCGCTTTCACAAAGGATAACTATTATTTTTATCCCACGTTAGTTTTTAATAGTGCAGGATTATAACCCAAAGAGACATTTTTCTATATAATATCCTTTTGATTCTATGCATTTAGTCCCACCATTGCTTTCAATAAAACTACCATAGCTACTGACAGATAATAAAAAACTGTACCACACACAGAACGGGAAGAGTTTTAAGCGCGCCTCCTCTTTTTTACAGTGCAGTGTAAAAGCTACTCCGGTCCGTTCACTGTCAGCATAGCTTCGCTACAAATTAGGCAATCGATGGTCAGTCTGGTAGAGCATTCCAAACAGTTGTATGATCCTCGGCAACCGGTGTTCGCCTAAGAATCTGCTCGATTTCGTTTTAAATCCAGACACAGTTTCCTCAACTTACTGAATCCTCTAACAGAAAACAAGAATGCGGCAAGATTCGTAATGTGGGAAGAAACGTTAAAGATCGCCTCCAAACTCAAGTAGAAAAATATGGAGTAAATATGTTTAACTAAGGATACAAACTTTATATCATTGTGGTTAAGAATAAGCAATTGCCCGCCTGCTTAGTTGCGCCAATTTAGAAAAAGAATTCATGAAAGGAGACCTGGCTAAAGGAACACAACTAGGGCACTTCCTTACATATACAACAATTACAATTATATTTTTTCAAAATGTCCACCATTCGCTCTAATACTCGTACATAGATCCAAACGATGTGGGAATGAATCAGTGCTGCGCCACAGATCATCTATTGTCAATTTGTCCCATTCTGTTGTAAGAGACTGTTTTAAAAACATAATATTTTTGTGGGGTTTTACATAGGCTCTGGTTTTCAAAATTGACCAGACGTTGTAATTTATTGAATTCAAATAGGGTGAGTACGATGGCCATTCGTCGGCACTTATGACATCAGGAATTTTTTCTCTGCACCATTCCTGTGCTAATCTTGTTCTATGAGCAGGCGCATAATCCTACTGGAATGTCCAAATTTGATCTTCAAAATGTTCTCGAGCCCAGGGCAACACAATAGCTTCTAAAATATCTGCTCGGTATACATCTTGATTAACTTTGAGCCATTTAGACACGCAAACAAGAAAAGTTTTGCCTGACGTACAAATACTATAACGAATACTGCTCCGGTGCATAACTACGTCAGATGATTCAAGATATTCACGAGACCATTTTATGAGAACAATTGTCACCACAAATGATTATTAGCATTCCATACAGAACCATCTTATTCACATGGCTTTAGAAAATTTTGCTCCGTAATTTATTGTTACACTGTATTTACGGTACAGAAAATGGTCAAACGTCAGAAAACTCACAGCATTTAGAGATCAGTGAAAGATACTCAAAGAAGCACAAAAACTCAACACCTGACATCAAAAAGTGCAAAAGACTCTGGATTAAGTTAAATAGAATAGTGTTTTGTTTTTTTATATCTTTATGGCTATGTTTATTATATTGTATTATTATAATAAATATTTGAGAGGAATACGGGATATAGTATTTGGAATTGAGCAGTAAAATCTTGGCAGTCACGTTCCATGCGCTGATGAAAGTGTTTTCTAATAGAAGCGTAGAGAAATAGGTCGACGTGAAGCTCTAGGCAACATAGGGTACGTATACTCGTACGTACCATATCGTACGCACGTATGGTATGTGGCGGTCGCACTCCATGTGAATTATGTATAACATCCACAGTGTTTTGTGCGAATGTGACTGCGTTAGTGTTCGCATTAATACCGCGCATGAAATATGTGCGTCGTCGCCTCGGTCTCGTTAGACACCTGGCCTCAGAAGCATCTCACCTCACACATCTCTGCCTCCCTGTTTCCCTCACAACCTTCATTTTCACAATCCCCACATCACATACGTGAATATTTATTACTGATATTGCCGTCGGCTTTCATATAAATTCTCACTGATCAACATAATATTAAATCCCACAAAATGTGCTAATTAATTAGAATTGCGGAAAATATGTACAGCAAAACCGTGATCATCATAAACCTATTTATTGATATGTTGTTTACACGTGTACCGATATGCAAAAGAAACTCCAACCAGTAATAAAGCAATACTTTTTTTACATATATCTTATATTATCTAATCTACAAAAACCAAGGTAGTCTCTTTTTGTATTTGGAAATTATGCAACAGTTTCTATTACTAGTGTTATTAGCTTGTTGATATTATATTACAATGATCGGATGAGTAGCTAGTCAGATCAGAATATGAAATTAATATTTCTGATATTTGTTGTGCACGCAGAAGATATTATATTACTAATAAGGGAATATAAGTTGAACTTTCCATTGCTCCGAGCAAAATTACAAATCAATTGAGCGCGGTAGAATCGATAGCATCTGCAACATGATAACTGAGTAGTAAATCAGCAGATAGACAGTTTGTTAGTGAAAGATGATCTAGGGGTTTTCAGTCCATATCTAATCCCAATCTCCAGGGAAACTAACCAAAACAAACTCTGTTCATTCGCATGGAATGTACGCATGCTGCTATTTTAAAAATGGG
Organism: Harpalus rufipes; assembly: GCA_951394225.1. NCBI lineage: Eukaryota > Metazoa > Arthropoda > Insecta > Coleoptera > Carabidae > Harpalus > Harpalus rufipes. Next base: position 4,703,092 of record OX596278.1, read on the forward strand.
TTTTAACAGTTTTCGTTATGATCCAATTGCACATACGCACACCCTATACCTGTGCCTGGTTATTTTCATTTGTTGAGTAAATAGCGATACATAGGCTTTTTCATTTAGTAAACATGAATTTCACCGGTTTACTGTAATCCTAATCAACTGAGCGGTACAAATTTCAATCAAGGATGAATCTTCCAGTGATTCTGCGATCGTTAATGGTTAAATCCTGCAATAAATTAAAACGATTTATATTAGATACGGAATTAACGGATTTAGAAATCATTTGTCCTCGTTTAAATTTTATTTTTCTTTTCGTAAATCTGTGGCCTAACACAAAAAATCAACCAGGGTCAATTTTTGATCAAAATGAGATGGATTGTATATAAACTATATATACATATTTTGTATTAGTCTCCAGAAATTTCATTGAGGCCCGCTTCTACCACCTCTACTTAAGGTGGCATTTAGTGATAACCAACGGTTATGTTGCAAAATTGTTCTTACCACCTTTGGCTACAGTTAACCCGAAGTTAAAACTGTTATTCGTATCACTTTTAACCTTCAGTTTAATTCTTAACTAATGGTTCATAAACTGTCACTTTAATTAGAGATGTTAGTATTATTTTTGTAAAAAAAACTAATATAATCAGCACAATGCAATTATATCTGTGGCTTGGTGCAAGAACAACCAATGCCAATTTTATTCGGATGAGTAGTAATACAGACGTAGTTCTGGATCGAGTATTAACCTTGAGTGAACAGGGTTTTTAGAAAGCTTTCGAGGGTTGAGCTTCAAAAGGTTATATAGCGTTTTGTTTACTTACAAATATAAAACAAAAAATATTGCAGTAATAACCAATGTAGACATAGGAAAATACTAAAGGATTTTACAAAAAAATGACTTTATTTGTCATCAACACTAATATTACAAAATGTCAAGCTTCATACAAAGTTACTATTAGTATTATTAACACTGAAAGTTTGTTGTTTATATCAGTTATTTGTAAAATTACAAAATTCTGACAGGAATATATGTGTATAATTATCATTTTGAGAATGAAAAGTACAGATTTATCTTTGTTATCCAAAACTATGAATAACAACAGATTGACACTCCTGTTATATATATTTAGTTTATTACATTATTAAACATTAAGTTTGTTCCTGATTGTAGAATCAAATTTGTTATTACTGCAACGTGCAGCATACTGCATTTTTACATCGTCATCTTTTTGTTGGAAGATAAAGAAAAAGACAAGGAAAAATATTTGAAAGGAAACATTTTTGGAATTGGATTGCGAAAACGTTGGCTGTCACTTTCTATTCTCTTCTTCGTCTGTCGTTGTGAATATTAGGAGAATAGTATTGCGATGATAGAGGGTGTTAGGCGTTAAGCTTATGGGGTGAGGAAGTTGTCGGCATTACCTCGCCACGTACCTCGTACCTCGTACACCGTACACCGGTTCGTATTCGCATTCGCACCTTGTGGTGGAGACTGATCCTAGGCTGACCCTTCCGGTCTGCGCAGACCGTTGTTCGCACGCCTAGCAAATAGGAATCCAATGTTCATAGCCCAACACCAGCACGTAAAGGAATTTCGTTTAAAAACCCTGCCACCCGCTACAACACTGCCAACTGTTAACGTAAATTGATTATTCTCTGTTGCGTTAAAAGGTAGAGAGGTACAGGTATGCCCCGCGAGGATTATTTTACAGCGTACCTACTCCATGACGAAGGAAATCCAAATTTTAGAGAATGCATGACAGGAGTTTCTGTAATGTATGTGTATTATGTACACTTGTATTAGAAATAATTCCATAATTATCGCGTTAGGCATTAACATTAGCAAATCGTAAAAAAAAACTCTTCTATATATTTTTATAAGGTCAAGGAGCAAATAAGGCCCACTTTAATTAAAAATGAAATATTTTGGATAATTAAACTTTGTTTCATTATAAATCTAAAAAAAGTTTTTTAAACTAATTTTCATATAAAAATACATTCTTAAAAAAAATTAAGCTTATTATTAGTTTATAAGGGCCTCCACAAATCAGGAGCATTAGCAAATAAATGATCATGAACTATATTATACCAAATACGCCGGTTCTGCAACATCCACATTTATGGATTGAGTACCTAGCCAAATCTAGCCAAACCTGACCTAAGCAACGGTTGATATATTGCAAAGGTGGCGCAAAAAAAATGGGTAAAAATATTGTTAGTGGAAGAAGATTCTGATAAGGTTCTATTATAATTTGTTTCCACAGTGACAAAGAATCCACCCCCCAGTCATAGTTATATCAGATTTGCTTTTTTATACTATTTGTTTTTGTATGTGTCTTCACTCGTGGGAGTACCCAACTCTAAAAACCATTCCAGCACTGTACGTCTCTATACCCTCGTGTGCAAAAGAAAAATTTATAATCAGAAAAAGGAAACAGTAGAAGATAAGAAGCAACTCATTGGTGCATCAACTTATGTACTCTTTAATATCGTTACGAACATAAATATATATATATATATATATATATATATATATATATATATATATATATATATATATATATATATATGATTTTCCACGACAGCTTACAGTATATTGTCTCTGTTTGGGAAATAGACATTTAAGTTCATAATCGCCTACGCTTTCAAAAAAATGTTTGTTTACTGAAATTTAATAATATTTTTTGATTCTGCTTTTTAAATTCTGTGCACCTTCAAGTCATCTTCATTTACAAATGACATTTTAAAGCAATTTCAGTTTGACAACTCCGACGAACAATTAACAGAATAACTTAAGAAAATTTGGTCGACAGTAGCAGTCAAATTGTTTTATAAGTTTGTGACGTTAAGAAACGAACGTTATTTAAATGTATGTGACAATTTTGAAAGCTGAATTTGCAGCAATTCTCTTTAGATGAATGAATCAAATTATATCGCTTATCAAATCTGAAAATTGAATAATTATAGCTCAATACACTAAACTCTCAAATCTAGTAATTTGTTATTTGAGTTACCGGATGAATTTAATTGCTTGTTATATACTAAATGACACACTTATAGCTTTCAAATTATATCAGTGATAGATTCACTGCAATATAATTCTGCAATAAAATTTGGATGATACATAACTTCTACCTTGCACTATTATTACCTTAATTCTAAAACAGTGGAGGTTCGTGGAACTGTTTGATGGTAGGGCATAATATATATATATATATATATATATATATATATATATATATATATATATATATATCTCCCCGGTTCCTTTTCTAAAGAAAGAACGATTTATCTTCCTAGTCCAAGGTTACTTTGAATTGTAAAGTAAAGATAAATAATTTCAGTTTTATTTAAAGTTATATATTTAAAAAGCTATAAAAGGCTTTCTTCCGCAATGCTTGCCATTGATAAAATACGACTAAGAAGTGCACGTCGTACTAGACGAGCCAACAGGCGTTTGGCTCTAAATGCACATTCAAAACGCGACCTCCCGACTACTCAGTCCCTTCGCCTAACCGCGCACCGACGCGCGGCAACCAACATTTAAAAAATGCCGAGCCAAAAGTTGGCACCGTTATATACGTTGCGATTTTCTCTACTCATTAAACTTACGCATGCATAGTTTGACATTTAAAATGACGAAAAGTGATTTTAGAATTGAAACTACAGATATAACGAGCCGCCCTGCATTTTACTATTTCTTCAGAAGGATTTCACAGCTTAGTTGTAGAGCATCCTACTAAATAAAGGAGGTAGAGTCCGTACACGATAATAACAAACCAACTGCGTCATCATTCGCCAGGTGCGTCTGTTTTAAAACAGGGGGCTAATTACATTTCGTAATAATAAAGCATATATTTCTGGTTGTAAATTTAAAAATATTATTTTTTAGGAATTTTTAATTGTATTTAATATTTTAATTAATAACAATGATTTGTATTAACAAAATAATATTAATAGAAACAAATTAATATTGTGCACATTGCTGAACATTTTCTAGCAGGCGTGGTATTTTTTTAAAAACGTTCGTAATGCTAACAACTACTGCAATTAATGGAAGATAATATGTATAACTGGAATAGTTTTTCTGTATGAGTCAACAATGAAAAGATCTTCACGGTTGCACCGCTATGTAAATTAACTCTGAATATTAAAATAAAGTACACAAACTTTGGATGTGTCAACTTTTACTATTTGATCTATAAAGAAGTAAAACATGAAGTAAAACAAAAATTTCCATTCTGAGGCAATCGAGGCATAAAATACATGATTAATTCCTCTAGATACACTCTGACTTGGCAGAATCTTCTTGCTTTAACAATTTACATCTCTATCTGGAAGATAGATATAATGTAAACAGTAATATCTTATTCCCGCACTATTTTAATTTGAACTTTGTTCACTTCGGCTTCACTTATCCCTCGTGGGCACGAACTACACACATGAATAGAAAGGAGGTACACTAAACATACACATACACATATACAGCTGGATTACTACTCGAGCATGGCATATCGCACTTGGTATCGCGCAGAATAACCCGCTTTTCAAGAACCAACTAACAAGTGCTATAGAATTCATGAAATACTGCTCTATACGTCCGACTCTACTTCAAAACAAATGTCAAACTATTCATTGCAAACATCTACAGGCTGCCGCGGTTTGTCATACTTCACAAAATAAACATTTACACATTATTTCCTGGTTTGAGAGCTCGTCACATAACGGTTGGTAACCGCCAATACTACAGATATAACGTCATTATAAATATACTCGTATGCGAATAGAAGTAGACTGGTGCACCCAGAAATGGGTAGACTAGACCAGGGTTTATCAAAATGGGCTCCCACCCACTTGTGGTGTACTCTCCACGCTAGCATTGAGTGCCCGTCTGATTACGCCTGGTAAACGCCCGCACGGTACATCATTACAGATACCTGCGTGTAAAGCAGATTGGCACACCCACACGCACACGCACACATAAATATTTGTATTTAAATATGTTTAGCAGTAAAAATAAGGGTTGTATTTTGTTGGATTGTTGGTAAAACGGCGCGGAGAAAAAGTTATTAAAAATAATGGCATCAAAAGTGAAAAACTCCCCTATGTTTAAATCTTCACAGTTGTTCGCTTGTAATGGTGTGAGAAAAATGTCGTCCCTAAATCAACAAGCATATTTTCTTTATGTTCTTTTTTAAGTATCTGCAACAGTTCAGATATATGACACTATTTTTAATAACACCTCCTATGAGTAAGACAAATGGTCGAGCCGCGTTTTATATTTCACCCAATGTCAAATAAAGGAAATATCAATTCCTCTGACAAAAAATATTAAAATTATTACATTTGGGAAAAGCTTGCAACCGGAACACATTGAGCTGTTCACACCGACAGCTTCGAAAAAAATTAATAATATAGATTCGAACTGAGTGAAAATTTAAATCTCGGTTGACAAATATGAAACCAGCGAACGAGAACGTGAAATTCATTATTTTGTTTTTAATAGATATAATTCCAGAAGACTTGAGCGAGTTTTGAAAGCATTGGAGATTGGTTCGGATTCGATATTAACGTTGGTACATTTGATCGCTGGGGACAACAAAAATGTGTGGCCTGGAACGACTTTTTGAGCTCGGGGGTCAGCTAGCCGGTGTATAAAACGTCCATCACAACGTTTCGATTTACCGGACGAACGACACGGGTGATATATTTCACGCGGGAAGGATTAGTGACCCTCATTCTTAAAAATCGTTCGACCGAACATCTGCCCCACTTTTTCAATTGGTCCACGAATTGAATTTTATATAAAACATGTACATTAAGAAGCTACGGCTCTGTTATTTTCACAAAATTAATTCGCGACCTTTTTTGTAATAGTAGTATCAGAAACCGCTTTTAAAACCAGTAGTAGTAAGGGGTACAAGCTAATATAGTGAATAGTGAATAGAGCGTAGATTTTAAGCATTTTTCTAATTGGTAGTACTGCAAGCAGAATAAATTTTCTTTGAGATTGCAACGTTTCACGAAAATGTTAGCGTTTGACACATTTTTGTTTTGCGTTTATTTACAGATTTAAGCTTATTTATGTTTATTAGTGCTTATTTGAAGTTTATTGTGCTATCGTTCCATTTTTACATAATTTTAATCCTCATTTTTTTGTATATATATATATATTTGTATTTCGTATTTGTTAAACACACACGTCGACAAATTTTACTTTTTATAATAAAATAATTATATTTTATTTGTCAGGGATCCCTATTCTACTTGTACATGTACACAAGAGATGGCACACATCGTATTAAAGTAATACATCTAAAACAGGAAAACCTCATAATGATTGGTTAGTTTATAGTTATGCTGTAAATTTTTCATTATTGCAATGATTACATCTGATAAATAAATTATTGATTATACGATTGATTATTATTATTTTCACTTTTTTGTGCTTCTTTCTTCATTTTCGGTGCTTTTTATAAATGCTTATAATTTAATATAATTTGCTCTAATAATGTATGTAGCGGAGTCATGCAAGACCAAAAAAAAAAAAACTTTTGGTAATATTAATGATTTAAAATAAACAAGAAAGTTTTGTGTTTCCAATTTGAATATATTTGACTCTGGTATTTCACACCATTTTACAAGTTCATTGACAGTCTGTATATGAATATTTGACCTGAGAAACACAACATATTCGGTGCTTTATTATTCCATACTGATAATGCACAATGCGCATCGCATCTCGTCCATCGGGATATTGTCACATAATCATATTTAACTTTTTGTGATATTTCCTGTCATGCTGGGTATATAATTTATTGTTATTTTTGCAGCTTTGTCAATGATATATTTTTAATATGCTAATTTTTGGTAGTATGGTAATCCCAGTATTATCACTGGGATTAATTTGAACGAATTGTTTTGTTGTTTCAGCGATAGATATTAGATTAATAAAACTAGATCAGCAAGGTAAAATGTTTTTAAATTGTAAAATGGTGACAAGTGGAAATAAAAAATGATATGTTTTCATTGGTTGTCTGTCACTAGTATTTTCAATTTGTATTTTTTTAACCATCCATAGCTCGTCTAATTATAACAATATATTTCAATAGTAGTCGCTTGTAATTTTCAAGAAACAATATGGAAACATAATTTTATTATTACAAGGTCTGTTCAGAAAATAACCGAACATTTCGAATTACGCGCCAATGGAGATATTTAGTGATACGCGGTTGGCAGCATTGCATTGCGAATAACCTCCTTGTAACCACATGTTCTTGGATTGTTGATATCTCTTTAAGTTTTTGTGATATTGTTATTTGAGTGCAACGTGTTTAAGTGTTTTTAGCGATTTTTGAAATATGCAATTATATGGAGCAACAATGCAACGTAAAATTTTGCGTGAAACTTTAACAGAAACGTTTCAATTTTTGAAACAAGCTTACAGAGATGATCCTCTGTGTCGTACGCAATGTTACAAATGGTTTTCACGATTTAAAAATGGTCGTCAATCAATTGAAAATTATCCTCGACCAGGAAGGCCTTCGACTTTAACTGATGACTCCCACGTTCAGAAAATCAACGATCTAGTACGCGCAAATCGCTGATTGACTGTCAGAGAAATTTCAGAGGTTAGAATCTCAATTAGGTCATGCCAAGAAATTTTAACTAAAAAAATGGACATGCATCCAGTTGCCGTAAAATTTGTTCGTCGTATGATGACCGAACAACAGAAAGAAAATCGGGTGGAGGTTTGTCGACAATTCCTTGAATAAGCCAATGACGATGAAATATTCATGCAAAGTATCATAATGAGAGACGAACTAAAATCAGTTCTGAAAGGACGCCGTTTTCAAACTATTGATGACATCAAAGCAAAATTGTCACCAGACCTTTAAGGCTATTTCAAATGAAGCTATCCAGGACTGCTTCACGAAATGGAAACTCCGCTGCGAAAAGTGTGTGAATAGGGGAGGGGCATACTTTGCAGGGAACAAGAACCAATAATCTATAAAATTTATAACAAAGTATAAAATAATAAAGTTCGATTATTTCCTGAACAGACCTCGTATAGCTACGAGTATTACAAAATGGGTCAAGGAAAGTAATGAAAATATAAAGCTGATGATAAATTAAGAACTAGATATAGTAACCAGAATAGAACAAAAGCAACTGGGCTTGTACAAGCATATCATAAGGATGAATCAGAACAGCCTAGTAACAAAATAGTAGAAACAAAAAAGGAGACGAATAAACTAGGAAAATATGGGATGAAAGAATAACAAAACTTGATATACAAAGAAAGAGGTAAGAGGTTTATTTTATTTTTCAAATTTACATTATAAAAGAATATGAAAATTATTCATTTAGTTCATAACTCTTGTCTTTGTTTTTGTTTAGGGTGCATGTAATTATGATCACAGTTCAAAATATCGTAAACTAGCCAATATGACAATTGTAAATAATCGCGTGAAAACTATATATCTCTGTTTAATATATAAAATTCTGAAAACTGATACTCCTCACTATCTATTTGATAAATTTAAACAGAAATAATATACCAGTACCAGCTTATACAAAATCAAAATTAAAAGGTTGTTCTTCTTATTTGGCACCGTCATTGTATAACAGCATACCATGCGTTTTGAAAAATTTATCCCTGAGCATGTTTAAGACTCGTATCAAAAATATGTTTGCGTAGGTAACATCTGTATATTATACAAACAATTATTCTTATTTGGTTATTTGGCATATTATTTTACATTTTTGCGTATAAAGATTAATGGTTCATTTATTGCATAATTTATTTGCATTATTTTGTCATTGTGTAAATAAATAATTAGTTGGCATTATTGCATAACAATTTGTATGGTTAGGTGGTAGACCAGCCGATGGTTGAATATCGCCATTGGTGTCTCATTAATAAAGATTATTATTATAATTATTTTGGTTTGTAACATTTCATCCGAGTTAAAAAACTCCAAGAGACATTTGTATTGTTAAAGAAGTTGTATGTGGATCATTGCGCAAAGACGCTGGATATGCTAAGTTGTTTTTAAATGATACACAAAGAAAATAAATTGAGCGAACGTGGTAGAAACTTATGTATAAGCAATGTGCAGACAATTTTTTATATAAATAAAAAGGACAAAAGCTCAAGTTTTGTAGAAGTTACAGAACATTTGTTATGATAATTTGTTAAAAGTTTTGCATCGTTTAGTATTCTTACGAAAAGTTATTGGAAATTTAAAGTACAGAGCAGGAACGAATTTGCAGATTTGAAAGTTATAATTAAAAACAAAAAGGTAGAATCGATGTAAACGCTTGAAATGAATGTTTACCAAGAGAAAAATCTTCGTTTTCCTTGTCGCGTAATTATCGGAAAAGTATTAGTCCCCATCCCCAAATATAAATTCATTGAAGGTGGAAGTAGAAGCTGAAGCTGTTTTCACTGCGTATTAATATTTCAAGTAAAAAATTGATTGTGTAGGTAAAGCTTACAGGAAATTCCTATTTTGCACTGTAATCCTTTATACGTGCATTAATAGCAATTGGGTTTGTTCAGTGAAAAAATAAACAGAAACTGAAGAAAAAAGAATAATAGTACAGCTCGGTTTCAGACCGAGACAAAACTATGTGCATTAAATACGTGCCATCGGTGTTCACGGGAGAATCGATTTTTAAAATTGCACCGCAACCAAAACAAGCCGGCCCGGCTCCGGCTCGACATTACTGCGTACAGCCCAATGCTTTTCAAACATATCTATTTCCTTTTTTGCCTATATTTACTCTAGCTTCGGGGTAAATATTTTACCAAAACTAAAACACTGTAGTTAACATGTTCATTTCACCTCTGTTTGCGATTATCTAATATTGTTTGCTTTATTTTTTCTTCACATTACGCTTTGCTTTCCAATGAATAACAACTGTTAACCAAAATTATCACTCACCGCAAATAGAATCATTTTCGCTGAATTTCTACTACGCAATACTCTAATTTCGAATTGTTTGAACCATAGAAATAATCGCTATATTGAGATCCATAATAATAATAATACATACATACATAAAATCACGCGTGTCCCACTTAGTGGGTTCGCACAAATCCGATAACAATAAGAACAACAACATCATATAACAAATCCTTACTCTTAAACATATTAAAGTGACCGATAATAATAATAATCCCGAAGGGGTAGACTGACCTTCAGCAGTCTATTTGGGCTTAGTGACCCCGCGTACCCGAACTAAAAAAATGGCAGAACCAAGCGATAGTCATCTCCCATATGGGTGCGCAGCGTCTGCGAAGTGTGCCTCCCGTGGTGTGGATGTCCACCCCCAGCCTGTATGTCTCATGAGGTGACATCACCTGTGCATGGCCTCTGCCATATTTAGGGGCAGCAGCCTGGTTTCACCGCACCCATCAGGCTCTCTGTCCTTTCCACCTGGTTCCAGAGGCCTGCTCCAGTATGACCACGAAATTCCGGTGGGAGTGTTGTGTTGCCATTATGCCACCCACTGCCCAGCTCCTTGGTCTGGCTGCGACAGAGACGTGACTATGAAGGGGGGTCCAGGCTGGTTCCACCGCTCTATCTGATCCCTCTGTTCTCATCTCTCGCCATTCTCCACCAGGTTACTTGGTGCAAACCCGTACCAGGTGTGCAAAATCACTCCGACCGTCTGGGCACATCGTCCACGCCTAGCCTCTCCAACAATTGTTAAGAGGCAGGTTAATGGTACCCAGGATTCCTGAGGTAGTGAGAAACAAAAGAGTGAAAATAATAATAATAAATAATAATATATCATCACGGCATATTACACGTTGTTGGGTGTGCCAATCAGCTTTAGACACAGATATCGTAATGGTGATGATATATTCGTACCGTGCAGAAGTTTATCGGGCTCTCACGGCCATCCATTGCTGGCGTAGAGAATGCTCCACAGGAATAACTTTTGTGCGATTTATAATAATTTTTACTTTGGTTGACATTGAACTCGGGTCCCCAGGTTCACGACCAGAATAGTTCCATTAATATAAAAAATACTATTTTATAGTTCTCTATTGATGAATACTCGGATTTTGGTATGTGCGTTTATAATGAAATATTATTAGTTCAAAGTTAATGGTAATCGATTAAATTACCGTTCAAATTATCGGTTTATTTAAAATTATATATTATTTGAACCGTTGAAAATTAGAGTGGTGCAAATCTAATTTTTAATAAAACATTAGTTAGTAGCAAACGGTAGTATATTTTATTTTGAAATACTAAAACTAGTCCGTATTAACCAAAAAAATCACACAAGCATGTGAAGAGCCAGGGAGGAAAGGATGAATGTCCATTTTTTATCAAAATGAGATTATTGGTCCTACTTATAGATACAAGGTCCCCACCTTCAATGATATATTTAAAGTAAACATAAACGGTAAAACTCCTAAGCGTCAGGGTATAAAAAGATGAATATCCATTCGACAGCCATATGCGCCACCTTGGTCAGCTGATTTCGGTTCGATTAGGAGCGGTATCAGTGGCTAATTTTTAGCAACTGGTTAAAAATTTAACCAATTCACACGGGTGACTGATGTAGCGAAAAAGCTCAGACTGCAGTCATGAAACTGGTAAAGAATTTTTCAGTAAACATTTGGAATGTTCTATCAACTTTTCAGAATCAATTCAAAAACAACTTATATGCTAATTCAAAAACTTTCGAAACTGCCATGAAGAAGCTCAGCTTGCCTTGGATCATTATCCCATATCTAATTTTAATAAATATGTGAGTTAATGGAACTTCATCATTTTTGACTAGTAGATTCGCTAGTCAGACTGGTATCATTCTATTAGGTCCCATATAAGCTGAGACTCAACCCATCTGTGGGTATTATAATGTTAAGAAATTACCAATTTGAGTTTTGGATTAGCACTGAATACATTTTACATACCAAAAACATTACATGAGGTTTCAAACTTTAAAATTCGCGTACTGAAAAAACACATTTTGTGATATGTTTTCCCCATGACTCTTCATATTTATATCTACCATATTATTTGAAGAGTATTTTGTGTGACCTTGCCAACAATCATTTTATAGTATTATTCAATTCTTGTGTAGCTGTGAAGGCAACCTAGTTAATCTGTTAATTTGTTTCTAATCATGCATTATTATTTTTCGTCTAGATTAACATTGCCATCATGAACAGAAGTGCCCTGGAATTGAGATCAAACAATGACTATGCATGTTCAAAGATATTCCCGATGGCGTTCCATCAACTAATAATTTCGATTTCTGTCTTTGCTTTACGCTAATTATAAAGCTTATTAAGTCAGCTGTACTTGACTCAAATCCGACATCCAATAATTACTAATCAGAATATAGATTAATGGTATATATATATATATATATATATATATATATATATATATATATATATATATATATATATATATATATATATATATATATATATTGGTATGAATTGGCAGTTGTCAGTCCTGAATGTTAGTTTCTTAAAGTTTGAGTTTAATACTTTTGAATAAATTAATAATTTTTATTTATATATTTTTCTTCACCATTCTACTCTTCTAGTTGTAGTTAATAAAATTTAAAATTCACTTTTATAATATGATATTCAAGTACATATAAATATTGTTTCGCTTTACTTACATTAATAATTCATGGTAGAATTTTTCAAATTGCACCTTTGGATACAAACATTTAGATTTAATATAAAGTTAGGAAGAAAATGATCATTACCGTAGAGCTTTATGTGTTCTGATATACAATATTAAAAGTAGATAGTATGTTTTTGTTGTTGAATTGTTATACTTTACATGAAGGAAGAATAGTTTTTAGATATTAACTTTTAAATAATTTAAAATGCATTCAAGAAAGAATAAGTTTTTCAATATGTATTTTTATAGATAAATCATGGTATTTTCAACGAAAGGTATGGCAAACCTATATTTATTTTATTATTAATAAGCCATATTTCTTTAGTCAATATTGCTATAATTGTTAAAAATATTATACACAGATTCTATTCCTTTATGGCCTTTTGACTTTTAAATCGAATTTTATTATTAGATAAGTAGAACTTAAAATTTACATGTGCAATAGAATTAAACTTAAGGTGAACTTTAACTTTAAGTAAAAGTAGATCTTAAGATTAGATCGGCGCGAACGGCCATTAGTTACTAAAACTCAATCAGCCGTATTCATAGAAAATTTAAGCCAGACTAAACTTGAATCATCTCGGTACTAACTTTTCTACTTATTCATAGAGAATGTTTAACTTTAGTCTAGAACTAAGTCAGAACTAACTTCGGACTATATTTAGTCCTGCCTCTAAGTTTATCGATGGATTAACCTTACTCTTTTGGCACAAATGTCATCTGAAAGCAGAGTTTTGTGTTTATATCATGAAATACTGATCTAAATAAATGTAATTATTAATCATGCTGTTGATATGCCACATGTTCGAGATGCACTCGAATATCAACGAAAAAACCCAAAAGTATATTTGGATTATATAAATCCATTCGACAAGTATAATGAGAGAGAATTTAAACAAATTTATTGGGTAATAATTAAATTGTAGTAATCAAATGTTTACATATATATATATATATATATATATAAGATATTTTACAAATTTAACCTTTATTGGAAAATAATAGTAACAATCTACCCACAAATGCAAGTATGTACATATATATATATATATATATATATATATATATATATATATATATATATATATATATATATATATATATATATATATATATATATATATATATATATATATAGTACAATTAGATATTTCGCAAAAGAACATTATCAAAGCTAAGCCGATATATATGTAAAAATTCAGTGTAAACAAAAATATATCTCTTTGTAATAGGTACAAACAGTGCTGCTCCGTGGGTAAAAGGCGCACTTGTGCAGTTATATTTCAACGTGCCAAATTGCAAATTAACACACCTTTTAAATTTTAAGCTATATTTATAATTCTTCGAAAAATGCTAAATTAATATATTGATGAAATATCCTTTGTTAAATTCATTATTGTAATCAATATTATTATCTTATAAACAAAATCATTTGCTGTAATCAACAATTCTATAATTATAGCTTGCAACATAACAACGTCAGAAAATTATCCGTTTAGCAGGATATTTATTTTATTTTTTCATTAAATTCGTCGTCGGTTTCATTCTTGCAATTCATATTATTCTAATCAAAATATTCATTGTTGTAATCAACATCTTCACAATTATTATTATTTGAATATAACAATGCTAGAAAAATAACTGTTTGGTAGCAAAATTATTTTACTTAAATTTAATTAGAGATCTAATGCAAACAAAAAACAAAAAAATATTGTTCACTTCTATCACCTTACTGTGTAAGTTGTCTGACAATTTTTTCTTTACGAATAAGAGAAGTTTGCAAAAAAATAAATTATTATTTACTGTCATGAAAAAGGCGCCCCTCATGATCAGGCACCTTTGTGCGAGGCACCTATGTGCGAGGTACAACCTGCCCACCCGCACGGAGCGAACTTGGTTACAAATATGTATTTGTTTGCAGTACATTTACACAACTTTGAGAGTTAAATGTTACTGCGCGTGTTCAGTAAGAGAAATAGACCATGGCCAAGTTGAGCCAAGGTATTAACGACGTATTAGTAGTACGAACTTTGAATATGAATATCGAATGTTTAGTCCGTACTAACGTAGGATTACTTAGATCGCCTTTGATACAGGACTATCTTGTTTACTATGAATAGGGCTGAATATGTTCAAATTTTATAAACAATAATTAATTCAATTTTTAATAACAGACAAAATATCTTAACAATACCAATTTAACAAACATAGGGTGTAAACGTTTTCCTTTTTAAAAGTTTTGTATTTTAGCAACTAAAAAAAGTAAACTATGTTTTATTTATTATAAATCACCTTGTATGTTATGTAGAGGTGAAAACAAGTGCTCAATTTATGAAATATAATTCCTAAGTGATATAAACTTATTGGAATGTTGTATACATTTATTATTTTATGACAAATAATTGATTTTCATGTCACTAAGTGTAAATAAATATTATACAAATACATATTGACTGACGGAGTCGAATTCTTTTCCATTTTGTACATAAATAGTGTAGACACTATGAATTTACGAAATACTGAAAAGTATATATCATTAATATTCTTACGCAAAGCTAAGTAATCTGTTTATTTTCTAGTAGTAACTCCCACCCGTTTCTTTACAGAAGTAATTCAGATAAAATTTAAAAGTAAACAACTTTTTTGCAAATAAACTGTGAGAAATAAACACCTGAACAGGCAAATACATTTCTCAAATTTTAACATCAAACAAAATTGATAATGTAATTTTTATATAACGTTTTTGTTTTCGCACACAACAGTATGCAGATGAATGAACTTCAGAGATAACATACATGAACCGAATATGTAATATTGGATTAAAATAAATCATAAAAGTTAAATATAATTATCGAGTGTTTGAAAATTCGAAATAAAAACGGACAAGGGAATCTTTGAGATAATTATGCAAATGTGCGAACTTGACTGATTTAGGGATAAATATAATCGCGTAATAATCATTTTCTAATTGCGAAATAATCAATATGTAATCCACATGCTATCATTATACCCGTGTTATATATCCATTTTCCAATTCTTACATTTGAAATGAAATTAATACATAATTAATAATAAGCCATGTGTCATACAAATTAACTTTTTTGCAAAAAAACTGATATGGCTAGTAAAATACATAATAATTGAAGAGTTTTTTGGCAAAAACATAGTCCCAATATCAATATTGTAAATACGAGTTACATACTTAAAAAGTATGTTAGTCACAAAATATTTCATTTTAAAGTTTGACCGTTTCTATTAAAACGTTCTGTGAAAATATCTAATTATTATGTACTTGCTCATCAATTGTTATTTTTTTATTTCTTAATTTAAATAATTTTCTGACATTTAAACATGATCCTTACTTAAATTAAATTACAAAAATTTATAAAAGTAAGGAAGCTATATAAAGTTGTATTTTTTCACAAATTAAAAGAAATAAGTAAGGTTGTTTCTGCTGAGAGATCGTTAATTAAATCTGTAGTTTATAGCAAGGTCAACCAATGTCATGCAACTTTACGTGAGTAAGAAAATAGGGGTAGTTTTGGCCCAAATATGACTTTGAAAGATCAAAGCTTTTGCATAAGCATTTAACAAACTTTATTGTGCAAAATATATGCATTATTATTGTCTGATATTCCTTAATGAATTGCTATGTATACTGAAATATTCTTTCCCTGTTGTCCATGTTCGTCTGCAAGCTTTAAAAAATTTCTTGTCAAGTTGAATTTTAAATCAAAGACGATATTATACAAGCGAACAAAACAGAAAATCAGAAATTGCCGTTTCCTAAGCAAGTATTTTAGATTGTCATGGAAATATTCATATGGCGATTTAAAGTTTGCAGTAAATTTAGGAAGATAAGAGATTCAAGATACGTTCATGCATTTTTTTCTTTGATCTTTATTCCTTTTACCGTATTGTTTTATAATGAAAGCGACTCCAATAAAAGGGTTCTTACTTATTGAAAATAAGTATTCATATTTCGAAAGAATACACATGACAAATATGTAAAATAATATGTTTTATCTATGAACAACTACTTGTACAAATATAAAGATACATTCAATTTTTACTTCAACTGCAAATTAAGCAGTGTCTAAAGAGGTGATGAAGTGCCTTAATATTATTATTAAAAGAAGAAGTTACAGCTTTAGTTATTGTTTCCAGAACAATATTGAATAACTTTGGAACATAACATCCCATGGAATATAATGCTTCGTCTGATAAATAAAGTTAAATATTTGTGCTGGCTGCGAGTATTATGGAAATGATCTCGCAGTAATGGAGAGGATATTATAATAGGAAATAATTGAAAGTGATAACAATAAGCAAGATTTTGTTGATAAATACAGTATTATGAAATAACTAGAGCAGTAAGGTAATGATTTCCGCTGTTGCAGTCATACGCATTCAACAGTAACAGTAATGTCAAGTTATTCAGTAGATTGTGACTGTAATGCTGTATCGGTTAATCGCATCGTGTTCCATTTTATTGCACAAAAGCAAAATAATACAAAGATAGTCGTTACCATAAATTTTAATACCAGCAGAATAATAATGTACCGTTTTTAACGATACGGCAAACGTGTTTGCGAACAAATATTTATTAGTTTTTTAACCGCATATGTCGACTTAATGGTGTGGCGTTCGCAGATCATTTCAAAACGTACAAAACGAAAATAATAGATCCTAAGGGGAATGCACCGCAATGTCATACCGAATTGAGCAAATATCGTTGATGACATTTCCACGCTGCCGCGTTTCGTTGATGGGGTAGTTAGTTTAGAAAATGCTTTTCATAGACCACTATGAAATAGCCTTTATTATTTTACATTATTGAAGATTTTAATAATATTGATGATACACATACAGGGTGTTTGGCGTAAGTTCGGCACCACGAATATTTCGTTTATTTTGTGAGATACAAAAAAATGTTAATAAGAATAGTTAAACTAGACAAAGGGACTCATAAGATGATCATAACAATTTTTTTGTATCATTTCCGGTTTTAGCGGAAATGGGTACAACTTTAAATCTAGCATAATGAATCGGTATTTTTATATTTTTTTTCAGAATGTACATAAAATTTTCTTCACAATGATACCAAATTATCATAGTTTTACTTTTACCATTTCAAAATGGCAACCATCTATTCTCAAAATATGTATTAATAAAATTCCACCCATTTCCGCTAAAACTGGAAGTGATACAAAATTTCTGCTATGATCATCTTATGAGCCCCTTTGTCTAGTTTAACTTTGCTTGTTAACATTTTTTGTATCTCTCAAAATAAACGAAATATTCGTGGTGCCGGACTTACGCCAAACATCCTGTATATAATAACAAATAATAAATTCATGGTAACTTCCTTCATTTAGCTACTTTAATCAACCATCCAAAGATCGATCCCCGAGTCTGCAGGCTATTGTCCTCCTCTTTTAGTTCTTCACATGTTTGTAGCAATATCCCAGGTCTTTTGTACAGTTTGCACTTATTTCTGCATCTCCTCTTCAATATTCGTTCGATTTCTCTTTATTTTCAGATATATTCTTTACCCTTGCCTTCATTTTCTCTATTTTTCTTTTATTGTATCTTTAATAGTATAGAAATTATTTGAGGTAGCTCGTTTAGCTGTTACACCCTAGGAAAGTCAGTATTCTATATAACTTCTAGACACGAGACGAATCCGGTTCACAAATTAGCAAAAATATGAAGAAAGAAGAAGGAACATAAATAAATTGTAATCTGTATTGGTAAAATGAAAATTATCCCAAATAGTTTTGATTGAAGTAAATATTAAAAATATTCGCACAATAAATTTGTTACACAAATTAAAAAATAACAAGAAGGAAAGATCAAACTGCAACGCAGTATCAAAGATTAATAATATAGTACAATCGTTTGTGCAAACAAATGTTTATGGCTTTTTTAACCGCGTTTGCAGCCTTGATGGCATGGCGTTCTGCAGATCATTGGAAAATGTACAAAACAAAAATAATAGATCCTAAGGGGAATACACCGCATTGTCATACCGAATTGAGCAAATATCGCTGATGATATTTTCACATTGCAGTTTCCCGTCCAATTAATAATGCCGCTGATTGGTGCGCGCTTATGGCTCTATACTGACGGTTGTGGGTCCCTCTGGCCTGACAACAATGTCACTCGAACTGGAAGAGTAAAAGAGAGCAGTAGCAGTACATCGAAGCACGACCACGAGCATGAGCAAACCTCATTAAGCTCGGGAACGTATTTATAAATCGGTTACGTTCCCCGTTCAAACGTTCTTCGTTATTGTCCTATGGAATAAGTCCAATCGATGCAATGCAATGCGCCCTGTGCCCACCACATTTTCTCATTGCAATTACCTTTACAATTTCTAGATAACCTGAGACACACATTAGCCCACTTTGTTCTGGTTTTTACTGCCGTATTTCACTGCCAATTCACTGTAAGTCCAACTCGAACTACTACTAAATTCATGTAATACTTTCAATGCCTTTTCAATTACCCTACTAATTTTCTCTATAAATAACAACCATTTATACTACGTAATTAGCTTCCTAATAAAATCTATTTCATAAAGAAAGGAGACCACTTTTAGTCATTACTAGTTTTTAATTAACATCAGCGGTATTCAATACGGATGGATATTTCTTTAATAAAAAACTAATATGACAACCAATGTAAATTTTTGCTGTGCTCCAAAAATTATAAGCGATTTGACGTGATACGGGGACTGTTCTGACCTAGAATAACTAAAGCTTTTACGAAGCTTTCGAAGGTCAAGTTCCAAAACTCATATTACCTTCGAAAATGCTTATAGCTCTTGACATCTACGAATTAATTGAAGAATTTAATTAATAATTTTATTGCAATAATAATCAATGGAGATATATCATTAAAATGATGTAAGGCTGACTTGTGCACTATTCTTGATTAAAAATGCCACTAATTCTGTGATTTAAATGTCTATAGCACATTAAGAATAGTGCACAGTGTCAAGGTATTTAATTAATATAAAATGCACAAAAGTAAATCATCAACATATTAGCAAAACAATATTAATGAAATTTACAGACTATAACTGTAGTGGTATTTGTGGTCTTGATCCTAGTGAATAAGCTATTGGATAAAATCTATCTCATTCCGAAAATGGTTTGTAATTAATATCTATTCATAATAATTCCTGTAATACAGAATATATAAGCTCTACAACGCACCAAAGGGAAAAGAAGGATAATGTTGAGTGTATTTGTGGAAACTAGAATTATATGAGTGAGAATAAAGCTCAGGACGAAATTTGAGTCAGATTGTTCGACGCATGAAATCAGTCGTCCAAACCATTGATTCGATTTGCCTAATTCGAATTCACGCTCAATTGCGTATATAGTTATACATATATACATTAAACATTCATTCATCCCAAAATATATGTTTCATGGCTTTTGTTTTTATTAGAAATATTCAGTTTAATGGAAAATATTTACAAATTCTTATCAACGACAAACTTCGATATTATTTTAAGTACTTAGAAATGAACAATATTGTTCAGGCAAGAAGACTGGTCCAGATACTTAACCATAAGCCAGATCATTTAACCAAAATTTAAGTATATACTAATTTAACTAATTAATATTAACGATAATTATAATTTTAATTAAATGTTAATTTGTATTTAAACTGTTGGTTAAAATAATTGTCACAAAAAATTGACACGTGTAATGCTACCGAAGCTATATTTAACTGACAGTTAAATTAACTGTTTAACCAGAGGTCTAAGGCCCGATCCTATCACTTCTAGTTAAAGTGACTGTTTATTAACCATTAGTTAAGAATTAAACTGAGGGTTAGAAGTGATGTGAACAACAGTTTTAATTTATTAGTTCTAACCAAAGGTTTTAAGAACAATTTTGCTACATAAGTGTCGGTTATCACTATCTATCGCTTTAAATAGAATGATATATGTATGTATTTATTAAAGAAAATATGGAAACATGTATAGCTTTATGAAAAAGAAGCTGAATATATATTTCCAGGAAGGAATTATAAAGCTTCCAAATATAAAAATAATTTTGTTGGAAAATGTTATTTGATAAAAAATCCAGATTAAATTTGAATGATCCTTATATCTTTTACATTTCTTTATCTTTGACTTTAGTTACTTTTTTCACGTTAATATTTGTTTACTTTTCTTTAATATTAATGCATTCAAATTTCAGAATTTTTCAGCGAATTATTAATATTTAATTTATGCATATTTAAAAAGCTTATAAAAATAATAAATGTTTAATTTCACAGCGAGTTCCCGGAATTTTTAATTGCTCTAATATTATGCTTAAAAATTAAAATGATGTATTCCACACTACTACTAATGTCTTAAAGACAATACATTCCTAATATTTAAACAATACAAACATTTGAATATAAAATTAGTCCATTATTAAATCCATTGTTCTAGTTTCAGCTATGGAGTCGATTTACATAGTATTAATCTGCAGACCTGTGTTCAACGAAAAGTTATTGACGGTGAAGTGTTTGTGTACATTCAATAATTACGTATTAAAGATTGATGCGTGCTTTTACTATTGTTAAGCAACCATACCATTATGATATCTGCATTGAAACCAGAGATTAGATCTGAAGTAAAATTATAATCGGTAACTGTTCAGTCTTGTTTAAGTAAATTTTGTGTTAAATTCAACAGGCTTTCATCCTAGTTTAAACAGAAATAAATACTTCCCCTTTAAAGTACTCATATATCTCAATTTTAGAATCTGGTAGAAGTAGAAATGTAAGATGATTCTCCGTAAATATTAAAATGAGAAAATGAGGGTGTAAATAAATATGGAGAAAGTCACAGAAATATCAGGAAGTCAAACATCATAAGCTTGTTTTCAGACCAAAAAAATATAAATGTTTAACTTAGCAGGGAATGCGTACACTTGTTTAAAAGTAGATGAATATTTACCCAAATTTTAATTAAACTTTTTTGGCGGAAAATTAAATAAATTTTTAAATTATTTATTTGTGTAACTAGAAGTAAATTTACACAAGTTTAAATGAATTTTTAGTGTATGTGCGCATGGCTGAACCAAACTTAATAATGATTGATATGGCGTATAAAATTTATAATTGTAAATACATATTTTAATAAAAACCAATAAATGGAGATTAATTTCCAATTTATGAAACCAACACGTGAAATTAATATTTCGCATTATCGGATTATTAATTTTTAATTTGTCACCAAATATGTAAAATTGAACCCCCAATGAAATTTGAAAAGTTAAAATTCATACATTTGTCGATGGACGGATACGGGTGTGTTTTTGCAAAACTCGCAACTAAATTATCGGGAAAAAGTTTCTAGTGTCAAACCATGGCGTCAGGAAGCGATACATTAATTTTCACTGTCGTGGTTTTGAAGTATCGTAATTTTTTAATAACACCAAGGGAATCCAGTTGGAATTGGGTCGCGCTTTAGCAGGCTTGCGTAAAAATTCATTTGAAATAAATTAAGAAACAATATCAATTTAACCTCAAAATCTATAAATCAATAATTCCCTCGCTATGTAATTAATGTAATTAATGATGGAATATCAACGGGTTGCTCCAGCTCAACGCTCTCCTCGTTTATTAACCCAAACGTCTGAGTTCAGACCTTCTCTCTTAGTTATTTACAAAAAACTTCAACTAATTACCATCCAGACGGAGTTTGACAGAAATATGCTTTATTTTTTTATTTCGCTTACAAATTGTAAAAGTAAGTCTACACACACATTGTTAGTCATCAATCATGAAACACAACTAGAATAGTAATGAAATTTTGAAAGAAAATGATTTATTTTTCAATGATGATTTTGTTCTTTGATATTTTTTTTGACTTTTCCATAAGTATTCCAAATATGACTGGTTAATAAATTCAGGTGTTACTCTAGGAAACCCCGGGTATTACCAGATTACCAGGTAATTGGAGAAATGTGGGTATTACCTTTGAATATATAATACCTACTATTATTATATATTCAAAGGTATTACTAAAGAAAAACTGGGTATTACAAAAGACATTAATTAAAAAATAAACACTTTATTGAAGCAATTTGAGGAAAATGTTTAGAATTAGTAATTGTAACCATACATAATTTAATAAAAAATAAAAAATGAGATGAACTCAAGACAACAACAGTGAACATAGCTGCATGTCATTACCATACATTTAAATTGACAGCAATGTATTATCGCGCTTTTTTTTTAAACTGAACTTAGGGAGTTGTGGAAGTCATCATACTTCAAAATGATGTATACAATTGAAGACAAAGTACAAATCATAACATGGTATAAGTTTAATATAAGTTTAAGACAAGTGTTCCATTTATTTTCTATTACTTTTAATAAGCGATCCAGCAACTATTAGAAAAATCTATAATAATTATAGAATTACAGGATGCGTCAATGGTCAGCATTATAAGAAAATCAGAACAAAATAAATAATAATAAAAAACATTAATGTATACAGTTAAATGAAAATGAAAATACTCTTTCAATAAAAAAATTCTGAAGTTGATAGTTGACACTTTGATGACTTTGACAACTCCCTATATGCAGTTAAAAAAAATGCAAAAAGACATTGCTGTCACACATTTTAAAGGTAAGTATGGGAATGATATACGCCCATGTTCACAGATAAAAAACTCCCGGTATAAAGAATAGTCTAGAATAGTACTTGATTCATAAATATTTCCTATAATAAAGGGTTTTCCAATAAGAGGTGTTATTTTGATATTCAAAGAAAAATGCCATTTTTTAATATAAATGATCGGATGTTTATTTCATTATAAAGAGGAAGGTATGCCGTTAATAGTGGAAAATAACATCAGGCAAATGACCACCACGACAACGCTGACAGGACAATATCCTTTTCATGAAATTTTCCATAACCAAATCGCAAAGTGGCTGTCCTATGTCCTTGATAGCCTCACGAATTCCATCTTTGAGGTCTTGAGTCGACGCTGGGCAGTTGGCGTAGACCTTCTCTTGGGTTTTCTGAGCCCCAGATGCGACAATTTTGTTTGTTGACGAAGCCACCGAGGTGGAAATGGGCCTCATCACTCAAGATGATTTTTCGATGGAAATCCGGATCATTTTCATGCATTTCAACGACCCAATCAGCAAAGACACGACGTTGTTGATGATCGGCCGGCTTGAGTTCTTGTGTTAACTTGACTTTATAAGCCTTAAGACCCAAATCTTTATGCAAAATACGGTCTAATGACGTTTGTGGAATGCCTAATTCCAAAGAACGACGAGGAATGGACAAACCTGGGTTTTTTTCAACACTTTCGGCTACAGCAGCAATATTCTCGGCTGTTCTTGAGCGACGTGCACGGGTTTTATTCTTCACATCACTAACTTGTCCCAATAGCTCGAATTTTTCCACCAATTTCTGTATTGCGGTCCGACAAGGTGCTTCACGACGACCCAAAAATTGTCGAGTTTTACGTACCGTCTCTGCCAAATTTTCACCATTTTTATAGTGAATTTTAATAATTTCAATGCGTTGTTGAAGCGTGTATCGTTCCATTTTTATTAATGGCGTAGTTTCTACTTGTCAAATGTCAAAAAATGACAGCTTCAAAAGCGACATCTACCGAAATAGCGGGCTATTCAAAATAACACCTCTTATTGGAAAACCCTTTATATAAACCTGATGACTGTCAATGTATATACTGAGTCGAGTGTATATAGCGATTTTGTAAAAGTTTATTTTGCATTGCATACAGTGTATAAATTTGCGGATATTGATATAAATATATGAGCAATTGTGCCAATATTTATATACTATTATGACAGACATTTATCGTATTACAATACATTGTTTTTGAAACATGTTTAATTAATTTTTGATATAATGTTATGAATTATTAATCGACGATAATTAGGTGACTGCTGGCAGAATGATGCTGATCATAATTTCATTTCGCACACGATGTACATGGGGTAATCTACATATTATTATTATTATTATTATTGTACCGTACATTATTTATTTACATTTTTTTCTCATATACGAAATTTCAATGCGTATTATTAAATCCAATGGATAATTTGCATTCATTATTATATAAAACGCGATAAATGAGTATTTTCATTCATTATTAAAATTTCGAAAACTGATTATTTCGTAAGCTCATTATGTATAAATAATGAACCTTTAGTTATATTTTTTTATTTATAGTGCATAATTCAAATTCGGTGTATAAATACAAACTACGAATAATGGTAGCAGCAACCTCAATAAAGTTTTGCATTAATTCCTTCTTGGAGCAAGTAAAATTTCATGTCAGGTACAAAGTCGTGTTTTTGACTGGTATCTTATACAAAGTACATATAGAGGTCAGTGAAGTTTGCTTTTGAAAATTTGAAGTTCCGCTTATGTTAATTCTTGTCGAGTAAAACTGGGCCTAGCAAAACTGCCGCTGTAAAGCAGCTTTGTCACGAAACTCGCTTAAAACCCGGATCAAAGATATTTCAAGCATGCTCTCAAACTGAATACATCAACTAGATAATTTGAATAATAAGAAAAAATTATCACAGCTAATAAATAGCATAAAATTCAACGCCTAATTTTCTATTCTACGGAAGGCAATATTTCATAAGAATCAGTGCTTGCAGAATTCTATTTTTTATATTTATAAAAATAGAAGTACGACGTACTTAACTTTTAGCGAACTTCAATTTGAACACATCAACGGAGACATGCATTTTCAATTTTAATTTTAACAAGACAACAAAATAATAATGTGGTGCTGCAATTCTGAAATTCGAATTAGTACCTTCTACAGTATTAGTAAATATGTTTTTCTGTTGAAATATCTGTACATATAAAACAGAAAGAATTTAAATGTATACTGTTTGAATTGGCGCCAAATTACACTGCTTGTAACGTCCAAGAAATACTTGCCAATAACAGAACTGGAAAGATGAAAATTTAAATATTTCTTATTTAATTATAGAAATATTTATGCTTACAGTAAAATGATCTTCACAGAATGAAACTTCGATTATATAAATGGTTTTATGTTTACTTAAGATAACTATTTCATACTCCTTTCTTCGTTTTGAGGCACTACTAAAACTATTTTTTTACTGTTATTATTTCTATTTGGGCACACTAGTACAAAACTGTTCTTTATAACCATGTTTGAGTCTTTATAAAATATAAAAATCAGTAATATGTATAGAACTAGTAGCTAGTATATAATTGACAGTTGTCACGACTGTCACTCATTAAAATATAAGCCACTCCCTCATTGGTGAGTAGTTTTCTGACGTCGTCAGTCGACAGCAAAGGCGGTAATTTAAATGCCGTATTTTCGGAGAGAATTTTCTCATAAATAAAGAGTAATATGAAAGAAAATACAATATACGGATTGTAGCGCCAAAATTCAAAACTGTTTGTTACCCCTAGTCCCGATAGGAGGCAGCACCTGCTTATTTATTTATTTATTTATTTATTTATTTATTTAGTTATTTATTTATTTATTTATTTATTTATTTATTTATTTAGTTATTTATTTATTTATTTATTTATTTATTTATTTATTTATTTATTTATTTATTTATTTATTTATTTATTTATTTATTTATTTATTTATTTATTTATTTATTTATTTATTTATTTATTTATTTATTTATTTATTTATTTATTTATTTATTTATTTATTTATTTATTTATTTATTTATTTATTTATTTATTTATTTATTTATTTATTTATTTATTTATTTATTTATTTATTTATTTATTTATTTATTTATTTATTTATTTATTTATTTATTTATTTATTTATTTATTTATTTATTTATTTATTTATTTATTTATTTATTTATTTATTTATTTATTTATTTATTTATTTATTTATTTATTTATTTATTTATTTATTTATTTATTTATTTATTTATTTATTTTGAGTAACTATCACCGTTAAATTAAAAAGCTTGAATGATGCTGCGAACACATCACTCAAGTCTCTCAACTATGCAAGGTTTACAATAATTATTTTAAGTATTGCATCGATTAGTTTGGCATACTTTCCGTAAATTCATAATACAGTTTCGTCCACAAAATTTCATAGCCGTAGTATTTTGCTAAGAATTAGGTATAAGTATACGATTCGAACCCTAATTGTTCCGATCCAAGAATGACATGCAAAACCAATACTAACGAAGCCTGTCATTATAGCAGTTTACTTATTAAATTATTACTTGAGCATTTAAATTCCCTGTTCTATTTTCATATTTTAATAAAGTTAATCGCTTCGAACAAAAACTCCCGTGAAAAACAAAGATACGATGTATAATTTATTAGATATTGACAGAGTGATTAAGATTGTACATATTTATAAAAGACAAAGAGGTTTTCGTAATAAAAACTTTGAGGTTAATTGGGTATTGTGAATTTTGCACCATTCAACATTTCATTTGTAAGAAATCACTAAAAAATTGTTGCGTGACGCCTGAAGAAAGAAATACTGTCATTTTGTCTGCGTCACTAGATATATGAAAGCTTAGAGTAATTTTGAACAACTAATATTGATCTAGGGACACAGAACTAACATCAATGATATTAAAAATATCCTCGTCATAATAGCGAATCCATTAACTGCTTTAGTGAGCCGGGGAAAATATTATACATTATATAGGAATATAGTGTTGCTTCGAATGATGTATTATCATATAATTGTCTCTAAATGCCATTTACCCATTAGGCGCCGTTGATGCGAAAACGCAACACTATATAATTATTATTTTTTAATTGTTTAATATTCTTTCTAGAAATTTGTTTATATAGATTTTATTAAGAAGAGAATAGAGATGTTAATTTATATTTTTTATTAAAAAAATGCTATTTTAGATTTTACAAATTTTTGAAATTAGCTAATTTCAGAGAATCCGACACGTTTGCATACTTTTTTAAATAAAATGATATGCTTTTTCTTAAAAAGAGTTTATTTATAAAAATATAAGTCTAGATATCTATATATTAAACAAAATATGTATATGTATTTAAATAATAGTTACATTTGTCAAAACTTATTGTTGCGTTTCCTCATCAACAGCGGAATCTGTTAGTATAAGTAAAATAAGATTTTACGTACCATATGTTTATTAGCAAATAGATGCCAGAATAACTAAACATCTTTAATTACAATACAAAAATATTAAAATGTACTTATTAAATGTGATTAAAACTTTTAAAACAGACATAATATAACATTTTTGATACATATATTTTGTTTGGCTATCAAATTTTCTGCATATTCTCCTTCATTTTTCGGCGTGGAGGATTATAATGTGATCAGCAGAGTTTGTTCTCATGTCGTTTACAAGTTTCAAGTTTGTTGGTGGGCTTCGAATTTTGTAACTGAACATGTTCAGTTTTTATCAGTGCCATTGTGTGAAGATGAACAGAAATTAGATCCAATTTACAAAGGACCGGTCAACTAAATTGGAACTTGCAGACTAAATAAAAACAGACTCTGTTGCTCAAATTATATTCCGCCACCTCGAAGAATTAAGAAAAAAGTGCAGAAAATGTGGAGAGTGCACATTATTTGTATTTTGTATTTACAAATCAGTGAACAACAGTCATAATCATCATCATCATCATCATCATCATCAGCATCAGGATTACTTAATTATTAATTGTTATTTCTCGATGTTAAGTAGAAATATATATTTCCTTTTGATTTCGATTCTAACAACGCGTTTTATTTGTAAAAGGGAATATTGATTTCTTGTAACTCTGTTAAACATAGAATATTGTTGTTAAAGCCAACACGTTTCTAGATACGTATTTACAAAGCTGCTAAATATTTCACATGGTGACGAAGGAGATTTGAAAAAGATAACGCCTTCTCTCTTAAACCTTTATAAATATATTGTTTTTTTTTTGTATATCGCAATATGAATATAGAAATAATTATTAGCTGTTTGCATTCGATTGTCGGTATATTTCTCAAAAATTGATGAGTAGTGCATTTTATTGTTATTATATTTAATATTTTTAATATCTTAACAAAAACTGCGAATAAAGCGTGGTGAAAAGTTCAAATAAAGAAGGATTACAGATCATTGAAATCATCCTTCGGATGAGTTGCCACTGAGCAAATAAGTCGACACCGTCTTTTGCCTGGTTCGTATCTTGAGGAAGGTGTAAGGTGGAAGGTGTTCTCTTCCGGTTGACGCGTAGACCTTTAAAAAGCGATTCCGGTAGTCCGGATGTGCCATCAAACGGAGACTGATTAACATGGAGAATAACACATCATTCAGGAAATTTGATAAAATCAAAGGTTATTAAGATAACGTTGTTCTAACATTGAAAACTTTTTCTTTGTATATGTGGGCTCTACTGTGCCCTGTGTTTCAAATTGATTATACCTAGTGTTAATTATGACAGTAGTTTGATTTATTACCTGACATGATAAGGTAATATGCTTTATTAATATTATTCAAGGGTAAAAAATAGGTTCCGTAAAATAAACGTTCGTAAATGTAAATAAAATTTTATGTGTCGCTATATTTTTATTCATTATCATATATATTCTAAATGTAAGTCGCGTGTTATTACCTGCTTCTGAGAACTCCAGGTATTACTGATGAAATTCTTGAGGTATTGCCAAGTTTCATTTTATAATAAATGTTGGTATTACAAACGTTATACTAAACGTATAGTATTTATTAAAAAATATATTAAATCTTATTAGATGAAGATTCTGGCAAATAATATTGGACAGGAAAGGATCCACATACAGTTGGTAAATCGAAATAGAATATTGGAATGTAGTAATATTTCATTTTTACATTAAATGATAAAAATGATCGGTATTAAATTCAATTACATACTAAGAATAGGTAAATAGCAAGAAATTTGATATTAAATACTGGTTGTCTACTTTTTTTATGAGCCATATGAAATACAATGATTGATTTTAAAACAAAAATGTAAAAACAAATAATGGTCATAAAATAAAAACTGCATCTAATAAGTCCAAAACTATTAATAATATATATATATATATATATATATATATATATATATATATATATATATATATATATATACAGGGTGAGTCACCGAAATCGCCGTCTTCGATATCTCTCTTGTCGTTAGAAATACAGCATAAGTTTATTAACAGAATTTATTCGACTACTCAAGGAGCATAACGTAAAATTATTTTCACATATACAGGGTGCTGCATTACGGCTCGGCGAGAAATGTTTATCTTTTTTTAAATAGAACACCCTATATATTTTTATATATTTTGAATTGTATTTTATTCACCTATACGAACATATGAATTTTGTTTTAGTTTTCCACGGCGTTGCCAAGTTATTCCGTTTTTTCTTTAAAAAAGACCGAATACACGCATTGATTTATAAAGGCTTACTGAAGTTATTTTAATAGTAAGAATTAAGAATTTTCTTTTCAGTATAACTCTAAATATACTCTATGTTCTGACATATTTTTTTTTAAATGTAATTATACAGGCTGTTCAATAAAGCGAATCAAATCTGCTCAATTTCAAATGACCATAACTCGTCATTTTCAAATGGAACACCCTATATTTTATTATTCAGTTGTGTGTATTTTTGTATTATCTTCATATGTTATTAAGGGTATCCTATGCCTAAAACCAATAATTTCGGAGATTTTCACCATTTTTCTCAAAATTTATATATTCACTTAAAAATTAAATCTAGTATGCCATTGATATTGTCTTTTGAATAAGAAACAATTTCAGTAATGACTGTAGTTTCATTAGCCAGGTTATTATTAATAACAGTGGGATTAAGTAAATTAATTTATTAATATGAGTCTCTCGCAAGAAGAACTTACGAATATGGTGTACGCACTTGCAAAAGCGGAAAGAAACCCACTTTTTTCGTACTGAGCATGACCAGTTCTTTCAAACCTTTCCCTTAGTTTATCAAAAGAACGCGGATTTGGATGTCGTCTTCCCGGAAACCGTTGTGCATAAATTCTTGATGCCAAAAGAGGGTTTGTTGCCGCTTCTTCAAGTGCGTACACCATATTCGTAAGTTCTTCTTGCGCACTCTCCACGCCAGCATTGAGTGCCCGTGAGGTGACGCCTGGCCTGACCAGCATACACTATATTCGTAAGTTTTTCTTGCGAGAGACTCATATTAATAAATTAATTTACTTAATCCCTCTGTTATTAATAATAACCTGGCTAATGAAAATACTATCATTACTACAATTGTTTCTTATTCAAAAAACAATATCAATGCTATACTAGATTTAATTTTTAGTTAAATATATAAATTTAGAGAAAAATGGTGAAAATCTCCGAAATTATTGGTTTTAGGCATAGGATACCCTTAATAACATATGAAGATAATACAAAAATACACACAACTGAATAATAAAATATAGGGTGTTCCATTTGAAAATGACGAGTTATGGTCATTTGAAATTGAGCAGATTTGATTCGCTTTATTGAACAGCCTGTATAATTACATTTAAAAAAAAATATGTCAGAACATAGAGTACATTTAGAGTTATACTGAAAAGAAAATTCTTAATTCTTACTATTAAAATAACTTCAGTAAGCCTTTATAAATCGATGCGTGTATTCGGTCTTTTTTAAAGAAAAAACGGAATAACTTGGCAACGCCGTGGAAAACTAAAACAAAATTCATATGTTCGTATAGGTGAATAAAATACAATTCAAAATATATAAAAATATATAGGGTCTTCCATTTAAAAAAAGATAAACAATTCTCGCCGAGCCGTAATGCAGCACCCTGTATATGTGAAAATAATTTTACGTTATGCTCCTTGAGTAGTCGAATAAATTCTGTTAATAAACTTATGCTGTATTTCTAACGACAAGGGAGATATCGAAGACGGCGATTTCGGTGACTCACCCTGTATATATATATATATATATATATATATATATATATATATATATATATATATATATATATATATATATATATATAATATTTAAATTACACTTAGCACGTTTCATAAGATTTCAGTCCCTCAATCAACCTCTCGTTCATTTATCAGAGACTGGCCTACTCAACCAGAACCACAGACGTGTTTCGCTCTTATTGGAGCTCGTTAGTATGGTGCACTGAAGTCTCTAGAATGCACTGAGAAGGTCGAGCGGACGGATGATAAATATCCCCAAAGATACTGCTGGCCAAGCTCGCGGTTTTCTTAATAGATGGCTCTGCATGTGGTTAGTTACCTCTGCAGGCTTTATATCTTTGTGGTATGTTTATTATCCGTCCGCTCAACCTTCTCAGTGCCTCCTAGACGCTTCAGTGCACCACACTGATGAGATCCAATAAGAGCAAAACGCGTCTGTGGTTCTGGTTGAGCGTGCCAGTCTCTGATAAATGACCGAGAGGTTGAGTCAGAGACTGAAATCTTGTGAAACGTGGTAAGTGTAAATTAAATATTATATTTAAATATTATTATTAGAACCGTTTCACCAAGTATCGCAATAATTGTACTTTGTACAGTTTTATTTTTTATCCAAAACTATTGTTTATATGCGTTTGTTTGCCACAAAGTGCCATTGAACAATAGCACAAAATGTTAGTTAACTATTTCGGTTTGGCAGACGACATCTGTCATACAGTTTTAATAATGATTGATATCATTCAATTATTTACCGGTAATCATGGATACATTTACCACCGTAGTAAAAGCCCAGTGGAATAATATTAACAATTAAATATCAATTAATAAACTTTTATCTACCAAAGTCAAACAATACAACTATTTGAATTGTATGTTTTGTCTTGCGCGGAACTCTGTAAAAAATTTAAAGACTGTTATTTTTTTACATTTATCTCATGACAGCTATAAATTTAGGCTTATTTTGCTCTAAAATTAATTGGGCAGAAATTGCAGCCATATGAAAATTCTATCATTGTATTTCCTACGGTTCATAAAAAAGAAGACACTCGATTTATCATTTACATAGTCCTTTTAAGGACTTTTTAAATTTTAAATGTTTATATCCTTTTATCAGGTTAAATATTTAATTGTGCTTTATAATTTAGCTTCAATTCTTTTAAATTCTATTGAGAACATTGACTAGTTTAAATTATTAATTTGATTTATATATTATTAAATTTAATTAATTCAACAGTATTATATAATTTGCTTCACTTTTTGTAATTTTTCGGATTGAAATTGTAGAAAATGTACATTTTTTATAACGCTAGATAGCAGCAGTTTCATTTCATAATTTTTATAAATAAAATTCAATAAAATTCAATCAGTAAAATTGTGCAATTTAGCTTCTCAGAGCGTGTTAATATTAGGGGGTAGCAGACTTATTCAAACGAAAGGTCTATTTTTAGATTGTTGCTCATGGTTCCAAATCGAAGTAAATTTGCTTTGTTTTGCTTGGAATATATTTTTTAAATAATTTCCTAGTGAGGAACTGAGATTTAGCGGGAATTTTGAATATAAAATAAATTGACTAAATAAGTTTTCTTGGTTTAATGTTTGCAATAATGTTCTATTTTAATGAAATATATTGAACATTTTTGTTTATTATCTCTGAAGAATCGTAAGCGTTCGGTTTTTGTCTCAGCGCGTACCTATCTGTATTTGTTCTTTACCTCGTACCTCTCGGAGAAGAACACTCCGAGAGCCTTCAAGCGCTCTGACAAATCTGTAGGGTTAGTTGTACGAAATGTACAGGTATCTGAGATATCAGAAGTGGGATTTAAAATCTGCAATATTATAACTGCAAAAGAAATTATATCGTAAATAGTTTTTTCTATATAATTATGTATTTTATTACATTTTACTATTTCTTTTAGTAGATTCATCTTAATTTCTTCTATTTTGTTAATGAAATGTTCTTAATAATTTATTTGCAATTATAAGTACTATTACCTTATATTTATTTAAAATAGATACGATAATTTGATAGTTAACGTTGATATCATCAGAAATCGTAAAATAAATATTAGAATATTGAAATTCCCACTGTAAAACGCTCTTGTTCGTTCTTATTATTACAGAAATACTCTGAACAATCTAACCATCTAATGACGTCATCAGACAAATCTAACTACTCTTTCAAAGATAATAAATGAAAACGCCTATTGTTTCATAACCTGAAACATACTTTTTTTTTATAAAAGTATGACAGTATTAAAAAATTGCAGTTTGAAAAACATATAAAAAACGTTTTGATGTAGTGAAAAATGTAATAATACATATTCCAATCCGAAATTAGAATACTGGCATGATTTATGATGAGTTTTGGCTGTACTGAAAGTTCATTGATCAAATCAATTAATTTTATTTTAAAAGTTAAAGTTGCATTCAATAAAAAGTAACGATTGAGGGAATGGTTTAGTAGCAAAACGGTTTTTTCACTTCTGGTGAAATTGACTTCACAGCAAGTTTGTAAATAGACTATTCAAATCTCTGCAGCTAAATTCATGTTTATATATTTTTTCATACGCCTCCACGTTGAAACTTTTTCTGTTACAAATCCCTTGTGGGTATAACATCATGTTTCAAGGTTTTTTTCGCTATCTAACTGCACCCCCTAGTATAAATTTTTTGGATTAACATTGCAATAAGCTGTTAACTTGCGCTTTAACATTTATGACTTCATTTAATTTAAGTAATTTTGTTCTTTACACGCAACTTCTGTCGGACCAACTTCTTATTGATATTTAATAGTGCAGAGTTTGCAAGAAACTTTCATTGTAGAGAAAATTCTGCTCTTTTCGACACGATAGTAAATTCTGGAAGTAAACTCATAGTAAACGAACTTCAACATGACACTAGAGGCATGTTTACATGTTGAGTATTCTTAACTACCCTTTATGAAAAGGGCTGTTAGAGCCTTTGGCATAATTAACAAATTGAATAAATTTAATTTATCTTTATCCTTTTTATTTGATTTGCCGTAAATTTTATTTCTTTAGATGAGAACATTTTTCTTGAAATATATATTTAGTTTTCTTTTTTACTTAATTTTAAGATTAGGGATATTTTTTTATTTTATTATTAATTAAAAATTGACGTTGGTTGGGTTAGAATTAAACCGTAGATATGTCAGGAGATACAAGAACTTTCGATAGTAATATGACTTTTCTAGCATAACTTTCGAAAGCTTCCTGAAAGCTCTAGTTAATCAAGGCCAAAACAGCCCTTTATTTGTTAAGTTATTAACAAAAACTAACATATAAGTGAAAGAATAATAAAAATGCATTTATTATTTTCTGTGGTGACTTACTAAATTTATTTGATATATTTAGAAAACTTTAAAAGAAGCCCTTCTTACAAAAACATTTCCAAATGGCGTTATAAATTTTTCAACCCGTTAGTTTAAGAAAAAAGTTTTAATTTAGAAAAAGAAAAAAAAATAATGTCATTTCTCTCAGCATGAATCATTAGGTTCTTGACGCCGATATCTCGTTAGTCGTGAATGAAGACATTAAAGGATGTTTTCAAGTGAAATAACAGTATTTAGCAGTAGAATGCTAGCTAGCTCTTATCACGCCATATTATTAGCAAAGATAAACAATTTAGTTTAATGAATAGTATGTCTAAATTACACCACAACACTTAAATCGGATGGTTCTCCCTTTTCGTTCTATTCGTGAGGATTCTATTGTAATACTTACCAACTCTTAAACTTTGTCATTGTTTTGTTAATTTCGCGAAATAATTAATCAACAATACGGAAAATTAATTATATTGCAATTCTTTGGAGCACGTTTGGTATAGAATGATTAAACTTTTATGCATAAATTATAATATTCACATTGGCTTTAGTATTTTATTAACTTTATTTACGTGTGGTAGCAGTTAGGGGTGAACAATATACGTTTCTTAATACTAATATATTTTTTCTTCTTTTTTTAAATAAGTAACACCCAATAATTAGTACAAGTTATATTTCATTTTATAATGCCTAATTATGTTTGCTATAAATAAGTCTTATTTCTCAAAGACAGCATATTTCTTTAAACTTAACATATGGGCCTACGGGCGTATGGGTGTATGGGTGTATGGGCGTATGGGCGTAGAGACAAACGGGAGTATGGGCGTGTCTATAATTTTATCTAATAAATAATGAACTGTATTCTTTGACATTCGAAATCACATTAAAAATTCTGAATCATCTCATTTTTCAAAATTATTATATACTGTTTTCGAAAATTAATATTATCAAAAATTAAATACAATTCTATGCAGGTACAATAAAAGTATCCATTGTAATAAATGCAAAAGTGATTTCTCATTTTAAATTTCATGTCTGGTATAAAGATAAAACGTTTTACATATAATTTATTATATTCTCACAGACTTGCGCATTAATTTTTGGTGTTATTTATTTTATATACTCATTTGGGACACATTAATAAAGACTAAATAATGCCCATTGTCATTGTCACATAAATTATTATTTATTTCTCGGTTGAGCGATTAAATTATTTTCTCAAATTATGTGATGAATATAAAATAATACATAAATATAAAAATATGAGGCTTACGCTAGAATTATTAAAAATAAGATACCTTAAATAGAGATAGTAGGTGCAGTCAGGTCGCATCTTAAATAAGGCTCATAGGTGCAGTCAGTCACATCTTAAATAAGGATTGTAGGAATCGGCACACCTTAAATAGAGTGTGCAAATCTAATGAAGGTCACACTTTAAGTAAAGATGCAGGCGCACACCTTAAATAGGGATCGTAGATGGAGGCGTTATACCTTAAATTAAATTTGTCAAGGTCACACGGTCACATCCATTTCTAGGTTTATTAATTATGATAGGCCTATACCATTAAAAGCACAAAATATATAGGGTGGGTAAATATGTTAGGTCGGTTTTACTAAAAAAAGATAAACAAAAGCAAAGTGTGTCAAAAAACAGTAGCAATATCTTATAAAAGTTATGGGATCCATTATAATATCATCAGAAGGTTTTTCGTTTTCATTTGCGAGATCTGTATGAAAAAATGCAGCATTTTGCGGCTGTGAAACACACTTTGTTACATAAGCTTTGCGTAACGTATCTGTCACTTTACTCTGGTACAGTTTCAAAGGTTATTTGCAATTTTTTGCGTGAAATTTTTAAAAGAAATATGTCACTATGTGGGTATTAGGTGTTTCACATTTTTATTTAAGGCTGCTGGAAAATCGTCTTTCTTTTATACGAAATTTAAATAAAATATTGTGACATTTTTATTCAATTTGGGGTGTCGCAACAGGATGTTAAATTAGATGAATTTTTTCGTGAAACATTTGATGTGAGACGAGGCAAATAAATTCAAGTGTTCGTCTTCTGCAATTGGACAGTTAGATAAACGTTGATTATTTTCTCGGGAATACAATTGATGCCGAGTGAAAAATTAACGACGTTGGATGCGCTGGCGCTAGAAATTTCTTACTTTTCTTTCTGTTTCGCTGCATTTTCTGCAAGACATTCCGATGCAAAATTTACGCGAGGGAAAAGCAAACGACGGTTTTTTTTTTAGTTTTAGTTGTAATTTATAACTAGATGAAGTTTGATTATTATATCAAGCAGTAAACCTTATTTCATCAAACATTAAAGTATGTTATTTTAACTTTTAATTTTTCATATCTTTTCTCGAGTTTTCCTATCAAAGATCAAAAGTATGATGGAAAATATTATATTTGTAGTTGACCTAGTTTCAAATTAGTTTTTATAGCTCGCCTACTCTGAGTTTAAGGAGGTTGTAGCGAAACTAATGAGTCAAAACAACATTTATATTTTTTTGTTCTTTTAATTTCTAATAAATTTTTATTTAATACATAAAATACTGAAATGACTTCAGTATTTTCAACATTATGTAGTCAAAGAAAGTTATGTGGCATCAGTGTGTCTATAAGCGCGTTTTCGTTTATTTATATTTATTTACTTATTGTAAAATTATTATATTAAATTTATCTATTAATATCAGTACATGAAAAAAAAAATGAAATCATAAAAATAATTATTGAACGTTGCCAAGTCCTTCATCTATTACGCTACTATCGAACGGAAATGTTTAACAATAACTTTAAGGTTCATTTTAACGGTGAGAAAACATTATAAACCTCTTATAATATACTATGAGTCTTCAGTTTTATTATGCTTGCTTTTAGTTCATCGAAGTAAAACAAACAAAAAGTATTTATGAAAATGTTTTTACTATAAGAGTTTATGTATTAGAACGTTGAAAACTAGACGGTAGATTGTTTTTAATTTTTAGAATAGTTGGATAACATATCATTTGTCATAATTACAAAATATGAAACCGAGATTCGCTTCATGCTCCTTAAGAAGCTATGAAAAAAAACAGATTAATGATTACAAATATGACACTGATAAAATTAAGAAACATTCGTTTTCTTCTTGAAATAATATCCGTATTTTTGTTTTGTAAAATATAGTATTGGAAAAATTGTCTTAAAACAAAATATATAAATATTTGTTGTACTACAGATTACATGTAAATTAATGTGAGTCGTAATACAAGACCTATTCCCATTGACCTTGAATTTGATTTCAGTTTTTAAGAAGTTTTCCAAAGGTTATATTATTTTCACAAGTCCTTATATCTACTGGCATATCTGTGGCTTAATCCAAGAACAACCTGTGTTCATATTAGACCAAAATGAGACTGGTTGTAACCTTAATTTTTTTAACCTATT
The DNA here is from genome assembly GCA_951394225.1 of Harpalus rufipes. Lineage (NCBI taxonomy): Eukaryota > Metazoa > Arthropoda > Insecta > Coleoptera > Carabidae > Harpalus > Harpalus rufipes. The sequence continues at coordinate 4,741,496 of OX596278.1, forward strand.
CTTTAACATTCTGTATGTTTTTTTAAGTTGTCATTACCTAAAATTGAACCGAACTTAATAGCCAATCCACATTAAATTCGCAACAAGTAATAGAACAATGCTTTCAAGAACTAATTGAAATTTAACAAATGAAATCTGTTTTAGCTATTAATTAGCTCAGTTCCCCCTAGGTGGAATATTTATAGGAAAACATAATAATAATGTTTATGAGGCCTAGCATAAATGGAACGAATATGCATCTCTTTATGAGTTGGTCTATATTGAATGTAATGAGAATCAAAAGACAAGATGTCGCAGAAAGTTTAATTACAATAATTAAAAATATTGGAGATGGATGCGTAATTTCGTTATTACCAATTGAATTAGAACATTCCTACACATCATAAAACCTTAATATCTACACCTTGAATCCCATATAAATTGATAATAGCCATAACAAAATTTCCTCCATAATTTTAATGTCCACCTTAAATCCTCCATCTTGATAAGTATCTCACGTAGACGAACTATTCATCACATCACCTCCGGACTTTGAACTTTTCATTTTCTCTTAAACTTATTAATAAAATTTTATTAGAAAATCCTCCGTTCACGAGAAGGATTATGTGCCATGTGTCTTCAATATTCCTTTAACAAATTACGCATTTCGACACAAAATCAAAGTGGGCTATCATTGAAAAATCACATAAGTAATCAAGAATTGATTACTGAAATGCGCTCAAGCATCCAACGGTTCGTGTGGATATAATAAAATATTCGTATGAGATGAAGTTATTGTAATCGGAGAGAAAAACATGGATAACGCATCATTGGGTTTGTGATGGAGTGAAACGCAGAATGGTGTGCATACGTATACTTCGATTTAGTTAGCTTAAACGCCAGAAATGTATAGCTTCGAAAATAGGAAGGTTTTATTTTTTATTTTTTCATCTAACCGTTTTATACTTAATAGTACAATAAGTTAAAATATTCTACTACTCTCTCTGCTCCAATTGTAGTATACATTTCTATAAGACGTTGACCGTTAGTATAAACAATTGATTAAAGGTGAGTAGCGAGCAGTTGACTAGCATTGTTTTATCTCTCTTAACCCGCTGTCACTCACGCTATATTTTGGAACGACATTAATCGCGTGTTAGATTTTATTTAACATGAGTTTTTTAACAATACATAAATGTGGATCAAAAAATGAAACCAATATTTGAAAAACACGTTAATTGATGTACCCTGGGGTAATGTGTCTAGTAACGATACCTTGTAGGAGAAGTTGAAACTAGAACCCTACCATTCGCCAGAAAATAATTATCGTTATTTTTTGGTACCGCTCATAAAAAGCAGATTGGCACACCCAGCATTGGGTAATATGCCATGATTATATATTTATTTATTTATTTTATTTATAGTTTACTATTGTAGAATATTACATTGTAATCTAAACTTCTCCTTGTAAAGAATGTGTGCGTAAAGCAATATGGTGAATGTATAAGTTAAAATTTCCAATGAAGCAGATGGAACTCGCAGTCTACGCTACACTGAACAAAAAGAGAATTAATTATTTATAATAAATGATGCATTATACTGAATAAATAAAGAGTCCGATCGCAAGCGATCGCACAACTGAATTAATTTATTAAAATGAACATTGTTCCCGTAATGATAATATTAGCGATGTGATTTTTAATCGGATTATATTTGGTGCTTTTTATTTGAATAATTAATTATGCTGTTATTAATAAAATAATGGCCGCAGCATTTTTCTTGCCAGCTTTTATTAAACTTCATCTTTATTTACTAGCCCAGCGCCATATTTTACTTTTTGGAAAACTCTGGTCTTCATAATTGAATTCAATATTTTCTAATTGGAAAATAAATATATTTTTTTCTGGGAAATTAATTGAATTGCATAGTATATATTATAAAAAATGTCAAGTAAAAATATTGTTTATTCTTGGAAATATGGTTCATTAAATTTGTTATAATAATACCATTAATAAATACGGCACAATTACTGATTGTATGTTCGTTTACTAATCAGATTTTGCTGGCATATTAATTCCTCTTTAAGTTGACATTGCATGTAATACCATTAATTAATTATTGCTGGATAATTACAATTTTAGCGTACACTGAAAAGGACTGTAATTCCAGAAACCCACAGTTCTCAGAATCTGTTACTTGATTTCATATATGATAATAACAATTGTAAAATTAGCACAATTTTCACCGAATTCATGATTAAAGACTGAATATATACATTCTTTTTTAAATAACAGATTAATGTTTTTTTTGATTAAAGAAGAAAATATTTTTTTAGATCAGCGGTTCTAAACTTGCTACACAAATTATATTATTTCAGTGGATTAGCATATATTTTTTAAGCCCATTCGATAGATTATTTTTTTCTTAATTCACATATATTCATTTTATGTGTTTACATAATAAAAATATTGAGAAAACTTCAATTGAAAATTAAATAAATATTATTTTTATAATTTTTTTTCAGTGGGATATGTATGAAAAACAATTGATCTTAAATTAAAACGAAACAAATATTTGTTATTAACTTTATAAATAGTGTTTTATCTACAAAAATATGAATTATGCACTAAATAATACAAATTGACAGATATGTAGCTTGATTTTGTTTTTCAAACATAGCCAACTGAAATAAAACTATTAAAATAATGTTTATTTAAATTTGAATTGAATTTTTCTCAATATTTTTATTATGTATGAATTCAGAAAAATACTCTATCGAATGCGTCTGAAAAATATGTCATCCCAACTTTTTGTTGTATTTTGAGAACAACTGGTATATATATATATATATATATATATATATATATATATATATATATATATATATATATATATATTTAATATTATGCCCCCTTTGGTCTCCTGTAAGATTGCATTATACTCTTATAGTATTTTATTCTATCTCTAATAATGTAAATTTTATTTGAGGTAGCTCGTATAGCTGTTACACTTTGTACATCATCACGGGATATTGCTCATTGCTATAAATTCCTTTTCTTCTGCTAAAAACATAATAGTACTTTTAAATATTTTTCTAATATTGATAACATTTTTTCATTTTGAGTTTAATTAGCTCCTGAATGTTGGTAAAATTATTATTGAGGGAGTACCACAAGGCTCGCTTTTGGTGTCGTGTGATTGTATGCGTTAGGTGACCTGTTGTGATTCAGACAGTCTAGGTTCAATTCCAACCAACATCAAACTTGAAATTTAAATATTATTTCCAATTTTTAAATAGCACAAAAAAGATATTTGATAAGTATTTCGAAATACATCGTCATTATTCAAAACCCAAAAATAGCTAAACCGTGATAAATGGGAAATAATTTTGTTGTTGAAACTTCAAAAGGGTTCTAGTTTAAAACGCAGTGAACCTGGAGTAATTCATAACAAAGTTATCATGTTCATAATTAGTAATTTAATAACAAATGTTAGGACCGCAGCAAGGGCATCTCGAGTTCGTTTCCGCTGGTGGTCAAATCACATAAACACCTACATATATCACAAAGTTCCCCGGTAGCCGTAGCCGGTAGCCGGTAGCCGGTAGCCGGTAGGGTTCCATAAATAAAATGAGTCCAAGTCCGATGTAATGTGGTGGGGCGACGACGTCAAGCACGCGGAACTCGACATAGACATAGGCGAATAATAAGCGCCTATATGCATGATATTAATACATGTGACGTTTAAATGGGTCGTGAACAAACGGCTGTAAATGTAATTTGGTAAGAGATTGACAGGGATGGAACAAAGTCCCTGTGGAATTGAAAACCGCTGGAATAGCCTGTAAGGCCTTCTAAACCCAACACAATGATTTCCTAACAAAGCGAATGTACACTAACATCTCGTATGTGGTTACCTTCACTGATCTCTCTTCTCTTGGTTAGTATGTATAGTCAGTGGCGTCACTAAAATTACTAACACTCAGTAGTCAACTCATATTGTGAATTGTACAGGGTGTCTGCCGTAAGCGGGCCACCATTGCTAACTTTCTTATTTCAAGAGATAGAAAGACGGTTATATTAAAACTACGATAAATTTAAATTTAGTCTATTTTGCATCTCCTACATACCGTAAAAATTTGTAGCACGTATTCATTAACACCCTCTATATATACGAAAATTTCGAGGGTACCACGCCACTGTTTTGGGTTAGTGTTACCTTATATATCGCATTACACTTCCTATCCCATTTGGCGAAACAAATTCCCAGGAACGGTGTGGACACGGGCCACGACATTTCGCAAACAAGATAAGCTGGAACCTAGCCACGAGCCCTCGACATTTTACCCTGACTAAAAATGCTTAGAATCATGACGCGCCGTAATTACACCGACGACTAGTACCACAGCCTTTCATACCTCGAGACCTTCTTCTAAATTAAACTGTATTTGGGAAAAAATACGGTCATGGCTTACAACGGTTTTCCTTAAGCTTTCTACCAGGCCTAACAGTAAAAAATAAACATGGCTCATGCTTCATGTTACTCTAAAGCCTCTTGACATGGGGTGGGTTCAGGATGGTGAATAGTCAACTCGCTATATTTGAAATGTGTCCAGAATTCTCGCCTGAAGCTACTACACTGAAAAGGAAGGACTTCTTAATATGGGAAGTTTTTTTTACAAGTTATCACTTTTTTATGATTATCAAAATCAGAACAAATTATAGCGTTCCTCATTTATATATTTAGTTATTTAGTGAAGCTAATGACGTCATGCCCGGCACTAGTACATACGCAATACGTTGCATAAAACAAAAATCCCTATATTCACCCCTAACCGCCGCCAGTCTGTATAAATAGAAAACGAGTTATGCACTCAGTGCCAAATGAAAAGCCGCAATGATATTTATTTATTTATTTATAGAATTTGAGTTCTTGTGGTATTGTAGAAAAGTTATGAGTAACTCATTCACACAGTAAGTGTAGCCGTAGACTCCTCCTGATTCGCATCGCACTTGCAACAAAGCACTTGAAAACTGCTTAAGAAATGGAAATTGTTCAAGCAGTGATAAATACAGTTTAAAACGAAGATTGTGTAATGCGAATGCGCCCAAGCTGAAATTATTAACAGAATTAGAACGCGCCAACGCGGCTTTCAGCACTCAGTTATTGTCAATGAATAGTGAAAGTATTTTCTAAACAAGTAAAACACATTTTGGTTGTTAATGGAATTGTGCATTTACATACAAAAAGATTAAAATCAAATGCACACGCTTTGTATCAAACGGGATTGTTTCGTTTTTTCTACGTTGCAATAAAAAATACGCAACAATTTACCTACGACAGGACAGTTATATACTGCCATGATACATTTATCGCCAAAAAGTTATCCTGTAATGCACGATCATTTCACATCTTGTGAAGTGACGCCTGGTAAAAAACAATATAGCTACATCGTCATTATCACTAAAACTAATAAAATTATCCCTTAACTTTAAAATTATAATATAAACTATATACGTATTTCGAGAACTAAGTTCTCATCATCAACAGTACAAATTTAAACAGACTAGCTAAGATTACTCAACATGTAAACCATGCTAGAGGTCCTAACAACTCTAAAAAACAAGGGAGAGGACTAAGATTATATAGGGATGGGATTCACAACGGACCAATTATAAACTAAGATTATTTCGTCCAATGAAAGTGAGTCATTAAAATTTAAATCGTCTAATAACAAATAAAATTTATATTAAATCGAATAGTTTAGAGTTTGGTACAGGGCCAAGATGTGTTCATCAAATTATTTTTATATTTATTTATTATTAAACTCTCGTATGCATCTAAATATGTACCATTATTAATATGTTTTAAAAGTTTAATATTAGAATTGTTAATTTTGTGATTACTAATGTACATATTTTGCGCTACGCTGTATTTTTTTGGATTGCCGCTTTTTAGATGATAAAAATATCCTTTAAACCGAGTGTCGATTTGTCCTTTAGTTTGACCGATGTAAACTATTACAATCATTACAGCTAATTTTATAAATACCGCATTTTTTGAAACGTTATCGTATGGTAGTGGTATGTATTTATTATTGTTATTATTGCTATTTTAGAAACGAATTGGCGATTTTTAAATTTATGAATTAATTTATCGATAGTTTTAACAGGGAAACCGTTATACATAGGTATTTCTTTTAAATAGTTTAGTTCAATTTTAAATCGTTTCTTGTTTAATGGAAATTTTGTTAATCTGTTTATTAAAAAAATTAAGGGAGCAAATTTATGTTACCAAAAATGATTGGAGTATGCAGTTATACATCTATTAGTGTTAGTGGCTTTTCTGTAAATATCAAACTCTAGTTTATTTTGTTTCGAATAACCAAGACAATTATGCAAACTTATCTTTATAGGTTATAAAATAAATTGTAGTACTCGTATATGAAACTGTAGGGGTAATACGCAAACAGCCTGTAAAATTGTCTATTCCGAAGAAAATAATATTAAAATCTTGAAACTGACTTATATTAGATGCCATGAAAGAGGACTGACAGTATTTTTAAAGTAAATACAACGCAGGAAGTTCTTTTATACTTTTTCAATTTCATTTGTAGGAGAAACAGATGAAGGATTCTATACAATGGACGTATATCCTAACTTTAATGTATTGAATCGAGACTTCGATTTAAACAAAATATCAAAAATGACATATCTAAACTACAAATTCAATTTCAAGTATGGAATTGCGTTCTAGGAAAGGAAAAACATATTTTTATTGCATACTTCCTTCAATAATTCCTTATATAACGGATTAATAAATTATGAACTGTAGGTATATCAGATATTGTGAAATTGCAACGGATTCTCGGAAAATTTCCATGAAATTGTAGGGCACAGGAAAATATTGCATATTAAGTAATTTTCTTGTAATTTATTGGACACTAGTTACATAATCCATCGCAATATGAATATGTAACAAAATTTGGAACAGCAAAATTTGATAACCTTTTTAGGTTATGTAAGTTGACAGTTTATTATCAGATTTAAATGTTTTGGGAAATATTTAAGAATCAAAATAATTGATGTGCTGCAGATTACTTGCGACTTGACCGGAGTAGTATATACAAGGGCTGTTCTGGCCCATATATGACCTTGATTAATCTGAGCTTTCAAGAATCTTTTAATATAATGCTCAAAAGGTCATTTTATAAATGAATAAAATAAAGACGCATTTTTGAGTAGAAAATATTTAATATTTATAATTAAACTCTTGAAACAATACATTTTCACTTACGTACAAATATAATAATAGTTCTCGTTAGAGCTTGTTAAATTTATAATTGTCTATTGTAGGAGAAACATAAAATTTTCGAAATGTACGATATTTTGACATTATTACAGTGTACACAATAGCCAGTTAGTATATAACTATCATATTCTAAATGAATAGTATTTTATGCCAAAAACTTTTAATTTACAAATTTTACTGAAATAATTTTGATTAATTAAAACTTTATTAACGTGCCGTAATTAGATACATGAAATTAAACATTTTCGTTCAGTGAGTAAAATAATAGTTCTCATTAGGGCTTTTTACAAGAATCGTGCATTGCGGAAGACAGAATAGGAGGATAAAATTCAAAGGCTGTGTTTAAGAGTTCAAAAGCGATAGTATCAAATTTAATTAATCACTTCAAAGAACCGAATTTGTGCGTTGAATAGACTACGCTAAAGAGAGGTTAGCGGTTTTAGAGATCCGACTACAAATTCTTACTAAAATATCGAATTAGCAAAATATGATATCCTTAACAAAGAAAAGTTTAACTTTTCAAAATAAGTAGGTCAAATGAGTAAAGTTTATCTCTGAAATATTTAACGAACTTATAATACACGCAATATTAAGTAAATAAATAAAAAACCAATATTTATTCCATTTTGTGTTTTGTTACATATATCTGTCTAATGTATAATATATCACTTTTGTTCATTGGATATTTGTATAAAATATGTGTAATATCATTTATTTTCTGTATATTTCAAATTGAATGGTTTGATTCATAAAATTTTTGAATACAATATAACGGTAATCCCAGGATAATGTTATATTACAATATAATCAGATTTTTGTATCTCTTTTATGAATGTTTAAAGAACCGTAAAAAATGTGGGCTATTTTTACAAATATTGGCAATTCACATTTTAGTGTCATAGGATGTTCGACGCGAACCCACATCATGTGTCAACTGTAAAAATACTATCTGCTATCACTTGGGACCACGAAATATGACATTGCTCTTGTTTTATTAATATATCGGAGTTGTTATTTGTAAAGGAAAATATTCAAAACAGAGAGAAAAATAATAGAATATATATATCAATGGTTTTATATTTTAAAATCTTAAAATAAGAATAAGATTTGTTTAGCTGTTCTGTTTATAAATAATTCCTTGTTTTATTTACGTTCGTATCGTCGAGGAATTCTAGGTAACAAAAGGAAAATACGTTAAAGGAAAATTTAAAGAGGAAGATCAGCATTTTTCTTGAATATCTTCAATAATACTTGTAATATATGAGAATCAATTACCAGAATTTGACAATTCCTTTTTAAAATTTAACATAGTTTCTTTAAAATATCCTTCTTTGGTATTTGACTTTATCTAAAAATATTTTTCTGGGCTTTGACTATCCTTCCTATTTTACCAGCTGTCTCGTAAATATTTCAACACCAACAGAAAATCGAAAACTGAAATCTAACAGAAAATCCGAATCTATAATCCAAAACAGACACCAAGGGGGATTTTCTAGATAACTTTCATAGCCACCTATAATATTTGAATAAAATTTATTTCCTGTTTCCCAATTATCTTATTTTTCATGATTTTTTTCAAATACATTAATAAAAACTAATACATCGTTGAAAAGAGAAAAAATGGCGGTTTATGTTTGTTAAAAGGTAGGTAGGTTGTTATTTAAACAATAAAAGTTGAGAGTCGTATCATATAAACCTGAGTTGATATAAAATATCTACATATGCCTTCAAATAGTATATTTAAAAATAATAAAAAATTATATGAATTATTTTTTTCTATTACTTATAACAAAAAGTTAAATGGAGGGGGGGAGGCGTCTTCCCATACTCTCCCTGCGCATTTGCTTATTTTGTATATTAAATTATACAGTTAAATGAAAACGAGAATACCCTTTTTGAAATTAACAGATTACTTTGAAATCCCTCTATGTTCAGTTAAAAAAAACGCGATAATACATTGCTGTCCATCATATTAAATTGCAACTATGGTAATGACATACGGCCATGTTTACCGATAAAAAAACGCCCGGTATATTGTGTTTGAATGTTATAAAAGGTAATAGTTATGATTAAATCATCGAGTAACAGAGCAAAACAAATGACAATTTTATTATTTCTGATGTTTCCCTCCCTCGTTGGCGAATTTACATGTGAATAAATAATTGAAAAAAGCAACAAAATTTGCGGAAAATCAGTGGCGCTGGGAAGAAAAATCTCAGGGCTTGGTCTGAATTCAAATGACCTAGGCATTGCAGGGTAGAGCAACCAGCGTGAGGGCAGGGAAGCACAAAGCGCGCGTTTCTTTCATTAGCGGATCCCTGTGCATGCGATGCGGTGCGGTACGGACAGCGAATCAAGCGAATATGAACGCGAAACGAGAATATGAAATTCATTTATCACCCTCTCACATTTATCGCGTATCGTACGAGTGTAAGGCTTAATTGGCCCCAGTATTGAAAGAGTTGCGTTACAAAGCTACTGGATTTAGATGAACATCAGCCTGTTATCAATTTCTCTTTGTATCCTAGATGCTGCAGGGGCGGACAAAGCTTCGGCTGCCCAGCTCAAGGCTATTGTTCTCTGCATACTTCACTTACACTAATATTACATTCTATTCACGCTTACAATTATTATATGCACTTTTTTTCTCTTTTATCTTTACTCTTTAAATCCTCGTTAATGCATTTTCCATTTTCTTCGAAAAATAATCAATTGTTTATATACAGAATAGTATTCTCCTAAAAATATGATGTAAGGTAAAACCAACGGTAGTGACATAGCACTTTGTGTTTAAATTACAATGAAATAAACAAATTTGACCGTGTTTTTTTTTACCTGAGTCGCGAATCTGGGGAACCGGGTTCAATTCCGACCGACGCCAAATATTTTGAATTTTAAATGGCACAAAATTGACCCCTGTGGTGCACTCTCCACGCCAGCAATGAGTGTCCGTGAGGTGACGCATAAAACTATTATAGAGCAAAAACTATTTGCAAATATTGATATTATCTTTGCAAAAATCAGAATCTATTTTATTTCGTATTTTTCTTGCACCTTAATATGTGATGGGCAATTGAAGAAAATAATAAAATTACAGTAGAGAACCTTGAATTCGAATTACCAAATGTAAAGGTGTGTTCGGACTAACGATTTGTTCGGATTATTGGATTTATATAGATGTGTAAATAATATGAATTTGGAAAGTTATGAAATATTTATTACGGTATTTCAGCGAACAAATAACCATAGAAATTAAGAAATAGAATAAATAAACAGAATTATTATCTTATCTTTTTATTTTTAATTTTTATGTGTGTATGTATGTATGTAAATTATCTGTTCATATTACTATGTAATATTATTCTGTAATTGGGATGTAAGCGTCATGTTGAATAAAAATAATATATAAATAATTAATTCATCGACAATTTTTGTTTTCGGGCGTTCATTTCGGCTTTCAAAGCCAGGCGCCGAATTATTATGTATTATCATTTATTAAATAATGTATCTACATACATCCACCAGTTCCAATTTCAGAGTGAAATGGTTATCCCATCTCGCCACTTCAAGGGTGGAAACTAATGCAAAATTTGATAGGTTTTTTCCAAGAAACACACGTACATGATGTTGCGTTCGGAGAAAATTTATCTCGCAATTAAAGAATCTTTGTTCGGATTAGCTTATTTCTACCCGATGTTCGGATTATTGGATGTTCAAATTACTGTATGTAAGAAATATGTTGCGTTTTATTGAATTTAATCATCTTCCAACATTTCTTTGTGAATTTACAGAAGCACATGAAGTCAAGAATCAATGAGTTATTGAAATAAGTTTTTTTATAAACGCACTTATTATATTTATATTTTCTGCATGACTGAAAGTCTTCAATAACGTAGAATTGAGTTAATAACATGAAAGAATTCTTTTCAAGCGCATATTAACAATTCATTCAAAATAATTATCATCAAATAAAAAATTAGTCAATTTCATCAATCAACAAAAATACGAGAGTCACGGTAGAATTATTAAAAATAGTAAAATTAGGCAGACTTATTTTTTTTTAAAACATTTATCATTCGAAATTAAGTTGCCGAAGTTATTAAGCACTTATTTAGTCAATTTTTAGGTCAGTTTGAAATTAATTTGACATTTTTTAAATCGCCCTAATACTGAATTTGACAGCTTTGACAGTTTTTAAATAATTGTATTATTTCGAATAATTTCACATTTACAGGAACAAAATTAATTTTCCCAGAATGCGAAATTTTAGAAGGGTTTATAAAATTTTAATGTATCTCCACATAAGAATTGCACCTTGTGTAGTTAATAATATTTAGATTTTTAAATTAAATTTGACTGTAAAAAAGGGCCATATTTTCTCAAGGATTACTCAAGAATAAGAATTTTTGAATAGCAAAATTTTGGTGACAACGATTTTACGGAATTTGGAATCTCCCAAAATCTCTGGTATAAAGTATGATTTTTCCTAGCAGATTTATGAATGTAGCATAATTTTAAATTACAGTTTGATTAAATTAATGGGAATATAAACCTGACATTAATAATAAAGCACCTCCAATAAAAATTTATCATGGCATTAAAATACTTTCAATAAATTTGGATCGTTTTTGAATCATGATTGCTTTTAAATTTACAACTAGCACGCCATTTTAAAATGTAAATAAGTGCATTACAAAATTCAAAAAATATTCTTTTAAATTGTGTTTTACTGATTCCTAAATATTTCCTATAATGTATATATGAATCAGATGACTGTAAACATTTACCCTAATCCGAGATTAGCTTTAAATTCTTTGTTGAATTATGTGTCAATTAAAAATAACTTTTTTAAAGTACACGTATTAATACATGTGAAAATTTCAGAGCGAACAGATGAAATTCAGGCCGTGGTAATGCGTATTACCTGTGACATCTGTAGGTAATCCACAGTACGAAATTGATTACAAACATTGTCCTGTGCAGTCGAACATTTAATTTGTTTGTTGTTACAGAAATTAGTTATTAATGCATGATTATTTTATTTTATTATTTTCCAATTATGTTTAATCATTGATAATAACACACACAACAGTTTCATCGCCATATTATTACATTTTAATCTGTATTATGGCAAATCACATAAAGCATGTGCTCTAGGATAAAATACGGAACGGCGAATTTACTAGCTTCGCTAGATAAATCACAAATATAATAATCCTGAATATCGTTGACTAACTGCGCGTATATAACGATGACGGACATATTTCATTTGATGTATAATTCATCTATGTATGTGCTTTGCTAACTGTTCTAATATTACTTTCGGAAAATCAAAAGATATTTTATATAGCCACAAAGCATGTAAAAGTAAAAAAAAAGTACAAAGCTTTGTAAAAACCAGATTTAGTTAAAAGCATACTAATAAAAGCAGCAAATTACTGCATATTTTATTATCCCGCATTGTAGTAAAATCCTCAATTTTCAAATTATATTTGAGATTATTTTTGGAGATGGTCGAATTTGGAGAGCCTAAAAATCCGTCATTTTTTTTCGAAAAATACAAGCCTAATGCTGGAACTCTGCCGTATCGCCTGACATTGCATGATGTAAAAATGACGCCACTCTAACATTTTGGCTATATACAGGGTGCGGTCCGAATCGTGCTATCATAGCTTACAGTGCTTAGACCGCTCACAGCTGGTCCGATATGATTGAGCGCGCTGACGACTGTGAAGACGTTAACGATTCGGACCGTTCGTAAGCGCGCTTACATCTTACTTGTCATTTGTGACATATATAACCTCTGCACAATGATTAACCAAGAAAAAATAGTTCTGATGGAAACAGTTTCCCTCATTTGAGAGAGCGATGATAGTGATTCAGAAATATTTATTGATTCTTCGTCCTCATCTTCGAGTTCAAGTAGTGACGAATATGATGAAAGAATCCTATACGTTATACGTCGCTCTTGTTCTGGGAAATAGGAGAGATGAACTGGAGCGAAGACCTTTACTTCGCTAACAACTTTTATGTATCAAATTGCAGTATGATATTAATAACGTTCTTCAATGGTCTTTCAAAAATAAATTGTATTTTAATGAGAATAATGTCTAGTTACGAGTAAATAATGGTGTATCTACATCGAGTAACTTCAGTAACATATTGAAAGGATCTGAGGCCTCCAAAAGTATGGGTTTTTTATTGCGTAACACATAATTTTCAAAATAAGAATAATTTACAATCTCTCTTTTCCGCAATTGTGCGCAGTAAACTCGAATATGGTTGCATAATTTGAAATCCACCCATGTATATCAAATACAATTAATAGAAAATGTTCAAAAAAGATTTCCCAAAATATCTTACCTCAGAATAAAACATGTATGGCCAAATTTGGATTGTAAAGAATTATTAATTGCCTTTAATTTAGAATCGCTACAAACTCTTTGCGCTGGTCACCAAATTATGTTTTTGTACAAAATTGTAAACAACTTGGTTGATGATTCCACTCTCTTAGCAAGCTTAAATTTCTATTTAAAATCATGTAATGTCCGAAATACATCAACATTTTTATATAAGTTTGCTAGAACTACTTTAAGTTATAATTTACCTTTAAATTCAATGTGTCTTGCATTAAATTTTGTAAGCGCTGAATTAGATTTTTCGGACACTTTGTAATTAATTTAAAAACAAACTTTATTCATTTATTAATAATTTGTAATATTACAATGGTTTATTTTAGATTTGTGTCTTTTTCTACTGCTTCATTATTATTTTTCTTTGTTTATTATTAAGTATTATGTACGTTGTTATTTAGGTATAAGGTATAATAATGTTTATAATATACTCGTTATAAATACTGCATATGTACAATCTGTACCTGTTCTAGTTATATGTAAAATTATTGTTATTGGGATTTATCCTGTAGAATAATAAATATTACGAGTACATACTTCGTTGTTCGACGCGTAATGACGTCAAATATAACAAGCGTGCTTACAGTGCTTACACTGCCTATGCTCTTCGACGTGAGCACTGTGAGCATGAAATGTTGACGTCACCTCTGACGTCATACACCTCACGGCGCAAACTTTAAGCGTTGTGAGTATGATTCGGACCAACTATTAGCGCGCTGTTGGTACTTACAGCGTGATTCGGACCGCACACACAGACTACCGAAATGCTTGACTCGTTTTTACGTCATGCGATCGTCAGGCGATACGGCGGAGTCCCAGTCCTGACTTAATATACTTCGGCCGGTTTACATTTTCGGCAAATAAATTATAAAACCTACGCAAATTGTGAGAAATTTCTACAAATTTCTTTCGACTAGTTTAAAATATAGAATTTAAACATACAAAAACTGAACGTCATTAAAGTTTTCTGGAATTTAATATTGGATTACATCGCTTTTACAGTGTAACAAAAAAAACCTAACTCGGAGTAGGCTATGAGCCAAGAAACGTATGTCAATTTAAAAGTATTTAATTAAATATCAATTTGACACGAGATATTGTCAAAAATGTTATCTAAAGAAATCAAAGCTTTTCTTTTTGGATCATATTTTTGAAATGGAAATAAATTAGAAAACGGCGATTGACAATATACTGTATCCTTATTTATTACCCTTCTCCTAAAAATTACATTTCATGATCAATTTTAACAATTTGACTTTTCAATTGAATAATTTTCAGATATACGTTTCTTTGTTTATAACCTTCTCCGAGTTAGGTTTTTTTTAACACACTGCATTGGTATCAGCTTTAATTATATTAGACACTCTTTCCACAAGGCCTGCACCTTCTTCTGTTATCGTATTGTCTCATTTGTCTTGCATGGTAGATTTTACTGTACGCATTGGATATTTACGAATATGATGATAATAGTTTGAAATAAATAAAATTAAAGTAAAGTTCATTTCATGATGCTTAATTCTACCTGTTAGTTTCTACAGACATGAAAGTATTATTTGGGAAATAGGATCGATTGTAGCCCTATGCAAAATTAATTCTTAAATTACATTGCTAATTTTTTGTAATTTTTATTAAATAAATTCGTATCAGCGCACAATTTTTTTAATTACATCAAAAATAAATAAAATATTCGTTTTACTAATTATAAATGAGTAGATTCATTTAAAATTAAAATTTTCGATACTAATAAAATATTATAGTGGATATTAAACTTTTTATTGGGCATATAACCAGTCAAATATATTCATGTTATACGAAATTAATTATTGATTTTAATTTATATCTATCATTATTTTTTTGTCAAAAAAACTATTTTGTAAAATATACCTTAAGTTAATATTAATGGGGTTTGTGACCATAATGGAATGTCAATATATGGGTCATAAAATTTAAAAATGAACCTGTTCATTATAATAATAAAAATTAAAAATTAATTTGTCAGCTATGATTTTTTTATAATAGATTAGAAAATACTTGACAAAAATAAAATTATAATATAATAAAATTCGCATACGTTATTGGTTATAAAGCATTTTGTCACTTAAAATGTCAAACATTTTATTATCTGTTTGTTGAAAAATGTCATGGCTATTAATAAAAAATTGAATAAATTTCATAATTAGTTTATGGGACCAAAATATTACACAATTTACATGTATTTGGTGTCATTTGATTTTTATCTTTCTATGAATACCACAACCATCATTCTAAGTTAAAACGGAAGGCAACGGTCTGTAAGAAACTGATTTGAGATACCTGTACATGTCGTTGTATGTAATTCATATTTATAGTATTTGGAGTACGGTTATGTTTGCCAAAAGCTCTTCAATTGAATGTTTTGGGGAAGGGATATGTTGATGTCAGTATGGCTTGAATTTATATTTCTATCAACCTTAATGGCATATTTTTTCCTGTGTAAATTAAAATAATTAACAACATAATATAAAATAAAATATAAAAACAAAATGATGAATATTTTGCATTGTGCATATTATATTAAAATCGTATATATACAGTGTGTTTGAAAAAGTGGTTACACCCATTTATTTGGCTTATTATTGCAGATACGCTTATTGCTTATGGGGCATAAATTATTCAATACAATATCTGCGATTATTTTATATGAAAAGTGTAATTCTGGGACTTTCGGTATAACCGGAAGTGATATCAACTTTGTTAATTTAAATACAACTTATACTAGTTTTTTTTTTAATATAGATTGTATTTTTTATTCTCTTTACGACCAAATACCAAATTTCTTAGTATTTACCATATTCATTTGTTAAAAATAAATATTTATCATTAATGGATGTAATTTAATATGTATATATTGTATATATATATACCATAATTTAATCCAACTTTATAAGAAAATAACTCTGTGAAAGCACTTTGCTTATAGTCATTTTTAATTCGCAAGTTTATAGATTGGCGCTGCAAACTTGTTCCTGCTTTTACGTTGTTGTGAAATGTCAGTTTCAGTTCGTGTTTCATGTAGTGTAGTGTGTAGTGTAATATAATATTTTGCGGTACAATATTATGGTAAGGTAAGGTTTTGCTGTTTAGAATATTACATTTTGTATACAATAGAATTATCTGCAGTTTGCAAAGAAATTTGTTTTAAATAATAATGACTACATTGCATGCAGTTTGACAGGTGACTTAGACATTGTATAGTTCATAGTTTCGTAGTTAGTTGATTACGCTTGAATATCGAATATGATGAATTGCATTATAACAAATTATGTATGATAAATTAAAGTTTGCACATCAGAACAGTTTTTACAATAAACTAAAATATAATCACAAGAAAAACTATCTCATGCTTAACAAGAAGCAGGAGATAGTTTTTCTTGTGAATATTACCCAAGCGTACTATTTGAACTACATAATTTCAACTAATAAAGCCGGTCTTATCACCATGCATTTAATGTTCACAGCAATTAGATAGTTCCAGATATTGTACTGAAACTTGTTCTTGATTTAAGATGGCTTCTATGCAGAAACTTAGACAATTCTGGTCTGAGGTAGTCATATGAACGAAATCAAATTCACCAAAAATGGATTTGATTATTTTCGTTAAATTAAACGTTCATTTAAATTATTGAACTATTGTGCTAATTATAAAAAAGAATTTTATTTCCCTCAAGTATTTTTCGGTCAAAATCAGTTTTATTGTACAACATAAACCTCTTTTAAATATATATTTTGTCTCATATTTTGGGAACCGCTCATACATTTTTTTGCGGATATCACTAACTTTGTCGTTCAAAATGGCACAGTTTTGCTCATTTAACCAACCTCGTACGGCTTCAAATAAAAAAGTTATCAATAGTGAACAAGCTTATGGAGACTCTCTCTATATTATAAACGCGGTCGTTCGACGGTCATCCAGAATCATTTGGTGAACATTTCGATGCTATCGGTGATGGTGGCTATTCTGAACGTTCATCATTAACCACGTTTAAATTCAGCAGACATTTTTTTCTCGGTGGCAAATGATGCAGCAGATTCTACGTAAACAGTGTCCAACTAGGCTTTAATTTACACAGACCTCTTACCTTTTAAATGTAAGAATTTAACAACGGTACGATTTTTTATTTGTTTCATTTTTGTAAAATACGAAATTCAACTGACACAAATGATTCTCAAACAATAACTTAGCATTTAAAATGGCTGAAATTTTCAGAGGTATATTTCCAAGCGTAAAAAATACATATTAGGGCTAAAAACTTATCAATACGTGTTCCAAATAGCGGGGTGAAGTTCCATATTCTAGATGTCCGTTAATCTTTTTTTATTTTACTTGGTATAAAAGCTTTGTACTTTATTCATTGTACGTAGTAGGAAAAACTTTGTATCAGTTCGGAAACGTGTGCATAATCCACTTATATTGACAAGAAAATCCACGTAAAACTAGCGAGGTGCTAGGAATTTTTCAGCTTGTCCAGGAGCTGTACATTGTTAGACAGTTTGACCGTGTAACGCTAAAATAAATATAAATTTACTAAGCGACAAGGTAGGATTAAGAGAGATTGCTGCATTCAAACTAATACTGGTATGCGCGTTTGCGTTCTAATGTATGTGCAGTATATATTGTTGGTATAGTGAGACTGTCATAGCGTCGTAACTAATATCGACGAAGCACAAGAGGGTAGTTATGCTTATGAATAATCGAACGTGCATACAGATCAATCTTGGATTACACTATGCTTAGTGTCTGCAATCCGCTTGATAACTAATTTCTATACATGTCCTACATACACTTCAGCGGATGGCACCGTAACCATAACCCCGCCTAAGATTTAGGCTTTTGTTTATATAGGTTTTGACAAATAGAGCTTGACTTAGACTAGCTATGGATTTAATGTATACTAAATAGTATTTACTTCTTTCTACTGTATTTTTTATTGAATCAATTTAAGATCTTTTGGTAAAACTTACCTAATGCAAAAAGCTCCTTAATAATTGCTTTAAATTTTTTTGTATACACATCTCAATATGATATACAGAAAGGAAGTATTTCATTTCTATTGAAATTTCAAGTATTACTATAGAAATCCAGATATTTAATACAGAAATTCCCAATTTATTTAGAAAAATTCCAAGTGTTACTATAAAAATTCAGGTGTGTTGTAGGATATACAAAAAATTGAAACGTATTACAAAGCAATATTCATTGGGAAAAATTTGGTATTACGAAGAAAGTAATGTTTCTAAGGAAATACGGTTTTCAAAAGAAAGTATTAAATTATCATTCCAAATATTAGTAAATTCAGCTGTTATTTAGAGTAATACTGAAATTCGCAAAGTTTTACCACGTAATAGCAGGAACATGTAGATATTCTTATGCAAAAAATGGTATTACTAAACAAAATTATTTGGACAAATTGTGTTGAAAAAGAAATATGAAAAGAAGTATTATAATATTTTAGCAATATTATTGTAGTAATATCAAGAAAATTTCTTGGCAAAAATTGATATTACAACAAGAATATATGGAAAAGTATTGCAATAATGTATAAGATAATCCATAAATTATTACTTTTAGCGCGTATAATTACACCAGTATAATGTTTAATTACAAATTAAAATCGGTCGGTTTGATGTACTTTATTTACAAGTTTTTAAGCTTAATGACCCCGTTAAATGTAAAAATATTTCCTTTTGTAGAGATTTGAATCCTAAGTGGCAAGTTGCGTGAGATTCCATTAAATCGTTTATAATGACTAATAAACACATTACAATGATTTTTTTGTTTAAGGAAACCAGCATATTGACCATAAAAACTTAGTTGGTTTATTCATTGTCTGGTCGCTCATTAAGAAACGGATTTATTTATAAACTTCGCTTTTCATTTTTAGATCCTCGAAGTAAAGTGCCACGTAAACTTTTAATGGCTGGCAGGGAATCAGAATTTGCATAGTTATTTACTAGCACATATTGTGCGGTGCGAACTTTATTTTTTTGGAAATATTATTGAATATGCAAATGAAGACATGTTTTAAACGCACAGTTTTCGATATTAAAATCTCCATTTGCGGTGTTACGTTTTTATAATTAATTTCTTTTCAAAATTGTGAAATATTTTAGTTATTTTATGATCTTTTAAATACATTTACATATCAAGCATAATGCATAGAATGTACAAAGCTCAACTGTGTTATGTAACTGAATGCGTAGTTATGTTTTTATAATTTCTAAAGCTGTTTAAATAAAAAAAAATTATATACGCCTGTAAGCCAAATATTAAGTGGGGGCTAACATTGCTTATTTTATATACACAAAAACAGTTCAAAATCTCATTTTAGGAAAACATGATGTAAATAAAAATAATAATTACATTCTTTTTATACCGATGAAACATTTAGCATTTCATTCTACTTGGTGGATCCATATACAAAAAAATAAAAAATGTACCCCTATTAAAGTACTAGGTAACTGCTTACCTCTATAAATTTCGACTTTATGTTAACATTTAAACATTTGTACGAAATAAATATGGTATTACATTACCGAACTAATTTCAAGTATTACTGCAGGAATTCATATATTCATTAGGGTAAAAGTATTACATTATCTTTGAAATTCTAGTATTATCTATAAGGTAATACGGGAATTTCCTAGTTCTATTGTACAGAAGAAAGTATTACATTACCGAATGAATTCCAAGTATTACCATGTAATGTGTACAGAAAAAGTATTGTATTATCGTTGAAATTCAGGGGATATCTAACGTAATACGGGAATTTCCTAGGTATTACCGGCAATAACAGAGAGATGTCGGTATTACTGTAATACTTCTAGTCTAGTTGAAAATATACAGGAATTCTGAAGGTATATTGGAACAGAAATAAAGAAATAATTTCTTTTATTCTCATGAAATATTTAGCATTTCATTCTACCGGATGGACCTATATAAATAAAAAAAATGTCCTACCCCTATTAAAATAACTATATACTTCTACTAATTTCAATTACATGTTTGCATTTATACATTTACAGAACGATGAAAACATTCATTCATTCCAGCTTTATAAAAGGAAGTATAAAACGTAGAAAATGAAACGCTCTTTAAAAGTGTCAACCATATTTGTAGATAAAAGTGAAAAAAGCGAGTAGTTCTCACAGCATAAAGTAAATTATGCAAAAAAATCTTACGTTATTTAAAAGAACTGTAAGATAGATAAGTAGTGATTAAATATTTATAGACCTTTTATTCTTTTTTGAAGAAAAATTTTCTGTCAAGTTTAATTAAGTTAGAAATTTTTCCGCGACCGGAATGTGTGTGACAATGATAAAACTTTTTCTACATAAAGTTTTTCATTTTTAACTTCAAACAAGGTTAAATCGAATCTTTTAAATTTTTGCCATCTTGCAAATTAGGATGATGGTAGAAAAAGGCATATCCCTTGTCCCTTCTTCATAAGTTTTGTTAAAATTTGTTTCATTTTTAATGAAAAAATCTGTGGTTTATTGTAAGAACAACCAATATAAAAGCGAGTAGTGTTATAGGGGCTGTTGTGGCCCGGTATTAAATTTGGGAATTAGTGACTATCTAATAATGTTGATTACACATATATTACTAATTTTGTACTTAAATAAACCGCAAAAGTCGATTGATTTTAATTGTAATTTAAATAAAGTTCATTTGATAAATCGCTTCAGTTTGTAAATTTCTACAGGTAGTTAATGCTTTTCATTTGCATATCTGAAAATTTTAA
Source organism: Harpalus rufipes (assembly GCA_951394225.1). Classification (NCBI taxonomy): domain Eukaryota; kingdom Metazoa; phylum Arthropoda; class Insecta; order Coleoptera; family Carabidae; genus Harpalus; species Harpalus rufipes. The sequence continues at coordinate 4,762,980 of OX596278.1, forward strand.
ATTGTAATCTATTGAATATTTGATTCAGACTCCGCACTATTACCTAATTAATCTTCTACAGGTTGCTTTCTAATTATTTTTATTTTTAATTAAGAAAATGTGTAATTAAATAGTAATCTTTTTATCTTTATATCTTTGAGTGTATGTGCATTTTTTATTTTTCCATTAAAATTATGTTCATCAAGTGTTTGATATGATACGGGAAACTAATTACTAACTTGTCGTCGACACTATATTTATATAAAAATTGATTATTAAATTTTATAAAAGTATATGATATATTGGCAGTTTGAAAATTTTGTTACGCGCGTTATATTGGATTATATATTTTTTTGAAAATATGTAACATTTTTAATGCATAAATACCTTTAAATTAAAATAATTAGAACGAATATAAATGCAATCTGAAATAAACAGTTTTGCGAAAACATAACTTTTATTTTTAGAATTATACGTTTGAAAATATTCGATGTTGATTTAACATTGCTAAAGCGCAGTTTTATATGTATTTTTAGAATGAGGTCGTACATGACTTTTTCTTATTTTAATTCAAAAAATGTGAAAATATAAATCACTATATTTTTTTGTTTTTGATCAGATCATGTTTCAAAACTACATCGTTGATACTGTGGTTGAATTGCATCACTGTACACATTGTTTAGAGCACTATATCATATATCAGCTAGTTCTATTCTTGGCCAATCAGCAGTCTCATTAGAAAGTTGTAAGTGTGCGCTGCTTAGCAGGCCAATTAACGTAACAACGTCGTTGAATTTTAGCGGTAATTCAGACAAATTACAAAACTTGTTTCTTTTTATTAACAATAATTTTCAAATTTTAAGTTTGAATCGAACATGGGCCGTTTGAATCATAACCAATCATTTATCGCACGCTGCGACGCAATCCCATTCCAAAACTTTAGAACATTGAAAAATAGAAATTGCAATTAAAGTTAATAGCCTCTACATGGAATGTAATAGTAGGCAGTAACAGAGCATCGAAAACAAGGAGATCATTAAAGCGCCAAGTTCATTACATTGAAACAGACTTAGCAAACTATTAATTTATATGCCGCAATATTACGGTCCGGTAGCGCGTTTAATACCACTACCCGAAAGCTATCGCCTACCTCGTACCGGATAAACCTATGTATGACACCTCTTGATTATGCCATAGTTTAGGTATACGTTTAATCCCACTGTTCCTTTAAATTTCTCTACAAAATCAGCACAAATAACAAATACATATAAGTAGTCTAAGTGCGTACTTATGCTTGAAAATTTCGAAACAATATGTTCGTAATATAATCAGTATTATATTAAAATGATATTACCCGTTATTGTTTGATGCATAAGTTCTAAAACATTCAGTATTGATCCTATTCGTATCAAAATAATTAACAATTATTGTTAAATATTGTTTCAGAAAACGAATATGTTTCGTTCCTGTTCTTTAGAGTTGCAGTTCTTCGAAGTGTAAGTACTTTTTAAATTTAAACTAGTATCTTCGGAATTAATTTAAGACAAAATTGTTTCAAATAAAAGTTGTAGATAATTCTACATCTGAATCACTGATTTTATTTTGCATGTCCAAATTAAATTTTTATAAATATTGCTTATTTGTAGTGATAGCCATGGAATTAAAACAAAATTTGAAAGAAATTCGATTTTCAAATAAAAATTACAGATAATTATATTCTACATCTAAGCCTTTAAACTAATTTTGAATGACAGTACAATCGATATGTATTTTTATGAATTTTGTTTAAATTCCATGGGTATTACTACAAATGAACAATATTTATATAATAATAAAAACTGTACAAAGTACAATTATGCGACACTTGGTGAAACTGTTCTAAATAATAATATTTAAATAAATAAATCACATGCAGAGCCATCTATCGTGGTTAGTTGCCTCTGCAGGCTTCATATCTTTGTGGGATGTTTATCATCCGTCCGCTCAACCTTTTCAGTACCTCCTGGAGGCTTCAGTGCACCACACTGATGAGCTCTAATAAGAGCAAAACGCGTCTGTGGTTCTGGTTGAGTGGGTCAGTCTCTGATAAATGACCGAGAGGTTGATTCAGAGACTGAAATCTTGTGAAACATACCAACTGTTTTAAATTTAAATATTGTATATTTTAATATTATTATTTAGAACAGTTTCACCAAGTGTCGCATAATTGTGCTTTGTACAGTTATTATTATTATTATTCTGCTGGCTAAGCTCGCGGTTTTCTCGATAGATGGCTCTGCATGTGGTTAGTTACTTCTGCAGGCTTTATATGTTTGTGGGATGTTTATCATCCGTCCGCTCAACCTTTTCAGTGTCTCAGTGCCTCCTAGAGGCTTCATTGCACCACACTGATGAGCTCCAATAAGAGCGAAACGCGTCTGTGGTTCTGGTAGAGTGGGCCAGTTTCTGACAAATGACCGAGAGGTTGATTCAGAGACTGAAATCTTGTGAAACGTGCTTCAAACGTGTTTTAAATTTAAATATATATTTAAATATTATTAATATTTATATAATTTCAAATTCCAGTTAAGAAGTTACAGAAGGTGTAAAATAACATATTGTAACGGAACCTTTCCGGAACATAATTGCTCTTATGTGCGGCTACCGACGAATGTTCTCGGTACATAACTGCTTTTGCGTCGGCTTACTGCGAATGTTCAATTTGGCCACAGATCACTAGGAGGAAAAAAATATAGGAGAGTGACAGATAACATTTGGAGTGACAGTAAAATAATAATAATTATATGTACATTTTTGCCATTAAAATATTAATTTTAATAAATAAAGAGTGTTTATTTCCTAAGAACCGTTACAATATGTTTAGTGATAGGTATACAATTGAATCTCTAAAACATTTATTTGAAACTTTTTGTTTAAAAATAAATCGGAAGTTTCCCAGATTAAACGTCTAAGATCCACTTTTTAATTAACACCCTCTATATAAATTCTTTACAAATTCTCTTCAGAAAAAAGGATTGAAGGAATAAAAGAAACAAATTTACTAAATTAGAAATCGAAATTAAGTTGATATTTATTTGTTAGAAACGAATGATAAGCAGATGAATTTGTGTGAATCAAATTAAGAGAAAAGCTCGCATGATACGACTTTTTGTGAGGACAGTTGACCTATCCTCTTTACCGTCTACATGAGGGCCCTGGTGTATACCGATCGATGGAGGAATATTATTCCAATATCATTTACTATATTTCATACGCGAAATATGATTCGTCAAGAATGTGTCAAAATTGTGATCTTGCACCATTCATCTGAGTATACGGGCCCAGACTTTTCAACAAATTATAAAACCTACCAAAATGGTTAGAAATTCCTTCAAAAGTCTTTCGACAACATTAAATATAGACTTAAAACTTAAATGTGAGCTAAATGACGGCATTTTAAGGGTCATCTTTCAGTCCAGATTTAGCTTCAACCAAGAATCATTACTTTTGGAACAATGAAAAACAACTTCGTAAAAATCCAATGCGTACAAAACCTACCTTGCAAGACATATTGGACGATACTCTATAGAAAAATGTGCAGGGATACAATGCCTAATGAAATTAAATAGCATTACTAATAAAGGCAATGTAGCCCAATATTAAATGGCGGAATACTTGAATAAGAAAAGAAATTTCTCACTATTTTGCGTAGGTTTTGTAATTTGTTTGTTGACAATGTAAACCGGCCAAACTATTATGAGTTTGGGTTCAAAAAAGTTTTTAGTTAGTCCTGTTGAATTTATAAATATTTCTTATAATTTATTAAATTAACTGTGATTTATAACTAATTAACTTTTGTATCATAATTTTATTCTGTGCATTTGTTTGAAGCAAAGTCGTGTGTATATTGAAACAATGAATATGTAAAGGTTCAATTTTGAATAATATATTCTCGTCGAATTATTTTTATTGGGGAAAAATGAAAAATATCTATATTTCAAGCGAATTATGATTGGTATTTACCGTAGCCTCCAATATTCTCCATATTAAGGGAATATTTGTGTTCATAGACCGTGAATAGAAATTTTTTTGGTATTCCGGCGTAGTTTTCGATCCGTATTGCGATTGCATTAAATCAATGAAAGCTCTTGACGCTTGCTGACGTTCTGTCGGAGCCGAAAATGACACTGAGCGATTGGCACTGTTTTTATTTTTAAAGGTTTTCAAAAACACATTGAATTTGCTGCTAAATGAAAGCCGTTAAGTAAGTAAAAAGTAAACAGTTTTATTAAAATGTTCCCTCGGAATTGATAAAATATTGATAGGCCTCTGTGTCTCAACAAGTTGACAAAAACTGATTGGTTTTAATGAAATGAAAATATTAGTATTGATTGCCGACCATCCCTTTCAAATTAAAGGTTTCGTTATTATTACATCACAACCAAAATTGAATTATAAATATTATTTTAATTCTATTTCATTTTATTTATTCAGTTTTCCAATATTCTCTTTCTTTATTAATAGATTGATTTATTCAGTCTCTCGAGAACTATAAGAGCTACGAGGTTGGTTAATTAGCAAACAATTTCTATTTTTTTTACTAGAGTATTTTGATGAACGTATTTTTTTTTCAACCAGTGGTTTTTCAACTATGAGGACAAAAAAAAAATTACGCTCATTAAAATAGTCTGGTAAAATATAAGTAGTTTGCTGGTTTTCGAGATAGCGATTGTGGACTGTATTGTTTTTAATGTACAACCATTTGAAAGTGCCAGTTATTTTTCGTAAAACACCCTATATACGACTACTAATTATTGCTTTTAATACATATAATAATAAAACGACGTAGTAGAATTTAATATAAAATTAATTTGTTATTATTGACATGTGTGGTAAAAGCTATGACCACGCTTACCACACTCGAACAACATAATACGTATTTATATTATAGTCAATTTCGCTAGTCTTTTATTTGCTATAATGCATAATTTTACAAATTACGAACATTGTATGCGTAAACGATAAAAGTCGTAACAAGGATTAGTTAATGGAACGGTAGGTAACAAATGGAGTTGAGAATAATTAATTAGGATATTGGTAATGGCAATGGGTTATTTGGTTTGCATAAATGCAAGAATCCTATGTTGTTCCCTCGGCCTGAAACCTGAAAGCAATACTGAATCAGCAGTAAACCTATGTATTTACACTTGTGACTTCATTATGTAATGAACAGGTACCCTCATCTGCATTGCAGATGGGAAACTTGACGGCTCAGTCGAAAAATAGCAACAGATAGCTCGAGACATTCCTTTGAACCAACATAATTAAGGATCGCTTTCTTACAAGCTATTTAAATAACCTTGATACGACATCAAAGACCGTGATCTTGTGTGTTGCTATCAAGTATTAACTAAATCAAAATGAACCAAGTTACTTTCCTTCGGCTTTTGAATTTAAATTTGAATGAGGAAAAAAGTCTTACCTTTGTTATCATTACTTTGTTTTTAAAACAGAACATTAAATTTTACTCAAATAAGGACGAGGTCAATAATATTTACTTTTCACAATACCAGTTTAGTGTTTATAGGGATGTAAAAGCGTAAATTAGTAAATTTCCAAATAAGTTACTGTAAATTACTAAATTTGTTCTTGGGACTAAATACTTTTTGCATCGGTTTTTGTAAAAAATTATAGCATTAAAATAAAAAAATCTTGCTAATATTTATGTGTTTTAAATCAAGACATTAAATTTCCTTCACACGACATTATGCAACATTATTTAAAATTCGCGTGATCCCGACTTATTTCATTGGCAATTTTATGTTTTTTACGAACTAGTTATTAAAAAAATATTTAACATCGTTTAAGGTGGCCAAGAAAGGCTTTTCCTCAACTGATTACTACAATCTCGTCGCGACTCGTATTTGATTAATCTCGAGACAAGATCAGTAGTTAAGTTTGTGAGATTGGACCATAGGAGTAATGGCTGATATGTATATGATGTATAGGGTTATTCAACATCGTACTTAAATGGGTCATCATTAATAGGACATTTAGGACAAAAAAGATGTATGGAATACTACACAATACATGGAATATGACATTGTACACGAATTATGTTTGGGTAATTTATGTACAAATAATAATAATCTTTTCTATTTACTGTGTGTTGTTAAACATCGTTAAGTATAAAATAAAAAATAAAGTAAAGTAACGTTTGTCAAATATTTATTAAAAAAACAAAAATTATAATTGAAATATCGTGCAATACTTGAAACAATACAAAATCAAATACAAATACAATAGGTTTAAACATACAATTTTATTTGTGCTTTATAATAGTGTTCAAAATTTGCTCCCTCAACACAAATACAAACTTCACAATGGCGATTAATGAATTTTGAATACGATGAATAACATTATCAAGTTCTTATAAGATTGAAATTTCTAACGCAAAATTCTATTTAAAAATAAAATCAGTAAATTTTTATGGGAGCAATTATTGCTTTTAAATAATACAACTAAATGAAATTATTATTGTTACAAAATATGATATTACTTTTTTTTGATTTTTTTCAATATAATATACAAAACATTTAATGGAACAGATATATTTTTAAACCAAAGAATAATTTTGTTTTTATTTTAAATTTAATATGAAATTGTTAGACTAACCGGTTAATAAAATCATTCATAACAAAAATAAACTGTTTTAATTTGTTTCGGTAATAAAAATAGGTATTACAGTACATACAATTCTAAGTATTAGGGGAAATAAAAATCCTCAGGTATTACCAAATAATGTTGGGGATATATATGGGTATTACATGAAAAATATTATATAGGTACACATAATTTTGAACCCTAAATAACAATTTTTGTACTATATCTTTGTAAATATTTAATAAAACACAGTGTTAGCTGATTACACATATATATCAGTAGTTTTTGAAGTGAATACCACAGAATAATTTAGGGGATTCTTGCTGACGAAATTAATAATTTAAATTTTGCTCATTTATTTAGAAAATAATTTAACAAATGTAAAATATCATTCACCATTAACGAACAAAATAAAAATGTTATGCCTTTTAAGTACAGCAAATAATTCTACATAAAACCTGAAAATAAGTACCGTAGAAGCATAGATTTGGTATGGGTTACGCAGTATTTGAAAAATCGTAATATAGTTAAATACTCAGGTCAAAAATTTATTTGGATTCAATTATTGTCAAAGTTATCGATGTGACTATTACTCTTATAAACTACATATGGAGCTATAGATCGCATTTGGTGACGTTATGCCTACCTTGTACGATGAGTCGTACGACGGCGTCAGGCTTGGGCCGACTGTTGACGAGGCAAACATAGTCCCCGCTGTCTTCAGCCCTGACAGGGTGGAAGTGCAGGGCGAACGAATCCGGCAAGAGGGAGACACGCTGTCGATTCTTCCATACCGTCGTGGTTTCCCCCATGTATTCTACGAGCTTTCCTCGGGAGCTCCACTCTAGAGCTTGCACAAGCGAGTGTTCGTTCACGCCGGGACATGCCAGGGTCACGTTGGAACCAGCGTCTGCGGTGAACCTCTGCAGCGGCACCGCGCTCGCGTCTGGAATGGAAACAAACGTAACTTTACCACCGACGCCAAACATTCATTACGCTTAATTAAATCCAACGGTTTGGGGAATCGCAGAAAAAAAACATTCGAGCAAACTTTAAAGAATTATGATGCTCTTTGGTTGTTTTTGCAACCAATATTACCTGTTTTTCTATAAATTCGACGGAGCTAACATTTTGCACTTCAGCATACAGTGTGTCTTGTCACGCATATATTTTCAAAGATATTTTGATTTTTCAATCTATAATGGCAACTATCTCCATATTTGTATGAAAATTTTAAACAAAATGAAGAAAATCATAAATTAGATAAAGAAATAACATGGTGTAATTGCAATTGTTGTATAATAATGACAAGTACAGAATGTTATTCCTGTATAGAATTGTAGGCTATTAGTGAGTTATGTGGTAATAGTGACTGTATTACAAATCACGAATTTTTTTAAACAATAGTTTTGAAACCTACATTCTTTAAAAACAGCTAAATACCGCATGTTAGTCAAAGCATATGCTACGTGCTATCAGAAGAAAAGTATTAGAAGTGAAAAATAATTCTATATGCAGGCATGTAGCTTATACCTAATTATATATAGAAGAAGAGTAATCTTATATTGAAAGATACTATTAGATTTTGGAGTAAATCAGATAACCGGAAATGGCACTTTACTGGATGCTCAAAATAGTTTTTTTTTGGAAAATACCTTTAAATGTTATTTTTTTTGAGATTTGTTATTATAAAAATTAAAGTTTTTTAAATTTTCTACAGGTTTGCGTTAATACTTTTTCTATATATATTATGGATAAATTTATAAAATTATCTATAATTTTAATCCCGGAGCCTACGCTTTAAACACATCTCCATGGTTACACAGTTCAGATCTCAAATGTTTGTAACTGACAGATATATGTCACTGTCAACAAACTAATCATTTCAAATAATGATAGTAAACATGTAAGTAACCAGTTCTTAAAATTTGTAGAGCACGATATTTGTACTCCGTTATGTTTTCCAGAACCCTGATGATGGTTTAACTGAGACCGAAACGTCGGGATTGTTTATGTTTCAATAAATAATCTTCTAACAAAGGACTGAATCTCCATTATTTTCACGTCTCTAAATAATAGTAACGTTTTAAAAAGAAAATAGTAAATGAAACAATAATAATATGGAAAGGAAGTTAATACAGTTTCCAGCATAAGTAAATATGTAGCAATAAAGGTAAGATAATAAAAATATATAATATATCATCACGGCATTGCTGGGTGAGTAAATCTGCTTTGTAAACAGATGTCGGTAATAATAATGACATATTTGTACCGTACGGGTGTTTACCAGGCGTCACTTCACGCAAATCTGGGGAACAGGGTTCGATTCCGACCGACGCCAAATATTTTAGAATTTGAAATGGCACAAAATTCACTCCTGTGGTGCACTCTCCACGCCAGCAGTATATAAATAAATATATCTTCACGGCATATTATCCATTGCTGGGTTCGCCAATCTGCTTTATACACAGATTTCGGTAACAATGATGACATATTGTACCGTGCGGGTGTTTACTAGGTGTCACCTCACGAGCACTTATTGCTGGCGTGGAGAGTGCACCACACTTTTGTGCCATTTAAAATTCGAAATATTTGGTGTCGGTCGGGATTGAACCCGGTATTTAAATTTAATTTTAAATATTTACATGATTAAAAATTAAATTAAACCGGAGGTATTGTGTTGGCCACATGAGATTTTTTATATATGTTTGTACGTAATTTATTTATTTTGTATATAATTCATAAATCACGTTTCTTATATTTATCCGGTAAACAGAATAATTAGGCATTTTAATGTCACAAAATACTAAAACCTATAATCACTGAACACAAAAACGCTCGTTTGTACTAAATAAACTGCAAATACTTCGTCTGATAAACACAAATACAATGTAGTAAGTATGTACCTACTGCGGCACTCGGTGTAGATGACGTTACTTTAGAACAAATAATCGCAGAGACATTAAATAAGAACTAATGAACTTCTGATTTCATATGATAGTTATGAATGCTAATTGCAAATTATCGAAAATAACTTGCTAGTGCCTGTAAACGAATCATGTTGCAAAAGTACGGTGTTATACAAGTACTTGTATATTCAATTTTTGTAAATAAACATGCTGTCCAAAGTTGAATAAGGAATATTTATGTATATAAATACAAATTGACAGAAATCAATGTTAGGGGTGCAGAATCGAATTTATGGAGTAGAGAGAGACAAAAAGAGAGAGAGAGCAATCTCTCCTGACTGGGGTATTTAGGGGAGAGAGCGCTCGTGGTTATGAATAATCGGAAGATCCCTCTAACGATGGCTACACAATTTAAAAGGGGACCGAGTCGTACCAGTGGCTGACACAGTATATAAAACAGAGACACAGGCCTACAAGTCACCTTCGTGTGAACGCGAACGCAAATAACACATGATCACGTATGACGATAATTTGATTTCCCAATAGAGTTTTTCACGTGGTCGATTATCATTAAGTTGCAGGTGCGTGCGAATTGATGGGCGCTGGAGTGATGAGAATGAAGCCCAGCGTGGAAAGAACAAAAGGGAGTAAATCTAATTTGATGTATAAATGGTGCACGGCACAAGTAGCACAGCACAACGATAATAATGACCCAAACAAGTTGGTCGTTTGTTGCCCGGACTATGGCGATGCCAAGCTAGGAAGTACGGTCGCCGTCTCGACTTCCTTGCACACGCTCGATCGCTCCGCCAATCGTGTTTATGAATTATGCAAATGCACAGTCATCACCTCAACCCTTAAAACAAATTAATTTTTGAGACGAGTTGTGGCCGAACGTTACAATTGAGGTTTGCGCATCACTAGACTTTTAGCATTTATAAATATAAAAAGTATGCATGGTTTATAATTTACGAGTAGAGTGACATAGAAAATGACCAAGTTTGTCTTTCTGCGTTGTAGCAACTGTATTTGCTCCATTAGCATTGTTGACATTTTGTTTCACCGCTGATATGGCTTTTTATTTCTTGTTTGTTAGTATGAATCGATAAATATATGACATTGATGAACATTATAAACAAAATATTTTTGTAAATCACACGCAGACACAAAAATTGATGAGAAGAGTCGGATTAAAAAGCCAACAAATAAGATGTACACAAAATTTTATCCAAATCAATCGCGACTTTTTTTAAAAGTAAAATTGAAATCCTCGATTTTCAAAATGCATATCACAGTTCAAAATTGCTGTCTTTAACCGTGTAGGAGTAATAAAAAAAAATTCGAATTAAAGTGATCGCCAAAATATCGAGTTTTTTTTTTATAAAAAATGCTATAATACATTGTTGTCAATCATTTTAAATGTAACTATGGTAATTATATACGCCCATGTTCATTGATTAAAAAACCTCATGGTTTATTAGTTTTTACCCCCTTCTAAACCATTCAACAATAAAATGTATTTTTATTCACTTACTTCAGGTGACAGTAGGAAGAGTATCCTACTAAACATAGTTCCCGGGTTCAAGTCCCAGTGAAGTCTATGAATTATTTACAAAGATTTTTCTTCGGTATTTTTACTAGGTTATGTACCATAACCCTCAATTACCAATTGATTCTTAGTCTCGCAAAACACGAACTTTTCTAAGAACGTATTTACCTTGTTATTCAAGGGATTACTGCACTAAAATATATTATGATTAAAATAAAACTTGCATTAAGTGTTGATGTAAAGAAATAGAAATAATTTCTGCCCCGTGTTCCAAATGAGTTACGCGAAATAATAAAATAATAAAATGTATTTGAGCGTGGTCAGATTCTTATACATACAGCCGGCTGTATAGATGCATACAGATGTTTTTGCCGTGTTGGGAAAATATTGGTTTTCTTGTGGAAATCTCCGTCAGTCGCTCCACCTGACGTGACATTCCAGTAGGAAGAAAAAAGCAGAAGCCGCCGGATTCATTTCGGTTTTTCAGGCCGTGACGCGACCGACGACCGGCCACCGCCTTGCGATCTCCTGATGCCAGGATGCGACCCTCTTGCTTTCGTCTTCGTCTTCGATTACATCAATTTGCTCTTGATCATCTTGCTCTTGCTCCTTGCTCAACTTCTTGCTCTGCGTGCACGCAGCCCAAAGCTCCTGCGACATAACTTTCCGAAATAATTACACGGCTATAAATCGCAACTTTGAACAACTAAATTTTTTATTCAAAAGTTGGATAGAAGAGCGTAAATCTTGGCTAAAGTGTGGAGCAGGATGGCGGAAACTTCATGCGCGGGACGACGAAGGATTCGTTTTAAGCGCTTCAACTTTTTAAATCTTAAAACACCCTTCCGTATATGTATTGTCCGTGTATCAATACAGGCTCGCATTCTACCTCTTACACAAGTTACAATCGTCGACATGCTTACAGAAAAGTGGAAAACATTCATAAATAAAAAAAATGTTAGATTCGAGCATTTCTTAAAATTCTGCGTATAGAAATGTATAATTTATATTCTATATTAAGAAACAAAGATTTTTATATTTACATCTAAATAAAATAGTGCTAACTAATTATTAGGTAGTTTCTTGGTCATTTTAAACTGATGTTCCATCATATCATTAATGCACTTATTCTCTAAGTTTTTGTTTATGAACAAAATCGTTAACGACCAAATATTTTTCAACGAAATGTACAACGTACCTTACAAAAATCATAATCTGTAATTTTGTCGTTTACGCCATATTCTTGAAATTTTGTTCAACGAGAACATTTTTTTTGGGATTTCTGTACTTTGTTGTCTGATATTTACCATGGTTAGGTTAGGAGCGTCTGGGCATTTGTGTTCACAATTTGGTTAGTACATATAATAAAGTTGAAAATATAATTACAATGTTTTGCATTTGCCGATAGATTTTTGGTAAGTGCTTTGAGAATAAAAAGTACAATGAAAAGGTGAACAAGATATTTATGATATCGATACAATTTTCTGAATAAATCATCCGGTATGGTATTAAACAGATTACTAGTACATATCTCGTAGTTGTCTCATTACCAGATTAGTTTGACGTCTGAAAATAAACTCAAAATGTAACCTACATTATTACTTCATAAAAATTAATTACCTAGTTACCGTGATTTTAATTCGTTTAATATTATATTTTAAATGCCATTTTCTTCCAGTTTCCGCAAAGTGTGATGACAAATTTAATACAAAAAAATATATACTTATATTTTTGTCTTCCAACGACTGCTATATGAGTACTAGTTCATAGACGAATGGTTTGTACGAAATTGTCTTTGATAAACGTTCGTCATAATTTTACAGAATAACGATATTAAACAATGCTAACGATTTTCGTTGGAGAACGAATGTTTCGTTCACGTACGTTCGAGAAAAAGTTAGAGAATAAGATGTCGTTCACGAATGGTTTTCAGTTACAAAATAGATTTCTTAGACTTTAATACGAGTGTCGAAGTTGCAGCTTTGATGAAAATAGGAATCAAATGTTGTCCGCCGTAGTTATTCTAGCAGAAATCTGTCAATGAAGCAGGAATAATTTGTAGCTCATAAATAGTGACATATCCTTGGGCATTGAAGGATATATAGGTATCTGACCAGAGGCGAACACTGAACAGCGATTACCCCTTGTAAATAAATAGTGATAAGCGGTTGAGAATGATAAGTGATCTGTGCGTGCGTAGAGGCTATGTAATGGTCTTCTCTAGGAGGATCAGATGGCCTGGAGCTGCTGTGGTTCTTCTGCACCGTCGGCCAAGACACGGCCATTAGTCCTGACCGTACATCAAGTGGTTTATCGGACAGTTCACAGATAGAAACGCTATTTCATTTTCAACTTGCGAAATGCTTTATTACTTGTGAAAACTACCGGCCACGTATTTATTGCGTACGCTTGAGTTGACTCGCTATGTCAAGCGATGAGGATGGCCATCGTATCATGCACATAACGTTGGTGTCTCGGACTCCACCAGCATCAGATAATGCCGTCACTGTAACAACTGTTTTGTGCGAGATTGAATTGTCCAAAATGGCAATCACTGGCGAAATTAAATTCCGCATTCTTTGTAACATATTTTCACTGGTGACTATTTTGTCAAACTTTTAGTGTCAAAAAGGGGCGTTACGTTTCTTTGAACGAGTTCGGGTCAAACGAAAAAAGTTACGAGATTCGTTTAAACGTCAAAGAAAAAAGAAGCCATTTCCATTACGAACAAAGTTACGCACCGATTTAAAATTTAAATTGTATCCAAACAATGGAATACTTGGTAATAGTTGAAGTTGTCTGGCTAAGTTAAAGAACGCGTAAAAGTTCACGCAGATGTTTTGTCACGATTTGCCGTTTCTCCGGAAGAGGAACTGATAATTTCAAACACAATCATTTGTAAGTATTACGGCGAAAGTTACAAGCGAACCGTCACTTTTAATTTGAGCATACATGGTAGCAGTAGCTGCATAACCAAGCCACGAAGTGTCAATACTACGGGCACTCATAGCATCGGATGAGAAAACTACTTGGCGGAAACGAACGAACGGAAAGCCAGGTAATGTGTTTTATAATTGAAGTAAAAAGAAAAACAGCTGATACCATATTTTTTATCGGAAACTTGGACCACTCTCTTAAGACACTTGGGAGAGAAAAGTTTTATTTCCGAATTCGCTGGAGACTGCAAAGTCGCGAGGTTTTCGCTCAAAGTTTTTAATAAAGAATAGGAAGCGAAACGGCCGAATAAATAGGTACGAATACGAAAAGCGCGGAAGCAAATGAGTGTTGACAACGAACAATGAATGTGATTCTCGCTTGTGTACCGGAGGTATCTGGTATCTAGCATCTGGCATCTGGCACGCCGTATTTCACATGGATATAAACAAAACGGACGTCGTGCTACCACAATTCTGTTAAATAGTGCAAACGGTCGTCTATTACGCTATTAACCGATGGATTCGTGAAATCAGTCGGATCAGCGCAAAACTGGACAGTACACACAGAATTACAAATGACAGGGGTTAACCGTGGCTACAGAATACCAATGCAGATTTATATGACCGGTTCTTCTAGTGCTTGATGTGTTGTGCACGCGGGCCAAATCGAACAGATACCCTAACGCCTAACCGTTTCCATTTTCCTCAAACCTCAGCCCCATCCCTGATAAATGACCGCCAGTCTCTTCAAATTACAAATTTTAAAAGGAGCTCCCGGACTAATTATTACTAATTGGCGTTCATACTGAAAACGAAATCACAATTTCCCGTTTCGTTTACATTCACTGCTTAAAACCTTCTTGGAATTTTTGTGCATATTTATTCAAGTAAAGCCATTAAAAGTTAAGTACAAAAAAGGGTGTTTTATTTGATGGCAACAAAACTCTTAGTTTAATTTCTAGTATCATGACCCGGCTTTTTATAAATGTAATATTTTAAAAGCTGAAATTTAACTCTTCAGCCTTCCGGCTACATTCGTTTAACTTACTAAGCCCTTCGCTCCCAGGACTTGCCCCAGCTTTCATAACAATTTTTTTAAATAAATGGAACTCTAACACCCGCATTTTATCCGGGAATTTGTTCCCAACACTACAACAATTCGCTTGCAGATTTTAAGAGCGAACAGATACATGATTTTATGTTTAAGAATATATAAGATCTTATCACTGAAATATATTAATGGCTGGAACTCGCATACGTCCATTGAGTGACAATTGCTGGCTCAGTTCGCGCATGTTTGTATTGAACCGAACATAGCCGAATAGTTGTATACACTCTTTCCACTAATCACATGAGTAATAAATTGTCCTGATGTTTGTCGATTCCTCCAACAGTCGGCATTCAATAGGCCTTCACTATCATAGTAGGTATGCGCATTCCAGTTAATAATATATTTCAGTGAATCTTACGTACCTTACAGAAGGAATTAGTGAATACTGAAACTTACACTACAGTCGAGATATTTACCCACATCTATAAGAATTATTGAGAAATAACGCACTAACGAAATAGCGTACCTACGTAGGTGTTACTGTCTTGGCGACAGTTTCTATACATGAGTACGTGTTACAAATTTATAGAGTATGAGAGGATGCAAAATAGACTAACTTTTACTAATAAACCAATATTTGGAAACGCACCGTTGTCGAGCTACCAAGCTTTTAAAAAAGTAACTATTTACCTGAATTTCATCATAACGCAATTTTTTGAAATACGATTCCAAGTTTAGAAAACAAGCTTTTTGGATGAGTACGTTCACATGAAATATGTTTTGTATACTATTTTTTCTATTGAGGTAATTTTACAATAAGATTTTTAAAAAATGTGACTTGTCAAAAATATGACTTTGAGTTTTTTTGTCAATTATGTTGGTAGTGCTTCCCGCGAAATAATTGAAATTTCACATTTTGCCAGTTTATATATTGTGCGTTGTGAATTTTGTTTGATTGTATACATTAATACATTGTTTCAAACAGTGCGCTTACAGATCTTCTAAACGGCGTGTTTGCAGTGCTTTTATAAACCTATAAGAACACCGATATAGAAAAAGTTATTTATAAAACAGAAAGGATAAAAAAAAATGAGTAGAAAATACTACAAAGAAAGAGAAAGGAGAGTCGTTATTCGAGTGCATATCCTGGTCGCAGTTAACAGTGCTCGCACTCGCACTCGCACTCGCGTAGAGTTCCATGAATTGTAGGTTGTGCGAGGCATCAGAACGTAATCTACGCTATTTATTATAGATTACGTTTGACGTGGGCGTTCATATTTAACAGGGAAATGTGCCGGGTCGTCTTCACGAGCGCGAGAATGAGCATCTGGGGATTCCAAGAACGCATCGTACGCGTAGTGAGCGTTACAGTCGCCGAGAACGTGAATTGCAGGTGTTTGAAACCCAGGTAATCCGACCGGACATCTAACTAGCACCGCAGGATGCTAGAAGACTCTACAAGGGAATCACTGCTCGCTTAAGCTCCTTACACTCGAGAGAGACAAGCAGAGCAGACCAACATATCAACACCATATTCTCCGCCCAGACAAAATTAGGAGTTTTCAAAGTTTTCCCAGAGAAATATCCGCCGCGCTGTCGTCGAGTGCTGACAAAATCAAGATTTAGAATAATAGAAAGTAATTACTGTAATTTTCAAAGTAATTATAAAAATGTGTTGCGGTTTTGAAATAGAATTAAAAGCTATGTCAGTGGCCATGACAAGTTTGCTTGTTCAATTATAAGTCGGTTAATTATTCAGTAAACAGTGGTGAAATGAGAACAACATGTCCCAAATGTCATGCGGCAAGTAGCTGAGTCGACGACGCCTGACCTGAGCTTTGAGCGTCGGGGCTCAGCGCCATAACATCAACCCAACCAGGCCGGATTCCGTTCTTCCGGTTGTTTGTTCGAAATAATAAGGCCATAAAGCACAGATTACTTCCCTCCTATCCCTGCCTCTACCAACCAACGCCAATTTCAGCCATCAAGGTATCCCATTTCATTTAGTCTACCCATCAATCTATATACACATTCATCTACCATCCATACAGTACGGGCCGTGGAGATCGTGCAGGTCATCAGTGCTTCGCTTTATAAAATATAGACACATGAAACGGGTTCCATTTTATATTAGATTCTTCACCTTATATATAGGTATAGACCATCAAGTTCCCGTAATATAAAATATAGATACACAAGCGCTGTACAGAAACAAATGATCTAGTGCTCTTAATTAAAAGTAAACTGTCCCCGTTTCGTCATCGACCGCTAATGAATCGTAGGCTACGTGTCCTCCGTACTCCATTAAACGTAGGTACGAGACAATTAAACGACGCACGTGCACGACTCCAGGCGTCAGCAAGGGGATGTGGACGTGTGCGTCCGAAATGTCAAGACCCTAACGATTTTTAATGAACAAATACGCGCCGTGCAATAACACTATACATTCGGAAAGTAAGCCGGCAATGAGAATAAGCATGACGCTACACAGGGTTGTAGTGGCACCGTCAACAACAACTGTGTTGTTCCAACGGCCGGTTCGCACAATTACCGTTGAAATACACGGCGTACAGCGTAGTAAACTCCCGTTTCTTACTGTCCTCAGCAATACTGTGCAGTTTACAATTGATTACAACTGGAGGCTATGCAGAGTGATGTGATGAAGACTGACACAACTCGCGACACGAGACACGACAAGGCAACACAAGACTTTCTTGTCAGTGTGAATAAATGAATAAAAACATTAAATTTACAAGCAATTACAGTGGAATAATTATGTTAATAACATTGATATAGGAGTAACGAGGTAGTTTGTTAGGTTCCGCGAGATTTGTGTTGAGCACAAGCCTGGCCGCAATACAGTTAAGTTGTTCGCTTTATTATTCATGCACTTAGACAAAAGACCACGCCCTCTTGCAACCCTAATTTCTGTTTACATCTTCCACACACGGGATTCGTCTAGGCTGAATAAGTAATGCCAATGATTTATTTATTCGTTACGTTATCTGGACCCTGTGCAAATGTAAAATAATACGGGTTTGTTTGAGATTTTAGCGCGTGCGATTTGTTTGTCTCTAGATATTTAACCACATATCGCACACGTTGAATTACGTTGGTGAAAACCTTTATTTGGAACATTCATTTCTGTGTAAATAATAAAACAAATTCGATTTGTTAGATCCCCAGGCATCGGCTTACAACACATTTCATGAGAAATAAATGTGCCGATTCATAGCACACGACAAGTGACCAATGACTGGTAATCGGTAGTCAGTAGTTGTGGCGTAACAACACGCTACACGTTACAGCGTCTGTGTTCGGCATTTTAATTTATTCCTCATTAAATTAGATGAAAAATGCAGGGCGACAACCACACATTATTAATTCTCCGATGTTTCATTAAAATTTATCGGCGACGGGGGACCTGTTATGACGGTCAAGTTACATAGTCTTGGAACGCCACCGCCGCGACGCTCTTCGCGCTCAGCCAACACGAAAACCATATTTTTTAAAACAACGGGCAGATCACGAGGGGCACATTTACTTCTGTATATCGTGGTCTCTTTTACTCAACTTGAGCAACAGCCTAGAATCAACAGTTTAAAACATTAAAGAATTAAAAATTTCTGAGAGTAAATTGAAATTTATGCGAGTTCAGCAATTTATTCTTCCTTTCTTTTATTTTGATGCGGAACAATAAAGCAAAAGAAAAGACGGAGAATAAGTACGACACTGGCATTGCGATGGCATGCAAAGCGTAAGAAACGAGAGGATAATAATACTGAAGAATCAGACAAGCACTAGCAGGACGCATATCGATTGAAGTGACAGGATCTGAACGTTGCCGACGGCAAAACGCTGGTCAGCAAAGCCGCGCCGAACGTTTCCCGACGGCCAACGACGATCGCCCAAATGAGAAGTAGTCGCCGATTTTACGTGCCTGCTTCTACTTCTGGTATGAAGTATCATCCGACCGACGGAACGTGTCGCAAAGGTACCACAGTTTCTCCCGTCTCGAGTACATCACGTATCGTACGCCACCGGCTTGTCTCGCCAACTGTGTCAACACATAAATCCTAATTACGAGGATCCACTAGATGAACTCTCATATACAGTCGGGTGTAGTATATATTTAACCACATATACTAAGACATCGTGGTCAGACAGTCTATCGCACTCTGACGCGGGAAATAGTCATCCCCTTCTGTTTTCTCCAAGCATTGTTATTTCCCCCTGGTTAAGATTAGACGCCGATAAGGCATACAGGAAGATAACTATACACAGAGTGAAGGGATGCTTTAAAACATGCTGGCAATGAGATTTAACCAACGATGAACACAAACAATGCGAATGTGAGTCAGGTTAGAGTTAAGATCTCATGCCGCCTACACCATGGAACACCAATATTTACCAAATGCTCGTTTCTCATAGCAGTAGGCTGGTTGCGGTGGGAACACCAAACTGAGCCAGCAGCAGAGCAGGAGTAAAATCAGCCGGGACATGACGGCACGAAGGGCCTTCACCACACCGGCACGCATTCCTGAAGCTGCAGTTGACACATCAGTAGTCACATCGCAGCACACGCACACGACACTGCATCACGCGGATCCCGAACAACCGAACAATAACAAAACAATAACAATCCAGAGCCAAAACACCGCGTGAAACAAACAAACCAAATAAACAACAACTGTGTTAGAAGAACAAGTAGCGATAGCGAGAAGGACAATTCAGCGTGGCGTCCTAGCTCGGAGCAAAAGCTGTGGATCGCGTGTGCACGTATACTGACGTTTGCCAATAACTCCGGTAGATACCAGGCGTACGGACATCGCGCGGCGAGTGCAGAAACTAAATCACATACCCTTAGGTCTTTGCCGCCCCCGAATGTTGTCGGTTCCCCTACCGCGTCCCTCCCCACCATCGGCGTCGACTCGCAGGCGTGCGCTATAGGAGAAGGGAAGCACTTCGCGCGCACCGCAGCGCCGTCGTTCTCCCCGCTCCGGGGACGGCATCCGCGTCCCGCGCTCTAGACTCTCGATCTCGACGCGCGGACCACCCGGTGCATCTTCGCCTTAGGACGGCACTTGTATCGCTCGCCCCGTTCCCTTCTGTTGCACACGCAACTATTCATTAAGCCCTTCCAACGATACTATCTGTATCTGAAGGACAACACTTGGCAACATGTGTAGGTGTTTGTTTTTACTTTAGTGACCAAGCAATGCAAGTGAATTGTTTCCATCGATCGGCAGGAACTCTTTGTGGCGGTCGGCACCGTCGTCGCTGCTACTGTTACCGCTACTACTACGGCCCTACACGATTGCATCAGAATGATTTATGTTAACGATGTGTCCAATTTAATAGCTCCCAGCATGCTCATCTATGTTTCTCAAGCGCTTTGCCTAGAGTGGGCGACTGAGGACGCGCCCGAGGGAAAGAAGGGACGGGAAACATTTTTATTCCAACCCTCTTGGGTAAAATTGAATCAATTGAGGGTGTTTTAACATTATGGTTTAGTTAGCGCAGGGAAGTGTGTGCGTCATAGTTCCAATACTCGAACCGTTATGCATCGAATAGAAAGAGGCAATATTCTATGAACTAATGAGCTTTCAATGGTTAATCCACATGCACTATCGCTGTATTCAATCTTGCAGGAGTTCGCGTCTCTGCCAACATGACTGCTGAGGTATCATTTTAAACATATTAGGAGAGAAGAATCAGACGTCAGAGGCTGAGAGACCAGCAGCAAACAGCTACTTTTCCTGAGCTGTGTGCTGTGTTCGTCTCACTGAAAATCACTTACGGGAACACGCGGAGACATATTAGCACTGCCTAATCTCAGGTTACCGACTCGCTTTGTTCGTCGTTTATCGAAGCCCAATGTTCCCCCTGCGGGCACCCGGCACCTTGACGGAGATGGAAGAGTGGATGTGGAGAGAGAAGAGGTCTACTGCGAGTGCGAGTGCTGGAATAATTACGGAGAAGCATCGTTCGCCGAGGGATCCTTGCAGCACTGCGTCCGCCGCTTCACTCTCCCGTGCTTCAACAATGCTTTCTTCTTTCTAACTTTTTTCCGGGCGGGGGTTGGTGCGATTTAAACGAGCGCTCGCACCGAGTACAGCGAGCAGCGAACAGCGCACGGCGCAGCGTGACTCGTGGGTTCCGTTCCCGTTCTCATTCCCCAAACCCCACCAGGCCATCCGACATCCTAATAGGCAACGGATTTTTAACAAGAACCATCATTCAAAAGATAAGCTTGTCCTCTCATACCTGGCGTGAATAAATCATGCTTTCTGTCGCTCTCCGTCTCACATACATAATACCATTGCAGGATATTAAGTAGCGGCACATCCGTGAACATTTGCACGCGGAATACAATGTATTTTGTTTTGCAAATGAAAGTCAATTACCATAACTATTTTCTTTGAGTGTTGTATCATCAAAGAAAACGCTCGGAAATCGGGCAATTCGAACAGCGTACAGCTATGGCTCCGGATCTCGCTTCGGCCGACAGGAAACGGTATTGGTGCCGTTCTATAATTTAACGAGTCTCTTGGTTTTATGACAATGACTTTGCTGCCGTATACCGAACGATATATATGCACGTCCTCATTGACGTAAGACGAAGGATGAAATGTAGTTGAATTGCTCACCATCATACTCTTACGAGAAGTGCAGTTAATCTGTGCGTGCTGTACAGAGGAATTTTTTTACGACATCATAAGCCACGATTATCGGGTCTCGTGCATTGAACCATAAAGGACTTTCACGAATCCGAAGCGACCTCGAGCAATCTCCGTCGCTCGATGCTCGCGTCGCGCGCCGTTCAAATTGAAACTTGTACATTGCGACATCCTTGCTCTTGCTGCCGGTGCCACTGAATTATGCATTTTTTATTAGAAATAGAAACCGACGGTGCAGATGATAGGCAGTGTGAAGGTGGAGAGTGCGTGCACAACTGGCAAATGGGTGATAGCACGCACAGACACAAGCATAAGGTTTCGCCTCTTATTTCAACAAGTTGGGCAAAAGCCTGTGCCAATGCGGCATGGCGTGACCATGTGTCATTGTGTACGTTCTCTGTTCTGGATTATGTGAAATTTTCTTTTCATTATCCACAAATTTCTATAAATCATGGCAGAAACATTAATAATGTTGCTTCGTTAAATTGAGACATTACTGAGCTTTCGTTAAAGGATTTTATTCCTGCTGAATAAGAGACAAAAAGCGTTGGACATCCAGCAGGCAGTAGACTGGTAACCCCTGAAATAAATATGTCGCATATCACACCTGTGAGTTTTTGTTCTATGGTTAGTTATTACTATTACATTACGGAAATGTTAATATACGAGTATAGTGATGCGTGCTCGAATGCCTTCGATCATAAAAAGATAACATTGGTGTAATATACGAGCGGGATCGAATCCCGCGCATAGTTTAAAAACCATTGAATTCCGTGACAATATCATTTATTTGCGAAGTGCAATTTCCCTTCGTTTAAATCTACCGCACGTCACACTGGCCGGCCTTCGATCAGCCGGTTGCACACCGTCCAGCCACCGGCCACCCAGTCGCTCTCGCACTCGCGCAGATCCTATTAACTATTTAATAAAATTTCAACATGTTGATGCATTTTTACTGCACTTTTGAAACTGGATACACAGATAGACACATGCACCTATGCTTTCCCATACGCACATTTAATAGTTTGTACAATACTTTAAAATGGTTGCATTGTACCGGAAGCGCTGTAGGAATGCTATAAGTTTCAGACGTAGAAATTTTTATTTTTGTTTCATTTTATTTTCATTTTTCTTTTTAAAATACTGTAACCCAATAACACCAACCATCAAATACTTTACTGTTCCTATATGATTTAACAAGAAATAAAGCCGATGGCTGTAAGTTCATTTCGTTAATTATTTTGCCGAGTGAAAAACTGAAAGCCAGCACCCTAAACTATTATTTTCAAAAAGTAATTGCCTACCATTACCATTTAATTTTTGCATAAATTCCTCTCCACGCCAGCAATGAACGCCTGTGAGATGACGCCTGGTAAACGTCCGTACGGTGCAAATATATCATCACTACCGATATCTGTGACAAAGCAGATTGGCACACCCAGCAATGGGTAATATGCCGTGATGATATATTTGTATTCATGTAAATTTCTGATATGTCTGTTAATTATACTTGTAAACAGGATGTGGATCACGATACCGGAACATAGGACTTCAACATGTAAAATTATACTTTCGTAATTTTCTGCTTTCGTAATTATTTTAGTTAAAAAAGCTTCAAAAAAATGTTCTATAACATAGAATTATATATCAGAATCAATAATCAAAATTAATATTGCATTATCTATAATAATAGAAATAGCTATCTCGTAAATTTCTGCTTTCGTAATTATTTTAGTTAAAAAAGCTTCAAAAAAATGTTCTATAACATAGAATTATATATCAGAATCAATAATCAAAATTAATATTGCATTATCTATAATAATAGAAATAGCTTTCACTATTTTTGGGGTGGCTTTCGCCATTTTCATACCTAATTTCTGCCGTTACAAAGCACGTTTACTTATTCAGATTCAGAATTTTAAGCTCTACAACTTTTATTTGAAGCATTTTCACCTAAAATAGTTAGGGAAGTAGGAAAATATGATTTTACACGTTAAAGTCCTATATTCCGGTGTCGCGGTCAACACCCTATATGTGTACTGCGTAACACAGTGTTGAAGTTAAATTTTTTCACCTGGTTTGTATGTTAAATTTCAGAACCACATATCGGGAATCGACTAAGACGAGTAGCAAAAAATACAAATTTTTATAACCGTCGCAACGCCAAGCTGAGTTACAATCTTAGTCAAATATTACATTGTATTTTATATGTATTTAAATATTTTTAAAATCTTTGTAAACCGATAACATTTACATTATTTAGTATGTAGGGTATTAAATTTAGATTGATATTATAAAGTGTAGTTTTGTTTTTTGTTCATAAGTATTTCTGTTTGAACTTCATTTTGCTATACAAATAATAATTTAATTACATTAACTTATTTTACTTTAATTTACATTATTTTTGTAAAAAAAATACTAGAAACTACAAAGTAGTATAACTGGGTATCCTCTTAAAAAAAACTGTTACTACATCGACGGATTATTAATAACGATAACATTTCGAAGTGTCGTGTTGTTAAATCCCCTTTAATTAGTTTTTTCTTTGTGTCAAAGTTGACCGACAATTGCAAAATGATAAAAAGAATTTCACATAAAAATGCCCCGTCTCTGAAATAAGAAGTAAGAGAAAAGAAGTCTGAAGTTCGATTAAGAATATCCCTTTAATATTTTTTTCCCTTTTAGATCGTATTGGACAATAGCAAACAAAAACGCTTTAGATTTGTGTCCATGCCGTGGGACATAATACGTGAACAAGTTGTTTTTTACGAGTAGGAAATATTGACTAGTGCGTTCAGTAAGCACTTGTCGTTCGTTCATTTGTCTAACATTAATCATCACACCTGGTTTTTCATAAAATCCACGTTCGTGTTAAAAATGTGTCAAGTGTCAGCATTCACTGTAACCTGTTACGATGTTTTTCTCCTCAAACAGATGCCCGAGCCGAGATCCAATCACCTGTCAATAAATGTCATATTTTTCCTTTTAATGGCAACTGTCTCTTGTTATTTAATTACATATAAGTGTATTCATTTATTATGCATTCGAACAGCATTTGGATATGTTTCATTTGACAGCTCCTTGTCATGTGTGAAATATAACGACGGATCTTTATTGACATAAAACAAATGACTCCGAGGTTGGTGATCCCAATTCTGTTGATATTTGTTCCGACAACGCACACATTAAAAATTGTTATGCCCGGGGTTTCACAAATAAAGAAAAATAACGCTATGGTATATAAAACATCGGAAGCAAACACGAAATTAATAGAATTTTATTTTGGAGATAAAAGGTTGGTCAATATTTCTTCCAAACTACAACTTATATTTCTGTCCCTTTTTATGTTTTTGTCCCTTTAATCCTTGTATACTTTTATCCGTTTTAATTTTTCTCCCTTTGGTATTTTTCAACCTTTGTACTTTTTATCCTTTGTACGAGAGTCATTTCATAAATAATGCACATGCTGGCAACACTGCGATAATGCAACAACAGTGATATTTATATCAGTTATAGTAGAAGGCTTGGGGAAGCAGCATGAGTTTTGTTTTCAACTATTCCCAAAGCTGAAACAGCCTACGCGTGGACATCGTTTTTCGTCTCTAGAAGAGCTTCATGCTGCCGTTACCCAAAGTTATTCGACAGATGACAGGGGGACTATATTGAAGGAATGTAAAGAGATGGTGTAATACAAATAAACAAAAGAAGAAACAAACAATTGTGTGCAATATTTATAAAATGACACTTGTATGTGTTTATCCTTCGGTACTTTTCTCCTTTTGCACTTTTGCCCTTTGCCGAGAGTGTAACACCACCCAGTTTTGGATGTGACGTAATTCTTTCGCACAGAAGAGATTTAAAAATTTATAATTTCTGAATGTACAAACTGTTTTTAACCAATTTTTTGTTATGGTATGTAAAAATGTGTAGAATTTATAAATCACAATGTTGAGAGTTTAATACCACCTAGTATTGAGTGTGACGTACCTATTTATTTCGTACAGCGAAAATTTAAAATTTCATAATTCCTGTTTGTACAATCTGTTTTTATTGAAATTTGAGTACATACGTAGAAAAATGTGTAGAATTTGGAAATAGTATTTCCGAAGCTTTAATACCATCCAGTTTGGTATTCAATAGTTCATTTTCTATATGTAATTTAAAGATTTTATTTTTTTATGACCAGGCTGTATATAAAATTTTATGTCGATTTTAACTCTAATGAAAAAGTCCATAAATTCCCTTACTCTTTGTAATTATTCCTATACGTTTCCGAATTTTAAAACCAATAGCACTTCCTGAAAATTGAAAATATACGGGCAAACTATGAAATAGATTCGCAGACAAAATGGAATAAACATGATATGCATCATATTTTTATATGTATATTTGAAATGATATTGAAAATACAAAGGAAAACAACCGTAAAAATAAAAAAAATTGTCAGCTGTGAACGAAAATTGCGATCGATTTAATTCAGACACGAAATTCATTAATAGATAGGCCATAGGCTGAGAGACTTCAGTGTGTTGAGTAATGGTGGAGGTGCCGTGAATTATTCGAAATCTTTAAAGAATTATTTAATTAGTGCTGTGGTCTGCCACTGTTTGAATCACACAAGAAAATCAATAGGGCAGAATTTAATTGAATACTCATTCATTATTTAAGAATTTTAAATGAAAGTAGACTCGCCAAAATGGGCACAACAATTCGTTTATTTGTTTTTTCAAATACAATTCCTCCGAGTTTTAAATTAAGCCAACAAATAATTTATTGTAATATCTCCTTTCTAATTCGCTGTTAATCTACAGATCGTCATTATTTGGGCTTCTTTGTGAAATTATCTTAATAAATACGAGTATCACAAAGGTATCAAGTTACTAATTGGAAAATGAAGGATATAAATAGCATGTTTACAAGAATTTCTCTACAAGCAGTCAGTTAATATTAACATTAAAATGTTTTAATATCCAAACGAATTAATACCATTTGATCAACGTTGTGAAAAACGTCGCTCCAATATTGTTTGTTGTTTATGAAGGAACACTGTGAATCGAACATATGGAAGTACTTACGCTTTCTTGGATCGATCGCGTAGAAACTATTGCACATTGAGATGTTGCTCCGACTTATCAAATAAAGTTCATGCATTTTCTTTATCTCCTCATCCGCTATGATTTGAAATTCGAGATTTGTCTTGACACCTGAGCTCTGTTTGACTTCAAACAACGAGAATTCATGTTGGCTTGAAAAAATAAATCTTTTATAAGTCCAGAAATACGAGTCAAATTGATCACTTCTCAGCCTTTTGCGCTGGTTTGTTTTATTCGATGCATATCGTCCATAAAGTTAATTTACATATACTACAGCGCTGTTATTATATGTGACAGGTATATTACAACATTATGCATAAAATATGTGTTGTAGAAATAGAATACCTTATAAACCTGCTAAAATAATATTATGAAAACAAATTTCGAAGACAGGTGAACATGTTACTAGGTTCATACTTTATTTTATTTATTATGCTTTTTGGGATTTTCTTCTGCATTTAATATAATTTATTATTGCTATCTTTTTCTGCATTTTCGGAATTAAATTAGTTAAAAAACGACGCCTACTAATGGGAACAACAAGCGAAAAATACATTTAATAAATTAAATTTTTATAAAACAGAATCATTTAGGTTATTTCTTAGTACATAAATTTCAAATTAAATCACTTTAAAAGCATAAAAGATGCATTTACCAAAAAAATTATATTCATTTGATGTTTTTTTCTTAAAATAGCTTTTTCAATTAGCTGAAATATTTGTGTCAAACAGAGAACACATCAAAGTCAATTATTTATCGCATAAAACACCGAATACGATATTTCATTATTGATATCAACATTAAGATCAATTAAATTTTTATACACTATATAATATTTACAAATTTTGTTAAAGACATTTCAAGTAGAATCCCTTTATATACGACGTAATAAATTTCATCTCTTTCATTTGTACATATTATTGTACTAAAATATTGATGATTCCACAATGTCTTTGTTTAAATAGTGAGACAAATGATGAAAATTAGAAATCTACATAAAATTCTCTATAAAATACATTAAGGAAGTTCGCCGTTGAGTGGTTTAAACTGTTGTACACTGTATATAATAGTATATTATGCAACGAGTGTATTAATAACCATTATACATGAGTTACATGCAGTATTTTTTCTACGACTATGCATAACAATTAAAAACATAAACTATAAACCAATAAATAGGAATTAAAATTCATCTGTATCATAATGATAATCTATATCGAAGTGAAAGGAAACTCTGTGTCATAATGATGCTCTGAATGAAAATGAAAATCTGTATCACAATGGAGTTTCATTCAAGTACAGATGACACATGCTTCATAAGTATATTAAAGCACAAGGGTAGAAAAAATATAATAAAAATAATATTTCTACGTAATACATTTGACGTGTCGAACGTATTTGTTTATTGCTCATTGTAGCAAATGAGTTAGTACCATACGATGTCAATTTTTTTAATAGAATGGTCGGTAACAAACAAACAAACAGAACGTTTTCAAGTAAAACAACAATGGGCCGAATTCAGCAGTCTTTTTTTAGGTTAGTGATCGTCTTTAGTAACCATGAATATAGCTTGCATTTTTTCTTAATAATGCATTATTGTATATGTCTGTCTTTATTTTGTTATTTTTAGATAAGCTTCTTTAGTTAAAGAAAAGGCTGAATTTGACCTATTATCGCTAATTGGGTACAAGGTATTTCAATGAAAAATCGTATGCTATTAACCCATTTTTTTCAAAAACTTACATTTTCATTTTCAGTGGCCCAAATATCGTAGTCTTCTGAATGCACTCCCATTTCCACTAGTGCCCATGATTATCCCGCCCATTTATTTCATAGTAGACGGACAATATATCAAAAGATTAGCTAGGGAATACTTCATTAATGCAAATATTGACAGCATGTCAAATTATTATATAGTTTAATCAATTTGTTATTAATAATTTTTCATTGAAATAATCCTGTTGCATTAGCAGTGGTATCGGGGTGTTTGATAATAATAAATAATTGTAAAAACAACGCGATGAAATGTACGTAAATCACGTATTGATAAATAGGACGGCATGACGTGTGCGTGAATGATTGTGTCGTGCATTTAGCTTATTTCAGAGCGATCATATACATATACATATACATTGGAGGGATAGAACAGACAGGATAGGAAGGAAGACAAAGCATAGTAACGGATGTGATTAAATACGCAGTGCATGGTGGCCGTTGGACGTTGGCTGCGCTACTTGAACGATGATGGACGTTGCAGAGTAATTCTACGTCATGTAACAACGGCCCGTTCGACCATATTGACGAGTGCCGCACCGAAACTGTCACATTCCATTAATTTATGCGTCGTTAATATTAATTACACGCCGCTGATGTTCAATGCAGTTTCTTGCACGCTTCGTGGCTTACACAATAGCCTAGCGGTTTCGTACCAGCTCTACGCTTTCAAATCCCTTACGATTATAACAGCTTCCACTCTAAATACTTCCTACTTGTTCATATTACCACAAAAAACCAACACAGAACCCGACATTTTTCATATTGTTTCTGGTTTCAGTTTCATCGATCACAGTCGATCTAATTACTCTAGTTTCATGCTCTAAATTGATACTACCAAACTCTGATATACACTGTTGTATTCCAAATGATTCATAATCCAGACTTTTACTAAATTCATTGCTTATTCTATTTTTTCGTTAATAATCTTTTTACCTTCCGTGACCTTAGACAAGGAAGATATTGTTTTTGGTCATAAAATTCAATGGTGTTTTAAAATGAATAAGCACGTTTAAGGATCCTTAGAATACGATTTCACTATTTTTACGATGATGTCTGTGTGTATGTGTCTGTGCGTAATTTTTTTTATAGTTTCATGCTCTAAATTGATGCAGCAAATTTTAATAATCTATTATAATTACAGAAACTTTAATTCAGGAGATCGATAGATTGAACTTTTAGTAAATACATTGCTTACTCTAATGTTGTTTCCTTTTCTAGTAGATGATTTATTTGCTCTAGTTTCTTGTTCTAAGCTGATGCTACAATATTCTAACGCTACAATCCCAGTAACTGTTATGTACTCTATTTTAATGTTTCTGGTGGATGGGTTAGCTACTCTTATATCTAAAATAAATGTTCTACAAATTAGAAGAACTAGGTTATTTGCCTGAAAATTAATCAAAAGTCGTTTTATATGAACTTTACATTTTAATCTCGATTGCAAATTAAATTTTCTTTGTCAAATTTAGAAATAATACAAACTAAATATTGTAATTTAAATGAAATGTAAATAATCTGGGTAATTTATATAAAAATTAAAAATATAAAAACAAACCAATAACTAACAAAAATATCAGAGAAAAATTTAAATATTAAATTTATATTAACGCTAAAATAAAATAAAATATTTTATATGAAGTTAATTGGAAAGTTCAACCTCTATCCGGTACTTTATTTCTAGAGTTTCACGGCTTGACTTGATATTCAAGTTACTTGACATGACTTGACTTGACTTGAAATCAAGCCAAGCTCAAGTCAAGTAATAGTACCCGAAAGTCAAGTCAAGTCAAGTAGTTACAATTTCAAGTACTTGAAAAATCAAGTAGTTATTGTTCAATTACTTGAAAAAAGTAGTTATTTTTTTAATTACCAGAAAAAGTTCTACAAGACTACATTTCATTTTCATATATACCTTGAAATAAAGACTTTTATTCATAAAAATAAATCATACATTAAAATTTAAAAAATTTAAAAAAAGATTTAAATGTATAATATATGAATTAACAAACTATTTATAGTATATGTATTATGGTGGACCTTAAAATGGGGCAAGTCGAATTTTAACCGAGCCGCCCCCTAAAGTGGTTACAAATAAATAAATAAAAATATACTAGCAATGATTCCGCTTAATTTTAATATTTGACTGTACCTAAATATATACTAGAATGACCCGAGAATATGTGGACAAAATCTGAAGTCCTAATTATTATTCTTAATTCGAATGGAGTTAGCTTTTTAGGCTTTTGTACGATAGTTTAACCATCTATAGTTAACGTAATAATAATGATTAGGACAAATTTTGTCGACATATTCTCGGGTCATTCTAGTATATATTCCAATATTGAGTAAATTTTTTAAACCACTGCACATATTTTAACTTGCAGTAGTGAATCAGCACAGCATATGGCTCGCCACGCCGTACCATACACAGCTAGGTTATGATTCTACTGATTCGCGTGTTTTCGTACATAATCGGTTCGTTATTAAGTAGCTTGAATTTGCTTGAAATTGCTTGATCAAGTCAAGTAGTAACGATAGAAAATCAAGTCAAGTCAAGTAATGAATTTTTGAAAAGCTTGATTTTCAAGTCAAGTAATTTATAAAAAAAATCAAACTACTTGACTTGATGAAACCCTATTTATTTCCTTGATAAAAAGGTTATTTACAATAAAATTAAAATATGAAAAATTGTACATGAAAATTAATAATTTAAAATTAGATGTAATACTTGAAAAGCTATCGATAGTATTATATCATTTATCCGTCATGTTTATTATTTATTGAAAGTTTAGTTGACAATCCAAGTTCCTAATATTTACTATTAACTTTACGCGTAAATGGAATTCCGGAATCCAGACTTTAATGTAACAATGCTATCCTCTGAGATTTGTTTCATACTGCAATACAAATTTAAATTAAAACAAAGTTTTGTAATAGCAAATTTAAATTGGAGCATTTTCTGTTCATTACAGGAAATTATAAATTAAACCGTAGTCTTCCATAAGGACTATTTATAAAAAATCGTTGCTCAATCTTCGCTTGACGTAAATTGAATTTTTCAACAGTTAGGATTTAATTCAATTATTCACTATTTTATAAATGTCGTCTGCTGTTATTACTTTATTGAAAAATCAAACAAGAGAGCTAAAACATAAATATTTGATTATATTTAAAAAAATTAAAAAACTGAAATTTAATTGTTTGTTAAAACTACAATACTAATTATTAATTTTTTTATAGATTCCATATTTTTAGATGATGGAGGAGGGCCAACATCCGTTTGGTAAGTTTTGGTGTTTTCTATTTACTTATTAACAATTATATATATTTGTGTATATATTTCAAAAACAAAATATGTTTGTATATAAAATTGACGAAAATTAGATACACATATAAAATTAATTGCATAGCCAAATATTACAAAATTTAATTTTATTATATTGAAAAAATTACTTACCTTTCATGTCGCGTAGACTGCCAACTAGAAAAAAATTATAAAGTATTAATGAAACTACAGATTTAAATTTGAATACAAATAATATAAAATTTAACTAAATACTGGCTGTCTGCCGCTCAGAAAAATCTGTTAAATCCGAATCGATACATCGTTTATAAAGCATGCTGGGTTTTCAATACGATCGGTCAGGAACATCTTCATGTTTTGAAGAGCGGTAATAAAAGTTGAAGTGAAGGAAGCAATGGAACAAATAAAAAAATCCATGATGCAAAACTTCGAAACCACGAGTAAATTTATTGCATGCTAATTAACAGTTTAGAGCAGCGTTATACAGCACTAAAGACAAGATCGACTTGTCATTATTTTCGCAACAGGGCATCGATCTAATGTGCTCCGTTTCGTACTAATGGAACACGCTCTTGTCGTTTTTATTACAAGTCGACGGGGGGTTGGAAACGTCCGCGAACGCGAACTATCACAGCCGTCGCGACGCTCTATGAAGGATCAAACTGCACAGAACGGAAAACATAACGGCTACAGGACAGATATAATACAAGCGCTGACACTCATGAATTGTAACGTTCAGCAGCAAAAGAAAGATCGAATACAGCCTTATTACGCGAATAATAGTGACCAGCATTTCAGCAACCAATAACTACTGCAATCAGAAAATAATGTTAATAATAATAATAATAATAATAAAATAACTTTATAGACAAACGACAAAAGCAAGGTTCAGCCAAGACTGTTTCGCCACCTAACCAAAAAATTCTAAAGAAAATATTCAAAAAACAATGACAAAATAAAGATTCAAAAATTCATACAATACTTATTAATGTAGTATTACAAAGAACTAAAACAATATAAACTAAACTAATTATAAATTTAAGCAAAGATATACATAAATATACAAAATTTGTAGAAGATTTAATCAAAATTTAAGCAAATTTAAAAATAGAAAAGTATTTAACAATAGAAAAAGTAAAATAATAGTGAATAAATGCATATTAATTTAATTTATCGGCTGTTAATTTATTAAGTAAATCTGATCAAAACAGTAGTTTTTCATCAATCAGCATACCAAGACTTTTAAGTACATAACTTCGTTCAATTGGTGTTCCATTTAATATTATATTAGGTGTAACACTTGATCCATAAATAAACAGTGATGATTTGAATGCGTTAATTTTGAGTCCATTGTTATGTACCTAAGTGCAGAAATTTTCATGATCCTCATTTATTGTTACTGTTTTATAATAAACTTCATCTTTATTAATTGTTGCAACTAGTTGCTTATCATCTGCATAGGAATGTGCAGTGCAAAATTTTAATGAGTTAGGTAAGTCCGGTACATACAATAAATAGAAATTAAATTTTGTCTATCTTTTCTGAACTTTCCGAAAGAACAGTCAGCAAATATTTGCACACCCAGAAATCCATAATAAGCATGGTGATATACTTATTTTATTTGTTATATAAATATACGTCAAAATGTTGGATTATCTCTTGGCTTATTGACCACATTTAGCTGAAAAACATAAATGGAAAGGACATTCAACGTCACAAAATAAATTTTTAGATTTGTTCAGCAAATACAACAGGAAAATTAATGAAGAAAATTTGACATGTTTTATGACCGTGAAACAAAATTATGAATGGCTACTGTCTACTAATAAACAATAAATGTCAAATTCATTATATTCTTGTATTGTATTTGTGAACTGTATAAAGCCGACCCAAAATTGTTGCTAAACACTCGTTTTATAATATAATTCATTATTTACGCACACCAGGGATTTCTTTTTCAGTTTTATATTTTAACATTTAGAGCTTTAAATTAAAAATATTCCATTCCCGCAAAGAAAAAATAAAGAAACAATGTAAATTATAAGTTCATTACATTTATTAAAAATTTCAAATACATCGTTAATTTGTATAGTAGTATTAACCATAAGGCGGGAAAAGCGGCCGCTTGAGGCCCCCAATTTTACAGAGGCTCCATTTTTTTCAATATTTATTCTCTTAAGAAACATTGCGACAAAATAGAAATAATATCCAAGATCCAGTATTTCCCAAGAAAGAATGGATGTGTTAACAAGTTTAAATATAAGTAGAAATAGAATTAACGATATTAAAATACAAAAATTTGCCAAAAAGAAATTTAGAGAAAATGTCGTCTTAACCAGAGCTGGAAACTACTTAAAGTAAAAATACTGGAAGTATTATTTTAAATATATCCAGTATTTACAATACTTTAATTTAAATACTTTGACTACTAAATACTACACGCTTGCACAAGAACATATTGCTGTGTTTTGTGCGATCTGAGCACTACTGTCAACACGGGTTTGAACAAGTATAGGTAGGTAGGTATTAAAGTTTGCGCTACATACAGTTTTAATCGAATACTTGAAGACGTAGATAAAGATAAATTAAGACATAATGCATTATATGATGAACATTTTGAACAACTTATTTATTAAAGGTTATTTCTACTTGCTCATCAATATTATAACTATATAATTATAAGAACAGATCTTTTCCACTACAATTCTTGAAGTAGTACCTACCCACATTAATCGCAATACGTGAAGTTTGACTTTTAATAGCGATCCGTAAAATGCAATGCATTTCTTATGGAGAGTATTTTATATGCAGTGTAGTCTTTTCACACTCATGTGGACAGATATTTTCATGCATTTGTTCCAAAATATAGTATTTTTTTTAAATACGTATATAGTACTTTAAAATTAGTGGGCTATACTTTAACTGTCTTATTGGATGATAGTAATATACCTAAACTATATAATTTTTTATTAATTTTAACTGATTTTATAAAAAATACTTAGTATTGATATTGTAATTAGGTAAAAAATGTACTTAAAGTATTACTTTACTTAACATTTAAATACTTTCCTTGTAAGTATTTAGTACTTAAATATTTTTTTAAGTACTGGTCCTAGCACTGATCGTAACTTTGACGCTTCATATGCTTGGGGGAAGGGGAGGCGATAGGGCCTCATAAATAAATCCGGTTTAGCCCACAAAAATTATTAATTCGCCCCTGATTGTAAGAAAACAGTTTTATCTTCAGCGAGTCATAATAGAAAATGTGATGAGACATCTGCAGATTCATGTGTAATGTATCTTGAAAAATAGAGTTGCATCTTGTATTTAATAAAAAATATAGTTTTCTGCTTGAGATGTTTCCAAGATAAGATTCATCTTAAACGAAGCATTATTAATACATAGGAAATAAGAGTAGGGGAACAGCAATGCAGGAAATATGTGATTTTCCAAAATGAAAGCTCCGTCGGGTGCGTAGAATAGAATGGAAACGACAACATGCGTAACGAAATCACGACACATAACAGATACAATTTTAATTAACATCGGATAGGCCTGGCTTGAGTGGTATGACTACAGTACTGTGTTACATCTGCTGGCCATAATTACACACAGCTAGGGGACATTCATCGTTCTCTACGCTCTACCCTACATCACACATGGTGGCGGGCCGGACGACAGGCTGTATATTTCCCTTGCTTTACCTACAGAACACCTACAAGCACAAGGCGCACCTAGGAGATGCCTTAAAGCTCGCTATACACCGTACTAGATGTATCATGACAGGGGACCAATGGTTGTGTGAATAATTCGTTATTTTTCCGTACAGCATATTAGGTTCCGGTCGGTTATTTTAATCCGAAAACGCAACATTGTATAAAAAAAAACATTTTTTTCTGAAAATTTGTTTATATAAATTTTATTAAGATGAGTGTACAAATGTTAATTTATATTTTTTATTAAAAAATATTTGCTATTTTATATTTTATACATTTTTGAAATTGGACAATTTTAGTGAATCCGTCACGCTTGCATACTTTCACATCAACAGCGGAATCTGTTAGTAAAAATAATAAGATTCTACGTATCATACGTTTATTTGCAAATAGATGCAAAAATAACTAAATATCTTTAATTACAATTATAAAATTATTATAATGTAATTATAATATGCCATAATATAAGGAAATATTATATTTTTGATACATATTTTGTCTTGCTTCCTGCATATTTTCCTTCATTTGATTAATATCAATGTTGTACGTTGATTCAATTGATATTTGTTTCGCATACCTGCATGAACAATCTTTAAGTATTTATTTTCATTATGGCTTTTACTGAAGAGCGTGGTAAATATCTTCTTGAAGTATATTTTCGTTCGTTCGTAAAGAAGACGATTCTTAAAATTATACTTACGACAACTAGCAAAATTCGAAAGGTACGCCCATGGAAATAGTAATGCTATCATATTCAGTAAACGGCAAACGTCCAAATCGGATGGCGTCTTTTTTGATCACCCTGTACATTAAAAAATGGGGTAGGTATGTTAGGTACAAATACCTCAAGAAATCTGAATTTTTTAATAAAAATTATCAGTCACGATATGCCAAATTATTTGAAACTAGGGAAAATTGTCAATTATGTCTAGATACATAAATTTTCAAATATGGCCGCCGGAAAGCATGTTTTTAAATTGAAAATAATTTTATATATGATTGTTCAACATTGACATTTTTTGCTAAAAAATAATGTTTTGTAATATTACACCAAATTATTTAAACAATGTTGACTGTGTAATGAAGCATTAAAATATGTAAAATATTTTCAAATTAATAATTATTTACAATTACATTATGGAAATTATCGTTTATTGGTACGTAAAAATTGTTATTGTTTTCATTTTGTATGTTTGAAACGCCGCCAAAATCCAGCTTTGTTGGCATTACTAAATTGAGATTTCTTACGTCACTGGATATAGGAACATGGATTTTATTTGTACTAATAATAATGATAAATAAAACACAATTTTATTATTTAATAAATGTTGATATATTGGATATGTTATGGTTAATTGTTGACTGACTGTTCAATATTATATTTAGGGGTGTAACAGAAGGCTTGGTACAAATATGTGGTTGAAGGGTTATGCTATGCTAACTAGATATTCTGTTGTCTGTTGCAATTTCCCTGAGAAAGCGTGTGTGTCAGGCTTTAGTATAACTCGTACTGTAGTACGGTAAGTTTCTCCCCGTGTCGTGCTGAGATGCGCCAGATTGAGGTTATAGCGTCGCGGCCCCTTCCCACCCACACGCGTGAACCTTACTTCACGCTAGACATACCCTTGCATTACTTAATTTTCTAAAACTGACAACGTTTATTATTTATTACATTATACATCACCCAAATTATTGTTGTACATCAATGCCACCGTTAGCTCCAGCTACACTCTACACTGGTGGTGTTAGTTGTGCTGTGCTATCTGTTGCTAGCGTTGGTTTTCATTATCTCTCTGTATTCTCTTACAGTATATGTAACAATATTAATTCACCAAGTGTGTGGAAATATTCGGTAATTACTTACAAACTGTTATGCTTCACTTAACTCTAACATCTAAGGGAATGCTACTTAAATACACTTATATACAATTGCTTAGGCTTGGAGGTAGGCTTTTACAAAACATATATACAATAAGCTAGTTTACTAAACCACTAAGCTAACGATTTAATCTTCGTAGGACCCGTAGTCGTCCATATCAACCATTGGCTGCATTGCTATGAGGGCTTCATCTTCGTTGAAATCCTGAAATAAAAAAATAAAGAAATTTGTAGTTTCGCAAAGAAATAAAATAAACAATATACAGACAAGATTAAAAGAAAATTATTATTATTATTAAATTTTTGTCCTCGCAGTTAACTGTGGTCTAGTGCATAGATTCTCAAACTTATTAAGGCTCACCGCCCGCCCTCCAAAAATATATATTTTCGATGCCCCCTCAGAAAATTTACTCTAATCTATATAATCTATATGGATAGGCATAAAACAATGGCATGCACTTGTACTATAAAACTACAAAGAAATATCTTAGTACGCTTTCCAAAAATTGCTTAATGCCTGTAAAGATTTGTACGAAATACGAATTTGTGACACTTTAGAAATTGCATATAGCTATGACATTTCGTAAATACCTTAAGAGTTCAAATTTATAATTTTGTGGGTTTAGAAAAGTAGATTATGGTTTTTTCTGAAAGTTTCGATAGTTAATGAAAAAGGAATTGTTAAATCGATAAATTGTCCGATGGAGATGTTATTTATATTTTCAAAAGAATTTTTGATTTCATGTTGAAAGTCCATTAACATCAAGCGATGAAAATCAAATAATATGTGTATTCATAATAAGGAAGTCTAACTGTGTGCTGCATTCATGAAACCATTGTTTGAATTATGGTGATTATAATTTTAAGAGTTTATGTATTCGTAACTGAGGTGAGTGTTATCGTTTTATGTCGATCCTTCGAGTATTAAAAAAATAAACTATGCGTTAAATTTTAATTCCTAAAATCTTGTTTCGAAATAAATTACTTTGGAAGAGAAAATTTAAAACTAATGAGACGATGTGTTGCTGTATATCCATATACATTCAAGAGGAATAATGTTAAAAATTATTTTTCGGTTAAATTTTATGACATTTTTCTTATTACTCTTTTTAGCTGACTGGTATCTATCTAGCGCCCAAAAAAGGCCGATATATCCCACTTTGAGAATCACTGGTATACACCATATATCAGCCTAAATTGACCACTAACCACCTTATTTTAATTTTTTTATTCATGAATAAAAATATAAGCGTTCAATCATCCGTTTGAAAATGGCCCGCAGCAGACAATTCGATATCAATCTAAGTGAATTGAACATTAAAGTAACAAAATATTCAAAAAGAATTTGTAAATGTTAGTTGTCTATTTATAGATCGAGTACATATTACGCTAGACATTTAATGACATAGTTGTTTCATTTACGTATTGATGCTAGAGAACAGAATGCATTTATTGTTGATGGTTCGTGTTTGTTTGATCGATTTGGTCCCGCAGATGAGCGTAAGCCCCAGGCGGTCATTCCATTCATTCGGCCTCTGTATGATTCACGAAACCGGCGAATCACTCAGAGGTTTGTCACGCATTGATCGCGCTGCTCCTGCACTCCTGCAGTCTCGGTACTTAGAGCACTGTCTACCGCGACTGTCTGCTGTCTCGTGACTCGACGGCTTTTGTTCTAGGAGCAAGTTACCACAGCCTGCCATTACTGATCCTGGATAAATAGTTCGTTCCACTTTTGCATCGTGCAGTAGTTAAATTAAGAAAACTCTTCCCAGTATTCGGGTGGCAGATAACGCTGACAGCGACAAACGATCATGGAAGAGCTCATTTGTGCTCATCACGTAATCAGGATTAGATAGGGCGTTCTCCACACGACACATATCGTACTTGTTTTATAATCCACTATTTTCAAACAATATATAATAATTTAAGTAAATACCTTTATACCTAAAAATAAATATATTTCCAGTAAAATTATAACACAAACATATTGTTAATTGCATTTGACACTGACATCTGTAAATTAGAATTTTCTTAATATAGTACCTTGTCTGTTTATATGGTTCTAGCATAGCTGGCTGCTTTATGAAATTTAATTTCTTTATAATTTTATAACTCTATATCCATTGAATATGAAGCTTAAAATGCAATTTATTAAAAACCCAACACCGAATTTTTTGACCAAATACAATAAATTCGTTACTGGTAACAGAAGTTAAAAAATGTGCCATGTCTGAAATTTAATAGTAAATATCTCTACAACTAACAGGAATATTGGCATAAGGTAAATTTGAAAGTTACGCATCGTATTTAACTTAGTAACATTGTAGATTTGTATTAAGTTAATTTATACAGCTAGACTTTTTGATTCCCATTATTTAAGTTAAAAGCGATGAATCACTCCATGGCGCCTGTGTTTATATACAATAGAGAGGGTAACTTACGTGTTCATTGTAGGCTGTAGAAGGGTACTGGCAAGGGAAACACTCCATGAAAGCCACCCCGTTGTCTTGAGCATTGCATTCGCAGATCTGGCACGGGCTAGGGGATGCAGTCTTCGCTATCCTCTTCGCGAAAACCGATGCGAATTTCTTCACTGCGTTGCGCTTGTCACCCTCCAGTTTCTTTCCGGTGAACACGGTCCCTGGAAAACGTTAAACAATAGATGCTATAGATGTTTCATCATTATATTTTCTGACGTTGATGTGTGGAGCAGAAGACCGTACTAATAATGTCCACCTTCACTAGACGTTCATTATATTTATTTTTTCTTCGAACAATAAATGTCGAACAATAAGCAATAATAACTAGAGAAAATTGAAAAACAATTTCCTAAAATACAATGGAGAATACAATTATGATTCTGCAAAGGAAAGATTTAATTTCATACTTATAATACTTAAATATAAAATAATTGTAGTGCATTGTTTGTTTAGGGAATACATTGACTCAAAAGTAACTATTTATATAATGAAATATAAATAGTACATATACACTTAATTATAAAAACGTAAAATTTCAAATTTCCCTAAACTTTTGCTTAATACAAAAGTCTCACATTTTTAAATTATAGATTCTGAACAGAGCATGTAATCAAAAAATAAATACTGGTTAACTGATATCAAGAACGTTATAATAATAACGTTTACCAGCCGTCACCTCACGAGCACTCATTGCTGGCGTGGAGAGTGCGTCACAGGGGTCTATTTTGTGCCATTTAAAATTCGAAATATTTGGCGTCGGTTGTCATCGAACCTTATTCCCCAGACACTCAGGCACACTGGCGTGGGTGAAGTATGTCACCCGCGCTAATAATGCAGGGTTCAGTTTTATTAGTTCACTTAATATAAAAATACAAGTCATATGAAGTGTGGAATAATCTCTTTCCAATATTTTCTTCAAAATATTCAACACTGTATTTACGTTCTTAAAAATTTTATATAATTACTTGAACAATTATTTACATCAGACAGTATTGAAAAATTCCTCTTCATGTTTACTTTGAAGTTACAAGAGATTTCTACAGGTATTGTGGGTACACCTTCCTAGAAATATCTGCAAATATATATATATATATATATATATATATATATATATATATATATATATATATATATAATAAAATGTAATATCTATCTTTGAAGTAACGACGGAATATAGAGCATTTGAAATAAATACCGTAAAGCTTGTCATTGTGTGCTTTGATGTCACGCATTTTGAAAGCAACGATTACAGTCCTTTTTGTTATATTGCTACGCAGAAGTACCTACCCTTTACTCTTTAGTATTTCAAGTTCACCTGATAGTGGATGTCCCTTCGTAGACTGACCCCTGGTAAATTAACCTTTCCAGGCAATTTAAATTCCTTGGTCGTTCACAATGTAACAGTTTCCACTTGTTTCGGGGACCGGTCTGTCATCTAAATTGATTGGCATGCATAGCTGCGTTGAATTTAGTAGCGAAGTAGCGAAGCTCCGGTGACTGTACTGTACCCGGCGTAAAAACACGTCAACGCGATAACACTGCAACTGTGAGCTACCATTGCTGAAACCTGCGCCACTTCTCTTAAATGCATTTCAACCACTTCTCTCCGCGACTGGCGCGATTGTTTCGTAATGCATTGTTTGCACATGAGACAAAGATTCTAAATGCTCAGTGTTCAGTGCCGTTTCCACAGCGAATTATGAGACTTATGTTTATCAAACATTACAACTTGAATCCTCCCTTTGACATGGTAAAATAGTTCATTTATTTACCTAATCCTTATAAAACCTTCATAGTTAATAGATTATCAAACTTAACTTGATTAAAATCACACTGCATTCTGCAACTACTTGTTACATCCTAATGGTACCCATTCTATTCGAATAATATAACATAACTACGGTTAAAGTGTTAACTAGTAGTTAGGCCTACTCCTACCACCTCTAGTTAAAGTAACTGTTAAGCCGGATTTATAATGAAGTAACGCAAACCGAAACGTAGTTTATGTAAAGCACGAAGTAACGTAAGCGAATTAGGTAATAGTATAAAAATTTCACTTGTAATTCGATATCTTTCGTTTAACTTCGGCATCAAGTTTGAATATCGGTACTTCTGTCAAATCATAAACCGTTTGATAGGTTAATTGATGTTTGTTGGGTTTTGTGTATATTTAGATTTAAAAAGAAAATCACGACGTAAGTTCAAACCAACCTTAAACAACAAACAATCAAAACAAAATGAATTCTGCCAGATGGAGGATGGTCGATAATAAAGATTTCTGCGCAACTGTGCGCAACGTTCAAAATGCTGCCTTCTGATTGGCTAGCGGTATAAAATTTTAGATAAGGCAAGGTAGAAAGTTGAATGTTGGGCAACTATTGCTTTACATATTTTACCGTATTTCTTACTTTACTTGAATATAAATCATTACTAGCTCTAGTACACGCTTAACTTTTTACGGTACCGATACTATTCACGTTACCTCTTACGTTACTTCATTATAAATCCGGCTTTAGTGTTAACCAAAGGTTTTGTTGCAAAATTATTCTTACCACTTTTGTTTAGAGCTAACTGGAAGTTAAAACTGTTATTCGCATCGCTTGTAACCTTCAGTTTAATTCTTAACTATTATTTAACTGATAAAATGTTAACCGAGGATAGAGTGGCCTAAATATTGCTCCTATTATTCGAACACCTGTATGTATTTCCTCGAGGAAAACTTGTCCAGCCTGAAAGTTCGCTTACCATTTGTTTCCAAGGCGAGTGGCACGCACAATCCCAGGACGTTCTTAGGCGGCCGCACTTGCTTTCTCAAATCGGCGTCTCCTTTCAGCACCCTGCTGTCCTTGTTGGTGTACGCTAGCCTGCTATCCATACCTGCAACAGCAACACGACAAGACGTAAACATAAGAACAACCACGGCAAGTTGAAATTATTTGCGGTCGTCGATGTGGGAAGTGAATTATCGCGCGCAAATTGCAATTGTCAGCCAAGCCAAGCCAACTAACAATTTCAAACTAAATGGGGCCCCGTACCTCGTGATAATGAATTTGCGTTTTGCAACAGCAACAAGCATAAGTGGTTATAATTGTTAATTTACGTAGTGCAGAGTAGAGAATTTCGCGGCGATAGGTAATTTACTCGCGGCGTTAGCGATGTACGTTACAATTAGTTGGTAGTGGGTGAGGCCACCATACACCCTGGTTTCCTACTGCTACTGAGTTGCGTTGCGTGCGTATTCAATGCTAAGCTAACACTAACTTGAGGCACCGGGAACAACCATTAAGGCTACATTCATACCACAGGTTCCTTGCCTTGCCAGTAGCTGTAGTAGAAACATAGACAAAGAACAGATTCACTAACCACCAAAATAGCCTACATGTTTCTTAGGAAACAAAATCATCTAATACGTTAATATTACAATGAGTGCTTCAAAATCTCCTGTGCAACCAACATTAAATACATTTAAGAACTGAAAATAATCAGAGATAGATTAGATCACTAAAATTCCACACACTGCTCCCGTTCAGTCGGGCCTAGCAAAAATTAACGCTATTTGTTAGCGAAGTAAGAAAATAACTGACAGTTCTATCTGTATAGTATAGACTTCATTTTGAAATGGAGATGTACCCGAAGTAAATATTATTAACCAGGCAGTAAATTTGTTAGAAAGTGACGTTCGTTGCAACCAAACATGATGCATGCAGCTAGATATTTTAGCGGAATATTTCTCGCTAGCTATTTCTTCTAACGCTATATCAGCGCTAGATTCTAGCAAACCGTTCAACTGTTTTGCTAGTCTAGCGCTAGTTAAAAAGCATTGTCGAGACAGAATATGATTAACTCCTATATATATATATATTGACATTTTTCGGATTACGCACATAGCCGCCTGATAGATTAGAGCCACGATATATCAGATTGGATCAGAACATGCAATAAGCCAGCACTTTAATGCATCAGCAATTGTTTGTATAGATGATTGAATTCTCCTTAAGTAGGTCTTACAAGATTAACATCATGTACTGAAAACGATCGATAAAGTTGATAACGTACATCATATTAAACAATAGAATATTCTATAAACAGCAATCTCCAAATTGGAATGAATCCCATATTAAGGGGGATGTAAGGATGAAACATGTATCTAGGGTTGCCACCTTTTAAAAAATGGAATGGAGGACATAAAGAATCAGAAAATTATGAACACAAAGTTATAATAAACAATTATTATATTACCTACCTATCGATTAAATACATACTTCTCGCAAAA
The DNA here is from genome assembly GCA_951394225.1 of Harpalus rufipes. NCBI lineage: Eukaryota > Metazoa > Arthropoda > Insecta > Coleoptera > Carabidae > Harpalus > Harpalus rufipes. The sequence goes on from OX596278.1 coordinate 4,807,249, forward strand.
CGGCTTAATTGAGTATTGTATTCAAGCATACAACACAGCGTGTAACGCAGCACCTACTAAAATACAGGGATGCAACCGATAGCGATATATCGGCGATATTGTCTTTTTGCCGATATATCAGGATCGGCGATATTTATTTTTCGATATACGATTCCTAGCATTTCGTTTTATCAACCGACCCTTTAGCATCTGACCTCTGATATCCACAAGAGAAGCAGACCCGTTGATTGTCTGGCGGTATGAAGTTCTTTATTCAAATTTTAAAAAAGTAGCGCAAAAGTACTACGGCAGGTCTCATTCAGACTTGCGAAATCGCTTGTCTCCGCACAATTTGAGGATGGTATCTTTTGTAAATACAAATCTTTTAAAGGTAAATTTTGTTTACTAACTTTCCGACAAGTATGGGAAAAAAATGTTTCTCAGTTAAAAGTAATTTTAAATTCACAAGTAAATATGTATATAAGCATCTTTACCTTCTTTTATTTTTACCTTCTAAAATTTATTTGTTCGCGTTGGTATCAGTATCGCCAGTATTTTTCAACAAATATCTGTATCGGATCGTATCGGAAGAATCGAGTATCGTTGCATCCCTTTTGTAAAATACTAAAAGGCGACAGTGTGATGGTTTTAAAAGCTGTGACCCACACATGGCTTATTCGAAAACCATCGTTATTGTCTCTCGTCCTCTTATGGCTGAGTAGTTTTGCGCTGCCTGGTTGCCGCGTAATTTTTAGATTTTCAAATAATTATAAAATATCATTAAATAATAAATTTCATGTTGAGGACATTTTCATCGCAAAAGACGGAGGACAATATTGAATAAAGAAGGATTGTCCTCCTCAAAGAAAGACGGGTAGCAACCCTAAATATATCCCAAGTAAACTGGGAAAATATACCATTGAATAAACTAAAGCCATGTGGTCAAAGGTGAGCCGTGAGCGTCCATGGCTACAAAGCGCTGGAGGCAGTTGCGGTGGCCAACGCCGACGCCGACTGTCAGCGTAGTCCATTAAGTAACTGAGAGGCTGATACACATGCAAATGTAGCGCGCTGCGGCTGTGTTGCGGTGCGGTGCAACGTGGACGTTCGACACCCGACGCAAGCCCGCGTAACGCAATGGAATTTTAATACGCCCGTATAACATCGATTCCTCCAAATACTCGAATTAACATGCGATATTAATTCGTCACAAGTTCGTTATTCAAGAACCGGTTGCATATCATTTGCTAATCAGTGGTATGCCTATTGCTCATCCTATCTGCATTATTCTATTGATCATTTTAATGAAGTGCTCCATAATATGTTTGAATTCATATGCGCCACTAATTTGTAACGCGTCGGCTATGAATTCCAATATGCTTACTCAAAACGTGATGGCATCCCAAATTTACCACCTTCATTAAAGAAGAGGAAGAAGGAAATGGTGTTCTTTTCATATACAGTTCATTTCAGTTCATTTCAACTCACATCAACCGAGCAGCGCAAAACTTTAAAAAAATCGTTATAGGGCGACTTTTTTGACACTATTTTTTGCAAAATAAATTAAAAATGAAGTTTATTGATTCGTCAAGTATGTAGTTTTATGCAAAGATTCCGGCACCGAAGAGCGAATTTATGGGTTTCTTACAATTCCAGTAACATATCAATTAAATACCCCCATCAAAAAACTGAAACAAAAGCTTTTTTACGGAATCCTATACAGAAAAATGTACGGATCAGCAGCCCCTCGCCAATTTCGACAAATGCGACATATTTTGATTTTTAGCCTTTTTCTTGAAAACAGTGCTCCATTGAGTGCAAAATTTTATACAAAACAAGATTCTTATATTTTTTTACCTACGATGAATTCTCCAAGAGGAAAAGTGATATACCTACAATGAGAAATATTTTTTCTTTCCCTGTATAAAGTATTGGACAATTCTGTAGAACCCAAAAGAAAAAAAAAGCCTGTATTTTAAATATCCGAATTATTTTCCAAAAAATTCATTTAGATTATCCATTATTCTGATCGGGTTGAAGGTAGGATAATATTGCTTTAAAAATTTGAATTCGGTATGAAATTATCTTTCTTATTATGTAGTAGGTATTACACGATTTTTGTTGACGAGTGGTTCGCGAGTAATTAACATTTAAAATATTTTGAGTAACTACAAATCGGCTAATTTTTCATTTTTTAATCAACCTCTTCGGCACGGTTAAAAATATACGGTTTGCCATGAAATTCTCTTTCAAATCATATATGAGCGATTCGCGATTTATAATGGACTATTTAAAAATTTGCTAGTAGAATATCTTTTTTTGCATTTTGGCTTTAAATATTTATATTTTTTAATTATTACTCGTATATAACTATCTTTTACGGTATTCATGTTCATAGTCAACTGGAAATTTAAAATTATTATATTATTTGTGCTATTGCTATTATTTTGTACCTATCATCAGTATGATATGGCTATGTAAATTTTAATAAATGAAGGGCTCTGATAATTACTGAAACACTCCGATAAATCCAAAAAATTGAAGAATTTGGATATTATAGGATGGAACTCAATATGTAAGGTAAAAAGTTTTGTATATGGTTTATATACTTGTGTTAAAAACATGTGTACATGTTGTAATAGTGATAAAACTACAGTGTTTTGATATTAATAATCTTCTCATTCGTGTGCATAGTGAGAATTTAATAGGTCTGTAAAACAGTTTTTAATATCAGCTAGTATAATTATGCGTTGAAATGAAAACATATATGCTAATATAAAGCTCATGTTTCCTTTGTATTTGTAAAACAGTGCATCTAGCTCTAGGTAGGTTGTAGAGTAGCAAGTACTCACACATGAGAACATGTGCTCTTTTCACCAACACCGGACAATCCAATTTAGTAAATTGTCATTGTTTATTTACGCCATTGAGTAGAAGAGCTTCCCTCATTTATTAACACATGCAGTGGCACGGGCACTCCTTATCAGAGCAGTGGACATGTCGCTAACGATTGTCCGTGGTTGTCAGGAAGGCTCTCGGTAACAAGCGCGTTATATGTGAAATTAGCAAACAGATACGTGCGTATTTACATAGGTAGACAAACAAGAGGTCCAGCTTTTACACTTTCCGTATCTTCGCGCATCTGACCTGGGCCTCTATTCTTGAGATTTCGTAATTTCTTTCGTATTCGTATCGAAACGAACGACGATTGTGACTATGGAAACGAATAGCATGAATAGTGTGTATTTTTGAGCATTCGTTATCGTCATTCGTATTGGCATTCGTTTAAGACAAACAACTATATTTGGCAACATTTCAATTAACCACTGCATTCACTTATGATGACATATGTCAAATCAGCTTGAACAATACATTTCTGATGAGAATAAAGTAATGAGAATAGCTAATGACGAGGGACCCATGAATGGATGGTTGAATGGAGGAAGTATAGAACAATTCAGTAATATAGAACTATAAGAAAAGTATTTGCAAAATGGAGTATTATGCTCTATGGATGTGAACAATGGACCTTGAAGAAGAAGAATAAAAAAACGGTTGGAGAAGATCATGTAGATAATTCAAAACCTTCTTCGGCTCATAATTTAAAAAATAACAAAAAGCAACTAATTTCGTTCAAATAAAATTCATTGATAATAGAAAACTGTACAATGTACAATTTGCGACACTTGATGAAGTTGTTCTAAATATTTAAATATTTTGTGAACACTTGGCACACTTCACAAGATTTCAGTCTTTGAATCAACCTCTCGGTCATTTATCAGAGACTGAAATCTTGTGAAGTGTACCAAGTGTTCACAAAATATTTAAAAATTCATTGAATAAGCTTGCACTAAGCGACACTTTTTGTTCTAACAGGTCTGTTTGTTTATTATAGCATTGAATTGTGTTTAATTTTAGTTTATCGGTATCTCTGTCCGTGTAAAAAAACATTTGCATATATCTAAATGTTATTAAATATTTCTATTCGTGTTAATAGTGTTTTTAGTGTGTTTTAAGTGTAAATAATATTGTAACATTCATTGTTAATGCTAGTAACAATTAAACATAGTGCAATAATATCCTGAGAAAGATTCAAATATTGTAAGTTAATTTGTTAGTTACTAATTATTTTTTTAGTATAATATAATATTATACTTATATTTATAAATGTAGATATCCAAAAACTTAATAAGATAAATAAATATTTACTGCAATATTAGTGGTTATATTATATTATTTCATATATATAAAATCTATAAAATATTTATTTAAAACAGTACTTCTAAATATATAAATAGTAGACTAGAACTGTCCAAAAGTAGTAAAACGAAAGACTTTAGCAAAATTAAAATACTACAAGTTTGGCTGGAGTGCTCTACAGTGGTGTTCTAGTTATTTTATAAATAAATCCTTCCAAGTAGGAATTCTCATTCTGTTCAATCCACATTTCTCCCGTTAAATCGAGGAGTCCCACAAGGGTTCATTTTAGGCCCTTTATTTTATTTATTATATGTTGCGGATTTGTCCAACACGTTAAAATTTTGTACTGCACATTCATATGCAGATGATACGCAGATTATAGCAACAATACATAAAAATGAAACTAATAACACCATGGTGCTTGTTAATGTGGACCTTGAAAATTTTTCTACCTGGGTTAAAAATAATGGTCTCTTAATTAATGCTAGTAAGTCATCATTACTTGTATATGGCACAAATATAACACCAACAGTTGTACTTAATGGTACAACATTGCAACGTAGTACTGTGGTCTAGAGTTTGGGTATCTCAATAAATGAAAAATTGCTTTTTCGCGAGCACTTAATTAAGAAATTAACATCTGCCAAATTTAAACTTAAAATATTATACCAATACCATTATTTATTATCGTCTGAAGTAAAACTTCGACTTACCCATTCATTAATTTTTCCACTGTTAGAATACTGTGTTTCTGTCTACACACCGAACTTAATTCAAGGTGATAAACACAAAATTGATCTTATTCAGAACAGCTGTTTGAGATATGTGTATGCTGTGCGAAAATATGATCACATCTCCCAACTCTGCAGCTGGTCTGAATTTTATTAATAATCGACTGAATATACTTTTACTTTGTCTTACACACAAAATAAAAATTACAGAGTGTCCCAAATATCTGTACGATAAACTAGTTTTAAAAAATGATAACTATAATTTACGTGGCAAGGACTTGTACACATTATCATCATTCAAAAAAATAAAATTAAAAGCTCTTATCCTACTTAGCTCCAACACTGTACAGTAATATTCCAAATGATACATATATTTCATTTAAAAAATATGGACAAAACTTTTACAAATAACCTGTAATTAATAGTTAATGCACATGGAAACATTTTTATAATTTTTGTATTTATTTTTGTCTTTTATATACTATTTTAGTTCTTATATTATGCAACTGTTATTGGTGTATATATTTGATATTTTTGTTAGACTACATATGTTTTTCTTGTAATATGCTAGTTAGGTGGAAGAACAGCTTTGGCTGAACCTCGCCATTGAGATTTTTTTACTCAATTTTGAAGTAAATATTATTATTAATATTATTATTCATTACGAGTCGAATGAATTATGTAAATGGCCAATAATACCGTTACTATGGTTTTCGTTCGTATTCGCGCGAGTACCCTAGGTAAATACGATTTCTCTTGAATAAAGGCCCAGGACATACAAAATGTTTTCCTATTATTAAAGTGAAGAATTCGATAAAATAAGTGAACTGATTATTATTATTATTAAATAAAAATAAATTGATGACCCTTTTGTAGAAGCTGTTCGCCACGTGAACAAGCAACCCCATACATCTTTTCTAGAGCCGCCCAATGTACGGTCCGATGCGTTCACTTCCCTTTCTTGGTTCATTTGCTAGATCGCGCAGATACAAAAACAACTCGTGATTCAATGCGGAAAGTACACTAGTGACGTTTAAACTTCGGTAACTCCCATCCGGCCAAACGGACTCTTTTAAATGGACATCCCACTCTACCGAACTATTTTCTTTCTTTCAAGGTTTAAAGAATCCCACATCCAAATGCATATCTGACAAGGTGGATTAAATGATGTCTTTATCCCATCGCCATTAAAAAATGATTTTTATTAAATTTCCATAATATTTTGTGTACGTAGTTGCCAAATGGAATCGAACCCAGGCCAAATAAGTAAATAAATTTATTGTTAATTTAAATGGCGTCAGATAACTAGAGTAGGAGCTGTGTGACCTTCGAATGTCTGTAATTTTTCACGATACAGAGTGTTGGCTGTCGACTGTAAAACATATCGTTAGGTATATGCCAAAGGCATGAATGTGTATTGTATTGGTTTTGAGATAAATGCGTTTTAATATTCAGACAGTTATAATAAATCTGTTTATGAACTGTTACGTATGTAGTTACATAAAATTAATCTAGCTCCAATCGTGCATTGAAGTGAATTAATTTGCTATATTATTATTTCAAAATAACTCAAATATGCTACATTCTTGTTTTTGGTATAATTACCTTTTAGAACTACATACATTCGAGGGTTAGGTTTTATTATTATTTCAAGAATCAATTTACTTATAACGTATTCGTACCTTTGGCAGATAAAAGTATACTAAGCAAGCAACACATTCTTGTATTGAGCTTAAAATCGCTAAATTTGCACATTCGTGCTTATGGCATATAACTAACGATATGCGATAGAGATGAGAATGCTTTAGTGGTACCTCAGTGTTTGGCTGATGCGGAAGACTGTGGATGTTGCACCCATAGAAGACAAAATGAGAAAATCAAGAGTTTGATGGTACGGACATAATGAGGAAAAACGGAGACTCGGTAGCGAAAAAACAAATGAATTTCAACTTTCTAAAGTGACGGTCAAGTGGGCGACAGAGGAAACGATTGGTTGAGTGCATAAAAGAAGATATGAAGCATGCCAAGCTTTTCCAGAAGATGCAAGAATACAATTGGCTGCAGAGAACACCATAGGGATTTAAAAAGTGAAAATAATTTTTATGTTTGAAGTTTGACGTCGGTCAAAATAAAATTTGGCGCAAATAAATAATTGTTAATGTGACAATGTTGTATCTGTGTATACCATGAAGTGAAAGCAAATGTAATGCAGCGTAATGTGATAGTATGGGGTAAAGGGTAGGGTCGTTAGCTTGGTCCCGCGAAAATGAGGTCTGGCACACCGCCACGCCCGTCGCCCGTCACAACGTCACCGCCAGAACACAGGTGTCCCCCCAACCCAACCCCTAACTTGCCATGGCCACGTTATGTTAACACGACGAGCCGAGGTGCAAAGCATCGGCCGCGTGCCGATCGCTACCTCAAACCACACGGCATTAATTAATATGTTCCCGACGCCGCCACTACCGGCACCGCGACGCCACGAGATGCGTATGAGGAGGAACCAGACCTTATCCCAAATTCTCCATTCGTTCCGTTTAATTACGTTACCATTTTTAACCAATTATGCACCGTACCCTGATGATTACCTTAGCTTTGCTATGAGGACCGACAGAATTTAATCACCGACGCTTCTATAAATACCCGAAACATCAAATTACCCAAATAATTATCATATAAAAAGATTCCTATCTGTTTTAGAATACAATGATATGTGGATATCAATCTTCGTAATAGGGAATATATATTTGTGGTTTAAGCAGGTTTGAGCGAATCTCGTGTTAAAATTAATTTCCAACTTTATGGTTTCAAATTTTGTAATTATCACGAAGGATGTCTTCTCCAACTATTCCAAAAATTAAAAAAAAAAACCATCCACCATCTAGTTTCTTAGAAAAACGTTTATACAAAGCGTACAAAGAAAATTGGTACACCCAGCAATGGGTAATATGCCGTGATGATATATTTATTTTTATTTTTTAAAATTAGTTTTGTGCTTTTTATAATTTTTGATTACTTAATTTAATATAGTAATTTTACAAGACGCGCTGTTGCCACATAACTTTATTCGGCCACATATGTTCAAAATACTGAAGTTCTTTCAGTATTTTCTTTTATTAATTAAAATTAGAAGTATTTGCAATTATTATAGAAGTTAAAAGAACAAAAAATATGAATGTTATTTTGACTTATTACTTTCGGTAGAACTTCCTTACAAACAATATCAGATTTTCACCAATATTAAATTAGTTCTGCGTAATCGACTAAAAATAAAATGTAGGTAATGCAGTTTCGGTAAGAGAGTATGTGAGTATATTTAGTATTATTTACCTCTGATAGGGCAAGAAAAACAACAATTTACTGAGTTTATCTGAAGTGACTTGAAACGAACTGAGATTTCATCGTGCACAGAGCAGCTCGAGCGACGATTTTGAGAAATATATTTTCGCGGAGGATGTTGTATATTTTTTTAATGTAGCTGGGGTGAATGGGAAGGCTGGAATAATTGTATATAGATAGTAATAATAATAAGGTGGTATAAATAAAGCCGTTTCTCTTATAAAACGGGTCGTTTTGTTAGCGGAATTACGGAATTTTTAATTCATAACTGCACACACAGGAAACCGTATAATTTCCTCTTGGTATGCACGGTGCTTGCTTTGTTATTTAGTGCTGTCGCAGGGACCGCAAGCAATATATTCTAGCAGTTTTTTAAACATTTCGTTGTAATTGAATTTGGCTGCTTAACAAGGCGTAAAAATAACACGGTTTCAGTGCAGGGGCTCTGTGACACAGCGACACCACACTGACCGGCTACCGGCATTCGCGCTGCTAACTGGGCTCAATTATGCGAGCGCGGAGCAAGCACCGTTTCGTTTCCGTCCCGCAAACTTCATTTCGGTCCAGAGATTGCGTTACTGTTACTGCCGTTACTGGTTAGAATAACCGCTAATGTTATCTTCTTTACTCTATATGTCCAACGATTCCTTTCCCTAGTTACAAAAACTCACAATCATTCGGACAATTGGATTTGGATTCATTTTGATCCAGAAGAATATATTACATTAATGGCAATGAATATTGTTCCATTTATTTTTCAAGTGGTACACTCGCCACACCAGCAATGAGTACCCCTGGGGTGGCCCCTAGTAAACGTGTGCACGGTATAACTTTTTTTCGAATATAATAAAGTTAAATATTTTTGTACGGGGGTCTCGTCTCCCCTAACCGACGCTAAATATTTTGAATTTTAAATGGCACAAAATTGATCCCTGTAATGCACTCTTCACGCTAGCAATGACACAAATGTGTCATTATAGTTACCGATATCTGTGTACAAAGCAGATTGGCACACTGAGCAATGGGTAATATGTCCTGATGATAAATTTATTTATTCTTCAGTTTTTGATGACTGTTGAAGAAGAGATAAATGGATACTATATAGTCCGTGACACCAAAGAAAACCGGTGCAGTAAGGAAGAGTACCCACGTACTGTGTCGCTAAAAAGTGAAGCTACTTGGTGATTGACGCCACATCTTCAAATTTAAAAAGTTTGGTACTTAAATATACAGAATTTTATTCTTAAATATAAACATATAAAGCACCGCATAATGTTTAGGAAACAAATAATATATAAAAAAACGATTTTTTTGTTAAAATGATACAACCTTTTTTTAGGTTTATTTCTGTTTATTTATATAGTACTGAAGAAGGCAGTGCCGAAACGTCGATATTTAAATAAATAAACAGAAATAAAACTAAAAAAAAGTTTGTATCATTTTAATTGAAATATGAGTTCTGAAAGATTTTTTAATGATTTTTTGTGTTAAACGACTTTGTCCCGGATTCTCCTTTTCGCCAGCGGTATATTTCTTATTAAACTATATCGGAACAGAAACGTGCTTACATCTCTAAATCGAACAAAATTAAAATATCATTTTTGTATTACCCGTATCTGTTCTCATGATAGTCGCTTTATCTGGATTTGTCTATTAGATTTTATAACACAGGAACTAATAAATTCGGCTGCTTGGCTGAAGTCTGTAATATGGTTTCATCCCTGAATCGATTAAAATTACAATTTCAGTACGTCCCCTTTAAGATTGAGAAGTAAAAATTATTTCCAGTCTGTGCTGAAGTTGTATTATTTGAAATGAATGCATTTATTGATCGGTTCCAAGTAAATAATATTTTAGCGAGCAATTTACTTGATCTTACCTCTAGCGTTTTCGTGCTCTTGTCTACTAATTCGAAATTCCTTCTCTACAATACCGCAATTGAAGATAATAACGTCGAAATGTTGGTGTGATTTGAAGTTAAGCATACCACTGATTGGAGGTTATATCAAATTTTGCCTTTTCAGGCCAGCCCACTGAATTCCAATAAATAATAATTTATATCTGTTATATGAAATAATCAACGATTTCATTCTCTTTGAAATTCGGGAACCTTTTTGCGGAGTACAATAATTTCGTTAAATGAATATTGATTGCGAAATTGATACCAATAACAAATTTCGTTGAAGTGTTTTCAATGGTTTCATTGTCATAAAAGGTAAAACCATTTATACGATTATTGACAATCTCTGAGAACTTTTTTGCAACATCTACATATTCTGAATTGGTACCAATGAAATTTAATTGGATCTAATACGATTCTCGTGTCAAATGATCATTATCGTAAGTTCTAATGTAATGACAATGACCTTATCAACCTACATACCACTATGCGCAAGAAAGTGTAGGTACTTGTCTTGGAGCCATAATTGATTCAAACTTAAATCATCAATTTTATTGCAGAGTACGTGTCTTTGATAATTAAAAAAAAATGCGAGGAGAAACGGTAGAATTCTATTGGAAACATATTTTAAAGCGAACGATACGATAATAGTATTTCCTGTCAGATATCCACAGTAAAGAGTTGAAATCTGAAAAAGTGCGCTATATATTTCGCCTGGGAAGCAAGACCCTAGGAAGAATGCAAACGATTTTTTGCTCAGTAATATTTGACACGGCATCGCTGAGCGCTCGATGTTCAGGTTGGGCCCGCTTGCGTCGAACGTTCAATATAATACGAATCGGCCTTTCACGATTCATATTACTTGAGCGTTCTGGCTATTCAAGCAAAACTTTCGGTGATGTATATGCTTGTTCAACTGACAAGTGATATTCGAAAACCAAACCCGGCAGAAACGGCCGGATACTGGGTGTGGGTGAGTAAACAATCAGAGGGTTCTCAAACAACGCGGTGTCGCTTAACGCTACTTTTAATGTACTTATTCGCTTCTGTTTATTTTATCTCAGGTGCTGAATTACCTCGTACACTTAATGTAGCATATTTTACAAATTTATTATGTTGACTGTAGATGGTTTTGGTTGGGTATTAACGCTTCAGCAGTCGGTTTCCTGATCTTATTTGCTATAAAATACCTTTTACCTACATGGTTGCATATTTACCGCTACAACTGGACATTCAAATATACTGCTCCGCCAGTGCCGGTTTAACAAATTTGGAGACATTCAGGATCGTAAAATTTCACTCCCTATTTAGCAAGCTCATTTACTTTTTCATTGCCCAAAGGTCCGTCATACCCCAATATTCACCACAATATGATGTGATTGTGTTTGGCCAGATGTTGAAAGATGTCTTTGCAATTCCAGAATAACTTTGACTAACAAGTAAGGGCATCTAATGCCTTTAAAACAGCCTAGCTGTCTGACATTGTGTTGATCTCCTCTAATTTTGAACTATCCGCAGTGGCGGCTCGTCAGAGGAGGCAAAGAAGGCATAGCCCCTCTCAAGAAATAAAGAAAATGTGCGCGTTTAAATATATTATGAATTGTATACTATTTAATATACAATATTTAAAAAAATATTAGTAGCCATTTTTTTGTTGAAATCAATATTATTCAATGAATCGGGTGACCGGAGACAGACTTAAAATTTGTCTTCACCCATCGCTCTTTAAAGCGAACAAATAGCTAATTTGGACCTTGACAAAGTTAGAAGAAGTACGAAGCAACATATGAGTTAAACAAAGAGAAAACATAGCATAGGAGGCAAGAACTCTGACCAATAGCATCACTTGGTAACTCCGTACCCACCGATACGAGTTTGTTCGTTTGGGTATAGGTGAGGGTAGTCAGTGTCTCAGTGCAGTTTCCAAGTAACTAATAAGTAACTAAAATTTAAATATTTGTAGGGATTTTATTTATATCTAGCATTTTTCATAATAAGTAGAGTTTATAGTTTTGAGTACAAAATTTGCTTCCTCATTCCTAAAAGGCACAAGCCGTCACTGACTATCTGTATCCAGAATACAGAGTGATAAAGAGTAGAAACAAATTCGCACACTCGATCATTTGAGAAGGCAGCAGAGTCTGGTGTACAAAGTGTATGGCACATATAACTCGCTGATCACTTAACATAGCTAATCTTAAACTAACACAGCATGGCTTTCAGAGTTAGGATGGAGCCTGAACGTTGAACGCTAGCCATCCGTAGCGGATGTTGTTACAGAATTCACCAGCCACTGTTGGTGACGGTATTTCAGCGCTCAAGTTATGTGGAAACGGCTAGAACTGGCGTTATTAACGCTTTAGTTTGCTTTGTCAACACTGTTACAAATGAACAATTTTTCTCTCTCATCTTGTTTACGATGTTATTTGCCGACTGGTAGAAAATCACGCGCATACTAAAGAATTATTTTGCCCCGTCTCGGATATTGTCTACGATACAGTAGCAGTAGCAAACATACTGCAGATACAAGCATGAGATATTATTAACGGCACGGAATCTGAAAGTCAAGTGCTGTGCTATGGATGCAGACAATATAATTACAGTTCATATCTCTGGAAGGATAAGCATGTAAAATTTAATTACAACATTTTTGTGTTATTGTTTGAAATTAATGATGACAAAAGAACAAAGTAAATAAAATAAAACATTGTAGGTAGGAGGTGCCTAGAGCAGATGACATTTTTGAGTTTTGTTTATTTATCTTTCGGTACCTCTCAGCGCTATGCCGATTAACCATTTGTTCATTTTTAAATTTTCATTAATGAAAAATAAATATTTGCAGAATAAATGAAGCAGCAACAAAATTTTATTTTATTTTTCGTTTGCACTGCAGTAATGTTAATAAAAACTACAAGAAACTTTACAATATTACTATTCCCGGATGTAGGAACGTAACAATGTACACAGTATATTATTAAACGCAATTTAAAAAAATATTAAAACAGAGCGATTTCAATTAGAACAATAAATAATTATAAAAGAACAAAATTCGGGAAATAACGTTTGTTAATGTATTTTTTTACAATATTTATCTGGACGGATTGATTTTGGGTGTATTGGAGAATTTGACATAGGACAGTTATTTTTAGTTATAGGTACCTTTTATGTTATTTTAATGTTTTAAACAATAGTTTTCACAAAAGATATATGAATAATAGTATTAGTAGGAGATACAAACAGAAATTCATTTGAAAATATTAACAACAAACTTGTCAACTGCTTTAGATCAGTCTAAGGTGGCACTGTTAACCGTTGGCGGTGAGCATTGTAAATAAGCAATATGACAATACTTTGGTTGTACAAACATAATCTTATCTATTATATTTATATTACTTACTTTTAGAAATATATATATATATATATATATATATATATATATATATATATATATATATATATATATACAAAAGAAATGATTAAATTTCAATTTATCGTATCAACGTTATTTCCTTTTAAAGCTATTTTGGCGCTGCGATCTTATTTTTAATCCCCAATTCCTAGGGAATTTAATTTGAACGCGGACGATAGTTGCAATTTTAACTCCAATGTAATAACAATTTTTAATAAAAATAGATTCTTAGTTATTGGATTCATACCCAACGAAGAAATAGAAAATAAAATTTTGAAAACTGTCAACCTTCAATTTTGTTTATTATATTCTAATTAATAATATAGGGTATTATTTAAAAAAGCATGCAATAGTTAACCGATGGTAGAGCTAATGGCGTGGTAAATGGTCAAAAATTTTGTAAAAGAAATATGAAATCAATTTGTTCTTTGGAGATAAAAAATGTTGATTGTCAAAACTGACGTGAGACTTTTATTGCATTGACGTACAATTTACATTCAGTTTATTGAATATCAAAATGCCAATTATAATGATAACAATGATCAGTGTTGACGAATACATAGTTTTTCATTGTGAAAATCTCAAATAGCTATTATTTTCCGCGACGCCAATGAGTTTATATGTCAATTGTGACAGTTCCGATTTTTTTAGTTAAACAACTTCGATTTCAATGAAATCGGAATTATTCCTCAATGGTCCGTCTCAAACATCTTTAACTGCTATATGAAAGTTAAACATCGAATTATTGCAGATTTGGGTTGCATACAGTCATCTTAACATTATTAAACCATGTACGTATACACCCTGTATACCATCATTCCGTTTCGGAATTTTACCAGTTTCTAGACCGAATTTTACTTGCATTTAGTGATGTGAGCGGTCAACCCACAGCCTACAAAGGAACGACGATTTATAATGACTGCTTTGGCTACTACCGTATGCATTGTCTGTATTACTGAGCAGATGTGCTAGCCATCAGACTAGGGTAAACTGTAATTCTATACATATAATATTAAAAAAATGTTTTTTTTTTTATAAATTTGTAGAGTTGTGTAGCGTAAGTGATGTATTGTCGAGATGTAATGGTGTACAATGGAAATGTCGCGAGAGTAGAGTATGTGCGGGTAGCACATGCGTGAGACGCAGACGAGTGCGAGTGCGACTGGGTATCGAATCGAATCAGCATAAATCACGTCGTGGCCAGTTTAGCAGGGAACAATCGTTGGCCAGCAGCCCGGCGGTGAAATGCGAATTCCCCTCGGCGTTTTAATCCAGACCTGGTCGTTGGTCGTTGCTGCTGGTGGTTGTCGGTTGCTGCAGGACCTCTAATGGATCTCAGTACTCAATGCTCAACAACGTGTTTAAATAATATGCGAGCGGTTGGCGGACGAGCAGATGAGCAGACGATCGCATCGCATAGCATCGCGAAGTTTAATTGTCGGGCAAAGTTGCCGTTCAGAGGATGGGCATATTTAAACAAGTAATGGCAGCGGCGTACGTTTACATTGTTCCCGCGCAGAACCGGCCGTAAATCATGCGATTTGAGCCGACGGAGAACGTGCATAATCCGGGAAATGCTTTCACGGTTTGCATTCTTCGTGTAATTGTCTTTTTAATGAGAACGTAATTTATTTGTTGGCGCAAGACTGGCTGCTTCTGCTCCCACCGTATTACACTTTCCGACCATCTGCCCACTGACTCGTTGTCGCCAGGATTGACATTGCTGCAGCCAATTTCATTACAAATCGCGCGCACAATAATTAAGCAAGCTTTGATTTAGATACAAGTCTTTCAGAATGCACCAATACAATTAGCAACTAGGACCATCGCTACATAAAGTCCCAGCGGCTATCCACTTTTTGTTGAAGACTTTTAAAAGTCAAATGACAAGATTAATCGATCAAGTTAAAAGTTGTTGTTTGTACACCTTTAAAAATGATGATAAAGTATAGTGTGCGTAACTCGAGGGGTCCGTACTTCGCAGTGTATTAGCAAATGTGACGGGAGGAGCATCTCCCAGCAGTGCTTGCCAGTGGAATAATTCGAGGAATGCTATGTGCGCACACGGGAATTACTGCCCCAGCTATTTTCACTAAATATGCGTTCACGAGTATTTCAATCAGAGCTTATATATTTGCACCCTTAATTACAGGGTGTGTTGACAGGGAGCCAGCTATTTGTAATGAAATTGGCTGTGGTTTTAGGGGTGCCTGCATGACAATCAAAGAGTAAACGGATGGTCAGATGGTACAGAACAGCTATCAGGTAAATGCATCACTTCGAATATAACTCTGGATATACAATCCGGAGATGAGATGATGCAGACACACAAACATCCATACCCAATCAGGAATCGTACCTGAGGCTTTCGGCATACAAAGTGGCAACATACAATGCCTATTAATATCCGGAGTAGAATCACCGAGCTGTAGTGTTTGACCATTATCGAACTGCTAGCTTAAAGGGATCGTCTACGTTTTTCCAAATAAACGAAAAGAGGCTCTAATTTTTTGTTAATTATGCAAAATCTGTTACGAATTTATAACTTATTTTTATCATATTTATTAAGATGTGGCGTTAAGAATCAGGCAGCTCCATACTTTAAAGATTGCAAAAAATAAAAATTTGGAGTTATTTGATTTTTGACACAAAATGTTAATCCGAAACATAAATTACAACGGTAAAAAGCAGGCAGCCCTATGAGATATCTTGTTATTACCGCATTTTTTTTCGAACAGGCAGCTCCAGTTTTGTTTTAACTCCATGGATCATGGTATTAGAAACATATTTATACAAGAAACTCAATTTCGCTAAAAAGTGAAGCTGCTTGGTTATTAACGCCACATCTTCAATTAGCATAAATGTAGGGCCTCTTTTCATTCATTTGAAAAAGCGTAGACGTTGGGCACAGGCCCTCTTTGCTACTAAGAGGAAAGTTTAGGTCTATATTTTCACGGTGACCCAATCTGGTTTGGAAGCGATGATAGATAAAAATTAAAGTTTTTTCTGTGATTCTTGTTGATGGAGATGATAAAGACGCACACAACCACCCATACTTTAGTCAGGATTGTAACCAGAACTTTATTGGGTATGTGTAACAGTAATATTATCACAGTGCTATCTCGGTGAGTAAATATGTATATAAGCAAGAGCATGAACTTCCAACTGGATCGATTAATCACGTCATTTGACTTCCAAAGTGCTGGACAAAAAAGTAATACGTTTTGGCAATTTTACTACCTACATAATCTAAAAAAACTTCCTTGGGGTCGCGTTGCGGCGATGTGTTGGTTCGACTGGGGCCGCCGTCCCGAACGATAATTAAAGCAAGTCCGGGGCCGAAACATGAAATATTACCACCGAGCGATATTTATGTACTCTTTGTGTTGGCTGTACTGATTGGTTCTCGGGGAACGAACGCCCGGGACTCACGCAAATGAATTTCACTTTTATACCTTCCACTTAGGCCACGTACGTAACGGGCTGGTAAAGTTGGCGATGGGAGATGAGAAGCCTTACTCTTATTCGTATTCGTATTCGCGTATCGATCTCGTCGCCTCTCAGACGCAGCGGGAGCGAATAGGCCGCGAGGCGAAGACGCGCCGCGACTAAGATGGTTACAGGGGAACGTTTCATTACCATCATTGACCTAGGTCATTGATTCTCAAACCCTCATCCTAGAAATTCTCATGGATTTAGAGTGAATTTGTGAACATCTTTTTAACATCCAAGCTTCAATATGGAAACAACACCAGAGAACCACACCAGAAAAGAACTTCAGAATTAAAAAATACATCCTAAATATGGAATTCAAGTAGATTTTTGTAAAATCGCCTTCACATTTAAGGACAATTGGAATACTCTACAGTACAAATCCAAGTAAATACATGTGGTAGAATCCCACGTTAAAAAAGTCACCCAACATAGATACCCAGTTGAAAATTTGGGAATCCATTGGATGTTATGTTTTATGTTTATGATTGTAGACTAGTGTATTCAGAGTACGCCGTTTCAAGTTTTGAATCTGAATTTTTTTAGCATTCGAACTTTAAGTATTCTTTAAAATAATAATTAGAATTTTTTCAATAATGCAATACCTCCCATGTAGAAGTATGTTCAAAAAGAATTATATTATTCGGTGGCCAAACGGTGGAAGTAGTGGTTTTAAAGTTAGGGAACCACTGCGCTTCGCACCTAATCGCGTTGTGCAGTACAGCAAGACCTCAGGGCGCGTCGTGACGGAAGCATCTATTGGGTTTAGGGTAAGCGAAAAGCTAAGAAAAAGAAAGACTCACCGAAGAAAACTTTGTTCATCCTGGACTTCTCGAAACGGAACTCCTCATTCATTAATATGTGCAGTGTGATGTCGTACTCTAGAAGCAACTGGTGCAGCACTGTGTAGTCGAGCTGAAAAAGTAATTACAACAAAATAACGTTTCGTATTCGCACAGATTCAGGTCAGCTGTGGTCTCGGGAGATTTACGTTATACCGGCTATATCTTACAAATGTACATACAATCTATTATCTTACGTGCGCGCAATGCACAAACATCTGACAAGTGTTAAACCGTTTTCAAATTACTCCGAGATCGCAAAGTTGTTGGTAGAGGCAGGTGCGTCGCGTTGCGCCCATTGCCCGCCTTCCGGAAACTTGCAAGTTTCTCCTCCGGGTTACACACACCGGACGTGCGTACTCGTACCGCGCACTCGTCGATCCTTCCTTCCTGTTCGTCACGTGCGAGGAAACTCATTTCGACAGCTTTAATAACCGCTCACCAGCTCACCCTCGCCCAATTCTCCCGATAGATTATAAATTAATTTAATATTGCTCGCTCCCGTTTATGCAGTTTGAACTCGATACCAGCTCCAGGCTGCGCATTTGAATCACGCACTTATACAATTAAGCTAAAAGCAACTCGCGAGCAGACGAAAAACAACTACACACGTGCTTTCTGCGAACATTAAGATAAATCACTCAAACAGGATGGATGATGCATTTGTCTATTGCCTACTATCATTTGCGTTATCACTTTTGTATATTCTTGCACGGTAGCATTTACAATTCACAACAATAAAGGAAAAATACCCTAATAATGGGTCCCGGGCTCCCACTTGACCCTTAGTCTGTATCCAATCCATGTTTGGGGTGAAATTATCACTTAGAGTTGGCGGCAATTTGAATGTTAGTGTTCTGTGCATATAACCATCAAACTGAGTTTAAAAAGTTAGGTTGTTTTTTTTGTATTCTTTAAAAGTTTTGTTGTGTCTTTTTGTTTTGTTCCATTTTTTGACTCTTAGTATGTTTTGTTTATTGTTCTTTTAATTTTTACTACTGATTTGAACTTATTTAATCTTTATTGTGTTTGTGTTGTATTATATTATATGTGTTTTGTTAAATTGATTTTTAAGTGAACCATGCCCCGTGCAGTAATTTATAAGTAATGAACATATATTGAAGAATAAATTGTGATATTGATGACATAACGGCTTTTGTCTTATTACTCTATAGCTACTCTGTGTATATCTTATTTAAATTAAAAAAGAAAAAACATTTTTTTTTTGGAGATCTCATTTATTTTTTACGATGCACCACTGGCGCTATGTCTAGTAAGTTTGTAATTTTTACTATATGACTTCTAGCCAAATTACTTGTAATATTCTTAAAAAGCTGAACTTACCTTCATAACTGAAATGTCACAATCTGAGCAAGGTAGTAGAATAAAAGTTCTAGATGCACCTGGGCGGAATACCAAGGTCGTCGCGAAATCAATGGCTTCAAATATATCCGAGTTGTTTTGTTTTCCTACAAAAAAAATGGTGTAGAATAGAGCGTTACAAATATAATTATGTCTGTGTGTAAACCGCAACCGTCGTAACGGCAAGGGAACGACAACGCGACTCATCACGTCTCGGCATTTTAATTTACTCGAGGTATTTTCCCGGTGCGAATTTAACATAGTTGTTGGTGAAGAAACAAACAAAGCGACCAGACACAAAAGAGCGATTCGCGGATTGTTGATCAAGATACAGGACCGGATCATAGAGCGAGAAAGGCACCAACACTTTAAGAAATAAAAAATAAATAAATAATTAAAGCATTTAAATTCAAACGGATCTAACAAGGTATTGCAATTTCGGACTCACCAACAGGTCAATAGCCAGGTCCAAATTCTAAAGGAGGCAATTTTTAAAATAAAGTGAATGTTATAAAAACCGTACCTAAACAACACTAAGATTTTCTCTAGAGTGAGCAACTTTTTTTTCCAAAATGAGAAATGTCCACTCTGGCTCCCTTCTGGCTATGGGCCTGTTAACCAAGTTGGATAAAATTTTGTTGACTTAAAGTACTTTCTTGTATATGGAACCATTTCATGTAATATTCAAAAATAGTAACGGAATTTTTCAAAATGAGAACAGTGTATAATTTATAGTGCGTTAGGTCAAGTTATGTTAAAGTTTGTTTAGAAAAATCAGAACGTCACTTTTTTGTTGCAAAAAATCCGCCAAATTATTTGTTGTGCAGTTGGTCATTGCCCAGTGTGACTCACTCAGTTGTCCGTCACCCAATTGTCGCGTATCGAACGAAAACACGTAGATAATAAGGCGTTTTCGTAATGTCCATCGGAGTGATCCGATATAATCTGAAGCGTTCGCAAAGTCAATCGGGTTAATCTGACGCGTTTGTAAATTCACTCCGATCTATCAGAGCGAGCAATCCGATCAAAAAATTTCAACCCTGATCCATGTGCAGGGTAGGTACCGATTGTGCGCGCAAATTTAAAATTGTAGACATTTGTGTTTTAGAAAATGTATTTATTTAAATGTTTCTGATCATAAACATTGCAGCACCATAGGAAGTTCTGAAGAAAATATGGTAGTTTGCACTTTGTGAAGTCTGTGAGATATTTCCAACAAATAAATGGCCACATGAAACAATTTCTTCGTATATAAAATTATGTACAACTACATAAACAAGCTCTATTTTCTTATTCATTTTAACAAATTACACTTCTTCTACAGCCTCAGATTCAAACGTTAAAATCATATATAGATTTGATACGTTTATAAAAGCTTCGATAATTGGATGGATCTGATATATTTGTGACGTCATCGAACAGATCCGTCGAACAGCTCCGACTAACTTTCCGCAAACGCGTATTATTAATGTTGTTGCACTTTTATTTGCTACTTTAAAATCTAAAAATAGCATGTCTTAAGTTAAATCCGAGGTTGAATCTTACAATTAAAATTCAAGAGGATAACCAGTAAATATTTGAAATATCTTGTTATTTGCCTTCTCGTTTGTATTTCGCTTTTCTCTGGGCCGACCCTGTCAAAGATTCAGGATCGCGGATTCAGATTCTTGAAGAAGAATTTCTTTCCGACGGAATTCGCTCGAGATGCGAGCATTTCGTCTTATTTTGTTGCAACTTCGCGAAATCTGTGTCGCGCTAATTATTATACCATGCATATGCATGAACAATTTAATGTATACATAAAGACATAGTTTTCAAAATTATATAAATCTACATCAAAGGGAACTAGTATTGCAATCATCGCAAATATAATTAATATTTGCATTCATTTACATAAAATATTGATCCGAATATATTCAAACTGTTTATATGAATTTCAATATACGTTTCTTATCAAAAGTAAATAGTCAAATCATTTAAGATAGATTTTTTTTGTTTAAAAGCGGACAAAAATTGTATATCAATTTGTTATTAAATTTATATGTATTGTCATCACAACGATTGCCGCATATAACGGGTGTTTTTTTTTCAAGGTGTACATAGGAGATTAACATGGGAAATATTTTTTTGCAGCCTGTTGCCTCCCGTTATGACTGACAACAACTTTGCTTAATAAAATTATGTTAACAAAATAGGGTTTGGCCATTCATTAGTCGGCCATGGATTCCATATACAAGTGTTGAAATTTGTGAAAAATCATAATATCCAGAATGTTTACAAAAAAAAAATACTGAGAAATATTGACAAGTGTAAATTCTTCAATTATTTATAGCACGTGTGACATCTAGGCTTTAGTGTAGTGCAAAACGCGGTCTAATCCTATATTGCTTACCGTTGGGAATGTCGTCAAAGTACTGTGGTATCTGCTGATATGTGGTGAAGATTTCATTATTGATGACTACACTGCGAGGTTTGGCGAACACTCCATCACCTCCAAACATCACTACAGAATACCTAGGCACACAAAACCCTGGTCAGCTATATCGAGATAACACCATTCATTCCGTACCTGTTCTTAGTAATGCCGGCATCAGTTAGCTCTTTGTCGAGTAGAGAGACCAGTGAGTCAATGCTGCGTCTTTGACGAAGATTTCCATTGCAGGATTTGGCTTCCACGATAAATACTACATCGGAGGTTTTGGAGATGTCTTTGTCGTAGATTTCCACGAATTCGCCTTCACCGGTAATGGTTCCATTCGGTAAAAGACATCTAGTTCACAAAAAAAATCGATTAATTTAATTCATATTTTGTTTTGTTTTTCTAAAGTCTTGACACTTCATCGCGTAATTGAGTTCACAAGATTTTTGTGTAATTTTGAGGAGACACCTAGTAAACAGATTGATACACCCAAAAATGGGGACCACGAAAACATAAGGTACATAAAGTAAATTCCTACAAATACTATTAAGCATAACTTCAAACGACAATGGTAACAGATTAGAAGCAGAATTGCCCAGGAAAAGACAGCTACAATAAATACAGGAAAAATTCTTCTAAGAAAATATTATGTTGTACGAATGCAAAACATAGGCCTTGAGGTTTGAAGAAAAACTATTTCGAAAATTTTGAATTGTGGTTGTGGCAACGTTTGGAGAAAATTGGATGGACAAAGAGTCAGGAATGAAGCGGTGTTACCAAACATTGAAAAAGGAAGAAGAAAAAAGAGAATTGGACATATTTTAAGGAGCAATTGTCTTCAAAAATTGTAATTGAAGGAAAATATATGGTAGAAGAGGAAGAAGGAAAGTGTTAACAAAATAATACAGTGTTATTTAAGTAAGTGTATAACACATAACCGATGTTAGAACTAACCTCAGAAATAGTAAATCTGGCAATAATTTTTGTTTTACATGTTTTCTACAAGAAATGGAGCCCCTTGAAACTGACCAATTGCGTCATAGTTCACTGTTGATTGTCAAAATTAAACATTTTTTTGTGTAGGCGTTCAATTTATATTATTTAAAACGGTTCTAAAATATATCAACGTGATCAATATAAATGAAATAATAGTAAACAGGAAAAATAGAGGAACTAAGTGCATAATCCACTTTTTAAAAATTAGAGCCAAATGTGTATATACTACATTTTTAACTGTAGAATTATCAAGTTTTGCCTGCTTTTGACATAAAAGGTTGTAATCATGTTTTAATCTTAAGAGTCGTGAAAACTTTTCTCTCAAGATTCTATCTTATACAGAGATAAGTAGTTTCTGCTTTCCACGTATTTCTAAAAGTGGTCTTGCATTAGTACTACGCTCTCACAGTATATATTTTTAATTATGTTTCACACTTTTATGAAACATTTTTATTTTTATTTAACCCTGAAACAATAAAACAAAAATGAACTATATGACAATTATTTATATTGCGAGCGAATCAATTGTTTAGCTTAATTTTTGTATTTTGAAGCTCGACTATTGAAAATATAAATATATAAATTAAAAAATGTTTGCAAAAGTAAAACAAATTCACCATCATAGTTTTATCGGCTTAATATTGTCACAAAACATTATTTTACATTTATATTAATGCTAGCGTAGTTTTTCTATACCAATAACACAAGTTTATGTACTCGTACTACTACCAATGTATTTTTTTTTTAATTTATGCTTTTGGTAACAGAGTAAACTCAATTTAAAGACCTGCTAATAAATGTTAAATGCTTAATATAAATCCTTGTCTTTATCATTTCAATCTATTGTTACAAAACATAATTTTGCTCTTACATTTATTTATTCCAGTAAAGTTTTTCTTTGGTAGGATAGATATTTCAAATGGTGGAAACTCTAGTTTCTTGTCTGCATAGGTAATTACACAATGACGGTAATTTAGTGAAGTTGAGCGCATTGACAGGTAAAATATAGACGTTTAAAGTTCATTTAAGTAGTTGAGGTATTTCTCGTGTGCAAGAAGTTTTGCAAAAATGATTTTTATCTTAAAGTAAATACAGGAGGCGTAGTTTCAAAACTGCACTTTAGATGTATACTAAACATAATTCATTTGAAAGGTTAATATTTTTATTTTATTTCCCTAAAGAGGAAAAGTTAAAATAGAAATCGTTTAGCATGATGAGTTGGCCGGTATTTTGTTTCATTCATTTTAAATGTTGTGAATTCTGAAAAATCTACAGAATGACGCCTTTAGACAATAGTTAATTCCGCTTTGTGACATAGCGATTCAAAGCTTGTCAATAGCCAATGCGATGAAAGCTCCAGGATTATAAAACTAACTAGAATACAGAACAGGAATTTAAAGCTCAAGTATTTCCTTAACTGTAGTTAAAACACTAAACGCTATCTGTTTTCATTTCGCTTACTGATTTCAATGTATTTGATGGAGATTCAGCTTTATTGGATTCTATTTTTGCGATTCTTTCTCCATTGAAAAGTGATCATGTATTTGGAGTGTAATTTAACAGTTGAGTTGTGGTTCGCTTTGAAAACATCAATGGATTCTTTTCTGCTTCGGTTCGTCTCAGATTTGCAACCTGCTGGTTGTAATAAGCCTCCTACAATATCGATATTGCTAATGATACAACTTTTCCCTTCCTGGTTCATTTTTTAATATCTGTACTTGTTAGCTTTCAATAACTCTTGGAATTAATTGCACGAAAGGACAGATGCTTGCACTTAAAGAATTATTTACGATAATAATCGTGAATATGGTGTACATACGAATGCATTACATTGTTTTATAGCATTTTCCATTTATATAATTAGTTTTGCACTTAGTATAGCTAATATCATATTGGGGACTAGTTATTGTTACTACACATGAGTAGTGCATTTTACGTAGTCGTTTCAGACATACTATTGAAAAAAAAGAATTGTAGGACAAGATGAAACAAACAATAAAGTGTTTAAATAAAAAAATGGTGTAGATGCTTGTTATATAGTAAGGATTAAAATAATTAATTTGCGCGAAAATCTGTACTTATTCATAAAAAGAACAAAGAAATTATCTGATGAAAGCAACACGTCGAGCTTGAAATAAATTCGCTGAGAAAATAATTGCCTCTTCATTTAAAAATGTGTTGGGAGTTCTCGCCCGTTTTCTTACAAGTGTAGAGTTTAGCATTTACTAACCCTCCATCATACATGATTACCGTTAACTCCTTCGTAATGAAACATGTTTTTGATAATGAAAGTCGTCGTGGGCTTAAATATTTATTTGTGTTTCGGATGAGAGGAGCTTTCTTGGAGGGGCGAGAGGGCTTCTGCTTTATCGCACGCTGACACCTTTCCAAGGGATTCAAATCCCCGTGTCAGAAGTGCGTAAATTCTTATGAATACAAGTAGTCTTGATGCGGTATACGCACCCTTATACTGGCGCTACTTCGCGGAAGGATAATTACTGCTACTTCTCAGCTTTTCAACCAACTGAAATGGGAACCCGGATATAATGCAGTCATATTTAATTATTTCCAACTCCAAATGAGTTTTTTCGGTCTCAGGGACTGGGAAACACAAGATCTGCATAACATTAATAAACCATGCCAGGACATAGGAATATAATTATTTTGTCACGATAACTTTACTGAAGAATTATATTTCGAAACACTTTGTTACCGTTATCAAACTAGTGCCCGTATCCATAGTTGATGCTCATTCTCGTACTATTATTATTATTTCGCTAAGCATACTTCGGTCATTCTCTACCTCAAGCACATTATCATAGTCGAATCTTCGTGAATTCTCGGTAGGAATTTAGATAATTTGTAATAATGATGTTGGTATATTTGTAAATTGTAATATGTTTCTGTCAAATCGTATATTTGATATCTACATATATGTCACAGGTTACAGATACATCCACGGATATATCTTCTTGGATCAACCATCTTTCATAGTTATTATTTAATGATTTTTCTAGTATGTCTACAAATTCTAAAAATTCTAGATTATCTCACGATTCATTATTTAATTTAAATGTCTTATGTGATGGAAATGACAGTTTAGTAACTTGTGGTTGTAAATGTAAGTTTCCATTATTTTTTCATCGAATTTCAGAAACTGAAGATGGACCACTGTGATCCAAAACGTCCAAGAACAATTTAATAAAAAAAAATTAATACTAGATCAGTAAGGCATTTTCTTCATCAAAACCTTAAAAAATTTCAACTTGATCCTTCACGACTTCAAGCTAGTTTTCCAGTAAAAAAAAGATATTTACACTTGTTAATGTCCAATTCCACCAATGCTCTAATTTATAAAGGTCCTGCTGAAGTGATAAAAAGTCAAAAGGTTCTGAAATTATTTTGAATATCTTCAAATAATCCGCAAAGAGCAATATTTCATTCTCAAAACATTTCTCAATATCATTTATAAAAATATAAGAAATAAAAGTGGACCCTGGTTTGATCCCTGTGGGACACCAGATGAATGTCAAGAAAACTATTACAGTTATTATTGCAATAAGTATTGTTTTGTTCTATGATATGGTTGCAAATTCTTGTAAACTGAAGCCTAAACTGTTTGTTAACTTGTTAACTGTCAGCGAAAGGAAAACTGTAGCATGGATATTGTAGCATAACTTGTAATTACACATACGTCAATTTTCGATGCGACATTTTCGGTTTAATTACCAGCTAACAAACACTGAGACACTTTAACCAAAGATGAAAATAACCAATTAACGTGCGTTAAATTTTGGTAAATATTCCTCTATGTGAAATTGTGATTTTAGTGAAAAATGTTGTGTGAAAAAGAGTAATTTTTCTATTTTAAATATTGGAATTCAGGCTTTTAGATGTGATTGGTGGATGTGCGTACAAATAGCGCCCATTGATTTACTGTTTGTACATTCGGTATTAGAAACTATAACTGAGTTACATGAATTATGTTTTTTTCGTTGTCACTTTGTGTACACATGAGCAAATTGCATATTTGCAGCTGTAATGCCAGTGGAATGCATAGATACAAACGAGGATGCATGTGACATATTTGTACATTTTCGTGTTTATCATTTTATACACAAGGTGTAATTAGGATCGTTTGTTGTTTCATAAACAGATATTCACACGGCGAAATCATTTAATATTAGTGTTGTTTTGTTCAATCTTCTTTGGCCAGGGTTGGTCTCGTTCATAGTCCGAACTACAAGCACAATCAAATATGGTTTTAATGAACAAACAATGCACATAAACAAAATATTTCATGTCCTGTTTCAACTACATATTATATTCTGGTCAGAACAAACAGCAGTATTATGCTTTACTTCAAATGACAATCAAAACTATCTGAATGTTTAAATAACTCCATGCTACCATGCATACATAATAAAGTGGAATATGCTTCACATAATTTGCGGTTTTATGGCAAAAGCATATACGTCACTTTTCATTGATTTATAATTTTTTAATAGTACCATGCAGCGACATTTCATCATAGTAATGTTAAATAACACAATAAAAATCACGCACATCCCACTTAGTGAGTTAACATAAACCTGAAAGTAATAACTAGAGCTCGGAAAATATGCAAAATACATATTAAGTGCATGCTTGCTTTTTTTAAAGAAAATTGAATAATACATATGCAAAATAAAATAAGTGCATATTTTGCCAATTTTTGACAATTAATAATTTTAAATTATTACTTCAAAGAAAAACTGGCGGTTCGTATTTGTTGAAGAAGAGATTATAATAATAATATGTGAAATCTGAATATACATTACTAGATATTTACCATTTCCAGATAATTTCTACCCCTATATTTGGTATAAATTTTATAAATTTGCATAAATAAAATCTGATTAGTGACTTCGCGATTAATTCGCCCATTCCTTGACATCATGCAAACTTTAATTGCAATTTAAAATTTACCACAAACATTATTCCATTGCAAAATTAATTTTTTGTTACTAGTGCATCTAATTTTCAATTAATACAGTCAAAATTATAAAATTTGATTTATGTGAGTGAAATACCCTATTGCAGAGAAAATTGGTGCCGGATTCTAGCGTTAAAAAGTCTTTTATTTTCTCGTGCCAATTTTTTGTAATGTGTTGGGAACAGTTTATTATTAATTACAAAGCTGATTAATTATTCTTTTGGCTGTCAAGTTTGAATAAAATATTGGAATGGAATGACAGACAATTCAAACAATTTTGGGAATATTTTCTGAAGGCATTTTGTTTAACTTTCATAACAAGCTAGACAAATTTCCACCCCAACACTGAAAGAATTTGTAAAATAGCGTTCAACCCTTCTAAATCAAATCTCGCTGGAGGCATCTGAGGTATGTCGTTCGTTCATGTAAACTGTGTCTACGGAAACATACAGCTGCTGTGCTCTGCGCCCCTTCAGATAAAAAACAAATTTTATAGACACTTTCGTTGAATTATTTTGCCTCCCTTAATAGAAATATGTTTACGTCGTAACTCAATGAACTGCTACCCTTGCAACAGCGTCTAAACCAATTAGCTTTTTTTAAGAGTTGAATAAATGGGAACCCTTTTTAAAGAACAATTTATTTTTTGGTTTTTAAATTAAAAAAGTAACAGAAACTTTGTAGGCAAAGAATAGAATTAAATTTAGCATTTTCTCTGAGTACAATAGCTAGACCGTTATATTTTTGTACAATGTATGAATTTTTTGTGTAAAACATTAACTTTTATGTGATTTTTTGCTGCCGCACATATATTTAATGTTTTTTACTTTTATCGCGTATGGAAGCATAAAAGTATTAATGATTATATGTCACTCTATTTTTATTATATTTAATTCGTTGTTCCAACCATATCATATTGTAAGACAGGAGTTGTGATAATTAGCTTTTACTATCTTTCTGAAAATAATAAACCAGTTACATCTAACAAATAAACAAGTAATGAAAGCAAATATCAAAGTAGGTGTATATAGGATATATTAAAATAACAATGGAATTAATGATTTTTCTGGATATATTCAGTTAAAGGATACATATTTTGAAAAAAAATTGTTTTGTAATGTTCACAATACGTATCCTTGTTTAATGTAAATAATATCCTTCTGTATTTCATGCGTTTTTATTTTAATTATATATTTAATTAAAGAGTTTTTATTACAAACTGATATTATTATAAATTAGCATCGTTTTATAAGAATACTTCAAAAATTCTTTCTTAAATACTGAAAGGGTATTGTGAAATATATCAATTTCGACATTTACAACTATAAATTTATTTATATATTTATGTTCTTGATCCTTAAATATTTAAATTTCATATCAGCGCCACGGTTGTAAATCTGCGTGTATTTTTGACGCCTGCGCATTTCCAGTTAAAATGTCAAACATAGTTTTGTGATGTGTGCTTGTGGTTTGCAAATATATTTAAAGTGGTTTCAAACTAATTGCATTTCAATAGTAAATGTATATATTTCATTAGCATTATATTGAAAAAGTGTTATTAATTGTTAAAATAATAAAGAAATTCAAGATATTTCTACATTTGATTCGCATAATCAGGTCTGCCTTGTATTGGCGTCATCTAAGGTAAGAGTAGAATCGTATTATTAAAAAAAGCATCTGTTTAGTTATAATACATCTTGAAAATTGAGGCTTCAGATTTTCCATTTATGATTATCGGTAAAATACTCTGAAAAAGTAGCTCTCTGTTCGTGTTTCCTGGCGTTGAATATGAAGAGTGAGTATATGATTTCCCCATAGTTTTAGTGGTCGATGATAGCAGTTAGTTCATTCGCCCTCCCGACTCGCTAGGGTGAAACAGCCTGTAGTCAGCAGATGTAAGAGTTAGGGTGGAAAATAATAATTCTCACCGCCAGTGGCACTCGCCATTCTGCATGTAGCATGTAGATGTGGAGGAATATTGCAGACGTCAATATTATATTCCGCTGGAGAATTGAGCATGGTGAAAGGTATTTATGAACGGCCAATCAACGAATCTCAATACACACGATTGTTAATCGTTATTATTAATTAGCTCTCATGTTATGATTTTCATTATTTGTAAAAACATTCTTTGTGATTGAATCAAATTGTTTTGATAATCAAAACGTGTATCTATACAACTTTTTCAAATGCCATATCACGTATTTTCTTATAGTTATTTATACTAATATGCATTATGAAACGCTTAGGTTAAAAGACATTGTATTTTTTTATATACGGAATGAACACAAGAAACCGTGACATAGGCGTTTAACATGGGAAAAAGTTTTTTCTCAAATCGTTAAATATCTGTCCTGTAAAACATTACGTAATGCTTTGTACGTATACAGACTGTCCCTTGAAGAAATCAACAAACAAGGATTTAGTGCTCACCGTCTAAGTCACATAATTAGTGATATTTAATCAACATTAATACTGTAGAATTTTGCTTGACAAAATTTGGTTTTTGGCTATTCCCTAACAAATCAGTTATAATCCAACAATTACATTTTTGGTATTCGATTTTTGTATGGAAATTCTGCTAAATAATTAAAAAACAAACGTGTTTCGAATATATCCACCCTACTTTAAAAAAACTGCAATTTCCCAATTGTTGAATAGATTTGAATTATTACCATTCTCGTTAATATCATGTAATAGCAATTTCCGTGTAACTCATTGAAATTTATCTCAACTACCAAGTCATCAACATCGATACGGAATGTACGAAAACTTTACTGAGTTTCGGAACTATGTATACCGAGACCTGTTAACATGTACAAGTATATTACAAGGTATCATATTCTTAACAACAGTTGGGATTTTCGAAATATAACATATTACAGCGTTTACAATGACAATGAAAAATTTATGTATATTAAAATGAAATAATATTTTTTTTTACCAGCTTCGTGGAAATAAAATGAATAAAATTATTTATTAGTTTTCAGAATAAAAGACTCTTGCTTTAATAACTACATTGTGTATTTTAACTACTAAATATGTTTTTAAAAAACTAAAATATTAAACTGAGTTGATTTAGGGAAATTTGTATGTGTAATGTTGTAGTTGGTAATATTAGATCGACATTTATTCAATTTTTCAATATTATCCATTGCTGGGTGTGTCAACTGTTTTACATGCAGATATCGATAATGACGGTGACATATTCGTACCGTACGGGCGTTTACCGGGCATCACCTCAGGGCACTCATTGCCGGCGTGAAGAATGCACCATACAATTTTAACGCCCAAATTCATGATCAGACAATAAATAATAAAAAATAAAATTAATATCCATCCACTTACTTGACACAAACATCTGGTATTCGAAGTGGGGTATTCTCCACCTGGCATGCTTGAATATACGCCACCGCGCTGGTGCAAGCTTCTTCTTCCGTGCGTGCATTTCGGCACATTTTGTGGAAGGGCGCTAACTCAACCCTCTCGAAGCAGGCATGGAATGGAGACACTTTGCTCGCAAAGAGCGAAGCACAGAGCTCAGCGACTTCGGGCATGGTCTCTGCCTCAACGGCGAGATTCTTCATTCCGCGACACGATTTGGGCCGCAGAGCCCAGCTCGCCGCGAAGGGGCCCACCTCCCCCACAACCTGGTTGCTGGATGCGAGGAAATCGTCACTGGGCTCGTTGTTTATCGTTCCCCAAAGCCCGGCCGTTTTTCCGAAGTAGTACCCTGGAACGTAACGCATTGATATACTAGATAAACGTGGCTTCGAGGGAGATTCGGACCCTCTTTGTTCGCTCCTACAAGATCAATTCCGGAGAAGCATTAGACAAATTTCAAATGTATTGCAAGGATAAGGAATTCTTTACTGAAACAAGGGAATATTTTCCATATAATTTTACATTTCTATGATAAATATATCACCACATTTTATTAGCCATTTTTGGGTGGGTGTGCCTATCTATATCATGAGGGATCACTTCTGTGCTATTTGAAAATTGCAAGTCGGTGGTCGGTATCGAATTCGGGTCGTTCGAATCACAACGATTATTTAATGAGCTTAGCCACGCAACTCTATACATGTCTATGATTTAACCCATTAGGCGCTGTTTATGCGAAAATAGTTTTATAGAAACTATTTTTTTTTGTTTATTTAATCAATTTTTATAGAAATTTGTTCATATAGATTTTACTCAGATAAGTATAGAGATGTTAGTTTATATTTTTATTAAAAAATATTTTCTATTATAGATTTTACAAATTAATGAAATTAGCCAATTTCAGGGACACCCTAGAATATTTGTTTTTAAATAATAGTTACATTTTTTGAATCTTAAATGTTGTGTTTTCGCATCAACAGCCGAATCTGTTAGTATAGATAAAATAATAATATTTTACGTATCATGCGTTTATTTGCAAATAGATACAAAATAACTATATATATATTAAAATGTAATTATTATATTATTTTAAAACAGACATAATGTAAGGGAATATCACATTTTTGAATTATATATTTTGTCTGGACACAGTTTCTGCACATTTTCCTTGATTTTTCGGGGTGGCAGATTATAATGTGTAGAAAACACTGATGGCACTTCTGATTTACCTTTATACTACCGTTATTTATGAGTGTGATTTTCGGTACATGGGCCTTAATACACGCTGACTCTTATTTACCTCAGGTACCTTATACTGAATATTATATTTCGTTGAATAACATTTTGCAACAATATATTAAGATAGTATTAAATAGATATTGTAATTTGCAACCTATATTGCTTATTATTATTATTATTATTATTATTATTATTATTATCATTATTATTATCATTATTATTATTATTATTATTATTATTATTATTATTATTATTATTATTATTATTATTATTATTATTATTATTATTATTATTATTATTATTATTATAATTATTGTTATTATAGTCAAATTTTGTTTTAGGTATAATATGTTTTTCGAACAATGAGGTGCAATGTGTTCTAATAACTGTATTTTTTTATTAAATCTAAGATAAATTTGACAAAAAAATAACAAGTGTATTCATTGAAGTCGCTTGTTTATGGCTCATATTGTTCGTTTCTGCTTGTATCACACTGCAAGCAACAAAGTTTTCTAAACAAACTATAAAAAAGTATAAGGGTGTACTTAATTATGTTTTTAATTCTATAATAATTACTAAATTAATCCCCCTCTGTATTTGAAAATATTTTTCTAAGGAGTTTGAGATTTTTTTAACAAAATAATAAAAGCCTAGAAAATATAATTTATTTTCTCCCTCTTTTACCAAATTTTCGAATTTTGTAAAAAAACCTAATTGTATAATATATACATTTTATTTCGAATACATACTATCAATAATGATTTTGTATTTAGCAATTACTCGAGAATTTTAGGTATTATTTAGTATTACTGGAATTTCTAAAGTATGACCAAATATAGGAAATATTGGTATTACCAAAAATATATAATCTATACTATTATTTATACTAATACTAGTGTACAAAATTACTAATTAATGGTTACTCTTTTGAAATTATCGTACATTTTGATAGTGAATTCCAATGTACTGAAAGAGGTCTAACGGTCTAAGGCAAGGTACACTTTTCGTTACGTAGTGATTTAATACAAGACCAGAACGAACAGCAAAGGGCCGTACGCCGAGCGCGTAAGAAGCCTATAGCTAGCATCAGCTTTTAAGCACAAACTGATATAGTGATCTCCCGTTTGCATACCTCTATCTTATCCAACCTAACAGTATTTCTCCTACAGCCTGCCGGCGTCGGCTTTAAGGCTTCGCCTTTAAATTTAAGACATGCTATGCTGATGCTGATACAATCAATTGAGAAATTTCATTGAATTAATTACTAAATTCCATTAGTTAATAAATATCTAGGAAACCATATTTCATTTATTATTTTTGATTTAAAATATTTCGCAAATTTTTTATCTACGGTTAGTGTTTGGAAATATAAAAGAAAATTTTTTTTCACAGCATAACAAATAAAAAACACATTTTTATATTTCACTATTGGTCTTGTATAAATATACAGGGTGTAACACCAAAACCGACCACCGCCATTATTTTCTTTATTATTATAGTTCCAAAAAAATACTAGAGAACAAAGTTTTAGGAGACCAAAGGGGACATCTCGTTAGAGAAGAGAATTTAAACCAGTGGTTCTCAAGTTCCAACATAAAGTTATATTTTTTCAAATGGGATTATACATATTTTTATGCCTATTTGATAGTATTTTTGTCTGAATTCAACCATGAGATTATTTTATATCCTTACATAACAAAAATATTGAAAAAAAATTAATTAAAATTTAAATAAATTTAATTTTTATAATTATTTTTCAGTAGGCTATGAATGAAAAACAATTGAGCTTAAACTAAAATGAAACAAATATTTGTTAAAAACGTTATAAACAGTGTTCTATTTGATTTCTATCCTAAATAATTCAAATTGACAAAAAGCAGTTTTTGTTTTTCCTACTGAAAAATGACTAGAAAAATCAAGTTTACTTAAATTTCAATCGCAATTTTTCAATATTTTGTCATGTAAGGATATAAAACTGATACATGGTTGAATTCAGAATAAGCTATCGAATAGGCATAAAAAATATGTATAACCCATTTGAAAAAATATAACTTTGTGTTGCAATTTGAGAACCACTGGTTTAAAAAAATAGTTTCTTCTTAAATGGGATGTCCCCCTCCGTCTTCTACAATTTTGTTCTATAGTATTTTTTTGTAACTATAATAATAAATAAAATAATGGCGGTGGTCGGTTTTGGTGTTACACCCTGTATATATATATTTCATTTGTTCTATTTCTGTTTATGAGGTATTATTTCATGAAATATTGAAAGCTTTTCCATCTTTTTTATTGTAAATAGAATGCGACAGATGAAAAACATTGGTTCATATATTATAATTAAAATATTAATAAAAATAAATATTTAATAACGTGTTATATGAAATTAACATACATGCAATTTCATTTATAGTTAAAAATCGCAAATAAAAATTTAAAATTTTGTAAAGCAGATAAAATAACGAGCAGATGCAATTTGTTATTTAAATGAAAATGTCGACATTGACGTAATTAATACATATTATTAAGTTTTTCATTTTGATATAATACACATACAACACATATTCAATTCATTCATCTATGAAAACTATATTTTTTGTTATGAACGTTTTTTAAGTATTGTATCGAATGGTTAGACATAAAATTTATGCAAATTCAAAGTAACGACTTCTTGATAATATTAAATATACAGGGTTTAATTTTTTTCAACCCAAAATAAATATTTATGTATTTGTTTAACGGCATTATCTTCCTAGGTAAAAAATAACACGTATTCCGTTTTTCATTCGTAGCACTCTTATTATACCCATATTTTAATCAAATTAGTGTAAAACTATATGCATTTTGATAAAAAAAATCGTTATGTAAAGATATAAAAATATTATCACTGAATTCAGAATAAAATTCTCTATCAAATAAGCAAATAAAAAATATATAGTTCCATTTAAAGTATCAAAGTTGGTTTCCACTGTTTGGAAACAAATAATTTTATGTTCATTAAAATAGTCTTGTAAAATAGAAATTGTTTGTTAATTTAACCGACCTCGTAGCTTTTATAGTTAACAAAATAAAATGAATACCCCGTATACCAACTGTATAAAAATTTAAGGCGATATAAAAAAAGAAAGGACCAAACTTGGAGCCTTGAGGGACACCATTCTGAATTTTCTTTTATTTGGACTACGGATGCACACAATATATTGATATATTTTTCTTTCAATGTTCAATGTTTTGCATCATGTTATGTAGATATATCGAACAATATCAATTGATTTAAAAAACACGAATATTATTTTTGTATTAAATGTAATACTGTGTAATTTTTTTTTGGCTACTGGTGAATTGTACTCGAAGAAAAAATAGACCTAGTGAAGTGTATTAATGATGTAATAGAGAGTGTCACATATTGTTGACCCACCTGAGACGTCAAACATGCACACGTCGAATTTCATGTTACATCTGAGAACGAAGCCAAGCATGCTCTCAACTGTGAGGATGTCCGCATCCCTGTATACGAATGTGTCGTTTTCAACAGTGGTGGGCAACCGGCCAACGGTCGAATTTCCGACGGCAACAGTCTGGAAAACAAAGACAAGAACGTGTATCACCACCAGTAATGTAAATGGAAAAATTTCAATCGAATTTATTCCTCGGTACGTTCAAATGGAAATAACTACATATTGGACATTTCCGAGTTTCAAATAGAAATATTCAAAACAATAACTATAGTGTTACGGGATCGTTTCGATATGATTTTATTGCCCACTTTTTCAAGAATCAAATATTTCAATATTTAAAGGAAGGAATTCACCACGAAAGAAGTATTTATTTTATACTTGCTGATAAGAGAAAGTGACGCCACAAATATTACTCGACTAGTAGAGCAGCGATTCCCAAAGTGTACTCTACGGAACCTAAGGGTTTTCTGGAAGCCCCACAAGGGTTCCGCGAATATGCCACATAAAAAAAACGTGATAAAAACTAAAATCAATTTTTATTGTCATAACTAGTTCTGCCATAATACAGCTCAGACGTTGTCCTAGAGAGACTGACAATGTATATTGTCAGTGAAAGCAGCGCTACAAAAGGGCTGCTAAAGAAATTTAGAGTCGATGCCAAATTACAAATAAAACTGTTGGACAAAATGCCCTGTTTTAGAATTATTATTAAAAAAATTAAACAATTTAATTCGTCACATTAATATAGATGTTTTATAATTTTTATCAGGGAATCGAACCCGCCAAAAACTGGGTGCGGTTCAGATTCTGGTTAATTTGTTTTTTGAGATGGGTTTTGGTTCAAGTATTAATAAAATTTGCGATTTTGTTCCGGGTTCAGGTATTGGGTGCAGGTTTGGTTCGACCTAATGAAAATTAAATTAATGTTTTTTGAATGATCTTTATATAAAAATAATTTAAAATGCTAGCCGGAATTTATAATGAACCGCAAGACAAGAACACAAACACAATTTTACGAACAGTCAGCACAGGCTCCAACGCAGACGCATAAGACGTCCATGATGGGCTGTATGAATTACGATTACGTTTACGTTTCGAACTGAAAATTAACCCGAACCGGATAATGAATCCTGAACTCGATTTTTAATACCCGGTTCGGTTCCGACTCGGGTTCAATTGGAAAATATATGAGGTTTGGTTCTGGGTTTGGGTCCACTAAAATGTTACGGTGTGGTTCCAATTTTGGTTCGGTTCAGATCGGATTCGATGCCTTGATTTTTATAATTATATTTTCTTGGACCACAATAAAAATTATTTTTTAAATTATTGTTTCTTTTCAATCCAAACATGTTATGCAAAGAACTCATGGTAGCAGTAGTTTTGTTTTTTGTTTTGGGTTTACAATGGCAAAAAATGTAGGGTAAAGTTGAGGTTCCGGGAGTTTTTTTATTATTAGTAAACATATTCTATTGAAAAATAAATATAAACATAAAATTTATTTATATTTCAATTGAATTTTTCTCAATATTTTTGATATGTAGGGATATAAAATGACTAAATGGTTGAATTCAGTAAAAAATAATATATCGAATAGGCATAAAAATATACAGGGTGTTTGGCATAAGTCCGGCACTACGAATATTTCGTTTATTTTGAGAGATACAAAAAAATGTTAATAAGCAAAGTTAAACTAGACAAAGGGGCTCATAAGATGATCATAGCAGAAATTTTGTATCATTTCCGGTTTTAGCGGAAATGGGTACAACTTTAAAACTAGCATAGGGAATCGATATTTTTATATATATTTTTTTTCAGAATGTACATAAAATTTGCTTCACAATGATACCAAATTATCATAGTTTTACTTTCACCATTTCAAAATGGCAACCATCTATTCTCAAAATATGTATTAATAAAATTCCATACAAAATAAAACATAGCAAGCTATGAAAACAATTTTATTATCTTATAACAAAAGAAAAGAAGAAATTAAAGAAAAATTAGGCTTGAGGTATTATTTTTTTATTTTTAGCATGTTCACAACGATACCAAAACAGAAACAGTAAATGTGAAAAACTACAAATGCTCAATATGGCCGCCGTTTAAATGATCCATGTGTTTTCAATTTATTAACAACTTCATTAAAATATTGTCTTCTCGGTTGTCGTCGGTGAGGATACCTCTCTCCATAAAGTTGAAGTGCTCTAACAGAATTTCTTTGACATTCTCCGAATATTAAAATCATATCAACCATTTCTTCATTTGTGTAATTCACTTGAGCCATAATTATTTAATTATTACAAGAAATTGTCACTATCACAAATGTAGGTAAATTCTTTTCTTTTGTTATAAGATAATAAAATTGTTTTCATAGCTTGCTATGTTTTATTTTGTATGGAATTTTATTAATACATATTTTAAGAATAAATGGCCGCCATTTTGAAACGGTTAAAGTAAAACTATGATAATTTGGTATTATTGTGAAGCTAATTTTATGTATATTCTGAAAAAAAAAAATGCTTGATTTAAAGTTGTACCAATTTCCGCTAAAACCGAAAGAGATACAAAATTTCTGCTATGATCATTTTATGAGCCCCTTTGTCTAGTTTAACTTTGCTTATTAACATTTTTTTGTATCTCTCAAAATAAACGAAATATTCGTGGTGCCGGACTTACGCCAAACATCCTGTATACCATCCCAGTTAAAAAAAAAAATTCTTCAGTAAGTGAATGTCTCCATTGATCTAGTACAACTTTTATTTGATTAATTTTCTTCTATTTCATATTCGAGAAACACCCAGTAAAGCCGCTGAAAAACAAAATGAGAGCAACATAATATGTAGTTGGGAAATAAAAATCCGTGAACTTTAAAATTTTTTTTAAAAGGTTTCCACTCGTACGTTTTAATTTGTGTCGGTATACTGACTTACGTTAGCGAAAACATCAATGTGAATAACTTGATCCCGTAGTAGTAAGTGCAGTTGGTGAGTAAGCCCTTTGTTCGCTGGATCGTACGTAATGGCAAGCGAGAAGTTCTTGTCCAGGAAATCGTGTGCGAGTAGATACGTACAATCGCCGCTAAACTCGTAAAATTGTTTGTCAAACGTCATGTAATGCTGTGAGCCGGCAATTAGCGCGTGAGCCGTGAAGGGTGGGAACCAGTCCTTCGGGTTCGTGTAAGGTTTGTATTGATAGTACAGTGCCCAGAATGTTGTATTCGAACTCACTAGCATATTTTGGAGATTCACCAGGGTCTTATATTCCGGCAATTCCTGAAAGAGGTAGTTGTTTTCGGACTTAAATAACAGATTTCTATATATTTCCGGGCCATTTTAACAAGTTGATAGAAATTATGAAAAATTTAATCATACGAAATAGTTTCAATATTTCTTTGCCCTTGAAAAAATAATAATTCAATATGCAAAAAAATTCAAGTGTATTTGTTAGTAAGAAAAGTCCTAGTTTGAAAACAATATCACCAGTGCTGTATAGATAACGTATCAGTGCTGATATTTATAGACCAAAACTGCGGTTAAGTTTTGTTTAATCTAATTTTGTATTCAGTGAGCTTACGAGCTTTTATTCTAGTTATTTAATAAATGTCACAAACTTTCATAATTTCTATCTACTATATAAAAATAGCGTTGCATTTCATAGACATTCACACAATATATGTTTGGATACTCACTTCGAAAATAGGCGTCTCGTTGAATGCATGCCAGGGCACGGGTAGTTTTTGTTCCAAGTACATAATACCGTCCTTCGGTTCGAATATAAAGTTTGTTTTCGCTTCCCGGTACCTGTCATAGAAAAGTAATGATGAACTTGCAGTCAGAAAAACAAAAACACGAACACTCTACCTGTTTTCATTTTGAAGCGCGGTCATTGTCATGTCAGTTAATTTTTGGTGCAAGATTCTAACAAAATAACGGGCCCGATTACCAACATCGAAATAATCGTAGAACCATTTAAGTTTATTATACCACTCATCTATTTTTGTGGTTATATACTGAATGGAAGCCAACTTTTTCAGTACTTTTAATTCGTTGAGAATTTCGCTAGCAATGTCGTTCAATTCCTTTCCGAATGGGATCATAGCTGCGTACTTTTCTTTAATGAACTTAGCTAAATAGGACGTATATTTGTAGATAAGTGTAAAAATGTCATTATCTGTAAAGTCCCTGTATAGTCGATCCAAGTCTTGAGTGAACAAAGTGAACTTGGTGAAGTAAGGCGATTCAACAATTTCGCTCGTGTGTTTATAAAAGAAATCTGTAAGATACGTAATATTGAAAGATTGCCAGCTTCAAAAGATTGAATAATGTAGGAGTACAAACCTAATAACTCCTTGCTGGCTTGATAAACGATCGACTCGACATAGTGAGCGAAGCTAATAAAGGTGGGCTCAATCGTTTGTAACATCTTTCTCCAATTATCGGCTAGTGTAATGGAAATCTGTTCCCATAAGCTTTCCATGTATTGAATGAACCACACGTTCAGATCTTTAATGAACTTGTCGTACTTTTCCACGAATTGCCCCATGAGTACGGATAGCTGTTCGAGCGACTCGCCTCTAACAAGACCGTTTATGAATTCCGCTGCCTTTTTGTAAGACTCTTTGATCTGAAAAATGCGTAAGCTCTATTGCTACGATTCCAGGAAAATTGATCACGAAAAATTTATTTCAAGGACAAAAATGTCGTATGAAAATTGGTCTCAAGTTTATGGGCATGTGTAAATACAGTTGAAAGGGCCTAGTTATATGTTTTAGGTACAAAATTTAATCCAAATGAAATAATTGAAAAAATCGAGATCTTTGGTCGTGTGCCGTATTCCAACATTAGAGACAAATTTACAAACAACTAATTTGTGTCAATATTTCTGCGATCAATTTTCCTCGCGATCAATTTTCTGCGATCATTTTTCCGCGATCAGTTTTCGCGCGATGAACTTCCTGCATACGGTTTCCCGGTTACTTACAGTCTGTACTATCCACAGGATGCTCTTGCGAATGGCCTCGCCAGATTCGCCCATAACCTCCCATATCTCGTTGACGATAGCCGGTAGTGATTCTATGTGCGACCGTATCGACAGCTCGTCGATCACGTACATCCCGGCGTTCACGATGTCGCGGATGTAAAATTCATTCGCATGATACGACTCGTTCAGGAACGTCTTCAGCACTTCTATATCATCCATGAGTACCTTCATGTGTCTGCAAAAATGTGTCAACGCACTTAGCATATTACGTCGTCATCAGCATACATCTACATCTACATTTACGAAGTGCGCCAGAATTCATTATGGATTAGCTCTCTCAACTCCTTTGT
Organism: Harpalus rufipes; assembly: GCA_951394225.1. Lineage (NCBI taxonomy): Eukaryota > Metazoa > Arthropoda > Insecta > Coleoptera > Carabidae > Harpalus > Harpalus rufipes. The sequence goes on from OX596278.1 coordinate 4,848,301, forward strand.
GGAATCTCAAACAGAAATTCCACTTGTTTCGCAGATAGTTTTACTCGCATTTTGATAGCACGAACTGTTAATCTCCAAAGGACCAAGAGCTTGTAGTTGGTCCTTTGTTAATCAATAGCACGAATCAAACTCGTCCTCTTAATTATGATTTCATTTTCATTTATTGTAACTAGGGATGTACTCGATCTTAAATTTTGATCAGACTCGATTTCATCCCCAAAAGAACAACGCAATCCCGACTACTCCGGCATAGACAGACTCTCCTAAACCAAGGCGAAATATTCGCAGCGGTGGCGACTATGAGCATAATGCCAGATTTCTATTTGTATACTGCTTTAAATCATTAATTGATCTGGAGAAAGAAAGGAAATCAAAGTATAAGGATTACGAATAATTTCATACACTGCTGCCAAAATTTCGACAATATAAACAATGGTTCCGTATTTACATTACAAAAATGGTCGCAAATTGAGTATTTTATTACCATTTCCATTTATTTTTTTGTTAGGATGTTTTCACATGGCGTTATAGTGATACCATTTATGGCCAACAATAAATGGTAAATACATATTCACACAGAACGATAATTATCTACTACAAAATTCTGCGAATTAAGTGAAAATGCGCTGTGTGGCCACAATATATTGTGACCAACCATGGAAACAAGGAGCGGCAATAATTTTAAATAGAAGAATAATGAAAGAAAGGAAAAAAAATCCTAGAACAAAATTGACGTTTTTGGGTCCATTCCCTGTTTCGCGCAAGATATGTAGTTATGTAGATGGTGCATTATTTTTTGACTGAATTTTTTAGACTAGATTTATCTCAGATGCAAGGTCTTTGTTTCATTTTGCTTACCTAAAATAATTAGGGAATTTTACTTGTTAAAGTCCTATGTTCGGCTGTGCCGGTCACCACTAGCTTTATTAATATAATGTTTTGCGTACATAATTTAACTCCAAAAATATTACTCCCTGAAAATAATATAAAATCCACCCCCCCCCCCCTGAGCATTTTTTAAAGTCGTCGCCTATGAATGGGATCATATGTAGGTACTTCATCTTCTTGGCAATCTTTCACAACCAACCAATTACGTAAATTAAAATGAACACATGGAACATTCATAAACTTGTATTGGTCTCTGGAATCGCGCCAATAAATATGGTGCGATATCCGGAGAACATATTGTGTGCACACTCTGTATAGTGTCGGTGTTACCTTACTGTTTATTATATCGTGGATGTGTGAAAACGGCTGATTTAAAAACACGTATTTTTGATGTAAAGCGATATCGCGATTGTTTATCGCCCGCGATATATAGCGCCCTGTGAAAACGCCCTAAATGCCATATTGTTTCGCGATAATTTTTAGTCGACGATAATTTGGAAAAACGAAAGTTGTGCTATATTATGAATATTTCGCGTTGGTTTGGGAAAGCCTTTACTCTTATATTCGTGCACAGTGTTCCAACGTGGGCCCAAGAAAAGGAAATGCATATTATTTGAGAAAACTAAATATATAATTTTAAGCGAGTATCTTTTTCCAAGAAAGAACTTAAAGTGCGATAATAAAAAAGTATAGATAGTACAAAGAACATAAACAAACATCTCACTATCTAACAAAATACGCCCGTACCGGTAATGAATTCTGCTGTACTGTTATATCTGCTTTTATATTTTCACAAAGCGTTATACTTTAATCTATAAATCAACATGTACTCTATATCTTTCAATAATTTAACAGAAACTAAACGAACACGATGTTATTGTAATATTTTATGGAACAAATCAATTGTTTGGCTGCGTAATTTATTTATGTCGTTATTCTAGCGGAAGTTGAAAAAACATAAATGGGAGAGCGTAGGAGGATTCCCACACGGTATGTCGCTTGTCATATGTCATATTTTAGTTAAAAATAAATGCAGATAGTTTATCGCTCCTCCGGGAGCATATGGTTGAAGGAAAAAGAACAAAAGTTAAAAGTTTTAAGACGCAAGGCGTACATACTCCATGTCGTTCAGAAACTCTTGTATGATGGGTTTAGCATCCTCCCAAATATCTTTGACGGCTTCGGTAGTTTCTGCCCGAATGTACTGCTTCCAATAGTAGACATCGTTGGTAAAGTTGTTGTAGAGATCTATACTTGCTGCCCTTACGCCTGCCTATATTTCAAACAAAAACAACACAAGAATATAATGTAGTCAGGTCGACAAAATTATCTATAACATTTTTTTCTATTCTATTCTAAAATAAGACCAGCCCTATTCTATACACACTATCTTTTACCAAGTTATTTATTTGGACTAGTAGAACTATTAATTATCACCGGTCATTTGGCCCTTCATTTTAAGTCTATATTTAAAGTAAATAATTTTATAGAAATTTCTGATCATTTGTGTAGGTTTTATAATTTGTTGAAAATATAAACCAATCGAAATTTAATGAATCTGGGCTCGTATTATAAAAAATGTTATCGTGATATTTAAGTTGGAAAAGGGGTCAAATTTCTTTGCGTTTCTGATCGCGAAGCACCTGAAATGATGCTCGTGTGATACCGCATCCCCAGCCGCACGCTCGGTGATAAAGAACAAACGAGGACAGAGAAGAGTCTTGCCTCTTGCCAGACCAAACCACAAACCGCCACATATGTCCCTTCGTTTCCTTTGATATTTAATCGGTTGAAAATATCGCAGATTCGCAAACAGCAATCATGTAAATAGAACGACTCGGTTTAGTATTCGACTTGCGTTCCGGTGAACAATGACAACGGGGGACCGGACTGAATTACTTCGTCCTCCCTCATGCGATACGTTCCATACCATGCTAGCATTGCAGAGCATACCATGTAGTTCACTCACACTCGCGCATAGCTGCATGTATGATTCCTAATACCTAAATAGCAGTCATGGTGTCACGTCAGTCAATACAAGACACACGGCTCGGCACAATAGCAATGGATCACCGCCTCATTTCAAAGCAAATTACACCGGACACTAAACCACAATTAGAATATCTTGGTTAGGTGTGTTTCTTTATTTCTTTTTAGGACAAGTACCTACCCGAAACTTTCGGGATTTGTATAAAATAATATAAAACTCGAACATGGGACCGTTGTTGAACTGTTTATTTAGCTTGAATCTTATTCTATACAGGGTGTTAATGAATACGTGTTACAAATTTATGGTGAATGTAGGGGATGCAAAAGAGACTAACTTTTACTAACAAACTCATATCCAGAGACGCACCGTTTTCGAGCTACAGGCTCTTAAAGAGTAATTATTTACCTTAATTGTAGTTGGCTGTGTTAATGTTATTATTGTTATTATTTTGTTTATTTTAAATTTTAAACTATCAAGAAACAAATGAAAAAATTAATTACAATAATCATTTTTTTTATTTGTAATGTTGTTTTCTTTATTTATACTTATTTTTAAATTTATATACTTCAAAAAATATATTGGACCACATTTTTCGAATTGTGTCAAAACTGATAAAAAATAAATTAACTATTCCGAAAGTAATTGACTAAAAATAATAGATATAGAATCAAAATAAATAAATGATGGTCTCGTGGCTGCGTGCCTGAGTGTCTGGTCGCGAATCTGGAGACCTGGGTTCAAGTCGGACCGACGCCAAATATTTAAAATTTTAAATGACACAAAAGTGATCCCTGTGGTGCACTCTGAACGCCAGCAATCCTGCTTTTGAGACTACTGTAAATGCTTTCTTACTTTAATAAGCATTTTTTGAAGTGTCAAATTTTAAAAACTATTTTTTTGAATGTTATTTTTAAGTCGAAATTTTGTTTTGTAAACAATGTAGAATAAAGCCTACCTAGAAAAAGAAAAGACATCGATCATTTTAAAGCAGAATCTTGGCACGTAGAATGAGATGTTCCAAATAAAATTGCTGTAGATATAAAGAAATTTGTAAAGTAGTATGAAGATGTTTCCAATAATGAGGATATTGAAATATCATTTAATAATGAAGGTAGTTATGAGCCGAATGTTTTTCTTGTTTTATTATTTGCTCTAAATGTATTTAGACATATAATTTAGTGTTCTTTAAACTTTGTTATAAAGAAGCGCTAGAATAGTCTATCATTTTATTCGAATATAACTAAATATCCAAGTTTCTATTGTGTATAGATCTAAAGATATTAAGTTTAGTTTTTTGCGTGACTATGTACATATGTTGCTTGTAATGTTAGACGTTAACTTCCTGTCCCTTTCTCGTTATCGAACCGGCTTGTCTGCTGTCCGGTTGAGACATATATCTGTGTAGCACATTAATTGTCCAATAAACTTGCATAGTACTAACCACGAAGCTTATGTACGTTAGTTAATACGTCAAAGGTATTCGAGTCACAAATGAAATTGTTAGGTGTTAGTAGATGTTTGTACCTTGATGTCAGATTTAAGGTCCGGCCGCCACCAAAGGCTGGACACAAGGAGACGCGAGTGATTGAGTCGCAGGAAGTATGCGATGTCAGTCTCTCGAGTGTCCACATAGTCACGCCATACGTTGAATGTCGCGCTACGGGCGTCCGGGATCACGCCAAACATATGGAAACATTGGCTGCCGTCTGAAAATCAATGAAAGAAAAAATGACAGGGTATTTTCCCACATTTAAATCTCATCTGCACGACTGCAGGCCCGGATTTTAAAATTCAACTAGTTTGCCGATTGTTGGAAATAGATAATTGAAATTGAGGAGCTTATGGCAAAAACTCCCATAGTTCAAATATTGCAAATATGAGTTACCTACATACGAGGTGTGGAAATAAAACAACGAGACTGATCCTAGAAAATCGACTATTCAAAAAATTACGCAAAACAAATATTGACATCAATACCCTACTTTACTACCTCGGGTATTCCTCAAGGATCTAATCTCGCTCCATTATTGTTCATCTTATTTATAAATGATATTGTCGATTCAATTAAGTTATATGAAGTCAAGTTAAATCGATAAATAGAGATAAATCAGTATAGTCCGACGGAAATGTTATATTTCTAAAAAAAAATGTGATTTCTGTTCGCTGAAAGTCCATTAATATTACTTGTGATGAAAATCAAATAAAATGTGTATCCATAATAAGTCCAACTGTGCACAGCACTCATGAAACCAGAGACAGTGGTTCTACGAGTATTTTGAAGTATGGTATGGTAGTTATAATTTTAAGAGTCTTTGTATTCGTATACGAGGAGAGTTGTATCATTTTATATAGGTCCTTTAAATAAACTATGTGTTATATTTTAATTCCTATAATCTTGTTTCGAAATGAATCACTTTGGGACTGAAATTTTAAAACTAATGCGATGATGTATTTGTACATTCAAAAGGAAAAATATTGAAAAATAATTTAAATGGTTAATATTTTTTAACGTTTTCTTATTGCTCTTTTTAGTTCTCATCGCCAACTTACTGTCCTTCAATGCCCCTTTTTTAACCCTGAGGCTACCCAAAAGGGGACCCACTATGAGAATCACTGGTATAAATCATTGCTGTTGTTACTGTGTTTATATTCTTTGTTTTTTTTAAATAAGATGCAATTATAAAGCGCTGTAACATTATGTTAAACCAAAAATATTTAAAAATGTTACTTTTGTTGAATTTGTGCGGGGATCTGCTGGAAAGTCTAAAATCCAAGCATACTCATCTGAATCCTACAAGAGTGACATTTATACCTTCAGTCATGTTCATATCGCACCGAACCACTTTCTCCCTGAACTGGAGGTAAAATTCCCCGGAATAATTGATATCCGAGCCTCGTACTGCTGTCATGTTTGCAGTGTACAGTGGATATGCGCCCTCGTATTTAGCCCAGTAATGAGCAGGATTTAGCTCTGTTATTTTCTGTAACACATGAAATATATTAAGAGTGGTAGCGGCAGCGGTATGGCTTAAGGCCGAGCCGAAAGCCGAGTGCGATAGCACCAGGAGAAATGTAATAGGAAGCATAGGTCAAAGCCGTTCTGTGAACAGTGACGTAGTCCCGACGGTCCTGCTTGTTACTGGACAGGTCCGGCTGGAATTGATTTGTGTGGGGGCAATTAATTGCTAACGGTGTTGCTTCGGGCTTCGGTAGCGGTTAACAGAGGATTCTCCACAACTTGTATGTGGGAAAAGTAATACTTATACTTACCTACAAGTTCTTTTAACCTACCTATAGGAACGATAAATCAAATAAACAATAATTTGTTATTCAAATTGTCGACCTTTACAATTATTGTAAAGAACCTACAATTTATAAAAGGTTCTAAATACTCGAACGATTATGTTTTTGTTGACCTCTGGAATCGAACCCTAAAGAAAAAGTCGTCCTGTAATTCTTTTTATTGAAAAATCTAAGAAAATTGCATTTGGTAACAACAGAATTTTTTTTCTGGATGTCAAGCACCTATTAGGTAATTTTTTTCCCCCATAGTTAGACAAACCTGATACTCTGCCTCGTAGTTTTGCATGTCTAACATCCAATACTGCTCTGCCGTTTGAAGCGGTAAAAACGTACGTTGATAGTGTGCTAAACATTTTGCATTGTAAAATTTCCTCTTGGAGAACACATCTCCTTGGACATGCAATTCCAAGTTGGTAGCTGGATGAGTTCCTAATATTTCAAATGTCACGTTCTTAACGGCATCGTTCGAGTGGTCTTCCACCAGGGCTGATAAGTGCACTTCTTTTTCCGGATCGGTTGAATATACTACGTCAACACGAACATCTGCGAGTCTAGTTTGATTTGCGTAATACTCTCCTTTGAAAGATACGTTCTGCAAATAAAAAAATTAATTTGAAAACTGTGGAAAAGTAAAATAAATTGGCGTATTACTCTTTCGAAAGAGGGATGTCTTATTTGTAATTCGACTATCTGATGATTTGGTGCCTCGGAGATCTGCTGCCAGTCAAAGGAAGCCTCGACGGTCTTCTGTTTAATTGCTCTGTCCCACACCAGGGACGCTTCGGAAAACAAGGAGGAATCAGTGACTGCGTAAGAGCCAAGGAGCGTGAAGTTGCGTCGTGGATAGCTCACGTTGATTTCTATCTGCTGAGCTTCTTTGGTCTCGTCCTACACATATAAAGGACGTCTGCTTAATCTTCTTCTCGCAATGCATACGCTTCGTATATAACTCAACATTTATCAGATTCATACATGTTGGGGAATATTTATGAATCAAACGATACGATTTTCCTTTCATCTACTATGTTCTTACTAATGCGCCTAAGACGACAACTATTCAGGTTGATTTTTATTCGTACAGCCCGGGGGTTTTTGTTTTACTAAAACCGCTGTGGTACTCTCTCCAAGGCAGCTTTGAGAGCCCGGATCGAGTTTTGTGCGTAGGTTGAATTATTTTTATATTTAGAGAAATATATAAGCTAAGTAAGCTGTTCATCGTTTTGTAAAACATCGCTAAGTCAACGAAGTTTTAAAAATTTGGCTGCGTTTCAACCGAATTTTATGAAAAGACTGATTTTACAATCTAACATTTCTAGAAATTACTAAAATATTATTATTATTTCCGCTTGAAATTCTGACGGTATGTGTAAAGCCTGATGATTGCCAAGTTATATACGAAGTCCACTGTGTTTCTTATAAGAGGCTGCATAGATTCACGTACCTCTGTCTTATTGATTATGTCCAAATCATAAGCGATCCAGACTTTGGGCGCCAGCTGAAGGCGTGACTTCTGGATAAAGCGCTGATCTTGCACATCGTAGTCCGCATCCAAGGTGACCGTCCGGTTAGAATGGATCGCCATGATAGTTATCTGCCTTCCGGTGGCGGTAGTGTTCACATGCATCTCTCCGGTTACGTTAAAACCGGTGCGATTGTGCAGGTTGAACACTTCCACGTGTTTCAAATCCTGCGAAATAGTCCACACTTAAAAATCAATGATACTTTACTATTTCTCTTCGGAAGGACGAGGGATAAGACATAAAACTAAGTGGACGGCTGTTTATTTCTGATGCAGGCTACACCTGAGCCACAACTCTTACTCGTATTCTCTTTCCTGTTCGTTTTTCATCTCATAAACATGTCGCGAAGGAGGATTCTCATTGAAGTGACACAAACTCCAGGGTCGATAAATGGATTTTTTTTATAATTTAGATAGACGAAATCGTAGTTGCTGCTTAGTAACCATCTTTATTATTATCCTATCGTCCCCAGTAATATTTTAATTTGGGCATAAGCACCAGGGAGTCGAACCAGACCCAAATTAACTATTTTTTTTAAACCTGAACCGGAATCCGAACCTTAATATTTAATTTTAAAAGAGCATAAGGGTTCATATCATGGTAAACATTTGCTATTACCTAACTTTATATCAAATCATAATATAGAAACAATTAACATAAGAGCATTGGGAAAATAACAAATGTAATATTGCACCTGAATTACATATCTTAGTGCAAATTCATTGTCTGTACCGTCATAAGTGAGTGTTTAACAATTATTTTCATTCATTTATTTGTCTCTGTAGAAATACAATAAAGGAAAGAATATTAGAAGACATTTTATTATTGCGAAATAACAATTAATTATTTGGGAGTCAATATTTAGATTCACATATCATTTCAATTTAACTTTGCGATATTGGTAGGTCTTTCTCGACATAATAAGAATCATATTTTTTTTGGGTTTTGAAAACCGGAGCGATAACGCTAACCTTTATTTTGCTTGGACCCGAAACCAAACACGAACCTAAAAACATAAAGGTCCGTCTCCCTGATAAGCACTCTTATCTCCTTGGAGGAAGATTCAGGTCTATAGTCTATGCTTCTACGGTAACCAAATGCCGAATTAGAAAAAGTGATAGTTTCTTTAATCGTTGCCTCAGTTGCTAAATCTATATGTAGCTAGTGTAAAGCATGTTGTTGACAACTGGTGCAATTCACGTTTAAATAAATAGATGTCCGTCGCGCTGCGAGAACTTTTAATTGTAGATAATCCTGTAAACTAGTTTTGTTAAGCTGAAGGAAATGATCGCACGGTTCGCTGGTCGTGAACTATGACATGTATGAATAGCAAATGTTTGGCAAGCAACTGAGCTGAGCAACATCGGGTTGTAGTGGTTACCGCGATGCTGGTGGTGAACAGATGACCGGCGTCCTGGGTGACATACATCACGAGGAATGCGACCCAAACTTTAAATCAATAGCGAGTGGGCTATAGGGCACATCGTATCGCGTCCCACTGACTGACGGAGATAAAAGTATCCCGGGCCCAAGCCCGTCGACGTTGTGAAAAACGCACATAAATAGCGATCACCAAGGGTATGCATTTGCAAAGGCACGCCGCGCGCAAAATACACACCAACAAAACTACTCATATGCAATTCTCCCAACAAACTGCATTTGTTTTAACAGGGAAAGTTCGCGACTCACCAACTTAAAAGAAAAAAAAAATGTGGACGTGAGTACTATAAACGACACAGTAAAGAGTGCCTATGCCCAACTTAGGGTAACAATACGGTAGCGCATTTTTGTTAACCACTGAGCTACATTATAGATAGCTTTTTAAAAATGATTCATAGAGTCCGAAACAAATTAGATTTCAGCAGATATTTTTTCTTAATAGGAGTTTTGTGTGAATTTTAAAATAGCAATCGATAGCTGTCCAAATAGATGTCTATCTAGTATGATTTTTCAGTTAGATATTCTGCCACTATGATTAATTCTGCCAGTCTTCATTCAAGCGACGGCTACTGAATATCATTGTTACTTTTACGTAAATAGGATTATACATTTTTGAAAACGAATGAATATTCGTTAACAATTGATTTTTCGCGGTCAGTCCGATATCAATCCTACGAGGACAATTTTTTGTTGCAATATATTTTTAAGGAATGATTTAAAAAATAATATACGGTAATTTCATAAATAATGCACAGGTTGGCAACAGTGCGAATTGGATGATGCAACACCACTAACATTTACGTCAGTAGCAGTAGAAGGCTTGGGGAAGAAGTATGTGTTTTGTTTTCAACTATAGCGTAATCTGTTTTTCACAAACGTTAGCTAGAAATGGAACCTGCACGAGTGCACGTGTCTTGGGTATTATGACTGTTGACGCATGGACATTGTAACCTTACTTAAACAAAGATTCAACGTTGGAGGTCAAGCATTCTTGTATCGAATAGTGGTTATTGACAAAACGTGGGTTAGAGATTTTGAGCCGGAGTTGAAATTACAGTCCTACGTGGGGCCTTCATGCAAAAACTGCGCAGAAAATTGCACAAACCCCGACCGAGGCTGGGCCACTCATTCTCTATAAAAATGCTTGGTTCTACTTCGGGAATATTGTAACCAAAAAACTGGAGTCCCCCAGATTTCGACCTATTCCCAAATCTGAAATAGTCTATGCGTGGACATCATTTTCCGTTTTTAGAAGTACTTCATGCTGCTGTTACCCATGCCATTCGACAGATTAACAGAGATGGTGTCTTGGATGGAATAGTAAAGCTTCCCTGACGTTGAGTCACTGAGAAGCAGGAAGATTATATTGAAGGATTATAATGAGATAGTGTAATAAAATAAACAAATGAATAAACTAACAATTGTGTATAAAATGACTCTCGTATCTAAGTGAACAATGTGCAGTGTAGTAGAGTTAAGAGAACCGCTGTGAATACGATGTGAAGTTATACTCGTAGGGTGAATTCGCGGAGTCAGCGATCATCGACGTTTCTCCACGCAAACTATAATGCCTCGTTCCCGGACAGATTAGCAGTCGCTCGACGTAATTAAATGGAGCACGTCCTACACGTCTGTGCTGTGCGTTCGATGGGAACTCACTTCTCGATTCTTACCCTCTTCTCTCTATATTCATAAATGTTCGTTTGGGTTTAATGGTGTAAATTGTGTTTATTTTTCACACGCACCAGTGTTCGGATTACCCACTGGAGGTGTTTTATTACGGTGAAAAGATAATTCCGTATTGTGGTAGAAAATTTAGTTAGAGTATGGTTTTTCAAACGGTGCGTAAAAACATTTGCTCGGCTGTAGTCGAGAGGGTGAAGAGACAAAGAGGGGAGCTCCGTGCTGCAAGCTGTGAGCGAGGAGAGATACGGTGGAGCCCGACGTTCCACTCTCAAGTGGGAAGTGGGAAGCTACCTATATTGTATAGCCGTAGCTATAGATTATAGCGGATTTTATACGAGTCGCTGATTTATTTGGTGCACCCACCACAGTCGGCAAGTTGGAGCCGCCTCCTGGCGCGCTGTACTCGTACTGGTGAACGTAGGTAACCCCGACAGGAGCGAATTTGTTCTCTACTTCAACGTTGATCGTGTCCTTATCAAAACCGGCCCGGTTCTCTGAGTCGCATTTGTATTTCCCTTCAACGATCTTATTCTTGTTGTAGTTGATGGTTGCATGGCCAGTTGCCTGCTGCGGCTTCGTCTGCAACACATACACATGACATGAGATAGGTGAGAAGTTGCAATCGCAATTCGCATTCATGATCAGTATACAGGTTGCCGAGAGAGAGCGAAAGCGCACCGCACCGCACAATGGCAAGGCGGGACGCCCTCGCCTCGCTCTCAGTCAACTTGTTAAACTGTTTCTCTTTTATATGAGAACCGAAGTTGAAAACTGTCCCGTCTCCAACTGCACGGTATAAATACTAAATAAAACATGACCTATTTGTCATACAGACAGAGACAGAAGCAGAAGCAGAGAAATATGTTTGCGCTTTCTGTTGTGAAGAAGACTTTCCTGAATAAATCATACGCATTCCGAGATAAAATACATCTTACATCGTAACCATAATCCACTTTGGTGACGTGCCGTGTTGTGAGCGGAACATCGAGGAGCAGGTCCCCGGTAACCTGCGAAGTGCCTACTCGGTGACTGCGGATCTTGTAGCGAGAGTCGATGAGGGCGGTGTTGTTTGGCCAGAACGCCTCCACTCGTCGACCACTGTCTCTCCCAACTGGCTTGGTCCACCTAGATCAAGTGTGTTGCGTTAACTCAACTCACAGCCCACACCCACACTCGCTATAACAATCACTTACTCTTTTGTCTGCGTGATAAAGTGCGCTCCCGCCCATGGAAGGTTCATGAACGGAGTCGTCACATTCACCGTGCCATTCATGTTTATCAGCTCTCTGAAGTCCACCTTCACGTCTGCGATCTGTCTACTTGCGGGACAAAACAGTATTCCTCTGTAAATAAATAAACAGTCGTGGAATATCTCATATGTGTAGGTTTGTGTGCTCGTTTCCTTACGTTACATTGTGGTAGGCTATGTCTCCGCTGTACGTGAGCCTCGTGTTCAGCATATCCTCTGGGTTGCGAGCTATGAGCAGCCGGTACTTTAAGTCCGCTTGTTTGTCTTTGCATTTCAAGTCTAGCATATTGTTAGCCGTTTGATTGGCGTCTGGTCCCCATTCCAACTTCAGATTTCCCTTCATATTCAACTTATCTGTGACGAACATCTGCAAAAATACATTATATAATGCACCAGTGAGTTGAATTTTTTAATACACCCTTGTATAGCGTGAACTTACAGTGCCGGATGCAGCATAAAGCGCACGACTCGCAATTGTACGATAACTCGCCAGATACTGAACTTGACCTAGCCCTTTCGTAAAGAGGAAGTATCCTCGAACATTGTGTACATCTTTCTTTGGAGGTGGTAGTTTTAAATTTGCTTCCACGTCGATCTTTTCCCTGTTTTTTATTGACAGACTTACATTGGATCCAAGTCTGAAAGAGAATAAAAAGTTAATGCAAACAGACAAATATCAAGGGCTGTTTAGCATGCCCTAATTATTTCACGTACGTCCAAACACCCCTGTCTACGTCGAGGTCGCCTCCGAGTTTAAGGTGTTCGAATGTTTTGTTTGGGTTCACGTAGAAGAGTTGCAATGCTAACGTCTTCTTTCTGTCTGCAATTTGCTGGGAGCCGATCAAGTTTACGCTCATGTCCTCCAGTAAAATCCATCGCCAGTTGATGTTGGTTTCTCCACGAGTAGTCGTCAGTTCATGGAAGAGACGTAGATTACCACCTACCTCTTTCAATCTATATAGAAAATTTAATAGATTCTCATGTATTGTATCATAAACTTTGTAATATTATTTGGTTAGTTTAGTTTAGCAACTATTAACTACTGTGGAATAGTTCGTTTCCAAAGGATCTCAGATGGACATCCTACACCACATTGTATATTAGGAACTAATAGAATCTACTGGCAATGGTAATGCAATTATTAAACATGGACGCGTGGTATAATATACACGAAAACTTGTAATTTCAAATCGTATTTATGTTAACAATTAAATAGAGTATATCATTAATTGATTGGATAAAGGGAGACATACATCATTTGATCAAAAAATATCTCATTAGTTGAGTCCTTTTTATATCAGGAATATTTAGTCAAAAGCAAAACGTATTTTAACTCACTAGAGCTCTTTATATATGCAATGAACTTGAAAGTCTTTTCAGTATAACTTATGTTTTATAAAAAAAAAAAAAACATATCGATGTGTTACCGATACAAAATAAAGAAATTTGCGTAGGTAACTTATCCAAAGCTTTTATTTGTTAACTACAAGTAAAATTTATTGTCGGAAACAACGATTTAGTTTTGTTTAACCCAGTTTTGTTTGAAACAAGCTTCTGTTCTAGTACTATATATTAATGTATGTTTCAAAACATCTGAATCAAAATTTACCTAGAACACGTAGGAGCTCCAGGTATTACAAGAAAAATTTAGATTTAGGGAAATACAAGAACTCCCAAGGTGAAAGTGTTACCAAGAATCAAAGAAATATGACTGTTCGTCATCATTAGTGGGACTGAAAGTTTCAGAAAATAAAATAAAAAAGAATTATTAGTATATTATTGTAAGCTGGGTAAGCAAGTACCCCGTAAATCCGGTCAGAAGCAATGGCAGTGGGACTGATATTTCATTGAAAATATTTGGTATGGAAATGATGGTAATTTGGTGCGCAGTTAAATCTTCATATTGTATTATTCTAAGCAGACAATTTGTCCTAAACGGCTGCCTCTTTTTCGGCGTAGGAGATTTGCGAAGCCTCCTTAAGTTTAGGTTGGGGTGTGATTTTGTATTTGTTTATTTGTAATGGAGTGTTTGTGTTGCGTCCCTTCTTCCCCTTAAGTGTGAGGTGGTGTGTGTGTGTGCATCGACCGAGAGAGGAGTCCGTAGTCCGTTCCGCGTTCCGTATATCCCTGTGCATGCTACGCCACATCCTCGCCCGTACCCGTATGGCTATAACTCAGCGAGATAGAAGCGGGGCACGTCGGACACACGACCGGCACACCGTTGTCACTGGAGGTGCTCGGCAATATTTTTGAGGCTTCCAATGCCACACCATGTTACATGAACACATCGTCAATGCATTCCACGATTTACGGATGTGCCACTTTTATTTTCTAACAACTTTTTAATTTTTTATTTTCGCGATGTATTTTCACAATGACACAACGATAAATATAGGGAGGATGCGAATTCCCCAACCAATTTTAAATACAATTTTTTTAAATTAGACTCTGGTGTTAACAAATACTCGAAATTTACAGAATCTTGTCGAAATAGTGGCATCAGTGTATGAAATTCTCCGAAATCCTTATTCTTTGAATATATAAATGAATCCACTATCTTTTCTTTCTCCTTGCATTATAGTCATCGTCTAAAGTCTAAAGCAATCAATAAAAGTGCCTCTTTATTGTCTGATGTGGAGTACATTATCGCATATACCACTAAAAAACTGACGCTTTGGTATGGATACACACACGAATTTCGTTGCTACAATGAAGGCAAAATTGTCGCCGTCGTCACCACTGCGAATCGCGATGGTTGGCAGAGTCGTCAAAATTTTATTCTTTTTCATATATTGTTTTCTACGGCATTTTATAAAAATTCCCTTTCGATCGTATTTATGATAAATGTATCATGTTATGTAAAGAAAGAAACTAATTACAGAAAAGCATATAAGCTGCTACACGAGCAAGAGAAGCCATTCGTTGTAAAGATTCGATGTTGACAAAGGTTGGTATTAAGCCACACTCATATTTAAGGGAAACAATTGATATAATGTATATTTAAAATAGAATAGGAATCAATTGTTATAAATTTCAATAGATATTCTAATGCTGTTAGATTAAATGAAAAACTAATTTCTTTTCTTTTTGTTATAGGCTCAACATATCTTGGGCAACAGAAAAGAACCACATCCTTCATCGGTAAGTTATATCTTTTTATCTGTGTCTAGCTTAAGTGGCCCGGTGTATTACTGTTGTGTTTTAAATTTTTATACAAAAAATAATATAAAGTAATGTAATACCTAATATATATTTGTTGATAAAAGTACGTAGATTTTAAGTACGTGCTGTTAAACTGCAGGTCCAAAATCTTTATCGTTCTCTAGAGTTTATTACAATTTTATTAAATATAAGCATTAAATTGACATATCAAAGGTTTTCAATGAAAAACTGATTTTCCACGCTTAATCTGTATATCAACTTTTCCGTATTAAAAAATTATTCATTTCAACATTTCTCCTTTAGTTTAAAACAAAAAAAAAGTGTTTTATATTATTGATTTAAAATTCATGCAATACTTTATATAGTGGTATAAATAAAAGACCGTGTGCAAACGTTTACATTTAAACGAAACGAAGAGAATAAAAAGAAGGAAAATGTGAATATTTAAAATCATCTCATTGTATTAAATATATCCTGACGAAAACTCAGCACGTAATTCATTTTACTAAATAAGCATATTTCCCAATTATTCTCGCACTTGTGTTGAACTTCTTTCATTCCAAATCCGTAATAAATTCGTGACGTTATGCGCTTATTACTTTTCCAATTGTATTTTTTTCTTATGTCGTAATAATCTCGAGTATATTACCCGGACGTAAAAACGAAGATATTCCGGGAAATTATGAATTTTACTGAGGCTTTAAATTCCTAAAATAGTTTTCCAAGGCACAGTATAATTATATGTATGTGTTTGCAAACACAAGCTGAAGGATATCGATTGAAATTTGGATTTTAAATTTTGTTTTTGTAAGTGATACGTTGTTGATCTTTGGGATAATCGATTTATGACCATGTCATGTGTGATACTAAGCTGAAGTAGAGTAACAACGAATATCTTAAAAATAAAGTTACCAATAGTGAACAACCATATAGAGACACTCTGTATATTAATATAAAATACGGAAAAATTAGATAGTTAAGCATTAAACTACTGATATTATGCCACCTATGATTGGGTAAATCGTGATGATAATATATTTATTTATCGTCCCGAGTGTGCGCATTTAAAGGATTATTATTTATTAGAACTAGAAGTGTATTGAAGCCGGTTGCTTTATGTGCAGATGAGAATGTTTTTACCGTGGTTTGATATATGTGGTAGAGGGTGAGGGTGCAGGGCGCAGTTAATTTATGTGGCAAGCGTGTTTCACTTACAGCACTGAGTATCCGAGCTTAGTGAGCTCCAGTCCCCGGAACGGCGTCGTGCTTTCGAATATGAAGCTCATGTTATTTACGCTTGGTGTCATCATTCTGGCGTCCACGATGGCTCGCTTGTATGATGCTAGAGATGTGTCCACCTACCAGAGAGAAGAGCAATTTTATTTTTACTATATTTACTACTCTCAACGACAAGAAAACCCCACAACGCTTCTAAACATGAACAGACAGAGATATTCTGTAATATCAAAAAATTTAAAAACAAAATTAAAATTTAATTTTTTTAAATATTAACAATTGATGAGAATACTCTTAGTCCAAATATTGTAAATATGAGTTACATACAGCGACATGTACTTTTAAGGATTTCAAACAGTTTGGTAAAACAGTTTTTCAGAAAAATCATTTTAGTCATAATTTATTACATTCTGTTAACAATTCCTTTTCTATAGAAATTAATGCTGGAGTGGCAGGGTAGACGCTAGACAGTGCAGCCTGTAGCCCAGCCAGCTATTGAGTTCTCCCCACCACTCAACCTAGGCCTAGAAATTCTCATCCTCACATACTTATTCTGATGCTTTTATTTTGCTATTTTGAGCTAGTAAGATTATATTTTTTATATTTATATAATTCAAAAAAAATAATAATAAAAATATTAGTTGCAAAAGTAATTATTGTAATAATTTATTTAACGTTTTTCTTAAAATATATCAGTTCATTTAACCGGAACCATCGGCTGTTAAGTGCAATTGCACTGATGATACTAGGATGAGGACAGCACTGAATATAAAAACGGTGCAATATATGAATTTAGTATTAATGCATATTTCACAGCAATGGATATTTTCTTTTTCTTATATTAAGCACACAAGGAAAATAGATTCAAAGATAGATTCTCGTTTACATGCAAGAAGCAAACATATGTTTCCGATTTCATATTCCTTTCGGCAATATTTGTACAGTAATTGAATGTATTGTTTTGAATATACAATACACAAATAATATCTTTTATTTAGAAAACAAAACAATATAATTTATAACACGAAATTAATATTCTTTTACGATTAAATATACCTACCAGCTAAAAGAGTTTTACTTTACTATAGTAAAACATTGGAGTTTTCGAAGTAAAAAATGTGAGCAACTCAGAATAAAATAAACAATTTAAAGCTGTTGTTTTATTTGTACGATAGAAATAGAAGATTTTGAAAAGTGTGTTGTTTTTAATTTAGATATAGGAAATTCATATTGATATTGAGATTCAAATAACGTATGCTGGTGATATATTTATGTCTCACCTGCACGTGCAAATCCCAATCGAACTTGTGCCTACAAGTCACGTGAGCCTCTAGGGTCGCGAATGTGTCGCCCCGTTTGAGATGCGACCGCACCGCAGCACCAGATTCCTGCGGTTGCACACTGTACCGAACCGTTATCTTCTCCCCACCGGACGCCGGTACCAGCTCCAGGTTCATCGCTGCCGGCATGTCATTATACATTGCCATGTTACCCGTCACGTCATACCTCTCGTCCGCGTACCGAAGCACTCCTGCCAGACTGTGTTGTTTCTCCGTCAACTTTACCATGTTGCCGTTAAATTCTAATTCGTGACTACAAAAAATAAATATTATATTCCGCCGTCAACAACATCCGCACATACTGTTACCTAAAACCCATTTATTAATTATATTATTTTCTTGATATAGAATCGCAAGATAGACAACAAAAATTGCGACCTTGGACTCACCGATTTAGAGAAAATTTGGAAGACCTGAAGTCCTTTTTATAATAGCTTTTTCAATAAGAACTTTTTTTCAATGGGGGTTATATTACGTTATTCAGTTTGTTGTTACGTTTACAGTAGAAGGTTTACAATTTAATAAAATGAATTCAATTTCACTCCAAAAATCGCATAAAAATAATTTAAATCCATTATGAAAATGGTCGATCTGGAAAACCACATTTCATAAAATCGTGGATATTTTCGGTAGTTATAATCGTCCATCAGAGCTTGCAATTAAGAAGTCACTGGGTCAGTACACAACGTAGACTGAGGGTGTCATTGGACCGTATTTTTTCAAAAATTCGGCTTCCGGTCAATTGAGTGCGCTATAGAAATATGATAACCAATTTTTTATGGCCTATTTTTGATGATATGGATGTCGACGACTTGTGATTTCAACGGGACGGGGCAACCTGCCACACAGCTCAACAAACAATCGATTTATTGAAAACCAAATTTGATGGACGCTTGATTTCGCGTGGAGGTGGCCACCAAGATCATGTGATCTAACACCGTTAGATTATTTCTTGTGGGGTACGTGAAATAAATAATAACAAAAATAAATTAACCTAGCTTAACAGATAAATTGTTAACATTTGTTATTTTTTTGTTTCAATTCCATAGCTATAGCTATTTTTGGAGTGATTTTCTATATTTTCATACTTAATTTCTGAACAACTGAATTTTATAGAAAAATATTTCAAATTGTACGCATCTTCTATCACGTATTTGGTGAAAATACCTATTACTGTAATATTTTTAGAATTAACTTAAATAGCCAGCTGAAGTATTTGATTCGAAATACCTCTAATCCGATTACAATATGAAGTGTTTTTCAAGGATCTAAATAAAATATCTGATGAAGTCTGACGTAGTCTCTTAGATACACAATCCGATTATTGTCATTATTATTACTAGCTTTTAGCTTATTGGTACTATAAATAATTATTTGTATACTATTTTAAAGTACAAAGTTTTTCAGACAACTCTGTGTTATTATTATTCTTGAAAAATTAACGAACCCTCTTTGCATGTACGAGAAATGTTGGAATACTTTTTCTATAGTAGTTCATCCGGACTAGAAAATGGTATTAAAGGAAATGATGCAATTTTTCAGAAAATGTGATTAGTAATGATAAGGTGCAAACATCCATATCCTATCCGGAAATCGAAGTCAGGAGATTTGTTCTGAAAATAGTTGAAAGAGGTATTTATGTACAATGTATGCTCATGCCTTAAAGGCCACGCGGTCTGTTTTGATTGTTGCAATGCTTGTAAACAATATCGCCGACAATATAACTAATAAAGGGGTTCAGGTTAAACACATATTATGCATGTATGTGTATGGCTTTACTTATTGCCTCCTAAATTAGCTTCTAATGAAGCATGAACAATGTTGTCCCTAACTGTGGTGTTGGCTGCAATAGAATGCGGCGGGACCACAAGCCGCATAGCAGCGGATTTTACCTCCGTGTCACCGAACACGGCCACGCCGGCGTCAAAGTGCTCGAACGGTGGTATTGGCACTTCTGTTTTCAGCTCCACCTTGAAATGTTTCAATGATCTGACATACCACAAACTCTTCACTGTGTACTGTAAAAGGAATGCGCTGTTAGAGGAGAAACAGTGGCTTGTTTGGAGAAGTGTGCACTGCAACTTGCCTTGGTTTGAGCGGAACGCGCTACATTCAACAGCACTTCCAGGACGTTTTCCGCACGCGAGAAGTCTTTCTTAAGTCGGAATTCAGTGGGCGGCAAGTTGAGGGATGGGGACCTCACGTGCATCTTCATCGAGGTTTCTAGGAAGCCTTCGTCGGCCTACAGAAACACACAAAAGAAAGGCATGTGAGTGGATGTTTATTAAACTGGCCTTATGCCGTTCGTTTCGGTCTCTGGAGACGCGTTCCGATCTTATTGGCGGGTTGGCCGGGCGCGTGTGTACACATAAGTTATGTAAATACGTGCGCATACATCTAAATAACTTGGTCATAGCGGCGGCATCCAGCCGGCAGTCCCGACAGTCGGATGCCGGGAGCGCGTATCCTCCTATCCCTGTATCCGCGTTTCAATGTCGTTCCAGTTTCAACTAGAATATTGTTTCCATTGCAAAACACATTAGTCTTATGATATCGAGTTTTCTACTTCCACCCACGCCACGCCGTACTGTTACACCGTTACAACGCTTTTATTCCCTATAGATTATCATCCCGAAGCAGTTTGTTCGTTATTACGCGCATTCGGCAGTTTAGAATAATACATCACGGAACAGAACCGAACAGAGGCAGGAGGCAGGTGAGAGAAGCAAGGCGCAGCCAGATCGTTCTGGCAAATTGACTCAACGTTCCCACGACAAATGGGAACGTTTCACTGTGAAAGCATAGAAAATCATAGGTCCAAGGGGCCCAGCACTGATGTTTACCTCGCCACTTCCGGAGACTGATATATCGGTACGATTTGTAGCCAGTTTGAAATTGATCCGGTAAACGTTCTCTTCTATCTCCAAGCCCGCGTGTACGTCTAGGCGCGGCAAACTAACAAACGGAGTGTGGATGTGTACGGTCGCGTTGTGCAGCTCGATGTCGTCCGCTCCTCCGTCGTGCACGTAGTGCACCATGACTCCCAGCTGCAACATGAACACACAGCTATGCAATACAATACCTCATTATCATCACTAGAACCGCTTTACCTGAATCCACTCGGTGATATTCTCTATGTTTACATCGAATGCGATGTTGTATTCTGTGCCTATGATTACATCCAAATTAGCCACGGAGGTAATCGTTTTGTAATTCTCGTATGGAGTAGTTAAGTGCAGATCGTTCCGTAAATTCAGTATGTCCTGTAAAATAACCGTGAAATCATTTGCTAGCTATTATAGTTTAATATAGAGGTGTGTCTGTATAGTGCATTGGTACTAGAATATAGAGTACACACTGACAGAGATGAACGAGGAAATTTGCATTAAAATAACGTTCGCACGAGGATGAACTTACAGAGAAATAGAATTCATCTCTCAACTCGGCTACGCCGTCGGGTAGCGTTAATGTAACCAAAACAATATAGGTCGGTCCAGTCTGGTCGATGTCCAGCGTGCCTTTGATAGTGGGCCAGACGATTGTGTCCAGTTGCACAAGTCCGCCCCAACTGATTTCTTCCTTGCTGTCATCATCGTCCTCGTCCTCCTCCTCCTCCTCCTTGTCTCTGCCTGAATAAACAGCCGCCGTCTTCTTGACCCCGAGTTCCTTCAGTAGCTTTGGCTTCGGTTTACCCACGACCGCGACTCCCACCTGTCAACATCAGCATCATATAATCAAGTCACACCTTTCACGTACGACAATACGCGTGTCGTGTGACAAAAACAGCCAATTGCAAAATAGAATGTTGTGTAAGAGATAGAATCGACAGAGTTCCTATTTCAGTAAGCGAATCCGTCAGTTGTGTGGAAGTGCAAGTGTGTATACATGTCTCTGCGATCAATAGGTACGGGCTCCACGGACGCCGTCACTCAGAGCGTCGGTTTGGAATGTTCGTGTTGCATCTAATGCCCTCCTCGAATACATGTCGCTAAAGTGATCATCTGCTCCGACACCGACACTCACCTTTGTGTTAGCTAGCTGCGCGGAGAACTCCGTGTCCAGACCGTTTTTCAGCACGAACTTCGCAACGACTCCATTCTGTTCCAGACCCTCAATTGGCGTGTAAATTTTAGACGAATACTCGAAATCTGTAAGGTCCACGTAACGCCAAACTCCAGTAAAACCGGCCATCAGCTCATTCCACCCTAATCTGAAATCAATCTAACAAAAAAAATATGTGAATTCCAACGGCTTTTAATGGTATTCATTAAAAGGCTATTCATTACAATTGCACGGAAGGGAGTCGCTGAACTTTGGCAACATTAGCGAGGTGAAATTATTGTCCTACTTACGGTATCATTCTTTAACGTTGCAATGACAAGAATGTTCTGCAAGAAGTCTATTGGAGTCGCCAGATTGAATTTAACGTCGAAATCCGATATGTTTAATATGTAAAACAGCACCTCGACGCCTACAGCGCCCGACGGCGCTCTCACTTCCGCCACTAAGTGTCGTTTCTGCTCCGAGAATCCAAAACGACCCGTTAACTTACTGTATTTTTCAATTGGAGTCGTGATATTGAAGAAGAACATACTTTCCGATACGCGTTGGAGATGACCTGTCAGAGGAAAAACTTTTACATTCAATGCTATCTTACATTTCCTCTACGTTACCTTCTAAAGACGCTGTATATTTTTTATAATCTAGATCTAGATTTGCGACGCCCCTAATGTCCATATTTCTTGTCATATATATCTTGCTTACTAATAACCCTTTATTATAACCAGCGAATGGACTTCTAAGCGACATGGTTCCAGTTAAGTTTCTCATATTTTCGTCTTGAGAAATTTGCCAAACGCTTTTAACCCAAATCACTTTCTTAGGATCGTACTATAAAGAGAATGCATTAATGATAAGATAAAGAGGATGTCTAATTATACAAGCGTACAGTAACGTGTAAATCAGAGTCAGATTTAGTGGAGTTATGGAAGTGTATAAGCCGGGCCGACACTGAGGGAATCTTTGGTAGCGTGCTATGCACCGATCCAGAGAACTCGCACTTCAGGGAGTCGCCACCGACGGAGTAGTTGCCGAAAACATTCAGGGAAACGTATTGATTCTCCATCCAGTAGACACTGCCGTTGGCGTGATACAAGTTGCCGAGGTGGCGATAGCTAAAGCAAAGAGGATTGTAGCGTCTGGTCTCTGGTCGTATATTCGTTTGCGGTCGGCAGCGGCAGCGGACCACCGCGAGAGAACGGAATCTACACCCACGTGTATATGGATAGCTCTTCTCTCGGTGGTTGCGGCACTGCCACTGGCACTGGCACTGTTATACGCACCCGCCGTTGATGGATGTCCTTTTCCAGTTATCGAACGGGGTGAGCAGTTCCGATTTAATGGTGATTAGGGTCTCGACATCGTATTTATAGTCTGCGCTCAGCTTCAGGTCGATGGCATTAGTAGGACTCCAAGCCACCCGGACAAACGTTCCAAACTTATCATCTGCAATCATCCGCATACTCATTTACCTTTATTTTTCTTCCATACAAAAATCTTTTTATTTGGAGACGTGCATTCAACGGCGCGGCGCGGCGCCGTTCGCCCGGAAATAATCCCGTTCTAACTTACCCCTGCTTTGTGCAGCATGAGGTACAAATTATTTCTGTGAAACTGAACATATCTTAACAAAAATAAGAAGAAAGATTTTTGGAATTTAAACCCAGGACCTTCCTATTGTTAGTAGCTCTACTTCTACTAACTGAGCTATAAAATCCCTCTGATGTCTATGAATTTGATTTTTACTAGCTGGAATGATGCAGCTTCCGCAAGAAACGTATAATTTGTATATATTTCCAAACAATTGAAACAGCGATATTTGTATAACCGATTGAATTGAACAACCAAAAATCTTTATCCGGAAAATAACAATAAACATGTAAACTAGGAAATAGATTTTATTTTGCATTTCAGTCTATTTGCTCTGTTTAATTAAATCGAATGGTTTTATTTTCCAGAGTAAAATAAACTGAAATTTAACACTTTGTTTAATCTTTCTCGTCGGGCAGAGCAGATAAATTTTTGGCAGGGGTTTAATTTATGACAGAGTATTTGTAGAACGACCGTTTCTTATAAAATTTCACTTGTGCAGCATGAAACGTGAAACACCGTACCTCGTATCGCAAAATCGAAGATACCATTTATACTGCGACCGGGATACGACAAAACGAAATTGCCATTGTAGGTGTATGGCTCTGGATTTCCGAATTCAACCGACGCCATGAGTTTCTGGTCCGGGTCACGATTCGCATCCCACTTGATCTCTATGCCCAGTTCTTTGCGTTCCTTTTTATTCATTGCTCGCACCATCAGCTCGATATCTCTAGCGCTGAAATGCAATAACACTCATTCAACACATACAAAAGCAAAAATTATTTATTTGTTTATTACGTGTCTAAATGCACTTCAAGCATAATTTGCCGGTAGTCCTTCAAGTTAATGGTACTCTTAACCCAGTATGTCTTGCCTTTATATCGAACTTCAGCCTGCGTAAATATTTGTTTGGTAGATTTCGACCGATGTTCAAACATTAACGCGTATATTTCCTCATTGTGTTCGGCCTGCAAATAAATGAAACAGTATGCAGTTAACGTTATGTATTAGAACTATCAAATACGGAGAAATTCGACTTAAGAATTCTCCCAGTCGATTGCCTGTGGCGGAAGAAGCCGAAGTAATGAGAAAATGTCAACTCTAATTAATATAGAATGCGTGACTGTCGTAAAACACGGAAGACGCATTCGCCTGCGTCCCGACGCTTACATCCTAACTAACATCTCAGATACTACAGAGCCGCACTCTAAATTTTCCCAAATAAACTTTGTTGCTAGCTGAATAAATTGGAGAAGTTGAGGATAGATAGTTATTGAAAATAATAATGGTCGTGGGGATGGTGATCGATCGTGAGAGCAAATGGGTTTGATTGTGTTTTAGGAAACAGGTCGCGTGGAAACGGGCAATTTTTGCGGAGGTGGCCCTGCGTTGACCGGCGGACGCGATTCTCAGTCCAGCAGACATCTGTGGGCCGAACCTTACGTACTTTAATCTCTAGCTTGAGCTCTTCTCGGTTGCGATAGAGGGAACAGCCGAGGTTGATCTCGTGAAAGCTCGGAGACTGGATGAGCAGCTTTAGATGGTAACTTGATGCGACCAGAGTGCTTTTGTCCTCGTAGCGGCCACTGGCCGTGAAGTTGTGTCCACTGAACCACACCGCCCGTAGCTCAACCTGTAACCAGACCGCTAGTGTTAATGTTAGTGTACGCATTATACGAGCATGCAATACGCGTGAAATAGCGGCGTCGGCAAATGAACGGTTCCACGTTAACATTCTGAACAGAACTTTTCCCTCGCCGATTTCTGTCGCGAGTCAAATAATTAATGTGAAAACTTGCATCGAACTTGCTGGTGGTTTTCTCGTGCACCCTGCCCTCGAGCACCATTGGCGTGAAAGACGGCACCGTCACGTTCAGCTTGCCTTCCATGAAGAACAAACTGCCTCGCGGCGTGGACAGGTACAACTGCACGGAGATATCCTTGTCCTTGGCGTATCTGCAAAGCACGTACATGTTTGTCTTGGGTCCAGCCTGCTCGTAGCGATACTGCAGCTTGACGTCGAGTTGGGTGGCCGGCCGGCGGATCTCCAGGAATGTGTTTATCCTTCTCCCGTCGTTCATATTAGTGGTGATGAACACGAATTGAGCGGTTAAGGTGTGATTGGGGTCGTGCAGGTGTGGCATTGAATTCACCTCTAGTTTACAGTCGACGTGTCCTAGGGCCCTCTGTAACGAACCGGCAAACGCCTTGTGACATCCTGCTCTCACCTACAGTAATTAACATGGAGCACGCGCCGTGCCGTGCCCCACGTATTTTCACGTACCTGGAGTTTCAGCACAGCTTCGAAATTAAATTGCGGATATGCTGAACATTCCAGGCGTAAATCAGCCAGAATCGTTTTAATGTTATTCGTTGAGCGGTTACTGATTTTGAACTCTAGCAGCACTCTTTCATCCGGTCCGTTCAAAAATTTATATGTCAAATTTAGTTTCGTTGCTAGGGATGTATGACTTCTTGTTATTGTTCCATTTAAATGTGTGATTAAACGCTTTGTTTGGAAGTTTAACAATACATCCCACTGTGATATTCCTTTTTTAGTTATAATTTTCAGCGTACCTAGAAACAAGCGATTTACCTTATTATTTAAGTATTATATTCAAAGAATGTAGAACTGTTTGTTGAAGTAGTTTCAAATAAGAATGTTGTAAAAGTTTACCGTTAAGTTCAGCCACGCGTTCGTCGTTTACACCCAAATAAAACTTCGGTTGGTACGTGTACCCATGTTTGCTTTCTTTCCTGGTAAGCGACAGCCTGGCGTCGAAGTGTTTTTTGCCATTAACATCAAGTCCGAGGTATAGATACTTTTCGTCATCTGTGTTTTTATATTTTCCTTTGGCTAGTGTAGTCCCTGCCGCAGTTTCTAACACTACAGTGAGATTTTGGCTCTGTACATCTAAGGTAAAATTGGCGGCGAGTAGTCTTTTGACATTGGAACCTGGAGTATCGAAGGACATGCTGACGACGCTACCACTGGAAGTCTTATTCCATCGATATTCAAATACATAATCGCGAGCAGTAGGGTCATCCTTTTGCAGCGATATATGGAATTTGGATGGACCGGCTAGCACGAAGTACGGGGATTGTTCATTCTTTGTTACATTAGGGAACTGATATTCTGCACAAATTTTCAACCCGATTGTTTTGTCAACGACGGGCCAAGAACACATAACTTGTTCAATTCGATTTTCACTTTGGCCGTTTTGTTTTTCTTCTACATCGCCATGCATTACCACTACTTCTGAACTGTAACATACATACATGACATACAAAATAATGATCGTATGAAATTAATTTTAATAAAAAAATAAGATAAATGAAACGAATGATGATTTTTCTTATGCGCTTTTATTATACAATAAATAATGTCAAATATAGTAGTATATACTAACTGTGCAGAAAATATCTCAGTTTTTTCATTGGGTAAACTAAACCGGACACTGACAAGTTGTGCGCCACGAACTTTGACCTTGCCCTCGACAGCCGTTGATGTGTATACGTTCGTCTTGAGCTTGATGCCCGTAGCGGCGTAATACGCATCCACAGACATGGTTCCTATCACATCCACTGTCACGCTATAACATATTAAGTAGACATTACATTGTATGTGGAACATTGAGCAATCTATATTCAGCTTATCGGAATTATACCTCGGACGTATGCTGCCAGAAAGATCAAGTTCCTTAGTATGCGTGAAATCCGCTGCTCTCAGTGCGCCGTACATCTTGAGATTAATTGCTGCTGTGCCAACCGCATTCAGCGTAATGGGCAGTCCTGCTCCACTTGGAACTATGTAACTAGTATCCAAAAACATAGCCGCTTTGTTGAAATTGATTTCCTGCAATTAAAATTACTGAATCACTTGCCCCTAACAAAATCACATTGCATACTTTTCCCGACAGCATGCGTTTCACGTAATTCATGGGATTCAGGGTTCGCAATAACTCCTTTATTTCATAGTCGCCATTGTATGTGTGATAGTTCAGCTCATTTCCAAAAACTTTCAGACCCAGTGCTATCTGTTAACAAATATAACTCTTTGGTTAATAACTTTCAAATACCGGGTGGTGGCGGTTAGGGGTGAACATAAAGAATTTAAAATGTGATATTAGTTCATTTTACGGCAAAACTGTAGCGTGCAAAGTTGTTCAGAATTAAAAGATGCATATAAAACTGTTTTTAATTTTATTAATTATAGAAAATAATATTGTTATTCATATCCTGTTATTTTTTGTTTACAAAGTAAATGCTCGCGTTCATTTGGGTTAGCGCTAGGCAGCGTTAGACTAGCAAAATAATTGAACGCGAGCAATGAAATATTGATTGTTTATTCGAATGAGGGAAGTCTTTTTATTTGAAAGAATTATTATGATACAAATAATTATAGAATAAATCGAATTTGTATTTTTTTAATTGTGAAGAAACCAAAAACATAAATCCCTATGGTTAGCCCTTTCCGACACCACCCAGTACACTCGTATTTATGAGGGTTGTACCCTAGGCTCTCCAAATTTATCGGTAACAATATCCGGCAATTCATCGACGTCGGCCTTGAGAACTTCATTCTCGCCGTAGGAAGGTGCGGACCGTGGCCAGCGAATCTTGGCAAGTTTCTTCTCAAAGTAGTGCGAATTCAAAGGTCCCTTCGGCCCGAACATGGACTCAAAGTAGTGTTCCAACCCCTCGGCGCGGCCATTCACCTAGAGGGAAAAGCGAAACAAATAGAACATGTAGTCGGTATGTTTAATAGCGTTGGTGAAAGGGGTCGTGTGTTGCGTAACACACGTGTCATGCTAAAAACGAAGCACTCACCTCGAACAGGTTGATGGATTCACCAAATAAATCAACGGTCAAATTTAGCATGGCCGATTTGGGGACGTACGAAGAGGGTGAAAATATCACATTGCTCTCGTAGTTAGCACCTGTAACAGTGACAGACAAGCTAAGCATTAGCCGCAATGGTGAACGGTCAGCGACTGCAACAGCTGCGGACTCCCTTTCGCAGACACGGCGGAGCTATCATGGGTAATTAATAAACGATTCGAATACGCACATTTGTAAACAAACTACAAGCACTGTAGCCGTGCGTGACACATTCACAAAACACGTAGCAATTATCTGCTTTTATTATTCAATGTGCGAACCAACTTGTACCGTGCAAACCATCCACCAAAACGTAATTGAACTTAGACTATAAAAATAACACTCACCCGCGTTATACTCATCAAAAAAAACTGAACCTTCATAGTTATGGGAAAACTTGCGCACGTCACTGCTGAACTTTTTGCCCAAGTCTTTGTCGGAGAGCAAGCCCTGAATCTCTATTCTGGACGGAATTGACGACTTCAATAAATTGTGCAAATGACTCCAAATAAAAGAACCCACTGAAACCAAATTCCATTTAAACTCTGTCGTGAACTTGCTGCACTCGCATTAAAATACATACCTTGGTTCACCTCTTCTTCCTCGAGGCAGTGACGAAGAATTCTCACGGTTATGTAGTCCGGGCATCGCATTACCTGCAGGTACGCGGCAATTCGTACCTCGGTGTCTACAGTTTGATTGCGAAACAGCTCGAGGAAACGGTCGCGCGACGCGAAACATGGAAGGCGACGGTGTGCATCGATAGCCGCTACACGAATTTCAGGAGGTAGGTCGTCGTCTAAGACAATATCCCACACTGTGTGTTCAAACTCTTTTGATACTAATCCTATATTAGCAATTGCTTTCAATGATACCATTATCTAAAATCAAATATTTTATTATTCGATGTTTTATGACAAGGAAATATATCGTACAGTTTCCCTGATCATACGCTCGTCCCGGTATTTGTGATAAGCAACGGAAGCTAGTTTCTCCAATTCTGCAATGATGGCCTGCACAACTTCATTGTCCCTGCAGTTGGTATGATGTCGACAATAAGAGTGAGCGACAGCCGAGACGCTAAGCGCCGAGGCAGGCTCGTAGTTAGGCCCTGGGCCCGTGTAAACTAGGAGGTCTAGTAATGCTCGCAATGTAGCTTCGTCGGGCCGTGGAATGAAGGAGAATGCCACTAGCCATTCATGCGCTGTTTCTCTTGGCACTCCGTTTTCGATTATGATGTCTTTCATTACATTTACTGCTCCGCTGCTGCCCAGAAACGGCAAGGCATCCAACATATGTTTCCTGGCAATTATTTTTATTACATTAGTAATTGTAAGAGAGACAAATATAGTACGTATATATTAAATTTGTGCGAATACTGGAAATTGTGTTATATTGTTAGAATAACGTACTTTCCCGAGGAGCAAATCGCCGGCGCCCTGTTGTACAGCTGCTGGAGTGCAACGTGAGATAGCAGCCGAGCGGTGTGAATAAACTTGGTGAATAGATTCGAAAATTCTATTTGCATGTCATCGGTGCTGAGTTTGCACAGTTTCTTTATCAGGTCACGCGATTCTCTGAGTTCGCCGGACATGGGCTTGGGAGTCGCATTGTGGTTGTAAAGTAAAGGTGCGCGTTGTTCCACCGGCTCCCCAGGCTTGTCCTCGTACCCTAGAACATCTACCTCAGCTACCAATACCAGCTTCTGCCTTGCGGCCGTCGTCGCTCCTGCGGCGTTGTTGGAGAATGGCTGAAACACGTGGTTTTCCCGACACACGATCTCGTTGTACACGTGATGGTCAATAGACAGCTCGCAGCTAACGTTAGATTTCATTATCGGGATCGCTTGGTAATTCTGAAATCACGTGACGACAGTCATAATCCCACTGCACGTGTGCACGCATATCCAAAGCCTACACCCTAAATGAACGTTTATTATTTGATTACTAATACTAACCGATCTGAATGTATATGGTGTTGTCTGAAGGATGGATTGATGTTTGTATCGATGCTGACAAGTACTAATGTCCTTAGTTTTCTGGATGATAAGACTAGTGTTTCGAGATCCTATAACCAAATATTCTGTATCACAAATACCATGGACGTCGGTTTCCACAGCTGCGTGGTCCAGATCAAATCGCCGCATCGTGTTGTGGAATAAACTGAGCGCACCGCGCTTGAAATTCAACACCCAGTTGGGTTCATTCAAGCTAGGGCAAATCTCAGTGACTGCGCCATCATGGAACGCAAATCTATAACCGAAACGGTAGATACATCATCTGCATATAAGCTAGGGCTAGAGGGTATCACCTAAGCGGATGTTTAGATATGTCTTGAGAGAAAATCGAAGTGTGTTGGTGATCCGGACCTTCGTTCTCCCGCTCTCCCAGCCGTAACCGGGAGAACGACATCGAACCTTCGCAATGGCCATTGAACGTTACCGTCACATCCGCATCTATATGGAGGCTGGAAGAGTTCTTGCTCGTTCCCTCAAACAGTGACTCGATATCGACTAAATACTGATACTCGTACTTAATTCCTGGCTTGTAATTGAATTTACCACCGGCTAGAGAGCATAGATCGTTATCAAACTTCTCGACCAATTAGGTAATTAAATACAGATATGTTTGACAGAAATACCGACCAAGTTCGCAACGAATTACCTTTCGAAGTCCCTGAAACTAGATGTAAAGTTAAACACGACATGCATGTGCAGAAATTAGGTGTGAGATAAAACCAGACGGGAAAGTGGGAAGTCCCCGATGAATTAGACAGAGCGCACACCTTCATCCCGTACCTTGCGTACGCGTACGGCTACGGGGATGAAGTTGCCGCCGCCGTGTTTAATAAAATACGTGGTGAATCCCAGACCTGGTGCCGTGTGTCTTGCGTCGAAAGTGCTACGACTATGCCAGTAAGAGTAGCATACAGCGCAAAAACGAATCAACACGCGTGTCCGTAATTCATCCCTGACCCTGCGTTACTCGCCTCACGTACCAGGAGAAACGTGCGAACTTGGTCATAAGTGTACTCCCTGATGTTCTTTATACTCACTCTCGCATTTCGGCTTCCCGCATCTATTTGGATCTGAAAATACAATATGTACAGTTAATTATTTGCCGCGGGAAAAAACTCGAGGCAATTTTCACATACAACTAACAGTGGTATAAATAGTACAGAAACGGCGCCAGGATTGATTTAATAGGTGGGCACGAGTTTGACACATAAAAAGTTAGGTATGCATTTATAAAAGAAGTAATCTAAATACCATTTTCATGTGAGCAGGGCCTGAACTAAAAGTATGGTACTCAAAATAAGTATATTTACGTATTATATTATTTTTCAGAATTAAAATTTATTAAATAGAAAGTATTTACAGAAAAACAAGTATATTACAAACACTATAGTTTTAGCAATTAAATAACAATATTTAATACGTATTCTAATTACAATAATGATAAAAAACAATAAAATAAAGACAAAATAATGTCTGCCGCATATGAATTGGATCATAATTCGAACGCAGAGTTAAATGTTTATATCTTGATCAAAACAATAATGCGTAGTTTTTTTTGTTTAAATATATTATCGAGTTTTCTTTAAAACTCAATTTTTGTGTCATTTGCCCAAAAAATCGGGCTTGCTTTTATTTTAGTATGAGAAGAGACTTTTCCACCGCCTAGATAAAAAAATAAATTTTCTGCATACATTTCTCTGATCCAGTTCATGTGCGACTAGGTTCGTACATAATTTTAAATTTTGAAGGATTTCAACTCTGAAATTAACCCAAAATACGAGTTGACGCTTGTCGATTGTCGCTCTCTCAAAGTGGCTTTGGCAAGAAATGCCAGTGTGAGTACATACTTAAATTAAAACATTCTTGGTGCACAGGTATCTATTTCCTTACCTATCTAAGTAAGGTAGCTTTGTCAATAATACATAATAAATTTATACTTGTAATTTTAAAACAGCGGGTGGGCACAACCTATTTCTGGGTGGGCCACCCCTGGCGCCGTCCCTAAAATAGCAACAGGCGGAATTTTCCAGATTATCCTTAATATTTTCGTTGTGTATTCGAAACATGAAACTTATGTACATACACGGCCGAGAGTGTGTAAGTAAACAGATAGAAGTGTAGTTGGTAGCTGGAGGGGATAATATCATGTAGCTATGTTATATCGTATCGCTGTAGTAGCAACAGCAACAGCAGCGTATTCGCCAACCCGCCGTCGTATCAGCATCATTCATAACCGCTGAACGGCTGAACGTTTTCTAATTTCGACAGATAGCAATCGAATATAATTCAAGACATTAATTCCGAAGAGTTGGCGTCATATGAAGACGCGAGGTAACGCGGTGTGGCGCGGCCTCTTAACGCGAGATAAGCCATATCTCGTGACTCGATCGATCGGCGTCGTCAGTACACATTGTATAAAAATTGGATCGTTTCCTTGTACGTCATCGAGCTTCGCTGGATGCTTTCCGCTCGTCGCCCTGTATACCTCGCGGCAAGCACGACACGTGGTCTCAAATACAGTGTTGTCTCAATTCTCAACATTGCGTTAACTAAAAATTAAACCGAATTTCGCAAATGTTGCGCATTAATAATTCGTGTCTCAAGGGAATCGGTTGCTGTTGGTATTGGTGTAAGTGTAAGGCGGCGACTGACTGAAGCCAAAATGTTGTAACATTGCAAACGTTTCAAAAACATATACGAATGCTCGTTTTGAATGCTTGGCTCAACAGTGCTCCACTCTCATTTCGTTAAAAAATGCGAACCTAGAAGTTGCGAGTGCTGCGTTCATTATAATGGGTTATAAGTATTTAATGGTAAAAAAAAAAATGAAAACGACGATGGCAGACAAATCTATTTGAAGGAAATGTTCATGATGGGGCGACATTATTGAACATTTTAAAAAATCAAGAGATTAGTGAACAGTATAAAAACTTCGTTTGAATGTCTTCCACGAATTTTGAATTTCTGCTGAATTTAATTGCGCCAAGAATTGCAAAACAAGACACTAATTTCAGAAAAACTAACTCAATAATGCAAAGATTAGCAGTTACGTTACGTGAAAATGAACAAATTGCAACCTGCACTGACTTGTAACAAACGAAGGGATTCGTGAAAAAACCGACAGTCCAGTGGAGCACTATTGTTTGGTTTGGTTCACCCAGTGCCGGTTTTACAAATTTGGAGGCCGAAGGCGGAAGGATATTATAGGCCAAAATAATAATGTATATTTAAATAGAAATTCCTCATAATTCAAATAGTACAGAATGAAAAATAAAAAAATTGCATGTACATAGGATTAACAAAATTAATGATTATTCAGTACACGTGGACCAAATCACATTTTCATAATAACATTAATTAATTCAGTTTCTTTATATTGATTTTTCTTCAGCAAACACCATTACAGTAATTAATGGATTTCAAAATCTGTCTCTATAACTTTATTTAAGGTAGCTTGTGATTGTAATCGCTATTAAGATATGGCCGAGCGTAGATAATTTTATAGTGTTTTTAAACATGAAAAAGATAGCTCAGTAGACGCATTTGATATAGAATTCTGTAAATATTTTAAGTCATTACATTCGAAATATAGATTGTAATCCTCTTTTAATAATCAATATAACGGGAGTAAAATGAATATCGGGTCATGGGCATTTAACATAGGAAAACAATTTGTCCTTGCATAAAAGTGATTCTAAAATTAATGCAAGTTTTCAAAACGAGATTAGCAATTTTGGAATTTGCATGGTAGTTTCAAAATTATGTTTACCGCGTATGTTGTAAACATTTTTTCCTACAATCGTTTACAAATATAAGATTACAAAAAGTATTCTAAATTTTTGAAAAATCTGCGACTTGGGTGGTTACAGATATTATTTTAAAGCATTCATGACAATTGTTCCAAATAAGGAAATTGTGGAATTGTTGTGATTAAGAGAGTTGGTGTGAGTCAGTTGAGATGGTTTGGGCATGTGGAGAGAATGGCGAGTGAACGGCTTGTTAAGCGTATATATCTTGGTGAAGTTGAGGGTTTTCGATTGCGTGGCCGATCAGTGTGTAAGTGGATGGATGTGATTGGTAGGGTGCTTAAAGAGAGAGAGTTTCCAAGTGTGAAGAGAAGAAGAGCATGTATGAATGCGATTATGAGTGTGGCCGAGGCGAAAGAAGTCTGCTTAGATAGGAATGTGTGGCGAAGGATGATTGTTTCCTAACTATTATTGTGATCCGGATGCGGTATTTCGCTACCGAAAATCGGTCACTTTAATATGTTTAAGAGTAAGGATTTGTTGTATGGTGTTGATGTTGTTCTTATCGTTATCGGGTTTGTGCGAACCCACTAAGTGGAACACGCGTGATTTTATGTATGTATGCATGACAATTGTTTCTATGACAACAATTATTTTCCGAACTAGTGGAGAAATCAGTTATTTTTCATGCTCATTTTGACTTTGGGCACACTTATTTACCGCACGTTGTAGAGAAAAAAATATATATATTTTTTAATAAAAACAAATACTAATTTTTTGAGGCAGTTAAAATTGGAGGCCTAAAGCGGTCGCCTCATCTGCCTATAGTAAAGTCGGCGCTGGGTTCGCCGCTCGTTTTCCCGAACTGACTAGCATTAGCGAATGCTTGTGTTACATTACAACATTTTGGCTCCAAACAGTCATCGACTTAAAACGTAGGCCGTCCAAGTCTATACGTTGTTACACATGAGAGACGCAGTCTCAAGTAGGAACAGCAGACACTAGTCACTAGCGCTTCGCGGTTCAGACGTCAATGTGATATCGTAATCTTATCGTCGGCCAGCGTGTACTCAAGCAAATGACGTTCACAACTTGCATGCATAATTTACACGACTTTCCTGTCGGAATGGAACATCAAATCCGTCAAAACTAATTGAATTGCAATAATATTTACTCTCATGCAGACAACGTTTACTGCTCATCATCATAGTTGGCGCTGATAAAATATTTAGATAACCGCTGAAATACCCGAACAGCAATGAGTATTAGATAGGCATCAATCATGTTTTCTATCACAATACTTTTCATGCTGTTGTTAATTTTAATTCTGCTTCTATACCGGTCGGTTGGAAAAACAGTCGCTCGCTCATAGAAACTAGCAACTTTGCATCGTCATAAAAATTAATGCTCGTACATAATTTAAAACTACAAATTTTCTGCAAAACGACATTTTAACGGTGTAGTTCCAAGAACTGTCTTCCGATTCGTGTATTCTCGGAGTTCATATATTTAACATATCGTGACGCTAAGGAGTTCCGAAGAACGCTGCTCATTTTCATATCTGCCAGTTGAAATCAGCGTTAGGAACATATTTTCTTAAAAAATTCTTCCGCGGGGCTTGGGTGTTCGATTTCATCAACTTTTTATGTCGCACCGAGAGGCGTTTTTATGAGACGTTTTCGTGAAAATGCACGGGAGGCCCGTCACTCTTTCATCTTCCTCTGCACGGTCGTCCGTCTCTGTTTTCGGCTTTGCATCATTAATCGACGGCATAGGCAGACCACGTCAGTCTGCCACGTCCTCATTCGGTTAAACACTTTCCATTTCACGTTCTTCCTATTCGCTAAACTCATCAGACACTCACTTCCGAAATGGAATTATTATTATTAGCTATTAACGTCCCGTAGGCACGTCGTCCTATTTGACCACGGACCACGGTCGTACTTTACGCTAGGAGGAAAGTTCAAGTTTACATATCCGCGGTGACGGTGACCCAGAAAGATCTAATAAATGGATATGAGAGAATTTTGCTTATTTGAAAGTTCTTTCTTAATCCTTGTTCATGGAGATGACATGGTAAAAGTGTCAAATCCGAGAATTTGATTTGATTTTTCAAATACTATAGATTAAGGCAGAAATATATATTTCAGGGAAGTGTGGGAAAAACATTTTTGAAAATATTTAAATGACTTTTATTGTGTAAAAACACTACTCTGTATTCTCCTAAAATAATAATTAATAATGTACGAGTAGAGTAATCCACGTTTCTGCCAAAACAGAATAGGATTTTAAAATTTTATATTCTAAATCCTACACAAAACGTACTGAAACTTATGGAAACAAAATAGCAAAAAGTGTTTAATAAAAACGTATATAAAATCCTACATGAGGATTATTTTTGTTCAAGGTAAAATTAATTGTATGATGCGTCAGTAATTTCTCATTTCTTCTAATTTTAAATTATCACATATTCAATTTACGTTGTAGGAATCAAATTATTTTCTATGTAATCATAATCAAGGATTTCAATATAATTATCACTATCTGATGAGACACGTGTGAAAGTTAATTTTAAATTTATGTTCACGGAATAAAATTTATTTAAGCAGTGTGTAACAGCTAAGCGAGCTACCTCAAATAATTCCTATTTTATTAAAGATATAAAAAATACTGTAAGACAATCTTATAGAAGACCAAGGGGGACATCCGATTAGAGAAGAATTTTTTTTAAATCAACTTACAACATAAAGCTATATTTTTCAAATGAGAAAGTATATATTTTTTTGGCCCATTCGATATTAGTATTTTTTTAATTCAACCATATATTCATTTTATATCCTTATATAACAAAAATATTGAGAAATATTCAATTAAAATATAAATAAATTAGATTTTTATTGTTATTTTCCAGTAGGATATTTATGGAAAAATTGAGCTTAAATTAAAACGAAAAAGCAATTTTTGTTTTTCGAACATAACCTTCTGAAAAATGGCTACGATAATCAACTTTATTTATGACGTAACTTTGTGTTGTAAATTGAGAACCACTAGTTTTTTGTTCATTTTTATAATTTTACTTGGTAAATACAAAATTCCTCAAACAGTCCAGATTTTTTAAAAATAAATTCATAAAATAAAATTTTATATTGAACATTTTATCATACAATTAATGGTTTTGAAATGAGAAGTATTGTATTCCTGCAAATCTGAAATACTATTTTTTGTAATATTATCTGGTAATACTTTTGGAATTCCTGTGGTTCCTTGTATAATTCCAATAATACTGGAATTCCAGCATGAACTTTCTGGTCATACTTGGAATTATACTTTTCTTTAATAATGAATTTGTGGAATTCCTGCATGCATGAATGTAATACCATAATTCTTTGGTCAATTAGTAAAGATTTGAGAAAGATTGATCCCTAGTTTCGGAGTTAATAACAGGCCTGCTCATCGGAAGTAAGTGACGGCATCATACCCATAGATGAAATAATGAGAAACTCACCAAACTGTGCCTTGACTTGAAGCGCTAAGAGAGGCACCAAGAGAAACATCAACCAGCGACGTTTCATGATTGTCCTTGTCCCTGGCTGTGTATGTCTCCGTATTCGCTTATACTTCCGTCGGAGGATTTAGTCACTGTAACTGTACACATAGACACAGAACCCGGGCATTGAGAGACGAACCCGCACGCACACACTACACAGCAGAGAGCTAGGCCTAGAGAGTATTGTTGGGCTGAGTGGAGCGGATCCGCTTGTCCGTCGTGTTGACTTATGATGACTATGGCTATGCAGATCTAGATGCGTGCGGGTTGTTGTTGTCTCGTGAATGACGCTGTTGCGGGTAAAGGTCGTGTTCAACATTGGCCTAATTCAACACAACTGATAACGAGATCAGGAGGTCTAAGGTCATAGACCACATAACTCTGTTCTCGTACTCGTTCAATTATTGACTCTAGATCTAGGTAGACATTTTATTTTAATCCAGGGAATTGCCCCGTGCTGCTATTCTAGTCCTTTCATACTGTATTAAATTTCTTGCAATGGATTTAAATCATGATTAATCCCTGTTACATCTGGGGTCCCACAGGGGTCTCATCTGGGTCCTTCTAAATTTTTAGTATACGCTGATGATTTAAAGTTTGCCAAACTTGTGAAAACGAAGCAAGACAGTTTAGAGCTTCAGCGTGATTTAAATAACTTTCAAGAATATTATAAATTCAATTAGCTCACCCTTAATGTTTCAAAATGTAATGTAGTTCATTTTTCAAGAAATCATGATGTTTATTACAATTACAACATAGACAACATAATGCTAGAGAATAAGAAAACCGTTAAAGATTTGGGTGTAAATTGTTAATTTTACCCGGAGAATTGACTGGAAACGAAGCAAGTAAATCGTTAGGTTTCATATTGAGAAACAGTAAATATTTTAAAGAACTATGCGATTTAATTACATTATTTACTACATTGGTACGGCCAAAATGGAATACGCATCAATAATTTTGAACCCAGTATACAATAAAAACATAAAGTTAATTGAAAGCATTCAAACAAAATTCATTAATATTATATGTTATAAATTTAGGGTTAAAATTCATGAATATTCGGAGAGATTAAAATACTTCAATGTATCATCGTTGGAAAATAGAAAGACTATCAAAGATATAATATTTTTATTACAATTTTTTTAACAATATGGTATTAACATAATTTACATACTCAAAATACAAGTCTGTAATAAAATGCCAAGACCCAATATTCTATTTTATAATTCCAGATTTGATACGTTAGACCATTTTCATCTCCCGCTATCACAATTCAAAAATGCTACCAGATCTATTATTAATGTAACGTCAAATAGTTTGTAATTTCTTTTTATTATATTGGTCTAATCTCAATGTTTTGTAACGCATGTGTACTCTCTTGAGTCTCTTGTATTCGTTTCAGTAAGTAGTAAAAACCATTAAATGGTTATTATTGACTTGGTTTTTTGTAATAAATAAATAAATAATCTGTGGTACACTCACCACGCTAGCAATAAGTTTGCTTCCGTTGAACCCTGGCGAACTTCTATAGCAAATCTCGAAATTGGGAGATCAGTTTCTAGTAATGTGTTACAAAAATTAAAGCAAACAATTTGACAAACAGTTATTAAAGTCGACGGAGCTTTTCAAAAAATCGAAAATTTTCGCGACATCAGTTAAGAATTTTCTCACATTTAATGCTACTTTTGTGTCCCCCGCTGTGAATAAAGTATAGCTTCAACTTAGAAGCCCGGCGGATCAGATAGCATGGAAATTAACCTGCGTATCAGTGGCCACAGGAAAATTATGACGTATTATCGTATTCAAATATTCAAAATAGTCCTAGTCGTGGAATTATTGATTGTAGATCTAGGTAGAATATTTCGTCCACGTACGAGTATGTATGATGGTAATCCAGCTCTACAAACGAGCGAGTGGCCACAAGGGGCCGAATGGGGGACTCCGCTAGCGAGGGGTCTACTGCCGGTCTGTCAACCGGCACCGGAGGTATTGTCACGTCCATAATTGTTTCAGCTTCCCATCACGTACCTCATCTCTGGACCACTAGACCACTGGAACCACTATTCAATCATACAATACCTCGACTTCGCCTAACAATTATTTCTAATTCTATTAATATTATTTATAAATATAAACAGTTTCGCCGTACTAATTATAAAGTTTTAAAAATCAGAGCATACACATATTAAAAAATTCTCATTCTGCAGATTAACATCATCAGACCTGGTTTAATATTTAAATATAAATGACCGGTTGCACAAAACTGCAGAGAAAAGTTTACACGATAAAAATACATCGCCATTT
Organism: Harpalus rufipes; assembly: GCA_951394225.1. NCBI lineage: Eukaryota > Metazoa > Arthropoda > Insecta > Coleoptera > Carabidae > Harpalus > Harpalus rufipes. Next base: position 4,888,265 of record OX596278.1, read on the forward strand.
TTATATTTAATTAGCTTTAATAATTTTTTTTCTCATTTTAAACGGGTTTAAACATATTATTAATAAAATTTTAATTATTATGTTTTGAAACTAAAAACTAAATTAAACGAACTCAGTGGCTTAATTATAAAGTTGGAAAAATACAGAATATAATTTTCTTGAATTTAAATTATATGTAGTTACAAATATTTAATTTAAGATATAATAATTTTGAAATACAATTCACATTATTTATAATTTTGCAAAAAGAATTAGGGCGAAAAAATCTGAAGAGTATACCAGATTATTAGAGCAGGATTTTAGAGAAAACTTGTGCTTAGAATTTAAAGTAAATGCCAGAGTCTTAGAGAAGCAATTCAAGAAAGAGAGAGCAAGAAATTTGTGCTAGCACTTAAAAATTTAAAGTTAAAATCTGGTGATTATTATAGCAGAAACTTATACCAAAGATTTAGAGTTTTACCAGAACAATAGAAAATTTTGCTTAAATTGTAGACCAAAAAACTAGAATTACAACTCAAAAAATTAGAGTAAAAATTTGGAGCGTATACCAAATTATTAATGCAGAAATTTAGAACAAACTTTGAGTAATTTAGAGTAAATACCACAATAATAATAAAGATACTTATGATGATGCAAAATACCAAAAGTAGAACTGTAAAATTAAGAAAAATTTAATTTGTTATAAAATTATAATAAATAAATAATTTCTTTACCAATATATACAATGACAAGTATATAATTCGATAATACCACAATAATAAATTTTGTATGTTGAGGATTCTGTATCAGCTTTGCATAATTTTTTCAATGAAAAGTTTATCTCTTTTCAAAGAAATTAAGAAAGTTTAAATATTGTGCAACAAATATTTTATCGCATTCTGAAGTCTTGGAATAAGCAATATCAACTGCTTATCACTTATTTATTTATAATTTTTGCATAAAAATTATGACATTAGGCCAAACTAAATTATTAAAACTAAGAATAGAACAATGGAGTCGTATTAATAACTTTCTGTTGAGTTTTCTTTAATCGTCTATAGAATCTGCCAAAAAAATATTTGTATTTTTCTGACAATTTTACTTGTAGTTTAATGTATAAACGAAATTATTTCAATCTGGAATTATTCCAGATAAAATTAGTTCAATTTAAAACAATGATTTGATTATATGCACAGTTTAATTTCATTTACTAATTAAATGTAAATTTTCTCTTTCATTGTTAATGTTTTTGTGTTCATATGTTTATTATTTACTACTGTCTTTGTATAATTTTATGTATACATTGCAAAAAATATGTGTTTTGTACATAAAACTTTGTTTTTATAGAATTGCATAACGTAAAATTCAAAGTTTGTTTTATTGGTGTAAATTTTGATCCTACAACTTAAACAAAATAATATATTATGGCATACATGAAAGTACATATCGCTGTATGTAACTAATATTTACAATATTTAGACCATGGTTGATTTTGCCATAAACTCCTCAAATGATTCCAATCTAATTGGAATTGTCTTAAATACAATCAATCCCTAATTATTATGAAGATTTTAATAAATTAATGGAGCGATACTATTATAATCTGTAATGTATTTATTAACTGAATAGAAATTGATATATGAATATCTTAACGGATTCAAAATTACCTAAGTAAATATTCAATCTCCCAGGTTAACTGATGCCAAAATTAGCAAATTAATTATTTATTTAATTAAATGTCAATTACAATATACAGCATGTATAAAGGGCTGACAATTATTGATGTGTCGTGTAGGGTATTAACACAGCCGGTAATCTACGCTTTCGTATTTCCTTTGTGTATGGTTGACAACACCTTGACTTGCTCCGACTTAATCCCGGATATGTGGAATCAATATCTTTTACTCGTACGTACTGGTATTACGACACCAGATGTACTAGAGCAAAATCAGACGGTAGAGTTCAAACGAGGAGGTCTTCTCTCTGGCAAAAACACGGGACCCTGTCACGAAACGCCACACGTATTTTAACCCTTCAATATACCTCATTCTCTACCTCTACCCACAAACACTAATCTCGACCCTAAATTGCTTCAATTTTCATTAGTGATAACAAGTGATTAAAGTATTTACGGATGTCATACAAATAGCTAATCGGCTCAAAGCTGAACATATTTGTACTTTCAACTCTGACTCATGCAAGATAGTTAGGTTTGGAGAAAAAAATAGTACATTCAAAAGAAAAATGTATAAGTACAAGCGTTGGTATGAAACACTTTGTTCTTCAATAATATTTCCATGTTTATTTAAAACTTTCGAGAATTTTTCAGACATAAAAATAATCTGGTAATGAGATTATGAGGTAATTCCACACAGAATGATTTATTTAGAAAATTGTATCAATTTCCTAAATATTTTTACGCACGATTTATTTTTACAAATAAATCCTTTCTTAGAAGATGGTGTCCCACAAGGATTCCCACGGTAGTTAAAGTTTTTTTTTTCTAAATTGTTAATTGAATCAATTTATTACGTTTTAGTTCATCCTTTCATTGCATTTTATTTTCAACGCAGTTAGCAGAAATATATCGGCAAAGACAGACACTGTCCTTTATCTCAGGTTTCAGTACGTCGTTGTTTACGGATTGTTAACAATTTCATTCATGAACGAATACTTAGATAACAAGTACTATAGACAGTTGAAACTGATATACCAACCTTTTTATAATTCAAATTCATTTTAATTATTTAATGCCTGTAATTATCAGGTGTCCGCATATTTTTGGACAGTACTGTAGATGAACTTTTGAAAGAGTGCAGTTTGACGTAATTTGATATTGAAGGCGAGACAAGAGGTTGACGACCAGGGCAATTAAAGCTATAATGAAATCACGTTCGCAGGATGGATGTTTCGTAAAATTCAGATTTTCCAGTTTAATTTAAAAGTGGAAAAAGTTTTGATAATATTAAGCTCGTTTAAAGAATCGCACGTAATTATTTAAGTACTTAATCAATTAATGAAGCAGGCGTCGAAAAAGCAGATTGTCGATTAATCAGGTAATCTGTTAACTAAATATTATTGACAGTTCATTGGGATAGGGTGACTTGTATTGTCGCGCAGAGGCAGGGTTGATGTCTGCTTCGCCTTTTAGCCCACCCGACAGCGAATATTATTAAACCGGATACCGGCTACATAATCAATAGTAATTGAGTCATTACGGCAGTCACTGTCAGTAAATAGCTATCCAGCAAGAACCAGAACCACCAGAGTTAACTCTGTTTTTATCTACAAACCTGATTCAATTAAATATCTTTTCTATCACGATTTCATTTCAGATAATTGGGGTAGAACAATCTCTTTGTCGGAACGCTAGTTGTCTGAATAAATCACACAAGTTATCTCAACGTTTTAATTTCTCAATTTGTAAATGAATGCGCGTAAGTTTTAACAAGGAAAATGAACGGTTTTATATTGGTATCATAAGTTTCAGTTTCGAGGGTTGATGAAGATCAGACAGTCTTCTATAACAATTTATTCTTATGCCAATGTTTCAGTTATTAATACTGAATCGTTTTCAGAGCTCTAAAAAAAATTGTATTATATTAAATTTTTGTACAGTCCTGAAGACGGTTATACGAGTAGTAACAGTAACTGAAACATTGAACTAAGAATAATTGTTATACACTGACCAGCAAAAAAACCCTTTCAATATTATCAAACGTAATACGCTGAATTTCTTCCATAGAGCAAAACTGTTCGTACATTCATGAGTCACTTTTTTAAACAAGACAAAGTTGATAGTCGCCATAGAAATTTTCAATTGTCTTTTATTTTTGAGTTACAAGTTAAAATATTTTTGTTAATTTTGATAAATAAATAAATATTTCATTACGGCATATTACCCATTGCTGGGTGTGCCAATCTGCTTCATACACAGATATCGGTAATGATGGAATATTTGTACCGTGCGGGCGCTTACCAGGCGTCACCTCACGGGCACTCAATGTTGGCGTGGAGAGTGCGCCACAGGGGTCAATTTTGTGCCATTAAAATTCGATGTAATTTTTGGCGTCGGTCCCCAGATTCGCGAGCAGACACTCAGGCACACGGCCACGAGACCCCATAATTAATTTTGAAATTACCTTATATCTCGCTTATTATGAGACATACGAAAATAAAACGTTCAAACAATTTTTATTCAGTATCTTATGTAGAAGAATATGGTGGTGTCATTTAGGTTACGTTATTATGAAACATAACATGAAACATTAATTTTTGTAGTTCTTTGAATTTCTGTAGTTAAATAAAAATTATATATGAGATTCCAGTTTAGGTTGTTAAAAAACCAGACAGGGCGTAGTTCGTAGTTTAAGTGGTTCGTGTTTGTTTGCCAGTCAATGTAGAAGACTGCCAGTTTGATAATTTTATCAACCATGTAATGAGTTTCATCAGACGATTATAGTTTACAATCCTGTAATCCGTTACAAAGACGTTTTTTTAATTTAAAATATTATCTATACCGTATTTTTTTTAATTCACACCTTCGGTAACCTAGTAAACTTAATTCAAAAAGGTATTAAACCAAATATACAATTTAAAATATAGGTTTTCTTATTGCACAATAGTAACTTTACGATAACATTGACATTTTACGAACAATTACCACCCAGAGAAAATGCAACATTTTAAGACGCCATGAAAAATGTAACATGACAATCACATATTTAATTTTGTTCACGAACACATTCCATCCGATTACATAAAACAAAGCACCCATAAATTTTCTATTAAAGAAAATGATAAAATTACGACATGTGCCAGAAGACAATTGAATAGTATGAAATATTTATTATATTTTAAGAGTTTATAGGTGTATAAAATGAGGAAGAAAGCTGAAAGTAATCCTCTGAGTGAACGATATGAATAGCGAAACAACAGTATCTCTATCCACTTGCAATAAAACTGAACACCAGGTTACAAAAACGTTTACAGGTTATCACATTGAGGACCAGGAAAAAAGAACATTACATTTTTTAAGTTAATGGAGCTATCAGTTTGATAGTAGTAGGTGCTAATAGTACCGTATAACATTTGAGAGAAAAACTCGAGGAGTCACGGAATAATGGTGCGGTTAAAATACAGCCAATGGATAAAGATAAGCGAGCTGTTAGTATCTTTATCCCACAAATCTCCGCTAGAGATTATCGTACTACACTTTTAGTTACTGGAATAAACTATTCAATAACGTATTGACTAAATTATTTGTCTTATCGATGTTCCTCGTAAATAACACTGACTTATCGCTGCTCGAGTTTGTTTCTTCAATGCTCCGTTGCATTGGGCTCACATTTTAAACTATGTATTAAAAAATTCATTTCGCATTTCGTTTCTAGCAATAAATACTTACAATTTATGGTATGTTGGTGAAATTCATTAAATAAATAAAAACACCATGAGTCCAATTATTAAATATACAAATGTTGATTTTAAATGGGCCACCATTGCTATTTCAAAAACTATAAGACCTACAAAGACGGTTAAATGGGCAAATTATTTTTTTCAATCAGTTGTTCTCAAAATACAGGACCCGACTTTTTTTATTTTCAATGAGAACATATATTTTATTTGCGCATTAGTTAGGCCCGCTCCTACTACTTCTAGTTAAAGTAATAATTGTTCTTACCACCTTTGGTTAGAGCTAACTGCAAATTAAAATTATTGTTCGTATCGATTCTAACCTTCAGTTTAATTCTTAACTAATGGTTAAAAAACTGTCACTTTAACTAGAGGTGGTAGGATGGGGCCTTAAAGAATTTAATTCTGAATTCACATTATATAACGAATTTTTTGAGAAAAATGCATAGAAGTTTTATACTAATTTGATTTAAATATAGCTATAATAAGAGTGCCACTAATGGGAAAAATTAGAGTCTTCTGACCGAAAGTAGTTAATATCTTGTTCTTTTAATTGATCATAAATATCAACGCATACAAAATATTCACGTATTTCTTTCACGGCATTCTAATACTACGTAAAAAAATCTGATACCATCCGTTTAATTTCATTTTTATTCATGTAAATACTTAAAATTAAATCGATCCCGACCGACGCTAAATATTTCAAATTTTAAATGGCACAAAAATGACCCCTGTGTTGCTCTCTCCACGCCTAGTAAACGCTCGCACGGTACAAATATGTCATCATCTTTACCGAAATCTGTGTACAAAGCAGATTGGCATACCCAGCAATGGGTAATATGCCATGATGATATATTTATTTTATTTATTTATATACTTACCTGTATTCCTACATATTTACTTATGCTGATAACTGTATTAAATTCCTTTTCTTTTTAAAACGTTACTATTATTATTTGAAATGCTTAATTGGTTGACAGTGACATATATTTGTCAGTTACATACATTTGAAACCTAAACTGTGTAACCATGAAGTTGCGGTTAAAGCGTAGGCTCCGGTGATTAAAATTATAGATAGTTATATAAATTTATCCATAAAATATATCGAAAAAGTATTAATGCAAACCTGTAGAAAATTTAAAAATCTTTAATTTTTATATGACATAAATCTCGAAAAAATAAGATTTAAAGGTATTTTTCGAAGAATTTTGAGCTTCCAGTAAAATGCTATTTCCGGTTATCTAATTTATATCAAAATCTAATGGTTTCTTTTCATATTAGACTATGGTAGAAATACAAGGTTTCAAAATTTTCTGAACGATAGTATTTGAGTTAGAGCGTAAAGTGGATCCACACACACGCACGCGCGCGCACACACACACACACACATGCATACACATATATACACAGACATCATCGTGAAAATGTTAAAATTGGATTCTAGGGACCTTAAAACGTGGTCATTTAACAAAATCTCGATATGCGATTTTTAGCACGATCCCTATACCTCCCTTACCAAGGGTAGCGGGAGGTGAAAATACTCACGGTGTAGGGAGCTAAAAAAAGTAATGTTCCGTATTTTGAGATTCACTGGTCGAAAAAAAATAATTTACTTTTCTTTAAATTTGCTTTGTGAATTACAAATTGTTTGCCTATTTAACCGTCCTTGTAGATTTTATAGTTTTCAAGTTAGCAGTGGTAGTCCTTTTAAAATGAACACCCTGTTTAATAGTTTAGAATTTTACATGATAACAAAAGACATTAAGGAAAGAAGCAGTGCAACGCGCTCGGCCACTTTTCTTCTTATTGTAGTTTCTATAAAAATTTAGTCACTGTTGGTGTAATTCAAAATAAAAATACAGTCCTATGGGGCTTTTACTAGTATAAATACGGCCTTGAACTAAACAGAACTAATAAATGAATAAACGTCCTTGATTAAGAGTAAATATTATCAACCATATTCTTAAATAATCTTAAATACATATTGAAAAACCCATTGGAGTTATTTGTTGTTTGAAACAACTAAAGATATCATTAATGAGCGTAAACACTATCAATAATTATGGTTTAGTTACTAGAAAAACAAAAAGATACGGAATTAGTGGAAATTTTTGCAACGTATACAGTTTTCAAAAGATAATCTTAATATTTATTGAAACATATTGCAAAGAAATATATTTTGCGAATCTTACAAAAAAAAAACAAATGGTGTTATGACGTCGGTGCGATTTGTATCCTGAGCTTGGTAGAGATTATATGATCCCGTTATCCGTCTGTATTCTTTTATGTAAATGTTAAAAAGCAAAGTTTGTAACTTTTATCACATATTGTTCTAAATCTGAAGAGCAGAAAGGCTCGTTTGTTTGGTTTAATTTGGTAGCAGAGTCCGCGTATCAAATGGCAATATATGCTGTGTCGACTGTCGAGTCATGCAGCATGCAGTGGCAGTGCATCTGCATCTGCACACGCCAACAACGGAAAGTATAGAACGGCGAAACGTAGAATGATAATGCAGAATGGCCAATGTTTCCACAAAACGTTATGACAAAGGAAAACGTGAAAAGCTTCTTAAGCAACAAGCCGCAAATGAAAATAGGTGCACTGTTGTGAATGATAACAATTAAAATGATTACTTTTAAGAGATATTTGTAATTTTGCTGAGTGAACAGAACGCTAAACAACGAACAATATTTCTCCATCGCGAAAGCGCGGTGCAGAAAATGGTCTGTATTGACATCTTACAATTTATGCGTTCGCATTTATCGGTTCAAAGCAAAACGACACCTTCAATTTTGACAATAGAACGTGAAGGGGAGGTGAGCCATATCCAGAACCACTTTGTATTCTTAAGAGAAAATCTCGACGCACTTACTGATATACGAATTTCAATCGTACCGAAAAGACACGCGTATATTTGCTATACACCACAACAAATATTGAAAATACAAAATATATTTGATATTATCATGACTTAGACTTATTACCCATTTCTGGATGTGCCAATTTGATTTTATTCCCAATTCTTAGGAACGACGATATATCCGTACCATTGAGGGAGTGCCAGGCGCTATATCTTCTGGAATCTCAAAGCTGTCGTACAATTTGAAAATGAACCACACAACGCATTATTTCTTTAGGGTTTTTGTCATTCATTAATTAATGTATTAATCTTGGTGTACGGTTATTACTTTTCAATCATTACAGTATGTATGCATACTCGCATGCATAAGTACTTCCTCAAATCTTCCATTACAAATGACGTCACTTTCACCTAATTCAATTCAACTCAAAAACATTTATTTTATTATTGGTTTTAGATACAAAAACATGGTATAATTATTTATAATTATCAAATGATGCTGTTTTAGGGAACATTCTCCCTCTTCAGAATATAGCCAATGTTGACATTTTAGTTGTTAAAAAAAGATAATGATAAAATAAAGGGTAAATATATGTATGTACATTATATATGAGGGTAGTTAAAAGTTATCTTAAACTTTCACCCAAAACATGTATGTATGTATGAATTGTGTTTCATGGTTAGTCGGGCAATTTTTGATTTACCGAATTGGCTGGTGCCCAAAAAACAACCCACCAGAGTTGGACAGAGAACCTAAAAAAGTACTCATAGGTACTTACTGTTTGGTTTTGGTTGTACTCATGAGCAATTTTGAGTACTTCAAAAGTAAAGTACTCGTGCGTACGAGTATTTTGTAATACAAGATAATTGTTATATAGTTGCGAAATATGGTAATAAGGTAGATTAATAATCGAGACGTTAATGGCAAAGATTATTAATGGCCAATTACCAGTGACGTCGTTGTTTTTTAATTTACATTGACTTAAACAACTAATCGAAAATGGACTTTAAGCATTCGTTGGCCTCGACTCCAGATCAGTGATTTTGGTATTTTGATGAAATCTCGAAAACGACGCTATGCGTCGCGATGTTTATAGGCGTTGGTGTCTTCTGACACTTGTCTGAGGAGATTCCCGATGAGTGGTTTTGAGAAACGATGATAACTCAGAAATAAGTTTTGGGTCTTCTAATTCTCCGTTCTCTGAGTCTGAGTAGGAGACATGTCTCGATTTTATACATATATCGTTCTCATTTTAAAATTTTGTTTTCCACATCATCAACATATAAAAATAAAAAATAGAGAGAATATAATTTTATTTCGTGCCAATTTTTTAGGTTAACGACGTACTACTAAAATCCACCATTACTATGGGCCTTTATTAAACGATTTTGTAAAATAATTCATTAATATAATTTAAGAATATAATATAGGTATTAGAAGACAAATGAGTGTGTTAAGCGCACGCGCACGTGCGTGTGTACAACGAATACATTAAAACTTACATTCAACTAAAAGTAAAGATGAAGTAAGTACCTGCAAAATAAAAAGTACTCATGAGCACTTGTATTTGAGTACTTTAAGTACTCAAGTACAAGTTTCGAGTACTGCCTAGCTCTGCAACCCATACTCCCGTCTCCACTGAGATTAGCTGCACCATATCGTCCCTTCCAACTTTCCCCACTAAATAAGTTGTTTAACCTTCTGAGTTGCCGTGATTAGCTGGCGCCCAAAAAACAACCCACTCCCATCTCCATTGAAATTAGCTGCAGTTCACTGTCCCTTGAATGGGTGGTGCACTCTTCACACCAAATAAGAATACCTGTATGGAATGGTAGACTGTTTCATCTTACATGCGATTTCATCGATAATTATAAGAAAAGTGATTTATCATGGATGCGCAACATGAAGATATATCTATTTTGTAAACGATGTATTGTAATGTAAGTGTGTCGTAGAAAGGAAAATTCTTATTTACACCGGTAATACGTTTAAGTTGCAACGCTTATCAAGATACCTACGTACATTTCCGTACGTGCACGGCATGTATGCAGGTGTAAGCATCCAAGCACACAAAGGGTACTACTACTTGCAACTAAGTTGTACATTCCACCTGAAATCCGAATAAATATTTGAGAGAAACAGGATATTTAATTTGGATAATAAAAAGTCAACCAACGTAAAAAGAAAGTAAGTAAATTGCGCCATGTTTGCTATAGTGTTTTGTGTAAAGAGTTACCTGAAATTATTTCTCCCGGGCAAAAACGAAATATCAGGGAAAAAGTTCGCGCGCTGTGGTGTGGAAATACCTAACTGACAGTAATAAAAAACGTATTTGTTTTAGTTAATGCTTAATAAAGATGTAAATGAATCACTAACTAACAAAAACCATCCCTGGCACATGGCGGCTACGATAAAAACATCCCTGCATATAACATAGAACATAGCGAGTCGCGGAAATGCTACGTTCTCCGGAAAATGCAAACGAAATAACGCGCCCAACTGCTTTCCCAGCTAGCACACTTCCACTTCTACGTTACTCTGAGCTTTCACTTCGGCCACAGCCATCTCGCCAACAAATAAAATTTATTTCTATTTTGCTTACCGATATCGTAAAGGTTCTCCCAACAAAAATTTCTAACCAAATAAAAAATTTATGTTGATACTCAAGAATAACAATTGAAGCAAGTAAGTGCAAATCCTACTTCAGCTTTCCTGCCATTTACTTTAACTTTCCAAAATATTTACTTCTACTTCTTAAACATTTTCGATCTTACTATTACATTTATTTATTTTTACATTTTGCAGTTTTGGTAACTCAATCAACAATTTATTAAACATAGAATTTTATAATGCACTTAGACGTTGTTATAAGCATATAAAGATGAACAATAATTAAAACTTTTTATTTTAAAAGGTAAAAGAAACCTGTAAATAAAATAAAAAATGAAAATTGTTTATGAGAACGGTCCAATAACTACCGTATAAAAGCACCAACAACCACAAAAGAATAAAGAAATAAAGGAATAGAAAGCAAATGCACATAATTAACATTTACGGCATTTAAATAAAAGCTATTCATATTTTAATATTTCTTTTCTCCAGTTTCTTATTGTTATTCTTATTCTTGTTATTTTCTCTACAATAAGAATTTCAATTATATCTACAATAATTTTTTTACCAACGCGAAATTTATTCCGGAGCAAGCAAAGATGCTTAGCGTTAATATTAGGATGGACAACCACTTGGAAACATCGATTCTTATAAATAAATATTGAAACTTTTTTTAGTACAATAAGTGACAAATTATGATTCTATCGATCCCAATTCAAAACGGGAACGTTAATTATTTACAAATTAATTCTTTATGGAGCACTGATATACAATTTATAAAAAAAAGTGTTCTTATTTTCTTTTTCTTTTCTCAACGATACCTCCTAGGAGGTTGCTGTTTTAACTCTCCAAAGTTTTCAGTTTAACTAATTACATTTCTGTAGATTCTATATCATACATGGGCTTCCTCGATTTCTTCCACTTCTTGGAATCCATATGGTTAGATATTTTGTCCGTTTTCTGGCATTCATTTAATGTGCCAATACCAACTAAAAACTTCATTTTTTTAAGTTTTTGGTATGAAGCATGGCAATTTTGCTTGATTGTAGGTATGCATATTCATGGTCTTAACCAAGGAGGTGGGACTGGGAGGCAACCGCCTTCCCCCTAAAAATAGACTAAAAGAAATTATGGGTAACATTTTAGTATATCAAAAAGTAAAGTGAACTAAAGTAAATAAAAGTTTTTTCGCAAATAATATATAATGTTCGTAGTGGGTATTTGCCACATAGTAATGTAACATGAGCCTGAAATGTAACAAATATCTATTATTTTTGACTATTTAACGCACACCTAAGCCCAATGAATTTTAAATGCCTCAATAATTATTTACATTCTGTCAATAAAATACCGGGAATTGTATATTAAAAAAACCCGTTTAAAAGGTGTGTCGAAATTATTTTTGTCGCTACGTTCGCACAACTGTCCTGTATGCTCACGCGGAGTTTGAACGCCATCTGTCAATTAGTTTGTTTACAGTGCTCCATTTGTCAGTTCATCTCAAGTGTGTTTTGCGATGTTTACAATGGATAAAAATATCGAACAAAGAATCTGTCTCAAATTGCAAATGGAATTTCGTGTGCCGAAGAGCTGAAAATTTTACATAAGGCTTACGGTGAATCGCCTATCAAAAACACGTGCATATGAGTGGTACAATGCATTCAAAAGCGGTCAGCCATCAACATCTTCAACTGAATTTAACGCTAAAGTAAGGGAAATGGTGACTGAAAATCATCTTTTAGGTCTGAGAGAGATAGCCGCTGAAATTTCTGTATCTCACGAATCAATTCGTACCATTTTAAACGATTGTTTGGGTATAAAACGCGTTGCCGCTCGACTAGTGCCGAGAGACCTGAATTTTCTGCAAAAACTCAATCGCGTAATGGTCGCTGAAGACATGCTAGAACGAGTCAATTCCGACCTCACAGTCATAAAACGCATAGTAACTGATGATGAGACATGGGTTTACGAGTTTGATATGCAAATAGTTAACAAGCTTCGGAATGGCGCCTTCCAACTGAGCCGAAACGAAAAAAGCATGTCAAAGGCAATCAAAAGTGAAGGTGATGTTGACAGTATTTTTTGATTATCGCGATGTTGTGCATTTGGAATTCATGCCAGAAGGTGAGACAGTGACAGCGTTTGAGAGAGCAAATTCGTAGAAAAAGACCAGATTTGTGGAAAGAAAACTCATGGATTTTGCACCACGATAACGCACCATTTCACAAGGCTATCATTGTGAACGAATTTCTGGCCAAAAACTCAACAAATCTTATCGAACAACCACCGTATTCCCATGTTGTGGCTCCGGCCAACTTTTTCCTTTTTCCGAAACTCAAATTACCACTTCGAGGCACCCGTTTTCAGTCGATAGAAGACATAAAAGAGAATTCGCAGCGAGTACTGAAGTCGATTTGTGAATATGCGTTCAAAAAATGGTTTGATGATTGAATTATTCGTTGGCATAAGTGTATTATTTCGGAAGGGGTCTACTTTGAAGGCGATAAAATAAATTTGAATGAATAATGCATATTTGTGTTTTATTGTCCAATTGCCGGTACTTTTTTTACATAGTAGTATAACTCGCATTGCACGATTTTAATTTCAGTACAATGAGCTCCGTACAAGAGCTGCGATGCTTCAAGAAAACATTGATGTGATAGATCTGATCAGAAGATAGATTAATCGATCGATCGATTTGAGTGTTTAATTGATTTTTATTTACGATCAACTGATCAATTCAACAATAAATCGATCTGATCGATCCAACATGTCAAAGTCACCTGTACGTATGCGAATATAAGCAGCAGCATCGCTGAAACGCTGTCTGTTCGCTAGAGTGTAGAGGGAGAAAGTTGAGAAACTAGGATTGCTAAAAAACATCGCTGTGCTCTATCCAATAAGAAGATTGATTGATCAAAATGATCACAGACTATATTTAATCGATGATAGATCTGATAGTTATAGATCACAGATGACTAATTTTGATCGATCAAAATTAAAAAGGATCATAAATTTTGAAGATCGAACTACATTACTCCGTACCATATCACCCCCCCCACCCCTCCGCCGTCAGACTAGATTCCCCCCTAACATTAATCCTGTCTACGCTCCTGTACATATTTTTAATTTTATCTTCTTTGGTTACTCGAAGGATTTTTTAAAATAATCAAACAATACCGTTGACTTTTTCTTTTAATTTGGAAGGTACGGGCTATTTATCTTTCAAGTAAAACTATGTTTTGTATCATATTCCTAACGATAAATTTTGTAGTCATATAAATTGGTATTGGCTTTCAAAAAAACAGTGTAGTATTTCCAAAATCTAAAAAAAGCATATTGGCACACCATTATATCATCATTGCTTGTTAACCATTTCTAGATGTACCAAGGAGTCACTTTTGTGCCGATAAATATTGGATAATTTGTCCTATGAAGGATTTAAAACCCTGATCATCTGATCTAGAGATGCACATGATCTCGAATTTTGGCTCTGCCCCCGGTTCTATTTCGAGTCTATCATCCAGTCGGGAAAATATTTTTTTTGGGCAGAATCGGGCCAATCATTTGCCAAAGTTGAGGCGAGTCAGACTTTCCATTTTGGCCCGACTCGAAAAATCGAGCTTTCCGGACCGGTCAGAAACAAATGCACAGTTTTTTAAAATATTTTAACCAAAACGGATGGATTTAAAAAGGATCAAAAAGATTTAATAACATATTAATAAATAAAGAAAACAATTTTAAGTTATTTTACTTCATTAATCTAAGGTTATTTAAAAGGATAATAATGCTGTTGTGATATTAAGCGCAGGTAATGAAATTGCAAAATTCATCAAATGAGTTAAGTTAAATAAACCCTTACGTAAATGATTGTATAAGATTTGTTAAAAAAAGTTGTGTAAAATTTCGAAGGCCTTTGGTAAACAAAGGGTTTACCTACTCATATGTAGGTCTGTAACAAGCTTACACTACATAGAAGCCTCTCATTTTTAACAACCAATATCAATGTTGAAGGATCTAAGGAAGTAGAGTTTTTTTAAGTTTGACAGGAAAAAAGTTAAACATTTCGCCTCATATCAAAATCAAAATTAGGAATACCGGATAATATTAATAATATTAATAATAAAAGCGACAGAATTCCTCAGTATGAGTATATCATCATAACCGAAAATTGCGAATAGAAGCAAATTAGCTCACCCATAAATTGGATAATAAGTCATGATGATATATTTATTTATAATATATCATTCTTTCTTTTCTCTTTTTCCATTTTAAAAGTTAGGAATGAGACTTTTTGTGGGTAATAGCAAAGATAAATGAATTTATCTGAGTCTTTTTCGAATGGAGAAACTTTTTGTTAATTTTGTAGTTGTAGAGTTGCATATGGGAATTGTCGAAAGGAAAAAGCTCTGGACTTGACCGCTGCTGTCTGCGACTGCGACTGCGATGCGCCTTGTTCAGCTTTGTACTTTATGATACGTACTTCGTTGCGCTCGTGCGGAACAAACTCACCCAGGAAAATATTAATAACAACTTGCATTATATTTCGGAATACATTTCCCTATATTAAACAACGGGATTACGGGATTTTTTAATTCACTCTGTTTACACAAATTGAAAACGGGTTTCATATGAAACATTAAGTGTGTTTCATAACTGGAGTAGCGAAACAATTTGATCAATTTTTAAAAGTCGCGTCCACTGGGAAATATACGATACTGGTTGCTGGTTTCGTAATGATAGTAGACAACCAGAAATCAGAGCGGACAAGAAAAAGTCAATTGCCTAAAGACAGACATAATATCGTCTATAGGCGTTTTCGTCGATTGGATTGATCCGATGTAATCTGAAGCGTTCGTAAAGTCAATCTCAAACTCACTCCGATCAGTTAGACTGAGCGATCCGATCAAAAATTTTCAACCCTGATCTATATGTGCAGGGAGAGTACAGATTGCGCAGGCAAATTTAAAATTGTAAACATTAGTGTTTCAGAATAGAATTTATGGATTTATGAGTAAAAAGTATAGTCTTATTTCATGAATATGAAAGTTCGTCAAATCCTATAAATGAATTAAAACACGTTTTACTCTAGTTTGATACAAATTTCTCTATACGTCTACAATAAAAGGGTGAAAAAAAGTGCCATAATGTTTCATTAAGCGCCGAATCTGTTCGATGACAACACAGATACATCAGATCCATCCGATTATCAAAGCTTTTACGAACGCGTCAGATCTGTATATGATTTTGACGTTTAAATGTAAGGTTATAGAAGAAGTTTAACTTGTTAAGATGGATGATAAAACAGAGCTTGTTTCTGTAGTTGTATATAATTATATATACGACGACTCAAGTGAGACTGTTTTAGATTATTTCGATCAGAACTTATTCCATGTGATCATTTATTTGTTCGAAATAACTCATACAAGTTCCACAAAATGCGAGCTGGTATATTTTCTTTAAAACTTGCTATAATATTGCAATGTTTATAATTAGAAACATTGAAATAATTATATTTTCTAAAACACAAATGTTTACAATTTCAAATTTACGCGCGAAATCTATACTAATCCTGGACTACATTCGGAAATTAACTGTCAGTTAATTGCACAGGTTCGAAAATTTTAGAGTTAATTTCATATTTACTATAACTGGCGTTCGAAATTTCATGTTACTTTACTTTGAATTAACTATTCCAACCTACCTAGAGCAAGGTAGGTAGGTTTTGCTCGACATGCTCAGAGACTAAATCTAGTAGATATATATCGTCATTCTTTAGTTATTTATGGTCAATGAGATCATTGGTTTTATAAATATTTGACTACACGAATTATGCAAAAGTCTAAATCGTTCGTAAAATGGGTTTATTCGAACTTAACTTAAATGGTTACGCCCCTTACTTAACTCTAACTTTAATATGGATCAGGGTGGATTTTTTTTGATCGGATCGCTCGCGTCAGATTAACCCGATTGACTTTATGGACGCTTCAGATTACATTGGATCAATCCGATCGACTTTAAGAAAACGCGTATTATTTCACCTGTTTGCGTTAAAAAGTGCACTTTTTTTCACACTTTTATGTGTTAAAAGGGTACTTTATAAACCCATTTTTATGAAAAAAGTGTACTTTTTTAACAGGCGTAAAAACAAGTTTTAATGTCTTAAAATAGTATTGTCTGTTGAGAGGGATGTGAAATTATACATTTTTGTTAGTCTAACAGAAGAGTATTGATCAATAGTTTTTGCGCGCAAATAAATTCACAAGGTTTAATGGAAAAGGGGATTAAACTCTTGTATCTTGTTTGATTTTATATAAAAGCATTACAAAGATTGTGTATGAAGCTAACTGCTGCCATATTTAGACAACAAGGGTATGGTAATATAAGTTAGCTCACAAGTTTAATATTAAACCATATCGTATAAAGATAAATAAAAAGTTGATGAGCGTAGCGGGGCGTAGTCATCGACAAACACTTAATTTGTTCTGAAACAACGAGGTACTGCAGTAAAACTGAATATAATTTCAGCATTAAACGGTAAAATAGATGAAAAGAAATGAAACGTGACAGGTGACAGCAGCAAAGCGGACAGCGGTTAAAGTAGAAGTAGAAGCTCGGAGCTTTTGCATATACATACGAAAGAGCGTATATACATACTCGTATTCTACCTCAACATCTAATATAAATTGCGATACGTTTACATTCTCTCATAATAACCAATAAAAGTAAGAAGTTGTGCTCGCAGATGCAGACAGCGGAAGCGAGAGCCACAATCAAATTAATTTCCGTTGCGATGTGATTGCAATGCGCACAAACAATCAACATTTTGATCTGTCTCCTTCATTATCAATCTCAGAGCCGGCTTCGGAAATTCTTACTCTCCACTTTTTTAAACTTTACAAAAATAATAATTTCAGTCCTTTGTAATACCAATTTTTCCCATGAAATGCCAATATATCCTTAATATTACTTTGGCACACTTTCTATAGTTCCCTATAAGTAATACCAAAATTTATCCAGTTATAAATCACAAAAACGTAAGAGAAAATTATGAATAATTAACCTGGTAAACCTAAACCATATTTGTAACACAAGATAGAATCGTACAGAAATAACAATTCAAACAATTAACTTAAAAGATACTCAATATAATCGTAACTGTTTTCAAAGCCTGCCAGATATCATGGCTTAGCATGTTAGTTAATCATAATTTTCTCTACGTTTTTATAATTAATTTCTTCAATAAAAATACCCTTCAAGCATATCGTTAAATTCGCATTTTTATGTAGATTCCAAAAACATAAAAATATATAGGCTGCCCCATTCGAAATATGAAAGTAAATGTCACTTCCGGTTAAACCGAAAGCGCCACCACCGTGCCAAATACCGGGATTTCTGAGCCCCTAAGCCTAGTTTAAATATATATTAAGAAAATTAAAAAAGTTATTTCAAGTGGCTCGTTTTTTCTGTGTATTACTTAGTAATACCTTCAGAATTTCTAAATTTCCCTAAATAATATCAATAACATTTGGAATTCCTAGGTTACCTACTGTAATACTTTCTCATAGTCCCAGTACTTAATACGCCCCACATTTTTTTTATTATTTTCAAATATTTCCTTTGTCATACATATTTTGTCTCATGTAACACTTATACGTACTTTCTATTACTTTGACATATTTTAGGAATTCTTGTTATTCCGCACCTAGTACCAAAATTATTGCAGTAACAATGAACATTAAATAATGTAAGACAATATTTTTCTTGAGTTTTTATAATCATCTCAATATATTTAAATAAAATAAATCCGCAGCGCATGTCCAATATTACTGATTTTTTCTTATTATTTCACTGTCAAAATCCATGCATATCGAAACAATTTTTTAGCCAAGTACAACTATTCGAAAATGGTGTTAAGTGGCATATAAAAAACAATGCCCCCTAAAAATATCGACTGCCCTGGAATAAAAAACATTTTTGCCTTGTATTCTCTCTGTTGTTTAAAATATAAACTAATACCTGTGCCACAAAAACGGAGCCTCGATAATTTTTATCTATAAATATTGAAATATTTTGATTTACAATCTGAAAATTTAGTTGTATTTTTTTCTAACATTTCTGTACGTGTCTTTCTTAAATCTGTATTATTTTTGTTACAGATAAATAGCATTTGGTTTCTGTAGCTGTCGCAATGAATCACCTTTGTCTACAAGTCTCATCAATGGTGAGTTATTTTTATTTAAATATGTTTATAAATTTGCAATTTTTAACATAATCATTAGCTGTAAATTTCTTCACGTGAATTATTTCATAGATTTTTTGGTAATACATATAGAATACCCTATACAGCTATTTTTTTTCGGACATGGATAATGTTTAGAGAAAATATTAATATATTATTAATATACTTAAAACTTCCAATATAATAGATACCTATAGAATATCTTAGAAATAATTTGATTTTTTTTAAATATGTATATCCTTGTTTTAATTTGTTATACTTTAAAAAATCTTATAGTTCCTTAAGGACTACCAGAATTTCTCGAGTAACAATTGGAATACCTACAATACTGTAATACCTATAGTGTATACACGACAAAATATTATAGATTATACTTCCAATAATTCATATTTATGTTAATAGACTATCCTATACTTTTTTGTAATACTTACAGAATTCCTCAGAAATCGATTGTTTTTGTTCAAATATTTCCTTTTTTATAACAGTTTTTTCCCAAGTAATACTATAATATTTTTGATATTACTTTGACATACTTTGCGAATTCTTGTAGATCTTTAGTATTATACCAGAATTCGTTATATTATCCTGTAAAATCTCATATCATTTGCCATGGTAGTTTATCCCAATTAACTTTTATATTTCTTTAGTTTTACTCGGAAATTTCTAGGGTTTTATAATATCTTTTAGTGTGCCATATTTTTTTCTCAAGTCTCACCACAAAATTAATATTACTGTAATCGAACTTGGGTAATCAGAACAATCATTATCTATTTTCTGTTAAATTCTTGCGTCGGGAACGGTATACGATATTTGCACCCCCTTAGGCCGACTCTGTACAATTCATCTTACATGCTAGATTTAATTTTAAACAAGCAAACGGAAGACGGATACCAATGCGGATATTATTATGTTGTCAATTATTTAAAATTAAATTCTCCGTATAATAATAATAATATTTTTCTGTAGAGCGCTGAAGGAAAACTTCTAGCTGATTAAAAGCTTTAATGAAAATATATTGCATGTAAAATGAACGGATAGTAACGCCCAGTAATTTACGATTTTTATAAATTAGACTCACTTCTTTCTGGAAAAAATTAAGATTAAAAGTTTTCTCGCCATTTTAAATACACGGTGTATTTAATTGAATAATAGTACAGTTATATATTTGCTTTCTGAACAAAATATATTTAATTCAGGTAAAATTTATTATTTATAGAAATTAGTTTAACTCTCGTTTATATCATATCATTATTAATTATGCATTACAAATCGATTATTTTAATAATTATGGAATGCGATTAAATATTTTTACATTTTGAACTATTGTGCAACAATGTCAATAGTTTTATATTATTTATTGCAGCACAAACATGGGCTTTAATGCCAAAACCAGATATGTAACTTTTTCAAATATTTCATGGGATCATATTTAATGTTTGTCGCTTAATAAAAATTCAGATTTTGAATTGGTAAAGGCAGAAATTGAAATAAATTAGGTAGTAATATTAATACTTGAATTTGTTTTAAGGCCATGACAAATAATTATTAATAATATAGTATTTTAGATAGTTACATTGTTATATTTTGTTTAACAAAAACTTTTATTATGTATGAAAAACAATATTTACATTTGCGTTTATTTCAAGTAGGTTGTTAAAAATATAAACTATAGATATGTATCTGTTCTACGAACTTGCGTAATCACAAAAATTTTACATAATATTTTTTGTGTGTTCTTTTAGATTTTTAACCATAAAACCAGAAATATTTTGATTTACAATTTGAAATTGTGTATTTTGTGAATTATTTTATGGAAAATCGAATGATGTAATTACCAGGTGTGTGTCTAGTTTCGTTTTTGGGTTGTTGACGTGATAAATATTGGAAAAGGTCTAATGTACGGTTTAAGAATTTGAAGCTGTATTTGTTTCTAACATTTTTGTTTGTGTTTTTCTATTATATGTGTATTATTTTTGTTACAGATAAATTGATAAAGCAGTTGGTCGTTGGAGCAGTCGAACCGGATCATACGATTTTGCAAAAACCTATGGTGACTTCATTTTGAATGTTATACTTATATTGAAAATATTTTATATGTAAATGTTGACTCATGCATTAGATTTGTCAATGAATTTTTCTCATACAATACTTTGGAATTCTTGAGTTTTCTTAAGTAATATTAGGATTTGTCCGGTAACATTTTAATTCCAGCGGTACTGTAATATTTATGTATATTAGTCATATCTCTGAATTTCGTTCTGTGCTCTTATTTCATATTTGTATTTGCTAGTACTGTACGGTTAAAGCTAGCATCCAGTACATTGAAAATATAAAATTTACGTAAAATTCTCTATCGTACTCGTATTTATCTTGTATAAAAAAACGTGTTTTATTTTTCCTGAACTTTGCGTAATTTCTTCATGTGCTCATACATCATATATCATGTTTTGTAGCGCTCTTTATGTTAAAAATTTGAAAGCTACATAAAATCCTCTACAACTATTATAATTTAATTTTTATGTAGAGTGCTTTTAAAGTTAGACATGGTTAAAAAGACAAATAAATAAATTTGATGTAGTAGAAAATGTAGATTAAATACAAAATAAACAATTTATTGAAACTTTTCAAAGAAATTATCGGCAGTACTAATTATTACAACAATAGATAATTTAATATAACGTAGTCCACTGTTTCCCAAACTATGGGATGTGAAAAGAAATTAAAAATATAGTTATAGTATAATTTATAAATGTCTGTTGATTTATTGAATAATAAGGAATATAGAAAAAGTACAATAATATACATAAAAAATTGGGAAGCTCTTGGCAAAAACAACCATAATTCAAATATTGCAAATATGAGTAACTACTTTCAATGATTCCAAACAGTTTGGTAAAACTGTTTCTCGCAAAAAAATATCTTAATCACAAATTATTAAATTTTAAAGTATGAGCGTTTCTTCAAGAACGACCTATAAAAATAACTAATTATTGGCCATCAGTTTTTATTTTTCTATTACTTATTATCTAGTAAATAATTTTCTAATATTTATATACAGGATCCTGAGTTAGATTAAGTTACAGGTATCCTTAAACAGGAAGGAAGATAGAAAGGTTTTTATTATTCTCTCAAATTCAATAAAAATGGAATAAGGTTATTGTTGCCAAGAACTTTTCAATTCCTATTAAGTATTTTAAAAACATAAAACGCATTTCGAGTTCAAAAACAGTTTGGCGCATAGATTATTTGAAGTCTGAATGGGTCGGAGGATTAAAAGTTAGGTAAAAACTGACGTAATCGTAGTAGTTCAAAGTTTAAATAATTTGATTATCATTTATTTTGAACATATTTCTGTGATTTAATGCAAAAACAATCAATGCAAATTTTTGTCTGAAATTATATTGCTAGTGTGGTTGGTTAAAATATGTTATATTTTTACATACAAGAACAACCAAAGTTTAACTGTAATGGAACCTGTAACAATATTCATTCAATGGAAATAAGTCAGTTAAATCTTAGTGCTATAGACAGTTTTAGTCACTGAATTAGTACATTTGTATGTAACAAATAAGTATGCTGAATGTTTCTTTTATTTATTTATACTTATTAAAAAATTCTTGTTGATTTGAAATCACTCATTCCAAAAATTACGTAATTTTGACGTTGTTTGTTTTTTTTATTAAATCGTATATTTTTTTGTAAAATTAGTCATTTTAATATTTATTTGAGAATTTTTAAAATATAAAACGTTTTAATAACATACGTTGCAGTAGAATTTTAACAGCTGAACATAATATTTATTTGTTTATACAAATATTATCCTAATCTTTTTATTCTGAATATTTATATGTAAAAGAAAAATATATGTTTGAATTGTGGATAAGTGAATACATATTTATTCCAAATATTTTGTAGTATTTCAGTTAACAAAGCTAATACTTACAAATATACCCTACTTAATGATATAGTGCACCGACTTTTAGGTACATTTTATAACATGTCATTGCCCTAATTTAAGTCGGTTTGGGAATAATATACACAATAACAGGCACGTATTCTAATATTTTTATACGAATATAATATATAATCCCGTTTGAAAAAATATAATTTTGTGTTGCAATTTAAACCATTGGTTTAAAAAAATATTTTCTTCTTTAATGGTATGTCTCCCTTGGTCTCCCATGACTTTATTCTATATTTAGTATTTTTTTGTCACTATAATAATAAAGAAAATAATGACGGTTGTAGATTTCGCTGTTACACCATGTATATAACAAAATTAAGGCGTCAATATTTAAAATTTTGAGACACAACAATACATTTGCTTGTTAACTGTTATATATAAAATTGTGTTCACAATATTATGAAAATTTAATTAACAAATTTGATTCTGAAATGCTGTTAATATTTAGATCTGTAACAAGAAATATTTAGCGACGAGGCATTCAGTTTGTTTACTGAAACTGTTGAATCAGTTATGTACTGGGAGTTTTTTGTTTATTTGTTTAATTACAAACATTTCAATTTGTTTTTAATGCTAATGTTTTGAATTTCAATATAATTTCACCAGCAGTTTACAAGCATGATATTGGCAAAATTTTGTTTATAATATTTATTCTGGCGCAAATTATATGTATCAGTATTATGAAATGCACTCATAATTCCGTTTTTAATTAACATGTCAATAAATACATTAATTTTGTAATCATAATTACAATATGGGTTCTCGTAGCTGTGTGCCTGAGTGTCAGATCGCGAATGTGAGGTCTGGGTTCCCAATTTTAAATGGCGCAAAAAGTTGTCATCATCAATATCGATATTTGTGTACAAACTAGAAAATTATTTCCAATTTTCAAATAAAATAAAAATGGTGCTTTTTCCTCAACAGCTTCGAAAGCTCGTGAGGTGACGCCTGGAAACGCCCTCAATAGTACAGGTCTGTCGTTGAAATGATATACTTATCTATTTATTTTTTTAAACATATTTGGTATTACAAACTAAAAAAATATTTGGAATAAATAGGTATTCAAGAGGAAATCCATAGGTATTACAGGAAAATATAAGGTGGGTATTCCATGGAATATTCTGAAATAAGAACCACTCCATTCCTCAAATAAATTAGAATTTCATGTATTTTTAGGGAAATTCAGGAATTCTTTTGGTATTACAATTCAATTTATTATTTAGGGAAATTTGGACATTCCTTATGTATTACCGGATGTCAGAGAAACACGCTTGAAATACAGGTATTTGGCAAATATTTTTTAGTACAAAGGAAATTCAGTTATTACATTAAAATTTAGTACGTATTATTTATATGGGGTGTTAAAAAAAGGGTAACAAATGTAAGAACACATAGTATTGATTAAAATGAATAAAAAAAAGCTTAATCAACACAAATCCGATCTTCAATAGTTTCCGCGGTATAAGGCAGTGAAAATGAGTTTTTACAGGGTTTACCTACCTCTGCTATCTTGAAAACTATGTTATGACTTTGACTAAATGAGACTTTTTGTTTACTTTTCAGAGGTCATCTTAGATGTGCTTTTATTTTTTTGTTAAATATTTAAAAAACTCTACTAAAGTTAAATGTTGTGGCGAGGCGACCTTGGCCAATATATAATTTTCAAATAACTTCGTAAATTTTATTGTTTTTTTTATAGTCAATTTACTGTCATCTATAAAATTTTGTTCGATCACTGTCTTTGTCAATTTTTCTTCGATTTTGCGTTTTTCTTGAAAACAGTTGAAGATCCGACCTATGTTGATCAATCTTTTTTACTCATTTTGATCAATACTATTACTATACACACTTTATTTTGACAAGAAACATTTAAATATTTCATTAATATTTCAAAAACTATCAAGTTTAGAAGGTAAGAACCCTTAAACTTTTTTAAAGCAAAAATTACTTTCTATTAATTAGTATTCCATTTAAAAAAAGTACAAATATGGCAATATCTACGAAAATTAAACTGTATTTTGCCAAATTTATACAGATTTAGTGAGCTTATTAAAAGTACTTAAAACTTTATTTAAAGAATTTTTCGGTATCTATAATAACTTCCAAGAAAAAAGTGTTTCCAATTTCGCATATATATATTACACAGTACATTTTCAAGTGTTCCAGGCATATAAAATTATTGCACGCGACACAAACTTATTTTGTTTTACGATTACGGGCACAAGAATAATTTTCACATCTTCCTTGTTGACTATTTGGTTTAAATTTTTAAGAAGGGTGTTCTGTTACGATCCGCCTCTAATTTTGCGAATTTCTCGCTCGTAGTCACCCATTTCGCTATTTTCGGAAATACATAGACAACAATACGAATTAAACAAATGATTATTACCCTGAAACCTAAAGTAACAACTTGATTTTACTATCTTCATGGCGATATAATTTTAAAACGTATTAAGACAGGTGGGGTGTGGTATGTGGTGCACCCCAGTCGAATTCAAAGGCGTACAATTCAAACACACGCTAAATGATTACTGATTTTAATTGCTAATACCGCAGAAACAAGTAAAATGATAAGCTACCGAGTTTAACCGATTCCAAAGTACAAATTTCCAAAACTTACATGCAATTTCCGACGTTTGGGATTTGTCACACACCCCACGTGTCGGACGCACGGTTAAATCATAGAATTAATAATAATGAATAGTGCAGATTGTCGGTATTATTAAAGTTTCTTGTCATGCAGGTATTACAAAATTTTTGTGTTCAAATAATCTCTCATTTATTGCTAAGAATGCATGATAAAAATAGTTAAACAAAATAAAGAAAAACAAAAATTTGTATCCGGTATGATATCTTGTATTGTGCAATGTTGAACGAAAACATCATCAAGTATGAAAACAACACGTAAAACATACGAAGATAAAGCTGTGACGTAGATGAACATTACTGCGTTGTTTAGACTCTGCTTATCTTCCCTTGTAATGAATCATGATAATGTTTTGCATTATAATTTCTTAATTATAAATTAAATTGTCAACCAAGAACAAAATAATTTAAATACTTTAAAAATTAAAACAATTTCATAATAATAGTTTGTTTTGAAATTTGCACCGTTTGTTCAAATATAGATTTACTGGACACACCTATGTGTCAAAATACTATGGAAACGCGTTTTCCTGAACCCCTATCATTCGGACCTCCGGATTTTCTAAACATTTTTTTTAAATTTTCATCGTATCTATTTTTGGTCTCTTTTTGTACAATGTTGAAATTGAATACGACTGACGAAAATATGAAAATAAATAATTTCATTTAATTACTTTTAGGAAAAAGGGCACTCTATTTTTCTTGAGAATCCCTTCTTCGTATATTTCCATCCTACCTATTACACTTTTGCCCGGTTGCAGAAACGTCATCAACGCTTTGTTTAACTAACAGATCATCAAAACGAACAAACGCAACACGATTTTTTGACAGCAATGATTTAAATGTCATAAGGACAAGGAAACTGATTCGAATTTGTTCATTTTGATGGTCCGTTAATTAAACAAAGCGTTGATGAACGTTTCGGCAACCGGGCATTAGAGTACAGTATCCCGCTTTTTGTTGTTAATTCATTCCAAAACTTAAATCAAAAATCGACGTAGCTCGAAAAATACATATACATGCTATTGACCGCGACAACGAAACATAGAACTTTAACTTGTAAAATCATATTTTCGTGATTTCCTGCTTCCCTAATTATTTTATGTAAAAGAGCTTAAAATTCTACATATTGTTCAATATGCAAAATTAATTTAGCATCACTATACCGACAGAAAATACGTATGAAAATGTCGAAAATCAGACCCAAAATAGCGATATCCCTAGAATTGAAATTAATAGATAAATGTTCACATGAACAGGTATTGCAAATAATATTTAATAAATATATATTAACCTAAGTTAACTGGTAAAACAGCAAACATTTGCTAAATTATCTGTTTCAATTCCATGGCTATCGCTATTTTTGTGGTGACATTTTCATACTTAATTTCTGCCTTTACAAAGCATGTAAAATTAATTTTAACTTATTAATCCAGATGCAGAAATTTAAGCTCTAAAACTTTTATTTGAAGCAATTTTACCTAAAATTAATTAGGGAAGCAAGGAAATATGAAAATATGATTTCACATATTGAAGTCCTATATATTCCGGTGTCGCGGTCATTACCTTATATGTGTACACATTACATTTATTTTTAAAATTTTAAAGAAATTTATAAATTATTTCAATATTTTTAAGTGATTTTGCACATTTTTATTGCTTGTTCAAAGATTTAAAAAAATCTATGATTTAATTTTCGAAATAATTTTTAATTACAAGCGCACTTTTATAATAAAAGCGCTTTTACATTATATTTTTATGAAAAGTGTGCTTTATGAAGCGCTTTTACTATAAAATTGCGCTCGTAATATGAGCAATTATATTTATTTGAATTCACAATAAATAACAAAATAAATGATTTTTATATGAGAACTATAATTTATTGTACAATCCGTATAGATGTCAGTCAATACAGGACAAACTAGGATTTCAGAATCCTTAAACTGTACAGCCTGCGACATCTAGGAAGTATAACGCAATTTCAAGATATATCGAGAACTTTATTTAACAAAATAAAACAAAAAAGTATTTGTTACATTTGTAAATTATTTGTATATGAGTACTATATTTTTTTTACAATCCGTGTATAGATGTCAGTCAATACAGGACAAACTAGGATTTCAGAATCCTGAAACTGTACAGCCTGCGATATCTAGGAAGTATAACGCAATTTCAGGATATATCGAGAACTTTATTTAACAAAATATAACAAAAAAGTATTTGTTACATTTGTAAATTATTTTTATATGAGTACTATATTTTTTTTACAATCCGTGTATAGATGTCAGTCAATACAGAACAAGCTAGGATTTCAGAATCCTGAAACTGTACAGCCTGCGACATCTAGGATATATAACGCAATTTCAGGATATATCGAGAACTATATTTAACAAAATATAACAAAAAAGTATTTGTTACATTTGTAAATTATTTTTATATGAGTACTATATTTTTTTTACAATCCGTGTATAGATGTCAGTCAATACAAAACAAGCTAGGATTTCTGAATCCTGAAACTGTACAGCCTGAGACATCTAGAAAGTATAACACAATTTCAGGATATAGCGAGAACTTTATTAAACAAAATAAAACAAAAAAGTATTTGTTACATTTGTAAATGATTTTTATATGAGTACTATATTTTTTTTACAATCCGTGTATAGATATCAGTCAATACAGAACAAGCTAGGATTTCTGAATCCTGAAACTGTACAGCCTGAGACATCTAGAAAGTATAACACAATTTCAGGATATAGCGAGAACTTTTTTTAACATAATAAAACAAAAAAAAGTGTTTGTTACATTTGAAAATTATTTTTATATGAGTACTATAATTTTTTGTACAATCCGTACAGATGTCAGTCGATACAGGAATAGCTAGGATTTCAGAATCCTGAAACTGTACTGCCTGCGACATCTAGGAAGTACAACGCAATTTCAGGATATATCGAGAACTTTATTTAACAAAATAAAACAAAAAAAAAGTATTTGTTTTCATTTGTAAATGATTTTTATATGAGAACTATAATTTTTGTATAATCCGTATAAATGTGTCAATACAGGAAAAACTTGGATTTTAGAATCCTGAAATTGTACAGCCTGCGACATCTAGGGAGTATATCGCAATTTCAGGATATAGCGAGAGCTTTATTTGGGAGTATAAAATGTGAATAAAATATTTATCACTTCTACACTTTTAAATAATAATAACAATAACTTTAGTGGATGTGTGCTTTAGGTGTTATCGAATGTGAAACACAAGTACAAATTATTCAAATATTTACTAAAGTTCGTCATTTGCTAATATTTAATTATTTTTTTCATGTTTATTTAGCTTCCCTCAATGTGTATTAGTATTATACATAGATAGTTACAATATAATAAATATGATACCATAAACCAATAAAAAAGAAAAGTAAAAAAAATGCCGGAATATCTCATTTTATTCGAGCAAATGGTAATGTAAACTGCATTTGGTATGATTAACGTTTATTATCCGTGGAAAAACTTTGGAAACATAAAATTTATATAGAAAAAACTTACCTATATCCGAAAGTCCACCGTTTAGCCAATATTCTGCTTGTCTTAAAAAAAATGCTTATAATACTGAAACGCTTAGTTCGATTTGAATAAAATTTGGTATGACAATCCATATGGATATAGTTTATCTTTTAAGATCGTATTTGTTATTATTAGTAAACCACTATACTTCATTTCACGTAAGAAAATAGCGTTGTATTAGATAGGGATATAAATGCTGCCCTTTGATTGGTCATGATGCAAACCTAGTTCACAAAAACGAAAAAATATCACCTGTCAGTTGTCAATTATCAAATAAAATCTACAAAATTAAGTGATGTTTAGCCATATTTTGTTGTAATTTTTAATATTCAGGTCTTGTACATTTTTACAGATAAACATATTTAGTACTGACAAAGTTTGGTTTAACGAATTTAAATTATTTATTTAATGCACGTAAAAATGGTCGGCTTTCAAGCGCCATCTGTTATTTTCTTACGTGAAATCAAGTATAGTGTATGAAATATATGGGTGTCACGACTATTATTAGATCATAACTTTTTAATGGCATTGCCATTAACGTAAAATTATTGTTTTGCAGAGAAATATACATTCAGTAGTAAAACAGGTTTGTCAAAAATCATGATTTATTTAAAAAAATAAAAATCATTGATTTAAAAAAAAAACAATTAAATCATGATTTTTTAATTTTTAAAGATCTATTGGTGTTATTGCACTTTTGTAATTGTTTTATTAAGCAATATAAATATTTAATTTCATAAACGAAAACGAAATCTGTGTAATAAAATCTCAATGAAAGCATTTGAATATTGCTTATATGTAGTATACATATACCGCATCCACGCGCGTCTGTTTAAAGCACCATGGTTTAAACCATGACTAAATAAAACACAGGTCAAAACATGTAATCATAAATATAAATAAAAAATAATACTAAAAAAAGTAACAAAGAATTTTCACGTTTTGTTATATGTTTAAATACTTATTTCTTTTCTTCTGTTCTATGAAAATTAAAGTGATAAAATATTCGATTATTAGATATTATTATATACAGAACATACATACTTTTATTGTTGTTAATAGTTTTGTAGCAAATAGAAACATTTTTATTATAATTTGAATCTTTTTTCATCTTTGATAAAAATCATTTAATTTATATCAGGCCAATCATTTAAAAACTTTTGTATAAAATATCGCATGATACATTCATTATAAATCAAGTGTCTTGTGTAATGAAGACACGTTTGCCGTACGAAATTTTATCCAGCAGTGTTTGAAATGGTTTCAAGAACACCACAAACTAATAATTATTATTTAATAGGTACACCTTTGGCTGGTCTGAGATGTCAAGAAACTTGGAGTATTTGAATGTAGCTTTCGATTTCAACAGTGCAAATCTTCTGAAGCAGCTTGTCTGAAGGATAGTTGAGCTCCAGATAAATCTACGGCGTAGACGACCATCGATGGATGAACTGGTAGGAACTTTATTTTTTTATAAAATATTTTGTTCTCATACTCAACCATGAGAACTAATAGTCAAAGGATTATGACCATATGCCTAATTATTAACTTGTTCTCATAGTCAACCATGATAACTTAGTCAATGAAATATGACTATTATAAATGTCTAAATATTATCTTGTACTCAAATTCGATTTTGAGTACTACATTGAAAGAAATATAACTTTCATGAATGTCTGTATAATATTCAAACAATTTAAAATTGAAATGTCGATTGTTTATCAATAAAATGAATATCTGGAAACATATGATTAGCATATATCTTTCAGGAATCGGACATCAAGAAGACTAGATTAATACATATAGTAGAATATAAGTTAGTTTTAAGTTCTTTAAATGTATTTTCAGATCTTAATTAAACTTACTTGGATCTGCAAAATTGAAATCCGTAGTCGAATTTTCCATAAGGGTTCAAATAAACCCTTCTGTCCTTTATAAAAGGGCGGACTTCCACCGGATGGTTATTTTTGTACCTAGAGAACTTAATACTAATGGATAGGATAAGAAAATTCGGAAAAATCCTTAAAAATTTGGATATTTCCCTGTCTCTTTTGTTATTACATAGGAAAGGTAAAGAAAAAAAACGCATTTATTTATTCTTATAAAAAAATTATCTATCATCTTCATCCAGTGTTGTAGTTACCGTATCCTATCGCTGGGTGTAGTACGGAGTATACGGCCCTTCGCGGAACCTGTAAACAATCATAAACATTGTTTATTTTGAACGCCAAAGTGTAAAAGATATAATCAATTAACAATTAATTAGTGTTAGTTGTTAGTTTTTATATTGAAGGCTTCAGTTCCAGGGTCAGTTTTATTGTTACAGTGCTAGTGAACAAATGTGTGTGTGGTGTGCTCGTGTACTGTGCCTGCGAAGACGACTTCCTGATCCTTGGAGAATACCTTGAGGACTTATACTTAGGGAAATATTTATTAATAGTAAGTTTTTTTTATAATTGAATTAGTTTATAGTACCCATTATTGGGTATATCAGCCATTATTTCTAAAGACTATTTCGGCTGTAGATATATTTTATAATTGTATAATAATGTTGATGTGTGGCAAATAATTTGAATTAATTTAGAATTATTTAGTGCTATTACTATACACAAATATCATATATTATTGTATGTACTAAATATTTTACTACATATATTTTATTGTGTATTTCAATATTCATTACAATACGTAATCAAACATGATTGATATTTTTTTCAGCAATTCGAATTCCTGAAACTTAATTGCAATTTTCAATAGAAATATAGGTACCTATTTTGAACGAAGCATTACTGAAAATGTTTTCTGGGATTCCATAGTACTGAAATTAATCCTATAAATCCAAATAAGTTTAGGATGATTCACTATCACTCCTAGTTCTTGAAGTATTTAGTTTTAAAGGTACTATTCACAATATAAGAAGCACACACGTAGTAATTAAAACTTTAAAAATTCAGTATCTCGAAATTATACTCGTGTACGTAATTTGAACTTCGCTCTATTGTACAATCTTTTGCATCCCCTACATACATACGAGTACACACTTGTAAAATAATACTTTGAAAAACTTAGATTGTTAGGGCTTAGGAAAAACCATTTCATTTGTATTATATTTATTAATAACACATTTATTCCTTCTTATTTATTCTTCATACACCAGTTGAAAAACACTTCATAATAAATTCGCACTTTGCAAAATAGTAACTGTGTATCTAGATCGGAAAATAACACTTTACGCTCCTGACTCATGACACACAAACTTTTTTCTATGTCCGTTGAAAAAAACGATAAACAGAACTTTGGTTCCAAATCTTACTGTGAATAATTTCATTTTTCATTTATCCCAGCTAAAAATTTACATTCCTATTTTAACAAAAAAATACTGAAAGTTGTTCTGTAAACTTCAATTATCAATTTTCTGCTCTAAACTGACAGCTTGAAAAGCTTACTTTCAAGATGGATGTAGACAAAATTATATTGTTTCAATTGGAAAGAAAATCATGTCATCGTTAAAAAAACAATACTGTCACAGTATTTCTCATTATAGTCGCCGTCATATAAGTATGAACTGATGCTTAAGTTTTTCTCTTGTCCGCACCATTCGGCGTTGCGGCTTCTTCATTACTTAGCATTTTCAACATGGCCTCTGAATTGGCAACAGCGTAGAAATGTCCAGTCCATATTTATTTGATGGCAAGTATAGTATACTCGTACTTAATACACTTAAGAAGTTATCCATATACATATTTTCAAATTCGAAAAATTAGTGTTTTCTTAGACATACATAAAAAAATAACATACTTTTACTCTGTTATGCTTATATAGAATAATATACCTTAATAAAATCATACAGAAAATCGCAAAAGTATGAATACTTCTTCGTACTAATCTACTATACAATCATTATATTCAGTGGTGAGCTATAGGGAGCCCATGGAGGCTCGCGCGAGCCCCTTCTTGAATTTTTTTTTAATTTGTGATCCCCGTGTTGTTTTCTTATTTTTTGTCAAAAAAAGAACATAATATGTTACAAATATTTTTTTGTATAAGCTGAGTGACAAAGTAGAACGGTACCTGCCTATTAATCGTCAGTATAACTATGCGGTGGCGATTAAATTTTGAAGAATCATTCGTTTTCATTTTTATGAAACATAGAGCGAGCCCTTTGTTAAAATTTTAAAGCTCACCACTGATTATATTGAATTCAAACACATAACAAATAAATGTATAATATAGTTTATAATGATGTTAATTATTCTACAGACTTTACGCTGTAGGAAAACACTCATGTTTTCATATTTACGAGAAAAAAAAACTATCATTCATCTTGCGAAAAAACGATATACTTTTACTTACGCTGTTGTATATAAGATAGCAAACTCATTTATAAAAATACATATATGTGTGTTTGTATTCGTAAATCCATTGTTGATAATGTATTGTTGCACACACATTAAACATATGTATGATATACATTACATTTCTATATTTTTCTGATTGTATATACATCCCATATATTGAATATTCTTATCTAGTTAGGTATAAATATCGCAAAACTGTATCACTAAAATGTATATCTTAATATGTTACCTGAACGTCGAAATAAAACTTATTCCTAATAAAAATTGGACTACATATTCTTGTTAAAAATATGTCATTCCTTATGCACATATCTATGAGATAAAGAATTTATGTACAGTAACATTTTCAAAGTCAAATTTGACGTAATTTGAGCACATATCATCATCCCTGTATTTGTGAAACTGCGAACGGCTTATACGAGTAATGTATCGCAAATATATAAATCAAAAATTAATTATTCATTGTTAAAATAATGTATGTATTTCATGTATTAAGTATTGTAATATCATTATTATGTAACACATCTCTGACAAATAAATCCTTGTTATAAATAACAAACTGTTTCAGTCTAATACATCGATCAAAAATCGCATTCCAAAGATCTAGGTTCATATCCTACTTGCTAGCAAGCATTTTGTAGGCCGCCAATCTGCAACCAGAACGGCTACCAACAAAATCCTGCAAATCAAAGATCCAAATTCAATTCCCGCCTACTAGCTACCTACACTCAGCAACCAGCCGAGCATATTCACCCCTTCCTAGTTAGCAGTCAGCAAACCACTAGCCCGTACCTAGCCCCTGCGGTCTAGCCATACGGATTCTGGCGGCCAGATGGCCAGCTAGCTAGAAATCCAGCAAAAGCATGTATATGGCTCAATTACGTAATTTCACGAAACAGAGTGTCCGATACAACACCACCGCTCACGCTGAATGGCTGTAAATTCATCAAACAGCTGTATGTAACGCTGAAATCAGTGATGGAAAGGCTAGGATTCAAAAATCCACCACCAGGCGATTGAATTTTAAATTTTGTGAGAGATTGTTTTATTATAGCCTTTCGATTCTACCAATTTTAAATTTTGATGATCAGATGGGGATTTTGAATTGAAAGATTGTATTCATTTTGTTGTGTTTATTATATAATGATATGAATTAGAACTTAGAAATAAATAATATGAAATATGTATCATCAAATGTATATTAAGTTACATATTTTTATGTGGTTACACTATGTACGTATTTTGATATTTTTTCTAAGACTTATCGAGATGGAGATATTTTACAATACAGTTAGCATGTATGTACGTATTTTGTAATTTGAGAAGTAACGGAATTTGAGTAATTCATCTCTGTGAACGAGGATTTATTGTTGAATTTGATTTATTTTATTAGCTATTTTCTCGCGATTTGTTTATTTAATATGTTCATGTATACATTTATTAATTAAATAGATCAATATATGAAATGTTTTTTTAAAATTATTTTGAATGAATTTTACTTATTAAATACTTATCATAATAAAAAGAGAAATCGTAATACAGTTCTTTTGTAGTGTAAGTATGGACAAACCAAACTAATTTCTTCGCCAGGGTAAGGGTTCTTATATTTTATCCAAAAATTAGGATTATGATTTTTTCTGAAGCGTTTGAATGTTGGAATATGTGATTGTATAATATTTGATATGTATTAGTAAGTATACATTTTTTTCGTATATAAGTATCTCAGACTATGGACTACGTATAAATACACTATTTATATAGGTAGGTATATATATATATATATATATATATATATATATATATATATATATATATATATATATATACAGTAGAGCGTCAATAATCCGGACGTCAAAAATCCGAACGATCGATAATCCGCATTCGATTCTGGCAAAAAAAAACTTTGTTTGTAAAGAAACGATGTTTGTATACAGCAACAAAAACGACTAACACATGTAAATTTTTATTAATAATGAATAGTTTCATTTATCCGCTCCTCTTCTCTAAACGTCACAGAAATTTATGACCGATTGCAGCTAATATTTTGCGTTGAAGACACCCAAAAAGTATTTTATTGGTTCATTTCGATAATCCGGACACGTCAAAAATCCGGATGGGGTCCGGTCCCAATTAATCCGGATTATTGACGCTCTACTTATATATATATATATATATATATATATATATATATATATATATATATATATATATATTTCTCACACACATTGACAAATAAGGTAACACCAATACACATTGTATAATGGCAATTTATAATAAATAAAACCAACACATTTATATTAAACGACATTATCGGCAATTATTATTTAGGTATTCATATATCACTGTCGTCGTTATTAATCCCGAACACTCCGTTTCCAAATATGACGCACAGAGCACACTGTACTAACATCCACCAGAGAAAATGTGTCAAATTCTAGGAGCTCAGAAGTTTATGAACGAGATCCACTCACACTCAGCAAAACAGACGTATGACTAGTAATGCACCGCACAAGAACATTCTGGAACATCATCATTATTTAATGTGATCATGATATATGAGGATGATATATAGGTTTGGATGGTATCATAAATTTTGATAAATTTCCAATTTTTTTTTTCTAGATTATATAGTTCAATTTAACTGAAAAGTTGTATACAGAGTGTTTCCATGAAAACAACCAGCGCTTTTTTCGGCGAACTAATGACTTTAGAGAAAAATGTTATACAAAAACTAGTGGTTTTCAAAAGGTATATAATTTTTTAGCCCATTAGATAGATTTTTTTTCTGATTTCAACGATATAAATATAGTATTTTGAGAAAAATGGTATTAAAAATTTAAAATAATGTTACAATATTGCTATAAGATATGCAATACACATGTATGGTCTGTTGCCTAGGTTACACTAGTAGTAAAGCCATTTTTATTATACATTACAATAACATTTTCAATCATGTCATAAGTCACGGATATTGCTACTAATTAACGGAACTTTAGAAATTTCTTATTAAAATTAAGAAGAAACTAAGACAAATGTAAGAACAGTTTTGTATACAACTTTTAATTTTGTACAACTTTGCACTCCACGTAAAATGAACAGGAGAGCAGGAAATTGCTCAAAACAAAAATCCCTATGTTCACCCTTAACCCTTAATGGCCGCCAATATAAGAAAAAAAATGTTTGAATTTAGTCGTCGACTCTTTTTGGATAATTTGTAGAGTATATAATGTGTTGATGGTGTTAACTGTCTATTTAACAAAGTTAAGCAACTTAATCGATTTTCACACACTGAATTTCGCAGAGTCGAAGTAAAATCGAAAATGAACGTTCGCTTGTATAAAATGTTACGAGCTATGTTACCAAAATTACAAAAAAATATGAATAGGTTGAGACGAATGTTATTATTCCATATGGCTAAATCCTAGAATAAAGAGAAATAAGAATTTTGCTTTGATGGTTAGTTGTAAAACTGTTAAAAACACTAAATTCCCCAAAAATTAGGGCACGAAAAGCTATCCGTATAATAAAAGGCATAATACTTATATTATTTATAGTGATTTTGACATTTTTTCTGAAAAAAGTAAGGTTACATGAAGCACATATTGCTATATTTAATTACTTTGAATAATACTGTTTAATATAATGTATATTTGCAAAAATAAGTTTAATTTCCTTTCTTCTCTTTGTTTTTATTACATTTTTAATTTATAATTTTGCGTTCATGTGTCAAAATATTGTCAATAAACTTGAACGTAGTGGATATTGATGTTACACACAGTGGTACGAAAACTGTTATTTTTTCGATTCAAAACCCTGTATTACCGACATTGTTATAGTATATTCGGAAAATAAACCACGGTTGGGTGCTATTTCAAGTGGTAACCGCGCGATTTTGTAATCGGGCATGAATAAGCGAATGTTTTGGCCTTGATCATCTGTCACATGAACTGTCAATTTAAATTAATTTTTTGTTGAAAGATAGATTGAAATTATGGAAGCGTGAATATTCTTTAATGAGTTTATTTTGACTGATAGTATGATATGAATTTAAATACAAAATTATATTTGTCAATTAAATTTATCGTAAACCAGTTTCAATTATATGGATTAGTATGATGAAGATAAAAATGCTGTATATATCAACCATGAATGTATGAAATACATATTAAAAATATATACCTGGATTTTTTAATGAATTAAATAATACTTCATTTAATTTTAATAATAAGAATAGTAAGCTGTGTTAATGCTGACGAAGAAAGTGGTGATGATGCAGATATATTAATCCTAATATTATTTTGTATATGAACGTACTTTTTTATGTATATATTGTTGCTTTATAAATGGGAAGGGATGTAAAAACATATAAGGAGTAAATAAGATCCTAGCGACGCAGGAATCCTTGGGCAGGACCTCAACACAACTCAGGATTCATCTTCATTTGTTACTTCCGTAGTTAATCCAGGACGCCTCCTCGTTCAAGAAATCTGAAGCAATACAAAATGAAAAATTAATAAAATAATCGTCAAATTATTTTAAATAAATGTTTTACCACATATTGTTCATGTACTTTATAATTTGCATAATTATAAATATATCAACAACATGAAAATAATATTCATTATGTAATATGTAGATTAGGGTAGTGGTTAAGTGGTACCGATTAAAAATAAAAATTTAATACTCTGTTACATAATACAAATATGATTTTTTTAAATAAAACTGTTATTTAGTGGTTTTTTGCAATAATATCTGTTTTTTTAAATTAATTAAAATTACATACTTAAAAAATTGGAAAAAAATAATCCCAAACATGCTATTTTTATATTCGTTGGAAAAAGTACCCTTTTTATTAAAATAAGTTCATACAGTATGTATTTTTTACATAATAAAAGAGTGAAAATGTACTGTTTTAAGGAAAATGGGTGAAAAAATAAAACGCTATGGCACTTTTTTACGTTTCTATTCTAGAAGTAAAAAAATTGTATGCATTTAACTAGAGTCAAAAATATAGTATTATTTTACAAATAAATATCAAATTTTATGAATAACTATTTTTGTATTTTTTTTATAAATTCGTAAAATAATCTGAATATGATCTAACAAAAAACCTTTTTTTCAATGGGTATCTTATCTTTACCTTTAATTTACAGGGTCGATATTGCATATATCCTTGTTTTTAAATACTTACTACCATTTTAGGGGCATCTATAATAACAACGATTCTAATGTGCAAGCTATTTATTTTAAATTCTAAAGTAAAATAAAATAACAATATTTGGACTTACTATGCATAAATGATATCTCCTGGTCCTCCATATGTCCAGACGTCTCGCCAAGCACCAGGAAGTTTTACTGTGAAGGTCTAAGTAGAAAAGTAGCTACCTGTGAATCAAGTTACATATTCCTAAATAAAATTTTGAATACCGTTAAATAATTATACGTACTGAAATTTTATGATATACAATAATTTATAAGGTACGATTAAAAACAATATGAGCAGAATTTAAATAAATCAATATTTTTTAAATTCGACATGTGCTTGTCTTAAAAGTTGCAAAGTAATATAGAAATAGTAAAATATGATCCCACGATGATTGAATGAAATATACAGATGACTTCCAGACCCTGCATGTGTCCAAAAATCTCTCCAAGCACCAGGAAGTCATCCAGAAAGGCACAGTACACCGGCACACTATAAAACACGTCTTTACACTACTAGCACGACAATAGTCAAAATGGTTGAATAAATTCAGGTAATAGTGGGGGTACAGTAATTAATCGAATTAATTAAAAAATAATGAAATAAAAGAATAAGTTTTCATTACTGTGTTACGTAATTTGTTTTATATGTATCACATCGTTTTTCATATTTTAAATATGACCGACTGATAAAAAATTGTTTTATCAAACTATAATTGTTTAAACTACTTAATTTTTTAAATCCAAAATGAAAAGCATTATGTTACGCATTATACACAAAAAAGCAAATAATACAGTTATTTTAAGGGGTGAATATTGAAAATACTCATCATTTTATGACAAAAAAGTCTTCGCATCATAACCAAAACACTAAAATTAAAAACCACATATGTTTTATAAAGAAATATAATATTTTGTTGCGTTTTCTTTGGTTTTTATATCAGCAACTAAATGACGAGCCACTGAATCTAACAAATTTTGGTTCACTGATGACAGTATTCTTGTTTATTTTTTAAATCTTTAGTTTTAATTATATACACAGTGTATCAAGAAAAGTAAACATCTCGTTTATTTTCTTTATTATTGAGAATAGAATAAAATCATTCAAATGAAAGTTGTAGTAAAACAAGGGAGACATTCATACATTTTTTTTAACCAGTGGTTCTTAAACTATAACATAAAGTTATATTATTTTAAATGGGATGGTATATATATTTTTAGGTTCATTCGATAGAGTATTTTTTTCTGAATTCAAGCATGTATTCACTTTATATTCTTACATGTTAAAAATATTGAGAAATAGTCAATTGATGTTTAAATAATTTTGGTTTATATAATTATTTTTCAGTAGGCTATGTGTGAAAAACAAATGAGCTTAAATTAAAAACGAAACAAATATTTGTTAATAACTTTATAAATAGTGAATTATGCACCTTGTTTTTCATATATAGCCTATCGAAAATTAACTAAAAATAAAATTTATTTAAATTTCAATTGAATTTTTCTCAACATTTTTGTTACGTAAAGGTATAAAATGTTTACATGGTTGAATTCAGAAAAAAATACTCTCTCAAATGAGCCAAAAAAATATATACCATCCCATTTAGGAAAGTATAATTTTATATTATAGTTTGAGAAGCATTGGTTTAATTTACTTTTCTTCGATGATGAAAGTCTCCCTCGATTTACTTTAATTTGAATGATTTTCTTCTGTTCCAATAATAAACAAAATAATCAAGCTGTTTACATTTCTTGATATTCTTGTTGCATTCAATAATTTCCCGCACTTACTCAATAGGGTTTAAGTCCGATGATTCGCCTCTGTATGGAACAAAAAAAAATTGCTACGCCTGTTTGTAAATAAGTATTGAAAATTTGAGTATGTATATGTTACAGTTAAAGTATACATTTCAGTCAGTGCATACACTGTCTAGTTGATGTATGCTTCCACTAGCTGTTTTAGTGCCCACCCAAACTGCCCACCCAACAATCTAGGCGTATAAATTTTATAAAAAAAAACATTTTAAGGGCGTATAGTATAGACCAAAATAAGTAAAAAAAAATCTAATAAACGTGAGTCCGCAAACTAACCGTTTCAAAGATATGAGCTATTATAATAAGAAACAAGTTACTACACATACAATCAAGTTTGCTGTGATTAACAGTAAAAACAAAACGCCAATACTTAAATAAATTACATTGGCATGGCCTCCCAGGTTTCCTGATTTAACTTCTTTGTTTGGGGATATTTAAAGAGGTTTGTTTATTCTACTCCAATTAATAATGTAGTGGACTTACAAGAGCGAATAGAACATGCCTGTAAGATAATTCGAGTAAAACCGGGAATTTTTGAAAAGGTCCGAAACTCGTTTATAAGAAGATGTGAATCATGTGTTGAGATGGAAGAAGGACATGTAGAACACCTATTGTAAAATGGCTTAAATGAAAAACGTAAATTTGATACCACACATTGTTATCTTATTTTCTCAGATAGTACAATTATGAAAATAGTTCATATTTTTGAAACGGTTAGTTTTCGGACCCACATTTATTAGGCTTTTTTTACTTATTTTGGTCTATACTATACACCCTTAAAAATTCCGAACACTTTTTTTAAATACCCGGTATTTTTTGACATTCTATCAATAAACGATTATATATGTGATAAATGTAACGTACAACTAACAGTGAAACATTTAATTATTTTTTTGTAATGGTTTAAAAATTGTGTAATGAGTCTTACCTTTGTCATTTGTCGTAGGTATATAAAAGATATATATATCCTTTTGTACATATTAAAGACATATCTTCCCCTAACTGTTAAATAAAAATATATACATTTTGAAAAATAATAAGTAAATATGCATAAATATAAAACTATTTACATCGTGAGACACTTGTTGAATATATAGCACACAGAAAACAATTTATTTGGATTCTTTTCTACAACAATTGATGTTAACTTATAACAAATATCACAATAATGAAATTCTATACAATAAATAAAACTATGATGAGAAAATAAATGACGTATTGTTTAGGAAACAAAATGAACAAAACACGAATGAATAATAAATGAGTACACGATGTCATGATACAGTAACATTGAACGTCATGGTAGTGTAGTGATGTGTTGTGTCGTGTAACACTGAACATAACGATCTGAGATCTATCGGGGTTGTCTTGTTATTAGACTAGTGAGATGACACAGGAAAATAGGATAAGGTACGAGGTGTACTGTGGACGGTGGAGCTTGCTCGTTGTCTACGGAAAGAAACAGTGTGTTCCTTAGACTGGACAAAGTAATATGTACTGTGATCAAGCAAAACAAGCATTCCAATCAATGTAACAGACTATAGTACTATTATAATTACGCGTGTCAACATTTTACCATACCTAGGCTTTACTTATACGTATTTATAGTTATGTATTTTTAGTTGGCTTCTTGAACGAATAATCAATAAGCGATCTCGTATCGTTTTCTCAATCATAATTATCATTATTTATCATCTTTAGCGAAATGGTCCATTAAATAATTATACAATGATATGTATGTTTATATTTAATATTGTTCATAGCGTCTCATCTTATTTAATAAATGTACAAATGCACCTTTCATGTAGCAGTCTGTATGTGCACTTTTGTTCTTGCATTACAAATAGAAATCTGTACAAAAATGCAAACGAAAAGGACCGACGACATACTTATGTATAATATACCTATTTAATTTTTCGTATTTTTTTGTCATTTTGAATTATTTTCATTAGTTCCTTAAAGTTATGATAACAAACTCTCAAGAATCTTTAATATTCCGATTAACAATAGTTTTTGTAAATAGGCATAATATTGTGTATTGTAACAATGTGCTGACTAACATTAGAATTATGCTACAATATCGTGCGCCTTATACGAGTGACGATAGCGTGAAACGATTATTCCATTGGGAGACGGGGATGCGAAGTGGTTTTTGAGGTGTGTGGTCGGTTCGAGTGTTGAACTGTGTAGCTTTTTTTCATTTTTAAAGGCCAACAGCAATTCTTCCAATCATCCAACAAAGGTCCTTATATAAACTTGCCAGCATCCCACACCAGATCTGGTGCGATACATTTTAAATGGAACATATTGTTACCTTCACAAGAATACCTTGTAACTCCAAAATTTTAAAGAAGCCATAAAAAAACTATTTTGGAAATTGAAGAGCTATTGGTGAACACAACCTTAGTCTATTTTTTAAATTTGATATATTCAGGATCATGTTTATAGTACACTCAATAATCTAGATCTTTTGTATTCCGGATTTCTCGGTAGTTCGGACTAGGGCTCGTAAAAGTCAATATATCGATACCTATTCGACTTCTTTTCTAAAAAGTCGATTGACTTAAAAAAATACAATATTGATTAATCGAATATATACTATTTCGACTTCGACTGTTATATTATTTCGACTTTTAGATTATTTCCACTTTTGACTCTCTGTTCAGTCGACTAAAGCTTTGTTCAGAAGTTGCGCTGATCGGAAGGGTTAAAAATATTTTATATAAAGTACCTACTCAAATTTTTGAAAGTATCAGCCATATTATTGACATAGATAAAATTTAGGACATGATTAATTTTAAGTTTCTTTTTTGAAGTGAAAATATCTTTGTACAGACTTCTGAACTGCTTGTATTCATCGACAGTGCTACAACTTATTTCGTCTGAATCGTCTTTCTAACTGAAAGTAAAATCTATAACGTCTTTTAAAGTCTTCTTTACAAAAATATTCTGGTTAAAAATATGAAAAGGTTAAGGACATCTGATGAAATTCTTCAAATCAATCAATAAATTGAATTTTGAAAAATTCTGACGCTTTTTTTTAATATAGCGACTAGATAGACGAGAAAAAGGCGCCGGAGACGTGAGGCCACTGGTAACAGGTAAGATCGGTACACTATATTAGGGATCCCTTATCAAAACAGCGTAAGACCCTATGCGACTGAAGGAGG
Source organism: Harpalus rufipes (assembly GCA_951394225.1). Lineage (NCBI taxonomy): Eukaryota > Metazoa > Arthropoda > Insecta > Coleoptera > Carabidae > Harpalus > Harpalus rufipes. The sequence continues at coordinate 4,932,091 of OX596278.1, forward strand.
GTACATTAAAACACTAATTTTTAAGGACGAATGTTGTTACGAAGTTTTCATGACCAAAATAATAACACAAATGAGATATACGTTTCTATTTTCTCTATAACACAAACTTAAATGTGTACCTTGGTGCTAAATGAAATATTTTTTCAAAGTATTAGGGTTTTATGATTGGAACAATTGCTGAAACTCTTTACGCTAAGTTGGCCTTGAAAAATGAAAAATAATAAAGAGTGAGAAACACTCTGTAGTAGATAGCTACCAGTCGCCAGTAGGTACTTGAGAATGAGGCTTAACGTTTAACGTTCACATAATCTATATGTAGTTAGCAATAGCAAGTGATATACTGACAATGAGCAGTATATGGCTACTTGCCACTGGCGATGAGATGAGCGATGCAACCCCTCAGTCTTCACATCGCTCATCTTCGAACATTTAATGACAGTTATCATTTTACATGGGAAGACGTTTTACGATTGTACAATATTATTAAATTTAGTCATCATCATTCAGTGACACATCGATAAAAACATATATGTATATTATTTACTATGATGCATCAGATGCCAAGCACTTCACTTCACACTCAAACAGAGGACACTTATCTAGTGATCACCACGGACTCAACGCTCAACGCTCAAGGTTCAAGGTTCAGGCACACACTTGGACAGATACAATGAGCAGTAGTATTGCTGCGCAGAACAACTCTGATTTCGCTATTATATCAATATTCAATATAGTATCATGTATAATAATATAGTTCATTTCTCTCATTTCATTACCTAGATGATCTTATTGCTAACTTTATCTATACGAGTAGGTGAGGTACCTTACTTTTACTTTACTTACAACTTAAAGCACTATCATCTTGGTTGACAGTCAACATTGACATTTACACTGGCTATCATCAATACTAAAAGGATAGATCTCTTACAATTATACAATTCTTTTATTGACTAGTAGTGTTATCATTGTAAAAGGATATGTATTGTTACTTGTGCTTACCTTACTTATTTTAATTGTCTAATGTCAGGATATTAATATAAAATGTGTGTAGTGTAACAGTCGTGTGAGCAGTGGCGCCAGCACCAGTGCTACTGACGAACATATGTGCAGCGAGTTTGCCCCACTTGGCTCCAGTTGGTTGATCTCCACTTCCGCCATCTTGAATATCGACAGCAGCAAGTGAGAGTTGAAGTCTGAGTGCTGCGAGTTGATCTTTTCACTGATGGTTTCTAGCAGAGCTGCACAGTGCTCCTGAAAATAAAAATGCAATATGCCTTGGGCGCCAGCCAGTCTAACACCTCGCAAGAAAGGGACGTAAATTTTTAAAAATAAAACGTCAAATGCGCTGGTGTCAACATAAATAAATAAATATATCATCACTAACAAAAATGCGGTTTTCTATAAAATATATAACCATACCTTTTCCCTAAGAAGTAAAGTGGCAGGAGAAACTTCATTCCCGTCGACATCCCCAGACAACTTTGCTATCAAAATAACATTCTCCTTCGTCACATTGAACAACGACAAAGTACATAACGTCTCGTTGTCTGCTTCTCGATTTAAAAACTCTTGCAACGATTCCACTGCATCATGGACGCTGAGATTACTGTGCGGCTTCAGAAGAGTCTCATCTCTTTCGCTGTAGCCAAGAAAGAGGAACACACCTTGCGGAAGAGTGTAGTCACCTGGTGTCGGCTTCATACAGATAAATCGGCCAGAGTAGCAAAGACAACGACCGCGGAATGCTTGGTATGCTGGGGCAGCGTGGTTGTAAAGAGCGAATTCTGTTTTGCATGGAGTGCGATCCACGCAGATTTCGTTGCACACTAAGGATTCGCCTACACCGCAATGGCAGATGTCTGAGCATTCCACTTCGTCTTCGTGGTACATCTGAAAGAAGGACAATACATCAGATTTGATGTAGATGCATAGCGAATGACCTATGATTAATGATTTTGAAAACTCAATATGAAATATACCTACTAATAATTTGCAAATAATGCAATATAAATAATGTTTATTTAATTGACTGCTCTAATGACGAAATTAATTATGTTTATTTACTCACCCGCTTGGTGTTTCCTTCTGGAATATACTGATTACTCTGATGTGGTCTTTGGAATACACAAAATCCTGTAAATAGAATATACAGTATTAATGAGGATAGAAGTTCCATTAATAACTAATTAAATGAATTACTTTATCAAAATGATACCCGTAACTGTCAACTATTTGGATACGTGAATAATAATTAGTATGTATGTGAATATTCACAGTTATATAGATCTATAATACAACATTATAAATTATGTTAATATATTCCTAGTAATGAACTGGCCATTATTGAATACTTTACACGGTAATGTACGCATCAAGACTTTAGTTGTTTATTTGTGCTATTTTCAGTTAAGTTACAGTTAGACACATTTTAATACAATAAATTTATGGAATAAACTTTTCTATGAACTGCAGCGTTCTTTAATTAATGAAGTTTTTACAAATCTTTTTAAACTGTTGTTTATTTGGTGTGAGCCCTGGAAATATTGCAGTTTTAATTTTTAATTACATTTGACAAAAAAAAATTAATAACATTTCTTGTAATTTGAATTTTTAAAAAATTAGAAATATGTTAGAGATGTACCTACTACCGACTATCCGGCCAGTTTTCTAGTGGGTAAAAAGTCCGATTCATCGGCTTAGTATTTGCTAAGCTATGATAAGGCATAGAATATACAATATTCATTATTAAATTAATTACTAATAGGTATTTATGTATCAAGGCACGAAGTTTATTTTTTTTTATCACGAATGTGGAATTCATTTGCGAGGTCCTTAGGGTCGAGAAAAATAAATCGTATGACTGATAAAAAGGAATTTCAGTGCCGATGTACATATTAAATTTTAATTGAAATCGAAAAATTGTGAAAATGAAACTAATATTTATTTTTATAGGTTATGTTTACATAACTGTGAGTCTGATTTTCAATATTGCTAATCTCGGATATTGAAGTTATCGTAAAGAACACTCCAAATTATATGTTTTATCTCATATTTATTCATCGGAATTATTTAGTTCGTTCTTCTTGCACATATTTTTGTCATTTTACGTACAAATTTACTATTATACATCGTACATCTGCCCAAAGTATCTTACATGTAGGTACAATAATTATCTTATGGCAACATTGTATTTGCAAGATATCGATTTCTGAACTTTTAGTAGGATTTTTGTGCACTTCAGTGATGATATTTTTTTGTAAGTTTGATGTGAGAAAAAGAAAACTCTAAAACAAAACAAGAAAAAAATTTTCCTTTTTAGATTTGTATTTAGAAGAGATTCCATGTTATTAATATGCATATGAAAAATATAAATTGTTTATAATAAGTCCACTTTTGCATATTATTCCAGTTTTCGTATTGTATAAATAAAACTAACAACTAATAAACATATTATTATTTCAATTATTCCAAACAGCGAGTAACATTTTAAAATTATTATTAACTTAGATATACATATTCCACATTAAATTTACCGTATATATTATAATACATATTATTATAATTATCTTGTGGAGTATTGTTTATAATATGTACAAAATATCCGCGATTCATGTCGTTTTTCTCAACGTAGGTAGACACAATCCTGAATTCAAACATGCAACAATCATGTCATTGTTACATTTCTTCTCAAGCATACTTTTTTTTTTCCGTCTGGTACATATTTATATATGCATTCACACCAGGTCTTCCATGTCTTATATATTCAGCAAAAATAAATCGTTTTAAAAATAAAATTTTAATTAACTTACTTGGAGATACAGTAGTCGTCGTAGTCGTTGTCGTAGTCGTCATCGGAGGTGGTTTCACAGTGGTGATTTCCCTCGTCATCAAGGTAGTGGTCACCGTGATGACAGTTGCTTGCGCAGGAGTTGTACTACTCGTCGTCCGCCAATCTAAAGTTGTCCGAGTCGTCGTTGTCGTTGGAGGTGTTGTCGTCTGCATCTGCTCTGTACGATTCAAGTGGTAGTTCTTCTGTGATTCAACTGTAAACAAATTCGCGTAAGAGGAAAATGCATCCATATTTAATACAAAATCAATTTTTACAATGATGCACATATTAATATTGAAAGGATCGGATCATTTTGATGCGTTTTATAAAAACGCTGACTTTGTCGCATCAACATTTGTTTGTTTATTGATTTTGTGATTGCCAATGCAAATTTCATGCGATTATGTTGATTTTTAAAATGCATTTTCAGCAGTTTTTTAGATTGACCTTTCCGATAGAAAGATGGGAATTAATATTCAAAAGTTTAAAACCAATTAATTTATATTTTATTCATAATCCTAGGTGAGATATCATTATTTAATAATTTCATACACAAAATTGCAATTTCAAATTTTCAAATAAATGACAACATAATTTGATTGTTGAAATTTTCATAACTCACCCACGCATGGATTGACCCAGAGCAATCTCTGCCAACCCAGACAGTCGTACAGTTGTGTGAGATCCGTCCCCTTGCAGGCACACGTGGTGCGAAGCTCCGTTCCGAGGATGCCCAACATCGCCGTCCGACACTCCGAAGGCGGGCCTGCGCATTTCTTTGTAACGCTGTCCACCGCGCACGACTGCTCATAGTGCTCCAGCCGACTCCTACAATCATCACAATCATTCTAATTAATGCCCTTAACCCGTTTCATGTTTCCTTCATTTCCCTCAGGGCTACATCCCACAGCTACCATTCCCAGAGAGAACTCCTTCATACAACTTCTGACAGATCCAGATACACAAAATTAAAACTTCGCTAATTATAATGGAGACATGTAATTTGACCCAACTAAACACGAGACTCGACGCAAGTGGCAAATCAGTATGAGCAGCATGAATGCAAGGGACAAGAAGGAAATAAATCAGACGGAAGTAAAACTTATGATCAGTGTACGTAAAGTACAAGCTGTAGATGTAGAGGTAGTAGGTAGGATATTTGATTTGTTAGGAAATAAATCAGTGAGAAATGAGTCCCATGAGACGGAAGTGAGTTGAGCAGGAACAAACCTGCATTCGTTGTCCTCTCGGCACGTCTCGGCGAGCGAGTGGCAGGTAGGCGTCGGGGCGCCTTCAACCCTCTGCGCGCACACAGGATGCAGCTTCTCCTGCGCTAGCATGCAAGGGTCCTGTTTGTTGTCTGTCTTCTTGCAGAGGCAGAACGCAATCTCCAAGCTCCAGGAAAGATCCTGGCGCCGATAAAACGCCTGCAAGGCCTCCATGCAGGAGTTGCGATTACACCGCGACATGTCGCAGTGGTGTAGCACTGGATGCAGTGCCATCCGACAGCTGTAGTTGTTGTTACAGTTGTTGAGCGCCAAGTGGCACGTGCTTTGGAATACGAGCTTGATGAGCTCGTGATTACCCGACCGATCGTCCGAGTTGCCTAGAACAAGCACGACGAGCGTGAGCCTTGAACACGGCGTCGATATAGTATCCGCGAGCCGCGAGACGCTTTCTGGCGTACCGACGTTTGCTGCTTTTGCGTTTACGTACTCGTGTGCTAGCACGTACGCACATTTGCACGCAAGCAAAGTTCCTTTCGTTACAGAAGTAGGTAATTATGTTTACTGTACGCGGGAATCCGGCACAGCGGATTAAGAGTGCTTGTATATATCTGGGACTCGCTTTGTATAACTCGTCACTGGCGTATCGTATCGTATATGAAATAATGAAATACGTGCTTGTTGCTTGAACCCCAGAAAGGTAAATCCATGCAAATCAATGAATCTACGTGCCTCAGTAACAAATGTAGGGGTATCCAGGTGCATCAAACCTGTGCACAGTCATCCCAATTTGAAAAAGACAAATGGCTAAAGACTAGTACACGTCACGGGGTACCGGTCGCCGATCGGCGGTGGGATAGGATCCGTGTGCCAGTTTAGGATCAAAAGGGAGGTAACTGAACTGAACTGAGGTCTTTACAGTCTGTGGCTTCATGGCTGTTCTATACCTACTTGCGTGAACCTTTCTGTGACCCTGGTGGTGATGCGAGGACGGCTTGGGATCGAGCTCCTCGTCGTACTGGGAGACGTTGTTGGGCCCGTGGACGTGGGATTGCCTGTTCTTTAACATGGTAACGCTTATGTGATCCTTCAGTATGGCGGCGTGTACGTCCTCGCTATCCGCGTCTACTAGCGGGTTCTCTACCTGAGACTCAGTGCCAATGCCTAGCCCGTAGTCAAACGAAGCAGATGCATTTTCCGACGGCGAAATCACTTTAACTGAAACGACGGCCCAATCAGTTGCAGAAGCAAGGTACCCGGTTGCTCGCGGTGAACGATAATTGATACTAGTAATATACACGATACGATATACGACATCAACGCGAGAAGCGCGTACACGCCCAACGTCTATAGCACAGTTCGTTGAATAACTAACACTAATTCTATTTGACCATCAAAACACACAGCACATTCACACTCACATTGAGACCAATCAACACAATTGTCGTCGCGATCTACTACGCATCAGCAACACAACAAACAAACGACAGAACAACAAAACAAAGAACAAGCTCAGTCTACACTGCGCGACCCGTACACGTCCTGCAGAATTGATACTGATACCGAATGCCGAAGATTATAACAAAGAGAGCAATAACAACATATGATTAAAAGGGAGGGCATAAACGGACAAACAGAGAAGTGGTTGACGTCTCACCCTGGCCGGCCTCGGGCGGCACTGCAGCCGGTAACCGTAAAGAGTCGTCGATCGTCTCCTCTACGGACACCTGGATATCGTTATCATGGGCAGAGCCCGTGCGATGCGTGCGATATGCGTGGGTGCCGGAGGCGTGAGCAGTGCCAGGCAATCGCGGTCTCGTAGTGGGAGGGAACAGGAAGTACGGGTACAGGTTAGTCGGGGGGAACCAGAAGTTCCTGAAATAGCCCTGTTCGGGATCGTACGGGTACAGTGCAGAATCAGTGCCGGACAGATCAAAGGAAAACGGAAGAATGTCTGAAACATATAAATCAACACAGGAACTAGAACGTGCATTTGTGTATCATATTGCGAATGTAGGTATGTGGTGCAGTGTGCGTGAGCTTATATGGTGCGTTCGTGCTTTGGTGCCGGGTGCTGAGGTGGTAGGTGCGTCGTGTAGTCGTGCACAGCAGAGACGGTGAAGGTGAACGGTGCAATAGTGACAGTTAGTGGCAGTATGTTGTAGCGTGAGGGTGAGATACAGGCACAGCATACACTTGGCGCCTTGACTCGATACATCTACAGACACTATATGTGATGCGCGCCCGTGTCCACTCACTAGTGAAAGTGTACTTTGGTCCGTGGTTAGTGATATGTGGAATTTTTCATTCTCGATATAACTAACATAAACACATATACATTTCTTACACAGCTGTAGTTGAGGTACTTTTATTTCAATTGCAAAGTGGGATCTCTTGTGGTATACGGTGCTTATGCTTTTTATACCCGAGACTGAGATACATAGTGAAATAAGTACATGACGTTGTGAAAACATCGCGTTTCTTGACAAGACATAATGCTCTACACTCTCTTGTGAGTACAATTGCATGAAACCTGTATCAACACTGTCATTCGACAGCTGTGTAAAAAACCTCAATTGCGTCTCGTTGTTGAACAGAGAGAGGGAAGAGCAACTGCCGTGATGCAGAAACAAGTCGAGCAGAGAGCTGGTGAACGGCGACGAATAGTGGAGAAACAGAAATTGATTATATGAAATACCTTCGTAAATATATCACCATAAACAAGAGTTAAACTGTGTAGGAGTAAGTAATTAATATATTTAGGAAGCTGTTCCATAAATCAGAGAACGAAAAGACATACGTCTTGAGGTGTAACGAGTTCGTGTCCGATGACGTGTCATGTGCGTGTTTCAGTTTTAGTAATGTAGTTGGTTAGACGGCCGTCTGGTGTCGCGGATGAAGTGTCACACTTACCCACACACGGATTGTGGTTTACCAAGCTGAATATACGGTCGCAGCGTCGTTTCATGTGGTTGTTCGGGCAAATGCACCCGAACATCGGCGATAATCTCAAATTCGTCCACGACTCGTGGCACAAGTCTCTGTAAAGGAGAACATGGGAGCGTCAGAGAGCACACAGCACACAAAGGCAGTATCTAGCAAACCTGTCATCCATCCGACACTTCCCCTCGCGGACTTTGCAGTTTGTTTTGAAATCGTCAAATAATTTGATGCATTTGCGCTCTTGCTGGCAAACCGATAATGCATGATTGCAAGTGGGCAACGCGTCTACCGGATATGGATCTTTTTCTAGAAAACAGAAAAAAAAATTATGCGTGAGTGTAAATGTTGCATTAAAAGAGGCAACATGGTGCATGTTGTCTGTTCGATTGCAAAAGCAAAGGCAGAGTCAGTACTGGCACTGTCGAACATAAGTCTACGCCGGAAAGGCCGAGACCGGATCGCCGACTGTCCGCTATTTATGGGGGCGAATTCCCATTGGAAGTGTCTTCAATTAAACGTTCACTTTTAAAATATTACCGTTCCGGATCCCGACAAACGAATTAAGCCGGAACGGAATGATTCCATCGGATTTGCAAGCGCCGAGCGACGTGACGCGCACGCATGCACGCGTGACTTGGAGAAGGAGTTGGAGTCGAAGAAGGAGCCAGGGCAAGGGCGACGTGACATGACGGCTTAGATTAGATTCGCGATCTGCCTACGGTGCACGACAACGGACGACCATGGAACGAGATAGAGACGTACCCGTTACTTTTCCTTCTCTTCTGTTCTACGCTTTCCCGTCGCTATACCGTTCTCTTACATCATATCGTATCAAGAGTCGCGATCTGTTATTACAACCGACGCATACCCTGCACTGCGAGTCGCATCTCATTGTTTACAGATGGCGACGCTCGGATGCAGCGTCTCGCGCTTCAACTTCCACGCTCCTATATGAAAAATACAAAGTCTCTGAATTATCATATTCTATTCCCTGAAATTCAACATGCTGGAAATAATGTACGACCTAAATAAGATGTTTCTCATACTCATACTTGTATTCATTATCATTACAATTACAGCAGGGCACGTATCAGACAACTATACTGAAATCATAACTTCTCCCTTGACCGATCAATTTCTAGTTCAGTAGTCAACGATCGTCATAAAAGTTCAATTCAAACGCTGGGCACGGACTGGTAAAACTCGTGGACAACGATCGACATTTGTTCAGAAGAAATGGAGCAGAAGTTTTTCATGATCTTAATACGTTCAAGTTTGGCGACTTTGAGGCAGGGATGCGACCAAGTATCGAATCGGCTTTAGCTAAGCTAACCTACTCGGAATACGATATCCGCGGGACCGTCTATCAGTTCAATGTTACACGTAATCATTGTTAATTATCGAAACAATTACTGTTCAATTACAGTTGAAATTAACTTGCAGAAATATCACCTTCAAACAATCGAGACATGAGTTTGCATTGAGCTTTGGTTAACAATCATCAGTCGTAGACTTAGAGGAGTATCAGGATCAAGCACATTGCACACGGAAATCCATCGCGGCCAAGGTTTGCTCTTGCTCAAATACAAACGGTAAACAAAGGCCGCACGATCCGCGATCGGTGAATTGTAAGACCGCCTGTCGTGCCACTGATGCAGTTACCAATGTTGAGCGACCGACATTTACATCTAACATCTCGCCCGTTCCCGATCTAAATGTTTCAAGTAGAAAAAATTCACCCGCATTGAATAGAGTGACGTGTTAAATTTCATTTTGAAGAGTGGAGAGACGTATCATGCGATTTACAAATTTTAGATTACGTCATGGAATAGGAATAGGGAAACGGCAGAGGAAGGAATATCGGTTCGATCGGGTGTTGAGCTGTTGAGTAGTGTACTCGTATAGTGAAATGTGTGGCGTACCTTTTTTGAGTACGAATACACAGGGATGATCGAAGAGGAAATCCCTGAAGGAATTGCACTCTGGATCGACGTGGGGCTCTCGGCACAGACAGGTCGGCTTGAAGAAAGGAAAGGCTTGCAACGTCCTTAGGGCTGCCTGGCACTTCGTCACGGTCACCGTGGAACATGCCACTGGAACACAAAACACAACGGTTCCACTTAGCTTCAACACACTCCCTTTGATCTGCTACTGCAAATCCAACTTCCATATTCTACCCTTACAATAAAGAAAACTCTTTACCTATGTTAATATCTCTCTTTGTATCAAACAGATATTTTTACAAAACATCTTATTTTATATTTATGCATTACTTCATATACGGAACACAAGAATTATTTCACCTTTAAGCTACAGAAACTAAACAAGGCGATAAATGCTAAAACACCTTCATAAAAGTTGTATTACAATTTTTCGTTTCTAGGTTTGATATTTTCATCACTGATTAAAAGTCTGTTAGTTAAAGAAAAATGTCACATCGAAAAATTGATATATTTATAATTTATTTAATATAGATGCTATATCTTGCCTTTAACTGACAGTTAACCCTATAGTAGTCGCACCCGGTCTGTGAGACCGGCCACGAACATTATTCTGAATAATTCCAAACTTCACGGCTCAAGTAACCTATCTTTCTAAGTACTTAACTATTATACGCGACTTTCCAGTGCTGGTTTTCATTTGTTTGTGTTCATTAATGTCCTACATATGGTACATTCCGGTATGACACAACGGTGTGACTATTGGCGCACCATTTGTACCTCAGGTCCTTTGACAAATTTGTCTAAAAAAATTAAATACCGATTGCAAAAAATATGTAAAATGGAAGTTACTGCACCACTATAGAACAATAAACAAGGTCGATGTGTTTAGAGAACTTAGAAAGAAAAAATAAAAACTAAATTTTTGTTTCATCGGTGCAATACTTACATATGCCTGCAGCATATCGTAAGTAAACACTCTGTTTTATGGAATAGTACCTATTTAATTTTTAAATGGATTTTGATGGTACGAATTGTCAGTCTACACAGATATTTTTTTGAGCAATACTGTCCATGCAAGTAAGTTACTATTCCGCAGCAAAATAAATACGAGCAATTGTAATACTAAACTCAAATTTCTCCCAGCGGAACAGTTTCAATGATCAAATATTTATAGAATAATACTGACCAAAACCTTCGTATACAATCTATTGCACGCTAATCAATATTCCATGGAATGAATATACCTAATTGGTTAACTGGAGTTAATTTTAGACAATTCCGGTTGGTAAATTTGCAAATGGAAACAACGACTGGAGAAAATCCATGGATGATTATATTGCAGAAAAATGTGTTTTCTTTTTGTTTCGGTAGGCGGTCGGGGATAAAAAGAGAAGCACGTCCGTACTGTATACACGTCCTACGTCCTGCGTCCACGTCCTACGTCCTGCGTCCACGTTCTCCGTCCTGCGTCCTCGTTCCTCGTTACCAAAGTGGACACGGAACGTGGACCCAGTCACAGAAACAGAAACAGAGAGTAGAACGTATCGCATAGGAAAGTGCGATACATTTGTCCCGTTCACTTTCCAACATGGGAAGGCTTACGCCCGTCCGTATAAATCATATTTATTCATATTTTAAGACCGTATATATCCTCGCCAATGCCGTTTTAAAGTTTTTCCATTTAAATTTGAAATATCGATATTTATCAAGAATCCGGAATCTGTAGGCGCGTCGTCATACCGTCGCAAGTGTCTTGAAAATCGTCAAACACGTACACATAGAAATTTACGAGAAAAGTATTATTTTATGTGTACACCTTTTCCATAAAATAAAATGAAATCTGAAGCATTTTTCTTTAAAACGCAACGCCTTTATATCTACTCTTCTCCTGAATCTACATTTATATCTACACGTTCGGAAAGCATAAAAAAATCATTGGTCCTTTAGGAATAAAATCACAGGCCCTACTGGGAATTATTTAGTTACGCCTGCGTCAGAAGTAATTTAGAATGTGTAGTGTAGAGTGTAGTATGTAGTGTATAGAAGCTCGGTAACTCAACCTTCAAATGAGTACCTCTTGTTAGCGTGGAACAATGACGCGCCGTGACATCTCAAGACTGCAAGAGCTAGGTGACCAGCGACGAGTACCTATGCAGCTCTCTGCTCCATAATTACAATTACAACAACTACTGATTACTGTTTCTATTTATAAACGGATCAAAAATTTTGCAGCATAAATATCGTATTATACGTTGATGAATGAATTTGGTATGACTGTGCTCATATTTGAACTTATAGAAACTGTACGAAACAATATCTAGTGTTTCGCGAGACAATATTTCTTGTCTTGCTAGCCTATTCTTGTCTTGCAAAACAAGACAAAAAAATAACTCTTGCCTTGCATTATTCTTGCTTTTTACATATTTGTTGTCTTGTATATTTGGATGAATTTTTCATTGCATCACCATTAAATACATTGAAAAATTCCTACAAAATATTTTTAAATTAACGACGAAAAATATACGGATATAGTGTAATTAGCTCCCGGTTTTAAATAAAACTAATTCGGACCGTAGCAACTTCAACGTCACTCTTCCCCTGCCACGGCACTTGACGATTGATGACGCAGTACGCAGTTGCTAAATATACATTGAAAAATATTTTTTTTTTCTCTAAAACCTATTATAAAAAACTATAATAAAATGTTGATATTTTTAAATTTTAATATAGGTAGTATATTATTTTTGTCTGTTCTTGTCTTGCATTTTCTGCAAGAAGAAGAACAAGAAAAATTCAAGATTCTTACTTTTTTAAAAAGGTCGATAAATTTATCCCTTATGACGGGCACTGAAAGTTGTTGTAGGGAGTGGAGCATAATTAACTACATTCTGATTATAAGTTGGTGTAAAAGACCTTGCAACCCTTAAGCATATTCTAAAATAATTATTAGTTAAATCGGTCTATATGTCGGAGTCTACTTTTAGGTTTATAAGTCTACCCTTATTTTGGTTGAAAAGAGAAACACTTTTCCACGATGTTTAAATAAATACGTAATGTATCTTCGTGTGAACTTAGCCCCTAAAAGAATATTTCCCTGATGATAGCGTGTTGCTTGTTGAGTGTATAGTTACGGGATATAAGTGTTTCTAAGATATATCTCACTGTAACCATTTGGTTCTTGTTCTGTTATCAAATTTCTAAAACTTTGCGAGATTAACTTAAACTTAGATTAATTTTGTTAATTTAACTTTACTTTCTGATGTAGTCAAGAACTTAAAAGTATTACAAAGTAAAAAATATGAGTACAAGGAAGTTTATACCTTTGAATCAATTACATGAAATTAGCCTGCATTATATTATACATATATTTTTTACTTTCATTAGACATTGTTGTTATAGTTCACTAAATTTACAACAATAAATTAGTTGTAATTGTTATATTATTATTTCCCAAATCCTGGGTTCAAATCTCTGTGAAATTTTTATCAATAAATGTTTTCGATGAGTTTACAAGTGAGACAAAATATAATGCATAAATCTACTTGCAGTGATATTTTATACAAATAAACGCTGGTATGACAATTCTATTTTAAACATTTATAGAGGTTGGTTAAACTTCTGCATTTAATAGCGTCATAAAACACAAAGCAAAACAAAGTCACTGTTTGCTTTTGCCATTGTTTTTGCACGCGCGGTCATTCATTGGCATTCATACATTTTTTATATGCGAGTTTTTATTCGCCTCTGAAATCTTTACGCACTCTGATAGTCTTTCAATAATATCAATCTATTTTTTATATCTGTTCGCCCTCTTACAGGCACTTATGGCATCACGTATCTTGTACCCATCTTGCTTTTCTTAATCTTTTATTCTCCATTTTCCAAACACTGCTCACAGAACTTTTTCTTTTATTGTTTGCTGGCACTTCCATTCTTCCAATATAATTTCATTTACCTAAATTTTTGTTTGATCGTGAAAAGAGTGTTTTCGCTGTTTTTATTTCTTCTCTCTAAAGAAAATTAGAATCTTCTTGCGGATTATTAAACGAATTCTACAAAAACTAATATGCTTTTTCTTCAAATAGTTTTGATCAAATTTTGAAATTTCTACCATGCACCACTTCTTGCATTTAAAATTATACAATAGTCTACATTTATGAAATCATCTAAAAATCTTTATTAATAGTAGATTATAGTAAGTACAGTCGACTCTCTTTAAATCGACCGCTCTGTAATTTGAATTTTTCTTTAAATCGAATTATTTCGGATCGCATAACTCCAATACCATAAGTCTAAATTTTTTTTATTCCTCAAATTTACATCCAAAAGAAGAGGTGATTAGATTTTGGTTATAACTGGAAAACCAAAAGTACCCTTATTTGAAGATTTTAACAGTTTTTCTTGAGAAACGCAGTTAAATATCATTTTTTGACATTTTATGTTATAAATATTAAAGAATGTTATATTTTCTATACGGTGATTGCATTTTATACTTCATATTCAATGATACAGAAATTAAATTTCATAAATCAGCCAGCTTTGCTATAACCTTAGAAAAAGCCACTGTAATTCTGATTGACAGATCTCAGTGTCAAGTGTAATTTACATAGTACGTTTGTGTTATAATTTAACTGGAAACACAGATTCTTTGCAAGAAACTTTCTGCATAGGATTTGTACAAAATACATAAAACTAACGGAAAGTAACTAATGTGTTGGCCACATCAGATTTTGTGGAATGGTTTCAAAATATTTTTTTGGAAATTGAAGAACTGTGCCAAACCTTTCAAATTTAATTTGTAGTAACTTATAAATGGCAAAAGCTATTAAACTAATTACAGGACTTAAAAATTGTCAAATTAATTTGAAATTAATTCTGTCGAATTATAAATCATGATTAATCACTGAACCATATGCTCCATTACAGTTCTGATATAATAATAATGAAAATATAGTAGAAGAGTGAATGAATAAATTGTTTGATTTCCAAGTTTCAACTCCTTAACCATTCCTGTGAGTTTCGCGTGTTCAAAGTAAAATCGCAATCGGGGAACTTGGTAATGAGAGGACTTTCATAATGTATGAATGCATGTAAGAAAAACATTTGTAGAGTAAAATTGCTCAAAACTGCTTTCCCAAGTGTGAGGAGATTAAATAAAAATATGCTTTTCATTTGCAGCCGTTACCTTTAAAACCGGAGGAATGATAACTTCCGTTGAGCTCGTAATAAAAAGCAATGCAAACCGTTGTGCCACTTTTCCACTGTCACCATCTTTATGCAACATAGCGGGACTTTATATCAGTAAGGAACATTATATTACACTATTCCTTAATATAAAAACAACACTTTTATCAATTTACCTGCAAATTATACACGGGAACAGCGAGAGATTTGGTACAAGAGATTCCAACACATTTCATTAAAGTGTTGATGTGCAATTTGCATTTCTTCAGTTGTTCACAGTGGGAGTTTTTGTACATTATGATCATCTGAAAGTAGGACAGATCATTTACGATATTTCCTATCATCAACGAGAATTTTCAACAAGTTTCGTTAAATTTGGCAAACACAAAAAGTAGAGGCTTACATTTTCAACAAATTATAAAATCCACACGCAAATGATGAGAATTTTTTTTCGACCAGTTCAGGGTTTCTCAACCTTATATATATTTTTTTTGCAACCAATGGGACTCAAAAATGAAAATACAAAAATAATTTAAAAAGAAAATATGTGTCTTACTGATTAATAACAGTTATTTATGGTTCAAGAGAGGTAAATAGTATATAATAGGTAAGGATGGGTTTGTTACCCGACAGAAGTGAAGGTTGTCAATTCAGTCCGTGACATTTTTGACATAACGTAGAATTCTTCGTAAGAAGAACATGAAGATTTCGTTTTCTCCATATGTTAAGACAAGTAAAAGACGTCGTTCCTCTTCAGTCATCAGGGATTTGCCAGATTCCATGTGTCTGCGGGAGAGTTTACATTGGCCAGACTAATTGAACTATTTCAACAAGATTGAATGAACACCAGCGTTCGATCAAATTGAACCAGCCAGAAAAATATTCAGTTGCAGAGCATGCCCAGGAAGAATTCCACCATATAAAATTCGAAGAAACAAAAAAGTCATTGAGATTTTCAAAACCAAGCATAATAATCTCAATCATTGTGATGGTTTAGATCTTAGTCGAGCATGGCTTCCTACATTAAATATGTTGTAATTTGTCACCATGGTTACCTGTTGCTAATGTTTTTGTTATTATTTATTTATATATTTGTTGTTTATTCCCTGAAGAAGGCAGCAGTTCATGCTGCTGAAACGTCGGTTTTTATAACAATAAACAGAACAAAACTAAAAAGGTTGTATCATTTTAATTGAATTATTAATTCTGAAAGATTTTTTAATAATTTAAATGATAGTATTTCTTGGAAAATTTGATATGATAAGACAAACATAAATTATGACAATAAGCTAATAAATCACCCAAGTTTAAAATATCTACTTGTTGGTATTTAACAAAATACCTACGTAAGAGAGCTATTTGGGGAAGGGAGCTATTATGTAGGTTTTATAATTAATGCAAAACTTTTTCCTGGAGCAATGGGATAAAGTCAAATCGTAATTCGGTATCGACAAATAGTTAGAGGCACGTGCATGCCAATACGTCACCGATTAGGGCATCTTTGAGTTAATCTAGCGAACGGCGTCGAACGGTTCGCCGGGGTAAGAAGGATGATAGGACCGCGTTTTGGGATGTCAATGCATCCATTTGTGGTTATATAATGAAGGAATCTTTGACGTCTACAAATTTAATTTTTAGGAAGTAGCTAGTTTTTAATTAATCATCTAACAGCGGAATGAAATTTTATTTTGTTTTAATGAAAAATAATACAGTATTTTTAAATAATTTTGCAGTAAATGTTTTTAATAACATATTGTAATTTGTGGAATGTTATTTTATTTGTTTCACTAAAAATATTTTTAAAATATTATTAATTAATTAACGGTATTCCCTATGAAATAAAAAAAAAACTAAATAAAACATAATACCTTATCATAATCAATAACAATTTTTTGATTTTTCACATTAAACATTCATAAATATAAAAACAAAATTATAAGTATATTTATTTTACATTTGATAAAGCGTCGATTCTGTAAAAGCAGCAGCAATGAAATTTTCTAGTGACAATAGTTTTCTTATTTGTATAATAAAGTTAACTAGGAAAGGTCTCATTTATTTTTAATTAACTATGAGTTAATTAATTTCCCCCATAGAATTCATAAGAAAACCGATTCAACAAAACGAACGAGATACATAAATTCTATGTAATGAAATCAAAACATCTTTTGACAAAAGTTTTTCTAAGATTAATAAAGTTAATGTAGAATAACTGCAAGCTACACATGCTAGTCTAAGCTCATAGATATAAACTGTTGTCGTTGTTTAGTCAAACAACAAATAGACTTAGAAATAAGTTTCAATTTAAAACTTTTGAAACAGGTACGAATAGTTTTCGCCTCACTTCTCTCGTCTTTTATAACAACTAATATGACAAAACTTATATTTTAAAATTTTCACGTTGCATAAAACTTTTGTTCTCAAACTGTCAAACATTATTGCCCGGAAAAGTGCTAACACGCAGAATTTTAATTTTTTAAATCACTAAATAGGTACACAATTATTGAGAAATTGAAATATTGTATAGTATTATATTACTTTTCTATAAAAAAAAAATTAAATACTATTTGTTCTAAAATTACTTTAAATTTTAAAATTATAAAATAAATTTATGTTGGAGGATTCGTTTATATATAACTCCAAAAAACACATTCGGGATTTAATAAAAATCTAGTTAAAAAAATAAATCTCACATGGGTGTCTTTAACAAACTCGTTTAAAAAATAAAACAACCTTTTAGTTGAAGTTCTGTTTATACTTATACAAACCAACTTTCGGCAGAATTTGCTGCTGCCTTCTTCAGCGTACAAAAATAAATTAAACTCAGTAAATGCAAAGTAATTATAATGTATTAACATTCACAAGAACGAGCGGAGTACTTAAACAAAACTGACTGAAAAACTTTGGGGTATACGTATACCCCACTTGGTCCGAAATGTTTTATAGTCGGTCTTTGGAGGTTTTTCAATTTTTAAAATACACATTGGATCAAAAACATTAGATTTTTCCCAGTTCTGGTTGCAAAATATAAACAATGTTAATTTTAATAATATTAATGAGAAAACATAAGAATCAGATAACAGTTCCTGTATGACCAATGACCAGCTTCGGTTTCAAAATAATAATATAAACAATATTTTATATACAAACGGAAAAAATCGTTATTTAAGTTACAAAAGAGATTATTGACTAGTAAGAATGAAGCACATTCCTAGAAACGAAAAAAAAGTATTTATTTTTTAATTTTTTACAAAAATCATTATATTTTTATTCAAAATAAATATAGCTGATAATATTCGACATATCTGTTAATCAATATAAATTAACACTAAAAAAATAAAATTCTTCCTAGGTGGCTTGCCAATGGCTTGAATCACTTTATTTCCCTAGGGAGTACTTGTCATTTTTATTTTCCTAGATAAATAATGAAGCACATTAAGTAATGATTTTGATAAGAATAAAGTTTATTTAAAGGTTATATATAAAATAATTTTAATATAATCGGTGTTATTTTGTTATACGGTAGCGCGGTTCACAATATTATATTTGTATTTGGTCTTAAATTCCACTGTAGTGCTATGTCCAATTCAAATTCAAAATCCGAGGCAAAATCCACGTCTGGAAGTTGATTGTTTCGCAACTAACTCGGAGTTGGGAGTTGGGCAGTAGCACATACGATATTCATAAGCACGGTGCTCGTTATGAATAAGCAAGACTGCTTAAAACTTTAAACAATGCTGCAATTCTGCAGTCGCGAAGTCTGGAAGCCGCTGCGGCTGTTTAACACTCGGATCGCGCAACCAGAAAACTAAAATGACCTCATTCATGAAAATCGCCGGTGAAATATTGCCTCCGTTTCAATGCGGATCGATACAAAATACTTCCGTCGGCATCTGAACACTGAACGGGGCAAGGGATGCAGCTAAGACGTAATGCTGGCGTGAATTTTCAATTCGTTCTAGTTCTTCTCTTTAATGTGTTCGTGATTCTACATGGTCGCCGCGAGTTCCACGGCTTTGTGACGGAGACAGAGATGCTCGATCGCGCGGCAACCAACATCTTCATCTTTCAGCGTGCCGTCTCTTTCATTTCTTGCACATTTTATTAATTAACAGTGTATGCAATCATAGGTTAGCCCTCCGTAAGAGTCAGTGTTTAGGAGGACACTATAAATCGACGGTCCCTTGTAGGCTTTGGGTTGACGACTTGCACCACTAAATGCAAGCAAACTTTGGTCAGTCGAAGCAATCCGACGGATCTGTTCGATGATGTCACAGATATTTCAGACACATCCGATTATCAAAACGTTTACATCTGAGGTTATAGAAGAAGTTTAACTTATTAAAATGGATAAGAGAATAGCGATTGTTTCTGTAGTTGTCCGTAAGTTTATACACAACGACTTAAGTAAGACTGAGAGACCACTTGAATAATTTGTTTACATTATTTCGATCATTTATTTGTTCGAAATAACTCATAAATATTTCATAAAATGCGTTGCTATAGTGATGCAATGTTTATATCAGAAACATGTAAACAAATACATTTTCTGAGTGTCTGCTCGCGAATCTGGGGAACCCGGTTCGAACCCGACCGACATCAAATCAAATATTTCGAATTTTAAATGGCACAAAATTGACCCCTGTGGTGCACTCTCCGCGCCAGAAATGAGTGCCCGTGACGTGACGCCTGGTGAACGCCTGCACGGTACAAATTTGTCATCATCATTACCGAATTCTGTGTACAAAGCAGACTGGCACACGCAACAATGGGTAATATGCCCTGATGATATATTTATTTATTTTATTTATAAAAGGAACAACCAAATTCTAATTGTAAAGCATCCTGTAGGAAAAAAAAATATTTATTACAATAATAACAAACAACGTAAACTTGACAAATTAAAGCAAAATTATTTTTTAAATAAACTCTTATTAAAAGTAAATGGTATTAGTTGGGATTATAGTCGAGAAAAACACACTTTAAGATGGTGTATCGTACCGTTACCGCACATACTTACGCCGGACTATTTCATCTAACTTTAGCTACAAGAAACAACATTGTTTTCTTTATACAAAGTTTTTGCGCGATGTTGACTCATGTTTTACAACAATCATTTCATGCATTCATGGATAATTTTCAAACCCAATGAAGGATAGAAGAACTTCAAAGTTGTTTTATTTCTATTCTTTTTTATGTGAAACGATGCGGTACATTTCCTTTGTGCTAATTCTTATTAAAATCACACGCTGGTCTTTGTGAGACAAATGTTTATTTGTATCATGTTTTATTATCATAAAATTTACTGCCAGAGTGGAATTTAATTGAAATTAAAAATAAAAAACACGAGTTTTTAGCTTCATTTGTAACATGTAGTTAAAAAATATAGGCCGGAATTAACAACATATACTTCGTGTCATTTTTAATGAAAATTCACACGCTAGGTATCTGTATCATGACAACTATTGAAAAATACATACATAGCACGAAGTTTTCAAAGATGTACTATATGTAAACCAATTGTATTATTTGTACCACACTCAACACAGTCTACTAAGACAAATTAAATCTAACAAAATATCTCACAGATTTTTGTGAATACAAAGTACAACACAATACTAAAAATCCACGGCAAATATTATAAATACCTCGAAATACTGCAAACTTCGGGGTACCACAAGGACATATTATGGGGATATAACAATAAAGATCCATATTCAGTGTGTGACTGGATTTCTCCAAAATGATGGTCATTTACAAATATGCAGCAACTTTATTACGAAAGTAACGGCTACTTTATAAAAGAAATAGCAAGATGACCACAAAAAGAAGTGAGTTTATGGGAATCATTACAACAAAGAAACTAACTACAACTGCAAGCAAGCAAAATTAGGGAATCATCATAAAATCATAATCCAAGGTAGAAATAAATAAATTCTTACTACAATAAACAAAATAATAAACTTTTTTTTATAACTTCACATCCTTAGGCGGTCAATTTCTGTTACTAAAATATATGTAATAAATATTGCAAGGCGAGTGTTTGAAAATTGCTGAGTTATTCGTTCGAAAATTGATTGACCGTTTTAAATAACGTCCCGAGATATTTGGTTCCCTTGAGTGGAAAACAAATTTTATATAAGGCTACTGGCACACTTCACTTACTTAAAGGAACTTATTTGGCAAATTGCTTGATGAAAAGTATTAAAATTCTTGCTTGTTATAACATAAATTCATATCTATATAATCCCAATGGCCAGGCCCTGTCGCGAGAGATCAATTCACTAAAATTTCCTCCACTTTGAATTAATTTTGACACCCTTGAGAAAAAGTTGAAGAAGTTACAAAATGTCGGGAAGGTATATTATTTTTATGTTACTTCAGAAACGGTCTTAACTTCTTCAAATATTTTTCAACTTCACATATAAATTCATCGTTGTTTTACCATGCTGAATCCGTGCTTCGCAATTATCGTAATTTGTAGACGGCGACATTCTTCATATAACACTGCATTTTTGTCACACCTTTTGCAGTGCTCGGATTTTTTATCAAACTTGATACTAAATTTTAGTAATCACAACCATATTTTTTATCATAATGTGTTACTTCAGAGTGTTTTAGAAAGGAAATTTGTTTATTTTCAAATTTTCTTTCAATAAATCAAAAATAAAAGTTTTGCAGCCATATAGTGATAATTCTTTTATTAATATTTCTCTTTTACATTAATTTTGTATTTAAAAGTTGTTGAAAAATCCCGCGAAATCTTGTTTTCGCACTTACAAATTAAATAAACT
Organism: Harpalus rufipes; assembly: GCA_951394225.1. Taxonomy (NCBI): domain Eukaryota; kingdom Metazoa; phylum Arthropoda; class Insecta; order Coleoptera; family Carabidae; genus Harpalus; species Harpalus rufipes. Next base: position 4,954,010 of record OX596278.1, read on the forward strand.
ATATACCAGACAAAATAAAGGAAATTTACTTCGATTTGAAACCACAAATAAATTTTATTAACCATTTTGTCAGAACTATCAAATACGGACTTGACTTTTTTCTTGTTGCCTTTTAGTCCGAAGTTCAATATTTTAATGAAAGGACCTTATTATAATAATAGGAAAGACATGAAAGAGCTCATCTCTACATGGAAGAATTACACTCAACATGCAACCAAGAAATTAATTCGCAAGAGAAAATCAATAAGTAATTTGGTTTTGCAGAATTTTTATTTGGACAAAATACTTAAAAAGTTAAATCACTTGTGCACAACATTATAATACAAGGATTTGGAAATAGATTAAAACTACAGTAGCATTTGAGCTCCCAGCTTTAACTTATACATATTGTGCAAAACTTTTGCATAAAAACTACCTGACTAAATCATGTTTGTGAATGAAATACTTTCTGTAACATTTCTTACGGAGATTTATTTCTGTTTGCTTGATATATTCTCGTGATTTTATTACGGAAAATAAAGAAATGAAGACTAATGTCTCTTTAAATCCACTGCACAATTATCTGCAATAAAATTATCTCACCGCGTCGCGCGTTTCTTAATAACGTTTAAAATTATCTAACTCAGCTGCAGTTAATATGCAGTTACGGCGTTAACACATTTAATGTCATTACTTATTCAGAGTGCTAGGTAAGAAAAAAAAATTATAAACGACCACGAGGATAGAATAAAAATACAGTATATAATTAGAAGTTCATCATAACACAATAAAACAACGTGCAGAGTACGCCCTCTGACGTACCACGGCTACGCTACAAACCCATACAAATCATTTTTATTGGCTTTTATAAGAGCCAGCACTCGACTACATGGCTGTAGTAATTGATAAAAATCGATGAACTACGATCAGTGACGAAGAGAAAAGTGTGAAGGACAATCCTCATATGTTTTATGCAGAGTACTAGGCAAACACAAAAGAGTCCCACGACAAAAGTATTATTATTATTAGGTTGGGGGTCTAACTTAGTTTTCTGCAAGAAATTCCAGAGTTTTCATGGAACTAATTACAGCTCCAAGAGTCCAGGAGTCAGTTTGCCGTGAGGTATCTTTTAGCTGTGGTCCGATTCTAATTCATTTTAGAGACTTGTTGTAATTAATGACGTCATATTGTTACCATGGTTTTGTTATAGGGATCAATTACGAATTTAATTTTCCAGTTTGGTACAAGGTGAAGTATGACAAGACTTTATCATGTTTGACCCATTGAAAATTTTATTTCAAATAATTTTGTTATTGTCTAATATGTCACAAAAAGTATTAAAAATAAGAATATATAGAATTATTCATATAAATAAATATATCATCAAGACCTATTACCCATTGCTGGGTATGCCAATCTGCTTTGTACACAGATTTCGGTAATGATGATGACATATTTGTACCATACGGGCGTTTACCATGTGATACCTTTCGGGCACTCATTGCTGGCATGGTTAATTTCGTGCCATTTAAAATTCGAAGTATTTGGCGGGACGTACATACATCATTTTTTTAGGAAATGGGTTTTTATCGTTATATCCAAATTTTTAGAACTTTTAATGCCTGAGAAGCATGAATTAAAAATATTTTTTTCAAATTATTATTACTACTACTATTAACAGGACAAGTTCTTGCTCATAAACTGTTCCATTGACTTTTATATTAAAAAATGACGTAAAATTATCAAAAAATAGTATAACCAACATAAAATTCTGTCATATTGCACCATGTTTATGCCAGCATAGTAAATTATGTCCCTAAAATCTGACGTCATTAATAGAAATTAGATTGAGACAGTCTCTAGTCTCCAAATGAATTATAATCGGTCTCCTGGATGGGTATATTCGTCCTCTTCGCAGAGTCGACAGATACTGTCTTCAGCTATACCAATCTTAAATAGATGGTAGAGTTCTCATGAAATCAATTACTGCTGGAGTCAGTATGCCTATTTCAGTACATTTTATAACTAGACGTTCACATATAATATGTTCCGAAGTATCTTCGTTCTCTTCACAGAGTCGACTATATTGTTCTCAGCTATACCAATCTTACATGGTATGATATTTCTATGGTACTTTTTGCTATAAATCCATACAAATCATTTTTATTGGCTTTTACAAGAGCCAGCACTTGACTATATGGTTGTAGTAATTGATAAAAATCGATGAACCATGATCAAATCAGTGACAAAGAGAAAAGTGTAGAGGACGGTCCTCGAATGTATTAAGCAGAGTACCAGAGCAAACACAAAGGCCCATAAGGGTCCCAAGGCAAAGGTAAGTGCAGATTCGATCGGTACTCCACATTCACATCCACACTGCCCTTCAATTGCTAGAACAGAGAACACAGCTTTTACCTAGCGGCGCTGTCGGATTGCATCGGTGTTTGGTGACGTCAGAAAATGAATCCGGCGAAAAAACCAATATACCCGTACGAGTATGGAGCGCCGAATGCCGGACGTTCTCTCGTCTGCTGCAGTAAAGCATCGCGATCGAGAGCAGGCGCCACAGTCACAACGCTCGCAAACCGGTATAATGGGTAAACTATCCAAAATGCATTTGAATATGGACAGAATGAAAGTTTTAATAAAGCCAGAGCGTGTTAGGGCAAATGGATCCGCGTGGAGAGCGCAGCGCAATCGGACGACCGCATGTTGCCCACCGCATTCAGTTCATCATCTGCTTCCCACTTCCCACTTTCCACCTCAGCCACTTTCAAACTTGCACTCATTTGCGAGATGAATAAATACATAACAGGATTTCCATAAATACATTTTATTTAAAAAGAAACAAGTCAGAGTTACGTGGGCCCAGGCCCAGGCAATCCGTTTTGCATTTCAGTTATTACGACGACGCTATTATGCAGGTGACAAAGAGCCCTACATAAATAACCAGCAGCGACGTTGTACACAGCTCAAATAAGCAAGAGTCCCGGCTCCAACTCTATTTCCATCCTCTGTAAGCCTCACTCTTTATTATCACGTTGGAATTGAACGAATTGAAAATGAGTTGCAGGAAATAAATAATTGAGACGTTCATTATACATCGATGAAGAATGAGAATGAAGAATGAGAAATGAGGACAGAAATAGATACCGCGATAGCGATAGCTATGACAAGGCAACAATTCGCAGAATTGTCATTCGTTTGCGGGTCACCGTGAAACGTGAATTTTAAATTGAGATTTACTTTACTCGATGCCCCGTGCTATCTAATTATGTTCGCGCGGGGACGGATCCGTTGTGTAAACATTTCTGCGGGACGAGAATATGATTAGTGGGCCGCGACGTTGTCGAATGAAGATCGAACGCGGTGAATGAATGATGTTGATAATTAAAGAACGCAATCTCTGGGTGTCGTGTAAATAAGGCCGAAGACTGAGTGTACGGCCACGACCGAGCACGTGGAGCAGGAAAGCTTCGCGCAAACTCAACCATGCCACGCCAGAGAGCGACAGAGACACACGCACGGAAGAGAAAGAGCAGAAAGACGGACCATGAGCCGAGGAGTGGACGGCGAGGGGATGCCATGCTTTTATAAATTATTCAAGGTGCTGTATTGATCCAAAGTTAGTTCTCTGTCTCTGTTGTTCGTACGCTCCAAAAGCTGTTTGCTGTCTCACTTGGCTCTCTTTCTTCCGCTCGCGACTCTAGATTCTCTTAGCCTTGCGGTAGTCGACGCCGCAAGTTAGCGGAGCGACAGAAACAGTAAAGTGTAAAAGCACGCCGCTCGGTGCGCGACCAGCTCTGGCTCCGGTGCTGGTGTCGGTGCTTCCCCCATAGAGCATACGATCGTCGAGCGTCGAGAGTCGGCCGTCGAGCGACGATCGTCTATCGTGCTCTGCGCGTGCTTCCGTGCTTCTCTCCTGAGCCTGACCTATCTACGCTACGCTAGTACGAGTGCACACGAGTTACATAACTGTTCCCGCGTACCTTACGTCACAACAAGCTAACCTAAACACTAATCACACGCCGCGGACGCTTTGTAGGTGTACTGTTGGAATTTATCCCTTGTCCTTCTAGCTGGTTTCCGTACTTGTTTTAGAATGGGGTTGTTTGACATAGATATGGAATTGATGGACACGTTTCTGTCCGATGGTTATGAAGATGCACAGGCAGTCGTGTCGTGACAGCGCGTAACAAAATGTTACGGCCGTTGTTTTCCTCTTCCCAGCGTAACAACTTTCAGCGACATTACTGTTGACGTACGTGCCTCCTCACTCGTACGTTTCAGCTCAGAGCTCTTCCTTGGTCCACTGTCGTTTTATTCTTTATTTAAAATGATACTACAAGAAACCGAGACGAGCCCGCGTGAATACAAATTTGTTTAGCTGTTTTTCGTTTTTTAACTGGCTTGTCAAATGAAGTCCTCAGAATGGAGTGGAGCGTTTTTGGTCTTTAGCAAAAACAAACGTTTTTCTTTCGGCCGAGTTTTCGTTTCAGCAAACGCAAACTTTCACGTGGAATAAGTCTTAAATATATAAAAAATGAATACATTTAGAATGCTTTGAAAAACTATAAGGTAGTGCAGTAAACTGTGCTGGTACGCTAGAGACGTGGCTGCGCCGAGAGGAATAAACAACACATAACGACTACAAAGGCTGCGACGTCAACTTTGCTCTCGTTTTGACTTTTAGATTTCCACAGAGACTATAGTTTTATCAGCTACCACCGTAATAACGCGACTTATAAAAAATTACTAAGTCCCATCTTATGCGGCGTACTTATTGGCTCTGACAAAAGAAATATTGAAGGTAGATAAGTCGGTGATAAAGTGGCTAGTGTCGGGCACGAATGCCGGTTTTCTCTTTTCTCTGGGCCTGGGCTCCAACAAGAAGGGGAAGACTAGGCGTTCGATATCGATACATACTTCGTGTATGTATATGTCGCGACTTACCACACGTACTGATGTATCATTTTAAATTCTTAATACTGTTGGTAGTTACAATATTTCCGACCACTTAGTTTGTCTATTTATTTGCAAATATATTATTAATGCAGAAATTGATGCTGCAATATTAATATTATCTGGGAACCTTACGAAAAATGTATAATCATCGATATACTTTTCATTTTTTTAATCTTAGCGCTATTAAATTTTTCTGGAGTATTAGTCGTGTAACATCTGAATCTACTAGTAAGAACAAGCGGTAAAGTTACCGTTTCGTACACCCACAGTTGGTAGGACAAAATATGCAAAAAATAAATTTCATCAACTGATTTCTCCTAAGAAAACCGGGTACAATTTTCTTTAGTTTTTGACAATAATATCTACTGTAGATTTGGATCTTCTTCAAAGAAACAAAGAATACTGTTTCATATTAATAAAAAATACGGTGGTAATAAATAGTGTCACAGACCAAAATCGAAACTAGGTGATCGAACGAATATGATCCGTTAAAAATTATGCCTTACGGCAATGCGAGGAGCTACGCAAAATGCATTAAATGTTTTATAATTGATACCGGTTCAGTAAAACTAAACTACAGTGACAAACGATATTTTTAACAACATTAAATTTTATTACGGTCCATTCCCCAAAGCGTAATAATTCCATTTAGAAACATTGTTGCTATATTTATTCTAATTTTAGTTCTACACAAGCTACCTAAATTGTTCCATGCAAAATATTTCACCTACTTTTCTAGTTTGTATTAACCTGACAGAGCAAACTAAGAAAAATTGTATAACATTGTTATATCTAGTTATCTCCGCTTTTTCTTAATTAACAGAGACAAAAATAACTGCTCTATTAATACACAAAAGTGTTGTCGTATTAGTAGAACTATATCGCGTGTATGTGGTCAATAATCGTTGGCTTTCTTCAGAGTAAAGCTCATTTATCCTTTGTAAGGATTACACAGCTCTGAGTAGAGAGAGAATTAGTTACGTATGCCGGTATACCGTGTTAAATATTCACAGTAAACTTGACAGTGAAAGGGATCGATTAAGTAGAAGGTTCCTTTGCTCTGAGCTACGTAAGCTCGGAGATCACGAAGTGTCTTTCATATCTTTACATTGTCGACACGTGCAACCTTCTAGGCTAGAACATGCTCAATTTCTACAGAAAGATTTAATAACATTGTCTGACAACTTTAGAAGAAACAATAGAAACAAGAATCCGAGCAATATCTAATTATCTGCTATACCTATCAGACAGACGTATAGGAAAGATGCAACATAGAAATATTCCTGTACCGTAGCATTTGAATAAAATTTTGTGGAGCACTTCTTACATATGGAAAATATACTTCGATGCAATGCTCAAAAAGGTTGAAAAATTGACCAGAAAATTTGGCGAAAAAAAAATATTCAGAAGTACCAATTTTCGTACAATAAATATGCCTAAATACAGAACAATAAAGAAGGATCAAAATTGCATAACCTCTCATATTTTTTTGACATGTGTATAAGATTTTGTACGTAAAAATGATTCGTTAAATATATTTTTTTAATTTGAACTGTCCTTTAAACGAATTAAATTATTGGGCTTTTGTCATCAATTTAATTATATTCACTTATCTATAAATCGAATTTAGATACAATTCTTAGACGCATTCGTCCTTCTCTCTAGAGTCTACCAATACCGTTTATATAGATTTAATTTTCTTTTGAAAACTATGACTGAGCATCTTCGGCTGTATTTGAATTATCCAACCGAAACGAATTTAGAAAGACCAGAATGAAATCATGAAAAATAGTACCGAAATTAATACTAAAAAGAAATATGTCATTAATTAACAATATTCTCCTTTATTTTCAATATTTAAATATGTTTAAACTGTGTTTCTAGGTGTCTTGATATATCTGTAATCTTGTTTCAAAAAATATAAAAATTAATAATACATAAACAAAAATTTGAAGACAACGTTTAGATTTTTATTTAATTTGGTAATTACTTCAATGGCTTTGTGCCAGTTCAAGGAAGTGAGATAAAAAAATTGACCATAGAGCACCAGTTTCTTATCAAGCCAGCTGTAAATTCCAACTTTTATAATTTCACTCCATCCTAATGTACGTCATTTTTCTAACAAATTGTTATGTATTCGTTACATAACTGAAAAAATATTTTTTTCTATTGCATATAATATATACTCTTTGTAATTTATATAAATGTTCGTTTAATTTTTTTTTACTTTCTCTAGTTCGAATTCTCTCTAATTCGAACAAATTCAAATACCTCTTGCGAGTTCGATTTATATAGTTGACTGCAATTCCATGGGAAATATTAATTTTGGTAAAAAAATAACACCTTGCTACAATTTATTGAAAATTAACACAGAAAACGTATGAATTGCATTGTGCATGATCAAAGCCAAACTTTTCCGCCAGCTTAAAAGATATGTTGATTGGGTGATGTTAGTTTGGCGAAGAGCACGGGAATCTACTGATGGATGAAGTTGCCGGCTGGATGACCTGGTATGTTTATTACGCCGTTCGCCGTTTTACCATGCCACGTTGCTTCTGCTGTTCCGCTACTTGTAATAAAAGCACACTCGTAAGTGGAGATACAAACAGCACGAACAAAACGATCAAAGTCACTTTTTGTTTTACTACTGGCTATTTGCAACACAGCGAATTAGTATCCAATAAAATCAAAGCTAGAAGGTTCCACCCTTAGCTACTAAATAATTTGACACTTATGATGCGTTCGCTTTATCCACCGTTGAATATTACTGCTTCGCCATATACGCGTTGTTCGATTACTCATTATATTTATTTATTTAAATTACTCACTCAGCAGGACAAAAGTCCCAATTACAGAGTGAGAATAGCACATGATACATAAAACACGAGTAGGTATTACAAAGAGAATAATAGTAGCATTATGATTTTACAAAATATATAACAATAATTCAGCTTATCTTATTTGATAAGAAATATTAATAATAATTAACGAGATTGAGAAAAGAAGTTAATTAATTTACGGCGAAATATATTGTAATATATTTTATTGTACAGGGAAAACATATGACTAACAGGATTTAATAACTCATAGTTAGTTTTTGCTGTAAGTACACTAAATATTTGTTTTTGCCTAGAGTTACAACTTCTTGGTACGTGTAAATTAACAGATGGTAACAGACTTGAATAAACGATTTTATTATTCATAATTTTATATAAAAAGATATATGATAAGTAACTGCGACGACCTTCAAGTGTTATCATACTAAATTCAGTGAGAGCAATAGGAACTTTAAACCAACAATATCTAACAATTTTTCTCTGAACAAGGATTCAATTCCTCTCACTGATATTTTGCATAATGGGTTCCAAATAACGAAACAATATTCTAATTTAACTGACACGAAATAATTAAATAGAGACTGAAGTGTTGAAATTTTATGAAAATTTTTGGAATTGCGGATATTACAACCGTTGTAATTTCATTGATGAATAAAATGAAAAAAAGTGGACCGAGATTCGATCCTTGAGAAATTCCTGAGGTGGCAAGGAATGGAGTAGATGTGAAATCATTATAATGTACGTACATGTTTTTATAGATAGAAAGGAAGATATAAGTGCTGATAAATTATTAGCGTCGTGAATCTCAAAAATGGTGGCTTTTCTGTGATCTTTGAAAAGGTAATTATTTAATTCCAGTGTCAATTAAGCATTCTGTTTAGGAAGAGGGCGTTGAAGATGAAACAATGGAATGATGGACAAATTGCGATCGTAGATTACAATGGAGCAGTAGGAATCTAGCAATAGCTGTTGAGTTGCTCAGTTCAGTGTTCATCCGCCGTTCTCCTCTACCTAGTTTTCTTCGGCGCTCATCGCCGCGGAGCCACAACGTTATTAATAATGCGACGTTTACGTCTAAATGTGGCTGGAATTGCCTCGCAAAAAGTGCCCACTTTAATTTAACGCGTTAACAACCAACCGAGCAGCAAAGGCGATCCGTATCAAGCAACTCGCGACCCACATAGCACGTAAACGCATTGCCACTACATACCTCTGCAATACGTATACATAAAATAATCGATCGTAATGTCATAAACTTAGCACGAATCGTAAAAACTTAATCTTTACGAGTAGAAGGTTTCTGTGCACTGTGCGCGATTTGCCTGTCAGATTTACGCGAACGTGTGCTATACGTCGCCTTCGACAAGAAATCAGGTATCCGTGGAAAAGGGTTATTGAGTCGCAACACAAAGACTACAAAACATGCGATGTACTCTGCAAACCGCAGCTACGAACTGTGGGGTCAACCGTCACAAAATAAACAACGTCCAACGTTCAATTCGGTGATAAACGACTGCACACTGACAACTACACAAGGGTACAATTCACACAATCATACCTATTCCGCATATTCAAAAAATTCATATCTTGAATATGAATTAAATTCGCATAAACCAACAAAACGAGTTCATTATTGCTATGCGAAATGAAAATTCCTAAGTTTCTTATCATTGAAAATGCTAGTAAAAATGAAATAAATATGAAGGTGAAATTCATATGAAATAATTCATACGATCCCGAGAATTGTTCAAGCATTCAGCTCTCGAAAGGAAGTAAACTCCAATGAATATTTCAAAGTGCTTGTAGTACATTTCTCCATGAATTCTACTCACATTGGATAACAGAGTTAATTACACATTGACAGAGTATTTAGAGGTGATTTTCTGTAAGTACGAAATAGGTCGCTCACATCTTGAGGTGCAGAGAAGTGCATTACATACAATAGAATAGTGTAGGTGAACTATTCGCTGCTCGACGTTCGGAAATGAATCAAGCGAATTGCTGGGTCTGGTTATTTGGCTACGGTCACGTCGAGATAAGGATTCGATACAGAGACGAGCGTTCTGGGTGATGAATTCACGGGTTGTTTGTTGTACGATTAGTCAGAGTAAAAACAAGCATTCGGCAGGTAGCCGACCTGAAGCTCAACGGACAAATCGCAGTAATCCCGTGGAGATGGACATTATCCCACGTACGAGCACGTGGCAGTAGCCGTACAACAAGTCCATGCAAATGAACTTCATCTGACGGAATCTAATTAAAATCGCGCCACCGTTCATCAGTTTCACTGACCGTGATCTTGCCTTGTCATAGGTGTTGGTGCTCGGACCTGGCGTTTGCGAGTCAAACGAAGCGGAGCTCTAATTAAACGGCGAATTCGATTCGTCAGTTTCGAATTAACTGCACTGTACAAATTCATCTGGTGTGCGAACGTAAAGAGTAAAGAGCACAGTGGAGAGCAGGTCCATACTCCATACTTTGAAAATGTCAGCGTTGCCATATCGTCCAAACGAATCGATCACATCCGTGCATGATGTTTACATGAACCTCGGCTGAGGGCTGAGTGGAAAAAGACAGAGATGGAGTAAGGACAGCTATTTTAGAATTTTCCAATGCGAGTAAACTTAGACAATAGTTTGTTGGGGGCGTCGGGTCCGTGACATGTTCACCCAGAGGCGGAGTCGGCGTGCAGCCGCGTTGAGCACGATAACAATCGCGGCCCATATAGCAGAGGTCTTATCGTGCATTATGTAACCTAATGTGATGTGGCGGGTTCGATAGGAGCTTTTCTGTAAGCGGCAGAGGCAGAGCTGGTATCAAGCCTATTGTATTACACGCAGCCAAGTCGAGCGTTGAGCACAAGTGAGCCGACCACTCCAGCCGGCCGAGAGTGCCGAGTGCCTGTTCCCACAATTTGCCGATTAAATCGGACAAACACTCCACTCAATCGAAAGCCTCTGAAACCCTGGGCTCGGGCGAATGACTGCTAAGAACTGACGTCTACACGTCCATGTCTCTGTCCACGTTCACGTCCACAAGTTCACGTTGGATCCATCGCAGATGCAATGGCAAACTTTAAACGATTAATTAGTGGAGATAATTAATTTTACAAACCGCTGCGCCGCTTCGAATAGAGAACGTCCGCGTACTGGCATCCCAAGTTGCCCCAGCCCCACTCTTGCTATCGTATCGTTTCGTCTCGTCTCGAGGTTGGAGGTTGGGAGTTTAGGAGGCTGAGTTTTTGGCCGCTGAGGCTCAGGGTAACGAGTCTATATTAATAAGAGACGCATCCAATGAGACCCGCGCCAGTAGCATCGCATCAGACAGTGCCAGCAACACCATTCCACAGTATCCTGTGCCCTGTGCCCTGACGCCCCGCCGCCGCGACGCCTCTGCCTCTGAACGCCTAACGCGGTGCTGCCACACCGAGCTCTCTTTTCAGAATGATAAATTGCACGTTACTAATAGGCCAGTGCGCGCCGCATTCAACTAAATAGCTGCTCGTCGTATTTCCCTTTCCGGAACTAAAACTCCTCACAATCTGAGCTGTCATTTTGTAAACAATGGCATTAAAATTTCAATTCGTTCTGAAATATCATTTTCCTTTTTTATGTAATAACATCTCCTCCTAAGACGACGTCCTCGTCTCGAGATGCGACGATCGATAACTTGAGCAAAGACACTTATGTCCGGAAACAGAACGGCCATCTAAGCCGCCGAAAGTAATTAAAGATGAACAAACACTCATTTCGCATGTGACACAGTTACACCTTCAGTTCTTCGCTCGGCCCCGGCGTCGGCAACCGTTCCGGGTCAGAAGTCAGGTCAGAGTCAGCAGACGCTCATGTGTGACATGCAATTTCGTTTCAATTACTTAAAACCTGACGGATTTCGTTTCGCTCCAATCTTTTGGGCTTTCGACGGACGTTTCTGACACCGGCCACCAGCGCGATCTATATCTCTTGTGCTTGGGTCTTGGCCACGAGTTTCCAACGGTGACAGCCTCCAACGAGGACGAGAAAGAGCGCGACAATTAACCTACAATCTGGAAGAAGACTAATTGCGAAACGCAATTAACTAACGTGTGGACTCTTGCGTTTTTAATTCATTTGATTCAATTAGCCTATAATAAAAATTCTTTCTCTGAAGTAGTCTCTAAGTTACTTATTAGGGTTAAGGTTAAAGCTGACATAGTAACTTTTTAAGTGAATTATGTGGCTTGTGGGAGTAGAGAAACCCGTCATGGATATGTTAGCTTACGCACAAATCGCAGTCGAGTACTTGGACAATACACCGGTAACTATACACTCGCGAACCGATATCGATTGCATGCTCTAATGATTACAAAGCATCGAGAACGCGTCTGATAATGACTGTATGAAGAGCGGTGAACGCTGACGACAAATGGACAACACAACGACGCTCAACTCTAGCGAACATCCAACAACTTCATGTTATTTCGTTTTTCGATAAGGCACGCCGGCAGCGTACGATCGGTCTCTGTGGACCCCTCTCTTTCTAAACATCTTACATGCTAAGAACCACTCATATGTTTCTAGCTTTATTACCATTCGCCTTACTGCTTTCCAGGTCAACTACATTGAATTATTACTTCAAACAACACTTTCAATCAATTATTATCCATCACAGTCTGTTCCTTCGGAAATTGACTTAGGAGAATAAAGAAGATAGAATACAGATTTAAAAGATGCGCATTAAAGCTCTGGAACCCTGAATATAAACATTAAACCTTCGGTACATTGGTTGGTAGAGTATGAATTTATCTCAACCCACTGTATAGGTCACTGATTGACGGTTTCGGGTTCGAATCGTGGTATCTTTAATATTTCATCTCCATCAACAAAAATTAAGAAATGCAACGGTTCTAGTCACATAGTTACCTTACTATCTACACTAAATACCTAAAGAATGCTACTGCCTAAAAATTCTAACAACTAAATTAGATATTTTTACCTTATTAATTATTTATTATAGTTCATTGTAAAAAAAACAGGTACTTAGAACTATATGTAAATTAGGACCAAAAGAGTCCTGTCGTAGTAAATTTAAAAAAATCAATTTATTAATTGTACCATCTACATAATAATTTGAACTTTTTACAAATGTATTTAATAACTAAATTCTTTTACTTTTATATGTTCAAAATAAACAACCAGGCAGAATAATAAATTCTTACAAGTACCCAAATACAAAACCACCTCTTATCAAAATGAAGCTTATTATATGAGTATTAAAATATACAATTGTTTACCTATAAATATAAAATATAAGGCGTGCAAGTGCTACAATAAAACAAATATTATTTTTTAAGGAATATTATTCAATACAAGAATATTTTAATAACTGTATGAAAAAAAAATTCCAATTGTAATATACTTCGTATGATTAATATTATTTACATGATTTCTCTTTATTTTTACTATGTATCTACATACCTCCATGATATTATTAATAATGTACTGACAATATTGGAATTATTGTAAACATTATTATAATTTAGTATTATTTTGTATTAGCAGAGTGGTAGAACAGTGATTACTGATCTTATTTATGATAAAGTTGTTCTATTTCATTCTAGAAAAATTGTCTATCAGTCCAAGCAGGATGGAATTATCAACTTGAACCTTCCGTCTAGGAGCGAATAATGCATGTACTCAATTTAAGAAATCAGTATGGTTGTGGTAAAACATTAGGGCTTGGTGTATCTACTGGGGAATTTAATAGGCTAATAATAATAATAATAATAATAATAATAATAATAACTGTATAGGTGAAAAACTTCATTGATTTCAGTGGATTTCAGGTGGCTCAGTTGACAAGGTATCCTACTAGACATATAAAAGTCCTGGGTTCAATTCCCGGCAAAGTCCATGAATTTTTCAAATCTTCAATCTAATGGGTGTCCAAATTTGACATTTTGATTTTATTTAATAATAATTGTTATAATATTATCTGAAAGTACAGACATGCTAAATTATTTTCCAAAAAATACGAACCAAACACTCCATTAGCCCATAAACAACACAAAACAGTAACTTTTTTTGAATACTCTGGTTTACCCAGTATTTCTCGTGATTTTGCAAAAATGGTGATTTTTGCCTTTTTTCTAAGGCCCAATTAACAAACCTACGTCGTGATTAGTAATCCGTTGGCTTTAATTCTTGAATCAACTGTATCTTATAGGTAAGGATCTTTTTTAAAATGTTACGCTGTGTCAATTTTTATGGTTCACTTGCTGTGAATGTATACAAATTGATGTTTTCGGGTTTTCAGCAACACTAGCTCTTACAGTAACAGTGTTTTCTTCTGTTATGGTGGGCTGATCCAGATTGTTCAAATTTCTTCATAAAATTCTCAATAACTTTAACAGATGGTGCAATGTTTCTTCTGAAATGCGTACAGTATTTTTAGAGTTTCTGCAAACATTCGCCATTTTTGTAATGTTTTTTTTTACAAGATATATGCGTTCTTCAATCAAAAATCGTTCCTTAATAACCAAACCACAAGTAATCGCAATGGTTTTCCTTGACATCTGTCATTATGGTATAATAATCAATAATGGTAAGTAAAACTGGCAGCAAATTTAAATCGGTAGGTCAAATTTGGACACCTGTTATATTAATATATTTTTCTAAGTATATCTACAGCAATGGCGATGAATACTTGAATAATCGTTGAACTCATAACTATGAAATTGTGACATTTTGTTCTGTTCATTTTCCAGAAATTATACCAATAGGGCGATTTTGAGTATGAAAAGAACGTGTTGAAATGAATTAATGCAATTATGAGGAGGGGTATAAACAAGGCAGTAGGAAGTGAGAGAATCAACATTCAGGGATTGAAGGATTAAGGACTCCATTGTAGGTGGTTGCGTGTTGTGTTTATACCCAGACAATCTAAATAAGACACATTGTTCGAGCATTCAGAGGTCGTTTATGTGTATCACTTCATTCGGAATGACGAGCAGAGTTCATCTGAGGAGAGAATGAGCGCCTGCGCAATTCGACATCCGACTCGTTATCCTCGTTCTCGTACCCTTCAACGTTGACGTTTTTCAAACGCTAAGTTTGGCGCATTGCATTGTTCGTCACACAACTTTACTGTAAGTATTAATAAACCAGTGTGACAAATTATTAGAGCGATCCTTATTATCAACTTTGCGTGTCATCTTTTATCAATAAAGTAAAAGGGAGAACGATAATATATCATTCGCTTGACAAGTGCACAGAACCAGCTACGAAACGTCTCGGACAATGAGGAGGTTAAGCGATGAAAATCCAATGAATAGCTCCTCAACAACACACAAACGACGTACTGGGTCTTCGTTTTCTACCTGACAACTCTTACAGATTCAGACCAACGCCGTCAAAAACTATATCCAAATCTTTTCACCTGTCCCACTCAATAGAAAAACCACTTTTATTGATAAACGCGAATACATAATTCCACAATACATCCTACTTCTATATTGTAAAAGATCAAGTTCACGACCTACTTTACGTTAACAGGTCTTTGAAATCAAAAGAATTATTTATGACAGCTAAATTCATAGTTTTATAATAGCTATTGATTTCAATGAAAAGGGAAGAAATATGATAACGTGGAGTAATGCTTGAAACAGAAATATTATTTTTATCTTCATCGCCAATAGCTGAGGGAATTGAATAGTGAAAAAAGTTTCATAACTCCACTCGTTCCTTCAATTTTCACATTTCAGAAATTGAGTCCTTGAACTATGATGAATTTCTCGTGTTTATTTATATAGTAATCAATAATGAAAATTAAAATATGTTGTATTGAATAGATGTCAAAATGAGTACTGATTCTTAAGGAAATGCAATTGATATGCTACTTTTATGCATGATTTTCTTTCATATTTTTCCACGAAACCAGAAAAAATATATATACTATAACTATTTTTATACAAGGTGCCTATTTTCTCGGTTCCTACCTGAAAATTCATGAATAGGCAATCTATGTTACATTTCATAAGTGATTTTTGTTTTTCTCTTATATCTACTATGATTTTTCGATTTAAAGTACTAATATTTACATAGTGGCTTATGAAATGCATTCTGTTTTGCCTATTCTTAAAATTTCAGACAGGAACAGATAAGATGGGTACCGTGTTTCTAATAAAGCAACTTTTGTTCAAGTTAAATGGTATCAATATGTCATCATCATTACCGATAATATATGTGTACATGATGTACAAAGCAGATAGGCAAAGCTAAAATAGGTAATACGAGGCCTATCTAAAAAGAATCCGACTTTTGGTTGGGAAAAAATATTGCGTACATGGCGGAGTTGGGATCCTAATCTCCTTCCAAATATTTAGCCCACCGACCCTTCCATTGCTAGAAACACCTCTGGAAGCCTTCTTTTGGAATGGTCTGCAGCTCCACCGTCGCGTTCTTTATGATCTCTTCTCTACTATCAAATCAAGATCTTTTTAGTGGCCTCTTTAATTTCGGAAACAACCGGAAGTCACACGGAGCCATGTCTGGAGAGTAGGGAGCTTGGCGAACGACTGGAATTACATTGTTCGAATCTTTATGATGCAACTACCAGTTTTTCGCCATCCAGAAGTCTGTTCTTTTGCAGAGAACTTCTTGATAATACTCTTTCGACACTGTTTGTCCTTCCGGTGCGTATTCGTGATGTACAAGAAGATATTCAGCATCACCTTGATTTGTGCCAGTACGCCCATGACTCATCTGCAGTTACCACGAATTTTAAGAAACTTAGAATCAGCGTTGGCACTGTGCTCAACATGTTCCGTCATTATTTTGCGCGGGAAAGTTGAAGGTCGGATTCCTTTTGGGCAGACCTCCTATGCCGTGATGATATATCTATTTTTAATTTATTTGTTGAAAATGTAAACCGGCCGAACTATTATGAGCCCTGGCTCGTAGATTAAACAAAAGTACTACACACAAAATAAAAAGGTTGTGAGTAAATAGTAAAAGAAGGGTATGAGCGGTTGAAGTTTCCGTGAGTAGAACAACAAGAAGGGAGCGGCTTGACAGGACGACGAGCGTCGCGACGCCGTGTCGTAATGGCGGAGCACATCACTGCATTATTTATTCGACTGTCTGATGTCTACCCACACGCTTCTATCATTACCTCCAACATCACGTTACGACGGATTAATATATAAGCACTGCAGTATTCAGCAATAACGATCGCTCAAAAAGCGGTTCCCTGCCGTCATTCTGTCAGTATCATCCGTTACTCAAACACTGCCAGCCACACAGCACAGATAACCCAATCTACTGAAATCCGAATACGAATATAGAAATACGAGCACGAGGTCCGAGATCTTTCAACATCTTCAAAAAATTGATGAATGTGAATGTGAACAACCTCGTTATGTTTGCATTTCTCTACCGAAAGTAAGCTAAAGATATGGGGCGGAAGGAATCATTATAATTTCAAAAATGGATAACTTATTTTCAGCATACACATTAAACATTCCTATATTTTATAAAGTAATAAAAAAAAGTTAAATTGTAACTACATTAAACAAATAATTAATCTCATTTTGGTCAATAAATAAAACATTGATTGTATGTCACAACATAAAGTGTTAAGGTTATACTCTTGAAACATACTCATTACTATCATTGATTTATGAGGGCATTTATGACTGAAGCTAGTTTGATATAAATCAAATTCGCAGTGACATTAAGTGCACTCTTAAATGTAACAAGAGCACGAACAAATTTTTCCAAGTTCAAATTTTGAATCTAGCTTTGTTTCTACGAAGGTAGAAGATAATGAAGATAATTCTAGTTTATATTAAAATCAATCAGTTTTATTTCATTTATGAAGAAATAGAGTACATTTATTAAATCCCAATTTATAGCATCACATACATGAAATTTAATATTTAATGTTAATAAAGCTCTTGTAGTTTAATGTCGACTTAAAATTTTCACAAATCAAGTATAGTCTATTGTCCGTAAAAGTTTTATAGACCATAAAGTCGAGTAAAATTGGTAAAGGGTGTGACGGTATTCATTATATTATTCCATACGAATGTTCCCCTACATTTTAAACGATATATTTATTTTGGGCGTTATACAAACTGCAGATTGGTAGAAATGGCAAAGTTCTAAAATCGAATCCCGGTGCATCTCATGAATTTTTAACATTTTTCATATTCTTTATATTCTGTGGGTACTTTCAGGTTCTGTTTTTTAGAACACTAACGATCGATTTTGTAATACGCGTAAAGTTACTTTAACTATAAAGTTTGATCTAAAAGAGAAAAATTTGTTTCATAAACAAATTTTAAATTAAAGTTATCGGCTGAGGGTACTTTAAAATAAAGTTATGTCAGAGGTACTTTATGTGAGTAAAAGTTTACTTTAAGGCAACGTTGACAGTTCAAAAAAATGGGTAGACATACACGCCGGACGACTATATAAGAATGAAAATTTTACAGCAAAATAAGTGAAAATGCACTTCAAAATATCATCTTTAATCATTAGATCTTTTAGCGGCAAAAGCGTCGCCCATCACAAAACTAATTAGAATTTACAAAAACAGTGTCAAAAATATATAATTCTAAAATGAAATAATTTCATTGTACACACATCAAACTGGAATAATGCATGTTACATATCGAGTTTATTTATAAACTGAACGCAGGATATATTAATGTGACCTATATGACAGTGTTGGTGCAATTTCAAATATTATCATTGATGTAATTTGTACAGAAAGCATGCACACAATCAATTTATACCGATGAGCGGGGTGATATGATGACTCAATTATTTCGTTTACATTGTTAAATTAGTTGGACAAATGTACAAATTTTCATCCAAGTAAATACTTCAAAAAATTCGACGCTAATGGACTGTGCAACTATTTTATAATAATTTCTGAAAAACATTTTTTTAAAGTTTGAGAAACATTTTTAAAAGAAAAAGTATTTGAGTGAAACAGAACACGACTTGTGATTTCTATAAATGTTATATGTTTACTAAACCCTCGATATGCGATTTTTAGCACGATCCCTAAACCTCCCTTGGCAAGGGTACCGGGAGGTAAAACTAGAACAATTTTCCTTTTTAAATTAATAATAACATGCTATTAATAAAAAATGACAATACCCTTTTGACAAAAGGAATTCTAAAATTGACAGATAACCGTTTAATGACTTTGACAACTCCCTATGTTCACCTATCTCCTATATATATCATTCAAGGTGCTAATCTTAATTTAACGATTAATAATATTTAGTATTGAATCATTCTTGAATATGATAAGCGAACCAACTTTTCCCGTAACATAAAAATTATTTCAATTCCACGATGGTTAAATTTTTAATCAAAATGATCGATCGTTTAGATTACGCTTGCTGTAATGTTTGAATTTGAAATTCACGATTCAAATGTATCTACCAACTATTGTATCAATCACGATAATGCTTATCAAGCAATGAATCAAACTCGTGCGGCACAAGTTGACCAATTGTAGTTCTGACAGCACAAGAGGTTCTTTAACTTTTGTAATTAAAAGATATTATAAATTAGGGAAGGGAAGGAAAGAATGGTGGTGAAGTATATACTTTCAACATATTTATAATAAAATTCTAATATATCTTATTCTCAATAATTCTACACTACTACCAAAAGTTACGGTAAAGATTACCGTATAATATCTCCGTGTGCTTTAATCTCCTCAACATCGAAATCCTTTGGTAAATTATTACTAGCAGAGATTTGATTAGAGAAACATTCGTCCCCTGAGACTTTTAGTTGAAATTAGGTGCGTCGAATTAAGCGATTCGTCCGTCGATAAGAAGAGTGAATAAAAAGCCGCAAACCGTGAACCAGGGTTTTACGGTTATCGTCCGACAAGGACTTGACACTGGACACGAGAAAACATTTGTGGTTTTTGCTATTACTACGTAATTATAACGTTTACAACTCCATTATAAAAGCCGTCAAAGTAATATTAATTTACACCACAACAAAGGGGATGATTCCTTGTTGAATATTACAATTTTAATTGACAAATACAATTTACGTCATATGTTCGTGAAATAATTGTACTGGAAATATTGAATCTTTGGTAAAAAACTTTCTGTATGGAATTTGTACAAAATATACATACCAAATCCATAATACTTCGGCCAAACAAATTATAAAATCTACGCAAATGTTGAGAAATTTTAAACTTACAAAAACTAGAATATGTTATTTTCTATTTCGGCGTTCTTATAGATCTATAAAATCACTGCAAACACATCATTTAGAAGATCTACAAGCGCATTGTTTGATACAATGTATTGAATCAGACAAAATTCACAACACATAATATACAAACTGTGAAAGTGTGAAATTTAAATTATTTAGTGGGAAGCGCTACTAGAGTTTCACGGCTTGACTTGATATTCAAGTTACTTGACTTGACTTGAAATCAAGTCAATTTCAAGTCAAGTAATAGTAGCCAAAAATCAAGTCAAGTCAAGTAGTTAAATTTCAAATACTTGAAAAATCAAGTAGTTATTTTTCAATTACTTGAAAAAATCAAGTAATTATATTTTTAGTTACCAGAAAAAGTTCTTCAAGACAACATTCCATTTTCATATAGTTCCTTATGTTTTATAACAATATCAATAATATACCTTGAAATATAAACTTTTATTCATAAAAATAAATGATACATTCAAATTAAAAAATTAAAAAAAGATTTGAAAGTATATATGAATTAACAAACTATTTATAGTATATAGATTATGGTGGACTGTAAAAGAAGGCAAGTCGAATTTTAACTGGACCACCCCCTAAAATGGTTCCAAATGAATAAAAACAAATTATACTGACAAAGATTCCGCTTAATTTTAATATTTGTCCGTGCCTAAATGCACTTAATTTTTTCTCATTTAAATAACATGGTACATTTTGGAACTTTTTTTCTCCGAGATATTAAGAGGTTTAAAAAACCCATTCATTAATGGAATATATACTAGAATGAGTCGCGAATATGTGGACAAAATCTGAAGTCCCAATTATTATTCTTATTTCGAATGGAGTATAGCTTTTTGGGCTTTTGTGCGATAGTTTAACCATCTACAGTTAACTTAATAATAATGATTAGGACTTCAAATTTTGTTGACATATTCTCGGGTCATTCTAGTATATATTCCAATATTGAGTGAATTTTTTAACCTCTGCAGAGATTTTAACTTGCAGTAGTGAATCAGCACAGCATATGGCACACCACGCCGTACCACACACAACTAGGTTATGATTCTACTGATTCGCGCGTTTTCGTACATAATCGTTATCAAGTAGCTTGAATTTGGTTGAAATTACTTGATCAAGTCAAGTAGTATCGATAGAAAATCAAGTCAAATCAAGTAATGAATTTTTGAAAAGCTTGATTTTCAAGTCAAGTCAAGTAATTTACAAAAATATCAAGCTACTTGACTTGATGAAACCCTGAGCGCTACCAACATAACTGATAAAAATATCAAGTCATACTTTGACGTCACATTTTTTAAAAATCTCGTAGTAAAATTACCTCAATAGCAAAAATAGTATAAAAAAAAACTTGTTTCATAAGGATTGTTAACGCACTCGTCCTTTGTAAAATTCGCCTCGCGGCTCTTTTTCCAAACATGAACTCGTATGTTAACAGATTGCCTTATGATATTTGTTTCTTTAATGTACTATTCAAGTATTCCGCCATTTAATATTGGGGCACATCGCCTTTATCAGTAATACCAACTTGACTTCTATTTGGTATTGTATCCGAAGTTCTGCAAATTTTTCTGTGAGTATTGTTCTATATATCTGGCAAGATAAGTTGAAGTCAAGGTGCTAATCTTAATTTAACGATTAATAATATTGATATTAAGGTAAGTTTTACTGTACGTATTGTATTTTTCGAAATAGTTTTTATTGTGCCAAAAGTAAAGGGTCTCGGTAGAAGCTAAGTCTGGACTAGAAGATGACTCTTAAAATACCGCCGAACGTTATTTGGCCTACAGTTTTTTTTTCTAGTTTTAAGTTTATATTTAAAGTAGCCGAAAGAATTTTGTAGAAATTTCTAACCATTTTAGGTTTAATAATTTGTTGAAAATGTTAACCGGCCGAACTATTGTGAGTTTGGGCTTGTATACTGACGGAAAGTAATGTATTGTCCACATCAGATTTTTATAGACAATAGTTAATTTCAATTTCATTTTGTTCAAAAACCGACATTGGTTATATTTGTTTCGATTTATAATGCATGTAATTGGGGTTAGGATGTTGACAATTTGGAATGAATTTAGATGAGTTCGCCTTTCGGATTTGTAACATATGTGCAACTAACGTTTCCGCAATCAGGGCATTTACAAAGTGACCAAATACAAAAAACTCCCATCCGCACTCGAAATGTTTATTCAAAACACGGGGATTCGCTTTTGATTGGATTACCTGAGTACTTCCGTTCGGTTTTAGTAAACGTAATATCTAAAATAGCTTTTAGGTTTAGGATTTTTAACAAAAGTGGGTCTGAAAAGTAAACAGTATAAAGGTAAACTAAATTTTGTCTGTCGCGGAGTTATACCAAACTAAATTTGTTGAGAATAGGAGAAAGGAAGTGCTAGATAATAGCATTTACTTGGTACGTACTGTGTATCGACCACTCGGCTTTCAATTGTTCTCATTATGACGTGAGTTTGAATTGTCCGACGCGTCGATGACCACTCGGCGACGTCTGGCTGCCGTCTATACCCTTCCACAGTTAATGATAATGACTACTCTCTACTATATACATATTTAATTTATAAAAAAAAATCCAATACTTTTTATGACGCACATAAAACATATTATAGTTTAATAGTCACCTATTTTAATAATGCAATATCCATACCATTTCTAGCATTGCATAAACAATTATAAAATATTCATCTGATCATTATGATTTGTTTAAGCTTAGTGTAACATCATTGTACATATAGTTTAAATTATTCGAAGTACTCTGCTTAATTCAAAAGTGCTTTTGTTGTAAGAGAGCCAATAGTCACACTCGTAACAATTAGTATTGATTTTCTTTTGTTCCACTTACCTACATCGAGTATGCATTTAAAGTACCTCCGTGTATGTGAATAAATAAATGAAAATATAAAAATATTACAGTTCAAAGATAATATCTTCATAAGAAACATACTTTGATATGGAGAACGTTACTCTCAAATCACAAGCTCTCATATAATTAGCGTACTCCTTTAAAACGCAGAAAACCAACAACTCAAGAATTTTAATTCAAAGAAATCTAAGAACCGAGAAAATATTTTATATTTTCATATGAAAAAGTTCTATGTATGAATTTTACGCGACGTAACCATGGTCAAATTGTATCATCAGTTTTTTTACCAGGAAATATAATTAAACTTAGTTAAAATGATTTAAGTTATGATAGTTGTTATGTTTAAGAGTAAGGATTTGTTGTATGATGTTGATGTTATTCTTATTGTTATCGGGTTTGTGCGAACCCACTACGTAGGACAAGCGTGATTTTATGTATGTATGTATGTATGTATGTATGTATGTATGTATGTATGTATAGTTGTTATTTGAGACAAATAAAAAATATCAAATTGTATCACCAGTTTGTTTAAATAAATATAATTCAATTAAATTATTTGAAATATATAAAAATGGCCAATTTAAATTAGCAGATTCTCTAGCGGTAAATATAATAAAACTTGATTGAAATAATTTTGAAGCAGTTAAATTATATGAAAGAAATAAACATTGTCAAATTGTATGTTTATTTAAAATTGTTTAAAATAGTAGTTATTATTTGAGACAAATAAACATGGTCAGATTGTATCAGCTATTTGTTTATCAATAAATATAATTAAACTTAGTTGAAATAATAGTTATACATGGTTAAATTATTTGAAAGAAATAAACAGACAAATTATGTTTCTGTAATTATACTTAGTTAAAATTATTTAAAACAGTAGTTATTATTGAACCAAATAATCATGGTCAAATTGTATCAGCAGTTTGTTTATCAATAAATATATATAAACTTATTTGAAATATTTTTTAAACATAGTTAAATTATTTGAAATATATAAACATGGTCAATTTGCTTTAGCAGATTCTCTAGGCGTAAATGTAATGAAACATGCTTGAAATAATTTTGACACAGTTAAATTATATGAAAGAAGTAAACATAGTCAAATTGTATGTTTGTCTAATTATACTTAGTTAAAATTATTTAAAACTGTAGTTATTATTTGAAGGTAAAAAAACATGGTCAAATTGTATCAGCAGTTTGTTTATCAATTAATATAATTATACTTAGTTGAAATATTTTTTAAACATAGTCAAATTATTTGAAATATATAGACATGGTTAATTTGACTCAGCAGATTCTCTAGCGGTAAATATAATAAACTTGGTTGAAATAACTTTGACACATAGTTAAATTATATGAAAGAAATAAACATAATCAAATTATGTTTCTGTAATTAAACTTAATTAAAATTATTTAAAACAGTAGTTATTGTTTGAGACAAATAAACATGAATCAGCAGTTTATTTATCATCAGAGGAGCCACTTTTGCGCCATTTAAAATTCGAAATATTTTTGTTTGGCATCGGTCGCAATCGTACTCGGTTCCCCATATTTGCAACCAGACACTTAGGCACGCGACCACGAGACCTAATTTTGATATTGTTTTTAATTTACACGCTTTTTGTACTATTACATTTTAGTTAACTTATAAATCAATTCAAAACATATCTTCATCTAAATCTACATATACCTACAATATTGCCATACTAAAATTTATGGGCGTAAAATATAGTGGTATATTTTCACAATGTATTACATCTTTAATATTACTTTTGGGATTACAAGAACTCCAATAGATGCGACATCTAATGAAGTAAATAAAAAGTATTATGTTATAAGTTACTTTGATGAAATAAAAAATGGTGATGATTAAACATTTTATTCTTAATTTCTTTTCGGTTTAAATGAAGATATATATATATATATATATATATATATATATATATATATATATATCTGTTAATATTATTATCTTCAAAGATTTTTTTTATTGTTTGAATATACTTACTTAATTCTTAATCTATGCTTGCTATTTAGAGTATCTTTAAGATTGAATCTCCACTTGAGTTGTTAATAACATGATGAATGTTCTTCGTTGCTTAGAAAGTTGTATAGGTGTACTAGGCGTGGCAGATGGAAGGTAGACACAACTAACTAATGTTATGTTTATTGTGGCGGCTGGCGGCTGGCGGGTGGCTTCGAGCCTCCTGCCTGCTCTTTAAGCCGAACCATTTGCCAAGCTCGCACAAGGATTAACGGAGTGCAGGCGACGAGGTTTACCGCTTCTGCCCCTGTTTGTACTTCTACCGTAAAGCCCCTGCAACGCGCTCGGTAATGTGTCCACAAATTTTACGGAAATATGGGTGAAATTCTATTGATAAGTCATTCGCACTTGTAAAACTCAAATTCACAAATATCTGCAAACCAGTTTAATTTTTAGTTGCATAAAATTTTAGATCGTGATAAACTATCATTTCTCCTACACAGCCACTCATTGCTAGCTTGGAGAGTGCTCCACAGGGGTCACGTATGAGTTTTAGCTAATTATCATGTTACAATTCACTTAGCCATTTTGAGGGGTTCACAAACCATGGTATTTGGCATACTAGTAGCGCTTCCAAATTAACCGGAAGTCGAAGTGACATTAACATTCATATTTCCAATGGGACACCTATATATTTTTATATATTTGGAATCTAGGTACAATTACGAATTCAACGATATGCTTGCATTGCATTTTATTGAAGAAATAAATTTAAAAAACATAAGAGAAAATTATGAATAATTAACCTGGCAAACCATGATATCAGGCAGGCTGTGAAGGCAGTTGAGATAATATTGAGTAATAATTAAGCTAATTGTTTAAATTGTAAGTTATATTTGTAAGATTCTATATTTTTTATTAAAATAACCAATTTGTTATCACAGCCTACCTGACATGGCTTACCTGGTTAATTATTCATAATTATCTCTTAGGATTTGTAATTTATTTCTTCAATAAAAAATCACGTCAAACATATCATTGAATTCATAATTTTATGTAGATTCCAAATATATAAAAATATATAGGCTGTCATATTTGAAATATGAAAGTTAACGTCATTTCTGGTTAAACCGGAAGCGCTAATATTATGCAAATACCATGAATTGTGAGCGCCTAAGCCTAGTTTACAAATATTCTAAGAAAGTTAAAAAATAATTCTACAAAAAGTTATTTTGAGTAGCCCGTTTTTCAGTGTCAGACCCTTTATATATATATATACCATATTTCATTCACGAAAAATCCTCAATGGAAAATTGAAAGGGAAAAGACATTTTTCTGGAAACTTTTGTGATACTGGTGTTTAAATATTTAATTGGTAAAGAGTGTTTTTGACTGAAGTAAATTTTAGGATGGGTCGATCGCGTTTATTTTTATTCTTAAAACGATCCGAGTAGTTCTGTAAGTAGCAATTTAGAAGAGATATCAAAAAGTTGAAGTAGTTTGTTGACAGATCGCCAAGACAGAAGTGAATGCAGCAGCAGTAACCTAATTGGAGAAAACAAATGAAGACTGACTAAACATACAGAACATTCGAAGCTCAGAGTGACAAGTGCAGTTCATGAACTTTGCAATTAGCGTTCTTTAGACAAAGATAATTATAATGTCGTTTGTTTTTACTTGTATAGCGCAAAACATAAAATATTCATTGCGCGGCTTTCATTTCCGGAACAGGAGTGGGAACGTAACGTAACCGTGCACCGTACCGGAATATCTCCGCGCGTTACACACACGGCTTACCGTTCACTTTGTCACATTCTCTAATGCCAAATTCATGATTTTATCCCTTTGCTGGCAATTCTGTTACGAGATTAGACGATGGATTCTTCACCAACTTACGCTAATCCAAAAACCGTATTTTCCTATTGACCCTACTGCAACATATTACGAGACCAGAGACTAGGCTCATATTCAATAGTTGGAGGGGTTTACATATTCAACAAACACATTATAAAATAAATAGAGATTTTAAACTTATATAAACTGAATGTTATTCAAGTATTGGGCTACATCGCTTTCTTAGTAATATCAGCTTTAATTCTATTCAGCATTGTATTCATAAGCTCTTTACAGGGTTTCTCAACCTTTTTTATCTACCGCCCACTTTGTCATATTTTAAAGTAACGCAATTTGCTTATCGCCCACCTACATACTTCACGATAATTTTAATGCACTTTATTTTTAAATAAAATATAAAAAACTAATGGGGCGCAAAAATCAATTTAATCACGTTGGTCCGCATCCTAAAAATCAAAAATTAAATAAATAATTTAAAAATAAAATATGAGTAAGAGAATAAATGACTGATGTTAATGGGATGAAATAATAAGTAGGATAGCAGTTCAAAATTTTATTATTTAGTCTACAGCCAACAAAAGACTAAGGAAATGTTGGCCTTCGACTAAATAACATAATTTTGGAATGTAATCCTGTTTATTATTTCTTCCTGAATATATGGTTGTCAGCCGACGGAAGCAACGACTGGCAATAAAGTTTGAGACTGGTCAAAGATGTTCACCCCTTGAGTTATACAATGAAATAAGGATAGAACAAATTCAAAATCGCATTTTATTAAAACGAATAAATATTTCACACGAGTTTGAAATATCTAATTGTTAGTAGTAATAAAATACGGACGTAAGGGTGCTGCTTAGGGAAATATGGAAGCTACTTACATACGTCCCGTCGGTAAAATAAACATACTTCCTACAAACAACGCCCTAATAGCCTACTTACAACATCGGTAGTGGAAAAATATTTTAAATTTAGTTTTAGTTTATAAAAAAAATTGATGATCTACTTTTTCTTCTATTTTCAAATTTACAAATAAATACTAACAATTTCTGCCGCCCAGCAAAAATCAGATATCGCCCACGAAACCGTGTGTTAGAGTATAGTTCCATATGTCCTGAATGGCCAGGTCCGCGTGTAAAATGCTCCGGGTCCTAGGCAAATTCAAAAACCGGCCCCCCTACCTCCTTCTTGAATAAAACATATCATCGCCGTTAAGGCAGAAGTCATTAAGTCCAAAACGTAAAATGCTGAGAAAAACGATTTAATAGTTAGGACAGCTGTGTAAAATCCAGTACTCTGTGTATTTCACTTTTGTTCAATCACATTGCTAGCTTATCGGGGTTGAAGTAAAAATACAGTATAATTATTTTTTAAAACTTTTGTGATTTCCAGAATTTTTAAAATTAATGGACTTGTTGTTTTAGTTTGTTAGTAAATGTGAACTTGGATAAGATAATAAAAAAATATGCTATTAATATAAATAATAAATAAATAAATAAATAAATATTTCATCACGGCATATTACCCATTGCTGGGTGTGCCAATCTGCTTTGTACACAGATATCGGTAATGATGGAATATTTGTACCGTGCGGGCGCTTACCAGGCGTCACCCCACGGGCACTCATAACTGGCGTGGAGAGTGCACCAAAGGGGTCAGTTTTGTGCCATTTTTTTTATTAATATAAATTTTTATTGAAAATGTCGTGAAAACAAAAATGCAACAAATTC
The DNA here is from genome assembly GCA_951394225.1 of Harpalus rufipes. NCBI lineage: Eukaryota > Metazoa > Arthropoda > Insecta > Coleoptera > Carabidae > Harpalus > Harpalus rufipes. The sequence continues at coordinate 4,982,479 of OX596278.1, forward strand.
ATTAAGTCCAATATCCGATTTACTTAGTTTATGAAATGAATCACTAATTCCATATAATGACGTTTATCTGACAGATAAACCCTCAGAAATAACATACTGAATAATACCGTCATCCATAACTTGTCTTCTATATGACCTTGGACTAAGTGTATTTTTAGGTAAAAGAGAAACAGATTATGGACTTAAATGAGTTAAAAACAAAACTTAGTGACTTCTGCCTTAACGGTGACGATATACAGTGTGTTTCCTTTAAAACAAAAAATGATGAAGAATAAGGGGCAATTTTTTTTTATGTTTTAAGTATATATTTAAGTCGAAAGTTTTTTTTTTATAAATTTCTCACCATTTGTGTAAGTTTTATAATGTGTTGTAAACATAAGCCGGTCGAACTGTTATTTTTATTTGGTGACATTTTGTGATGTACCTATCGTTTTCTCCGCATGTAAACTTCATATCAGGTGTTGTAAAGAATTGAAAAGTAGTTCTAATTTGTGTAAGTATAACTTGAAGTAGAAGCCGCGTAGTTGCTGATACACTGAGGAACTTTCCTCCGTGATATCGCCGGAGTTTAGTTTGGTTTCATGCCTCATCAGTACAAACTCCGGGAATTCAACATTCATCTATCCTTTTAGTCATCGTCGTTTTACTTCCACATCAATGGATAACAAATTTAACCGGTTCATTCAGACTAACGCGAAAAATAGTGAAGAGTCAATTTTATTTTAAAATATTTTACTTAAGAAATAGATGTAGTTTCTTTCAGTAAATATAATAAGAATAAAAAACAATGATTTATGAATTATTTTGGAGAAAAATTCTTGATATAACAAACAGAATTCTATTTAAAAATGTTCTGAATATGCTTTTCAAGTGGTCTAAAATTATTAATTTTTATATTAATATGTCTTGTCGTTAGTATTAAATATTTAAGAGTTCTAAAAAACACTAAGCGATATGTACATATAATTATAGAAAATGTACCAAGATCAATAATAAAATGATGATAAGTATGTAGTGGATACACCCTAGGGCATATTAGGAATGTTAATCTTTCAAATATTCATTTGAAGAAATCGTGCTATTGATTTCTTCCAAAGCTTCGAGGTATGTTTTACCATTTATTTGAATTCACTCTAATGACTGTTTAACTGTACGCAGCAAAAATAAATGTGGCGCAGTAAATGAGAACTCCAGAATCGAATTGAATATCGACAAGCAAGACCCGCTTAATATTTTATAGCACATACTATAATTTCATAGATTTTCATATAAATGTCGGTGCGTTATCACTTCATTTAAATAGAATTATAAATACGAATTATATGAAACAGGAACATATTGCACTGAAGGTATCAAAATTATCATTATTCTGTCATTAACTGCAAATAAAATTCAATAAAAATACATTATTAATTAATAGATTTAAATAGTGCTTGACAGCATTACAGCAAAAATACGTTAATTAATTTCAATTATTGAAAAGCCATTGAAAATTTTTCATTATAACTGTATTAACTTTATCGAATCATTGTATTGATAGTTAACATCGTTACTTAAAAGTTATGCACTGCAATGGATGCTGTACTCAAATTGTGCTTTTAGATCATTGCTTCTTTTATTTTGTTTTTAATTTTTTATTTGTTTACATTTTTTTAATTTTCTAATATTACACGGTACAGATAAATATTTAGTTACATTGAGATAGATAAATCTTAATAAGGACATTTATTAATTATTACAATATTTATTAATATTTTATTCTAAATTATTTATAATATTGTAAAAATGAAGATCCTTAAAATAAAATTATGACATTAAAGTTGAAAATTTCATAGTGAGTCTATATTGTACAATGTTTTTAAAAACACAAAAAATTATGGAGGTATGTGCAGAAAACAATCCTATTTCAATCAATTTAAGAGAAATTGAATAGTTCATTATTGGTCACTAAATAGCAATTGATCCTGTGTTAGTCAATGCCAGGACACATTACAAGCGGATGTGATATCATCGCATTGTTCCCGTTCAATAAGTGATAGTTGTAATATCAAATACACTGTCAACTTGTCTTTCAATTATTTATCAATTTCAACGAAATTTAAATCATGCATTATTAAATTTTTACATGCGTAAAATGTATATATTTTTCGTCACTACACTGAGAAAAATGACTTGGTTTTTAGCAAATAAATATTCATAATTAACGCAATTATTGCATCCTTGTAACAAATACAGTTTAATATTCAATATGAAATGTATTTTATGTATTCAGATATATTATTTATTTAACCCTGATTTATTTCACTTAAATTTAAATTAAATTTCTCAAATAAACTAATATATTTATGTTTACCATTTTAAAATGAGATTTTTAATAAATACATTTATAAATTTCTCAAATATTTATTTGTTTCTTACAAATATGTACTTGTTTTGAATTAACTTCGTAATATATTTGTGTGAACTATATATTTATTATAATGAAAAATAGTTTTTCTTGTATGAATCGACATTTATTTGTGACAAATAAATAATATTTGTTTTAAAATAATAGTTCCATTGAGCGAACAATGTTCTACTTGTTAAATGACGATTTTAAGCGACTTGTGTGGCTTGCTCACTTACGTTTCATCTTCATACTACTTGAGTGGAATTTTGGATATTTGCTTTACATTTTTCAGAGTAAGTATCTTTCATGCCAAGGCACATGCATCGATACCTAATTATTATATTTAAATTAGTAAAGAATATGAATCCTAAACAACAAATAATATAGGTACATGTATGTGCAAATACTTCGCAGTACTTATATATTTACAGTGATCCTAATATCTTAAAAAATAATTTGTAATACAGTACGATTGAAAAAATAATTGAAAGTAGGCTATGATCATAGAAAGGAAAGTACGCCTGAATATTTTTGACAAAGTCTCGTATCAAAATAACGTTAAATTAAATAACTTTAAACTAAAATATAAGCCTACTTTGACATTTTTTCAAATGTACTGTAATACACGTATAGTACAGAGTGTGTATTTATACTTTTATAATGTTTTATTATATGTACATTAATATTCTTACGGATATAATTTGCGAGTTAATAAAAACACAGTGTATAAAAAAATTAAATACCTATACTGGACTTTATTTAATCATTTTCCTTCAATTTGAATCATCTTAGAGGGGACAGGTTATGAGAGGTGGGTATATAAATTTGGTTCATATAAATTATTATATATCCAATAGTAATGAAATAAATTTAGCGCAATTAAAATAATTCTTAATGTTATTAAATGCATAGTTCTCATGAAATAGAAGACATAATTGATCTCAATATATATTTATTTGAGATAAATAAATGCTTCAAATAAATTATTACATTGCATTAATTGTAGATATATTTGGATCTATTCAAGCTTAAGATTAATTTGTAACAAATAAATTTACAATTCACGTAATTATATCTTTTTCTCAGTGTAGACAGCAGCAGCGCAGTACAAGTCTCCATTTATAATTTTTATTATTAAAATTGAACAGCAGACTGAAAAAGTAGGGTGTAGCAGATTTGTACAAATCAAAGTTCTATTTTTAGAATGCTGCTTGTTGTTGCAAATCGAAATAAATTTGCTTTATTTGGTCAGTGGAAATTTAAAAAAATTGAATATTTTTAACAAAAGCGTTGATAAAGCAAAGTTCAGCAAACGAAAAGATATTTACAAGACATTACTTCACTCATAACTGGTGTGTTACTTTTGTAGAAAATATAGTTTAAAATAATTGAGTGAACTATTTGCCATGCAAAGCAACTCGAATAATTGAGAAACATAACAAGCATACAATTTTTTTTATATTTATTTGTGAAATAAAAGCAACAATAAATAGCATAATGATGTTTATGTCATCGTGTTGTCGTTGAAAAGAAAATGCCAGCAAAACAAAAAGTTACATTGGAAAAAACGAACGTCAAAGCTAAGTAACTACATTGAATCTAATGCTTTATGTCTATGTGTCTCGCCTCAAACTTCTCCTTCCTAGCTCGAACTTCACAAATAGAATTCATTCAGGCTTTCATTCACCTGACCGATAAAAACTAAAACGAAACGTCCCAAGAGCTGACAAATTTTGACGGAGTTTACAGCTCCCAAATCCCGATTTTGAGTGTTTTAAAAATATTTCTACATACGGGTGTGCAAATCCCAGGTCGATTATCCGATTTGTATAAGAGAAGGGTGGATTGGGAGAGTTGAAAATCAGAATAAACAAGAAGAAGTTGTAAAGGGTCGATATTGAAACAGTGGATAACGCTGAGGAAGCAGGTGAACGAGAGCCAAAGCCGGTTAAGCTAAGCTCCAAGCAGCTGTAAATTTCACAAAGTAACAATACTCAAACGTCAAAATTTGCACTTTTCACGCCGTCGGGCGGACTTCCTGATTTCAACACAAACATTTTATTATACCGGATGATGGCGTTTAGGGGCGAACATAGGAATTTAATAGGTGATATTAGTGTCATACTCTCTTGTTCATTTTAAATCAAATACTGTGGAGTGCAAAGTTGTTCAAACGATATGCCCAAAAAACAGTTTTTACATTATTTATTGTGCTTGGTTTATTCATCACATTGTGTCAATTTCTTGTTGCAAAAAGTAAATTAAATAATGAATGTTTATTCGAATGAGGACATAGTTATAAAAGAATACGGGATTTATTTTCCGTAAGTTAAATTTACGTTTGACGTTTATATAATTTATGAAAACCAGGAAAAAGAAAACAAATCTCATGGTTGTTGTTATTAATCGACAGAAGTTTCGAAATTTCTTTTTCAAATTTATGAAACAATATCTATGTTTTATTTATAAAACAAATCATTCTGGAACCCTGAAAAAACCTAGCAGTACTAAAGTTCCCTATTATAACTACTTACATTTTCTATTGTGAAAATTTATCACCAAACATAAATATTTGAGCTGTTAGTTATGTTAGAAAGAAAGGAGATTCTTTATATCTTGGTGCAATAAAAAATCAAAATTGAAAAATAAAGTAGGTACATTAAAAATTATTTCATAACAACCGGGCCATGTGGGTCCCATGTAAAACGGGCGTTGAGCCACGGCCTCGTGTGTCTAGGCAGTAATAAGGGCCGGTTTTTTTCCGGTCAGCGCATTTGGTAAAATATTGAAATAACTCTCATTAAAATATCGATACAATTCTGCTGGCATTTTTACGTACGATAAATGTGTGTTTGATTTAACTTTTTTTATTTCTATATGAATACAAATACAACAAGAGTATGAAGATATTTTAGGTGTGTGACTGGTAAACAAATTATTTACATAGAATTAAAAAGAAGTTGGGATATGGTTCTTGCAGATTCTGAACTAATCTGCGCTGAGGTAAGCTGTTGGTTATCCCTTTTTAATAATTAACTCCTGACCTAATGAGTACATATGGAAAACAAATGAAATGAAAAGTACCAAAACAAGTAATTTATTCGGTATTGTGCAAGCGGTGGAAACCTTAATTACAAGTGAAATAATTCACAAGATTGAGCTAAAATTACGTTTATTTGTGCAGTGGAACGAATGCAATGAAGCGTGGACTGATTTACGAAGCGACAATACACGCCATGTTGCGACCTTCATTTGCCAGAAGCGGTATATAAAACTGCACCAGGGAACGAACACCAGGTAGCAAAGTACTGATTCCCGATAACGTGACGACACATTTTACTCTAACACCCATTCCGGGAGACAAACTCCTTCAACGTGACTATCTCTACGCAATGTATTCCACCGAAATTAAACTCAGAGGAATTGTGTCGATTGAAACACAACGGGGGTATCCTACCACTTTTTCCCCCTGATAATAGTAGTTCTCAAATATCGTTAAAAAATATACCGTACGTCATTTTATCCAGTGCCGTAAATAGGCAGGTGCTATAGAACCCACTCGGAAGGGGGGCCTGAAAAGCAGTTTCCAAAAATAGTATTTTCAAATTTTATTTTTTTACGGTATGCTGCTGCGCGGTCATCACACATTCTTTCTATTAAAGTCTCTAGATATATAAATTACATATATCTATTCACTAGTTAATAGGTATGATAAAGTAGCGACATCCAAAATAGCTGCTCGTGATAACGGCAAATCTAGAATTTTTTTATTTTAGACTAAATAATTATTAGATATAGCTTAAAAATAAAGAATATGAAAATTTTATTTCATTTAAAAATGAAATGGGTATTAGTTAGACTTCGAAAATAGTGCAAAGATAATTCAGCTTATCAATTGGTAAAAGAAACACAAATAGAAGACAATTATGGATGGATTTAATTCAAAAAAATGCGAAATAAGTACTGCAAAGGAACATAAAATTATCCAACCTTTCCATTATCCCTATTGAATAAAGTTAAAAATATTAAATATGATGATGTGATTAATGAATATGCTGAAATGAAGGCCAGAGAATTGCAATTAAAATAATTATTAATTGTATAGTATATTTGTTTTATTATTTTCCCAATCATAACAACATAACTAATGAAGGGGAACAAAAGCAAAATCTTGCACAGACTCATAAATCGTTAGTTACGGCACTGATTTTATCTATCAAACAAGGAAGATGGAAGGCGATTTAAAAAGTTTTATTTTGATTGCTGGGCAAATTTGTGTGAGAAAGATTTCACCGATTTGACTCACGAAGAGTTAAAATAAAAATACTACATGCATACAGTCTTGCAGCTTCTACACACAGTTGCACAAAATAAAATGTAACTAAAACGATGCAGCTATCTTTCTCTATAAGTTATGCATGCTTTAGCATGATATGAGAAAACGTAAAAATTATATTTAACAAATAATTTTGATTATCTACAATGTTAATTTATAAAATACCCCATATTGATATTCAATTTTTTATTTGATAAAGGTTTGAAAATTATCCCTACAAGATTCGCTAAATATTTAATAAATTTTTGTGACAACAGTTGTCATGTTTCAAACTCGTTAATATAAAATTAGTACAATGTTTTCATGATACCATTGTCAAATTGTTTCATTTAATATTGATAATACCTGCGATACAATTTCATACAAGTGTAATGTATTTAGGTTTTTAAAGAAAATTCAAATAAAATTTAGAAAAGATTCAGTTAGAAAAACGATTGTGAATATGATTGGTTGAAGATGTCTTGGTAGTATGTGAAAGGTATATTGCTTAGAGATAACGAAGTTTTCCTGACAACGTGAAGTTGGACTCAAGTTTTGTGGACAAAACAATTAAATTACCGCAATACATTGGTCCAACTGAAATCGCATACGGTCCCCAAATCAGCTTTGGAATTTCTTTTTAGTTCTCCTAATCCAATTATTTCTTTTATTATACGTCAACAATAGTAGCCATATTTATTTAACCTATCACTTACTGACTTCCCGATCGAAAAAGAATGTACGTAGAATAAACAATCTACTCTAATAGGCCCTTTGGCCAGCTAAAAAAGCATTGGAATGAGGGTCGCAATTCGTCGAGATTAAGTCGGGTCGTCCAGGAGAGACTAATGAATTCGCGAACCTTGCTTGCTACACTAAAGCGCAGGGATTGTTAAAATGTCGAAGACAGAGGACGCGGCATAACTTCAAACATGTGCTTAATAAATTCTCATAATTCAGACTAACTATATTTGTATATACAATGGTCTCTGAACACTAAAATTTTCATATCATCTACTTATAATAAACTATTCAATAATAAAAACTGAATGTTTGTGTATTTTTCTGTGTTTCTATCAATACTTTCAGTGTAATTGAAGTCAAAGCTTTGAAGAAACCTGACAAAAACTACCGTTATTTTGTTGCTCAAATTTTCTGGCTGAATAACACAATAACTCTCCCGTTAGATTTTGCGTTATAATGACCACAGTAAATTTAAAATGTTGGATTTTCAGTCGAGAAAAGGTGGTTCGTTTTTCATAAAGGGTAATCACCCCACTCCCCAGGTGCCCCCCGTCTTAGATTACAATTTCAGGAAACATTTACACAAGACTAATATAAGTTACATACTGAATGGACAAAAATAATGCAGGGTCCAATATACATTTCTTTAGCAATAATTATTAATTATGAAAGAATCCTTATATTGTAAAAGATTAAGAACTGTAGGTATACGGAAAAAGTACTCACCTAGTTCGGGTCCACAGACTCGTGGGATAATCTCGAGGATGGCGGAGCAGGAGGCATCCTCGAAGCAGAGTTGGCGGGCCAGCAGACAGTTTAGGATGGCGATGGCAGTTTTTATGTTCGGCCCTGGAATCAGAACACCACGTTACCTACTTCATCAAGCCCTTCTCTACCAAATTATATAGATCGCGTAACAAGAGTTTTACAATGTCGTAAACGTAAACTCTAAAACTATATGAGCGTAGTTTGTCTAGAAAATGAAAGCTGACGTATAAATTAAATTATAATTGTAGTTTATTTATATTTGCAAGACGTAGATTTTTTTTATAATACTTATGTAGCTATTCTGTAATTTATAACTATAACATTAAGAAACGAAAGCCGTTCATGGACGACTTGTCTTATTCTCTAACTTTTTGTCAAACGTACGTGAACGAAACATTCGTTCTCCAACTAAATTCATTAGCATTGCTTAATTTCCGTATTCTGTAAAGTTATAACGAACGTTTATCAAAGACAATTTCGTACAAATCATTCGTTTATGAACTAGTGCTCATATAGTTGTCGTTGGAACACGAAAATATAAATTATGACCACAATTTGTGGAAAATGGAAAAAAAACTACATTTTAAACATAATATTAAACAAATTACAAATATAGTAAGAAGGTATTTAATATTAGGTATTAATAATAGATAACTACGAGATATTATTAATTTGTTTAATTCCACACCAATTCTTAAATATCTTGCGCACGATTTATTTTTGCAAATAAATCCTTTGTTAGAAGATGGTGTCCGTGTCGCAAGGGTTCCTATAGTAGTTTACGTTATTTTTTATATAAATTTTTAAGTGAATCAATTAAAAAAATTATTACGTTTTATTTTATCCTTTAATTGCAGTTTTATTCTCAACACAGTTATCAGAAATATATCGGCAAAGACAGACACTGTCCATTATTTCAAGCTTCAGTAAGTCGTTGTTTACGGTAATTGACGATTGCTCAAAAAATTTCACAAAGATACATAAATGATCCCGAAAGAAGAAATCCCAAATGTAAAAAATGGGTAGGTTTACAATACTACAGGATTAACCGTATAATACAGAAATCTTAAAAGCATTGACTGTTTTTGTTAAACAAAATTTCAAGGGTATCAGGTAAACGACAAAATTACAGAATATGATTTTTGTAACGTACGTTGCGCATTTCGTTCAAAAATATTAAATCGTTAACGATTTCGTTCATGGGCGAAAACATGTAAAATAAATACATTAGATGTTTGGAAATTTCGTTCTACATTTATATAATTATTGTACAATTGAAGATGTTCACCACCTCACGGGATCTCATAGATATCGAGAGAGAATATATATGGGTTTCTTATATTCTATTTATCTATAAAAAATTTCATTGAGATCATATATCTTTTTAATCATGAAGTTATATAAAAAAAACACAACTAGTTGTAGAAACAAAATTCGAAGTGTATTCTACGAACTATATTTACTTGATGGAGCCCTCCTATATGAAATTATATAGTTCACGTAACAAGAGTTAAGTGATGTCGTGAACTATGAAACTATACTCGTTCTCGTACGAGTGTGTGTTGGCCGTGATTTGTGTGTCTGACTGTGGATAGAATTTCGGTCCCGGGGGTACCACGGCACAGGGCACACGGCACATAACACACAGCACACTTTCCTAGTTACGGCTCGGGCTCCCAAACAGTGGCGACCTGGACGCTGTAAGCACGCAACGCAACATCACGTACCAAAGCGCCCGTAATCAGATGAGCATCACATCGCATCGCGACGCCCGTGCTAATTACGCGTCGTTGTCGGCGTCGTTGTCGTTCTCGTTGTCGTTGTAGTTTCGATGTTCGTTAACATCAAATGAAGACGAAATGCCACCAAACTTATAATTGTCTTCATTAAAAAATAAAAGAAATTTGCTGCTAATTTGACTTTACAAAATGGAAACAAACTCACGCATTTTGTTGTAATTACAAACAAAATGTAAAGGGCATTATGGAGATTTTCAAATCATATTCTTTTGAGAAGAAGGAAGTTTTTAGAATCAACAAATATAAATAATACTCAATTATTAAGGTTTTTGTGGTTCCCTTGACAACTAAGCGAAGGACAGCTGACAATAGATAATTAGACAATGGTCAACTGAGCGATAAAATAACAAAAAATATATCGTCACGGTACAGTACGGGATAGTGGAACAAGACTACGAACGGGGCAAGACAACGAATTTAATTTTTTTGGTTGAGCGATGATAGTCTACGCAAAATAGTGGTACTAGTGTCAGTTCCAAAGGAGCTAGAAGCAAAGATAATTTTTTACATGCAGTGTTATAAATTCGTCATTGTCAAAATAAGGATTTTGAGGAATACAAATATAATAATTTCAGACTGAATAATATATATACGTATTCATTAGGATATGAGGAAGACAAGTAAATTTTAATTTGCAGATTATGTTTTAATTAATACTTTTTACATAAATTTATATTTTGAGATTACCCGTGAGGCAAAATGATACAGGCAAAATGACGAATTCGTCACCATGTGGGATAAGAGCAAATTTATGTTGAAGAATAAGGATGAGAAAAAGTGAAAAAGAATTGCGTAATAATAAAAAGGAATATTCTACAGGAACTACTAATTATTTCAACAAAAGAAACATTTTATGCCTTGGTTGCGAGGTATCTTATTATGGTTCCCCCATTTGAGAAATGGATAAAGGGTAATTAGTGTTAATCCTGCTGGCATGAAGCTTGCACAGGCTACAAAAGAATAGGCCGATTGAAATGTGACGATTGTGCATAACTGTCTTCTTGCCCCAACAGGATCGTCATTTTGCTCCATAGGTGGGATAAGATGATAACAATTTACTGAATAATTTATTATTTTTTATCAAGATTTTGAATAATCATTTAGTTCTTGTTTATAAGATTGATAGGCTATATATGTGTAATTAATATTAATACAAGCTTGCATCAAAATGTTGTGTTTCTGTTGTACAAGAGTTTTTCCTTAAGCTCTTCTTCTTGCCCGATTCTCCCCTACCCGTTGCTGGGTGCGCTAATCTGCTTTATACGCAAATAATCGGTAATGATGATGACATATTCGTACCGTGCGACGGTGTTTACCAGGCGACACCATATGAGCACTCATTGCTGGCGTGGAGACTGCACCACAGGGGTCACTTTTCCAACACTCAGGCACACGGCCACGAGACACCATTATAAAATAATAGATGTTTAGAATTACAAAATTGTGTGATAGGTGAGGGAATGTTAATGTTGGTTAGAAAAATCGGAGGTTTTAAATATCTGTCGCCAGGTTGTCGCGTACCGTCTTTTATCGTGTCGTTATTTCTATTTTTCCAATTTATTGTGGCGGAGTACCCATTATAGATTCTTGTTACACTCTTAGATTGAGCATTTCGTGGTGCTGGTGCTGGTGCCATTGATGACAGCGGAAAACTAAAGAAACCTGGGGTAAATTAGACTTTACAAAATGAAAACAAACACACGAGTTTGTTTTAATTAGGAAACGAACTGCAAAGGAGATTATGAAGATATTCAAATGATGTTCTTTTGAGGACGGTGGTACGCGGATGGGAAGGAGGCGCAGCTTCCGTTCGCCTCGACACAGCAGTCTTAACAATTATGCAATCCAAATCAGTGAGCTGTAGGTTTGGCCGAGGCAGGCTGTGCTTGTGCCTATAGCGTCGCGGCGTCAGGCGGCAAGCAGCAGTCGTCACCCGCTGTCGGCAAACTGGTAGACGAAAGCGCGCCTCGCTCGCCCTACTATTACTACTTCACGTTCCGCGTTCGGCGCTGAATATACAAGCGCCGAGTTGCTAGCTGACGCACTGACGCCTGATGGCGTAACATCCAATATCATGCAAATTAATTATAATTCATGTTGCAGAAAATTGTGAGAGATAAACTCATGTTTAACATGATGAAATCGTTGGGGAAAAATGGCCAGTTAGGATGATTCGCCTAATGGAGCAATGAGCCGCGGAATGTTGTCTTGACGGGGCAGGGGGTAAAGAGGGGGGATGTAAACCGGCCGAGACCACTCGCTACCGGTAATGACAGGAAGGAACTATCCAGCCGGATCACGAGAACTTCCAAGCGTCGTAATCTGGTGGCCATTTAGCTCGTCCTCTTATCTGAACGGCAGCAGAGTCGCACCACCAAGCTGGTAGATACGATATACAACCCCACTGCTTCTATACAAGTGATACGTTATAACCAGCAGGTCAAACAACGACTACAATTCCACTTACACGTGTAATGTCTACTCCGAACGGAAAACAAAACGGATACTCCTGCTTGTCAAAAACATCATGTTTTTCCCAGCGAAATCGACCCTTGCCTTTGCTTGATTCATGCTTGCGTACACACAATTCAATATCTATAATACACCTCACACTTTTCTCTAGATTCTAGAAGTTTCTAGATGCTTTAGTAAGTTTCGTGATTTGTGAATAACACACGTGGTTCACATTTTTAAATATTTTATTTTAAATATGTACAAAGTATTTCCCTTAAGCCGGATCCACATTGAACCGAAAATTGTTAGCTAAAATTTTTAGTTAGCGAACAAATGTTGAGCAACACAGTTCGTGAGTAATTGTAAGCAAGAATTACTTTGTTTGCATGCAGTTTTGAAATCATTTTCAAAACGTTGTTATTTTTGAAAACGCCATACTGTGTCAAAAAGATTTTGAGTTATCTCAAATCAAAACTAAAATTCATGAGTTAGAATTGAAAACTAGTTTCAAACTACTCATGTAAACGCTTAAAATTCAGTTTCGATATTGTGCATGCTTACATAGCATAACATTTCTGCATCTAATACCATTTATATAAAATTGTGTTATTATATTTAAACATTCCAGGAGTTATTTGTATTTTGTACATGGTTAAATATAAATATATTATGTAAATTATTGTATGAGAAGATTTATCAAGTGTCACCTCATAGGTACTCATAGCTATATTGGAGAAAACCCGCAAGAATGACATAAAAACTGATATAACACGATGTATACAAAATTGTACGTTATATTACTATTTTGAAATATCCTATGAGCCTAGGCAGTAAACATTTTTGTCGCTTGGTAGCAGCACCGACCTGTTGAAATTCACAAAATTTATAAATAAATTCAATAAAATAAAATATTAATAAAATCGTGAATATATGCTTTTCAGCGAGCGTTAACACTATAGAGTGTAGCAGACTTGTACAAACCAAAGTTCTATTTTTACATTGTTAATTGTTGCACTATTTTCTAACAATTTTTATATATGAAATATAAATAAAAATAAATAAATATATCATCATGGCATATTACCCATTGCTGGGTGTGCCAATCTGCTTTATACACAGATTTTGGTAATGATGATGACATATTTGTACCGTGCATTTAAAATTCGAAATATTTGGCGTCGGTCGGGATTGAACTCGGTTCCCCAGATTCGCGGCCAGACACTTAGGCACGCGGCCACGAGACCCCATTGGCAGATTGGCACACCCAGCAATGGGTAATATGCCGTGATGAAATATATATATATTTTTTTAACATATGAAATATATATGTAAATAAATCAGAAATGAACACAAGATGGGACTAGATGTTTCGATTTTATTTTATATGGAAATTAATTGTATTATTAATTTAAAAAAATTCGAAATGGGAACATTGGTTGTTTTTAAATTAAACCACATTTAAAATTATTTTGTGATAATATTAATTTATTTTCATTTTAAACATATATTTTTTAATGATTAACATTGTTACTTATTAATCACGTATCTTTCTTCATGTTAATTATAATAATAAAAATAATAACTAATCTGTAGAGGATTTCCAGTTTTTCTGTTGGAATCCACATATTGTTTATAAGCAAATACAAGTATTACTTGAGATAAATTTGGTATTAGCAAATATTAAATATTATAAGAAAAAGTAGATATTCCAGAGAAAGAAAAATGGTGTAGGTAGATATGACAGAATGAATTCCAGACATTCCCGGAGGGCATGAGATATTCTTCAGGTATGACCAGATCAGGTAATACCAGAAAACTACGCATGATTTTCTTATTCTCAATAAGTCTAGCGTGACCCTAATATTTGATCATTTGAAATTACATTTTTTTTGAATAAAATTTTCATATCAGACTTGTCACGACACTGCCTTTTTATAATAGCTTGCAAAGTTTTTTCTTTACCTAAGCGCTTAAATAAAAAACGAAAAACGATTACTTAATCACATTACCACAGTTGAATTTATTCAATCATCCGCTCGATATCGCATTAAGTTCCAGTAAAAATCCAGATACAGCGTGGAAAGTTTTTACCTCGTCGGCATTTATAATCATAACCGGACCGGTGCTCCTTAATTTAGGAAATATTTCATATCCTACAGTAAATTACACGAAATTACAATAATTTTGATAAGTGAGTGTTATTTCTATAAGTAGAAATGGTAGAAAGAAAATAGAGGTACCTACGAGCATTCGTAATGTACAGTGATGCAATAAAGTCTCCGTACAATAATGGTTTCAATCTATTTTAGGAAAAAGCTTTATTCTTTTTTGGTTTAACAGTATATTTTCTTGTTTCTTTTAATGATTTCCCGCAGTTGCTCAACTGAGTTTAAGTCCGGCGACTGTGGGGGATAGTTGAGTTTATTTTTGTAATTAATACATTGCTATTCTCTTCTAAGACGCAAATTATTTGTCGGATCGTTATTCTCATGCATGAAATTAAAATTGTCTGCTAAGTTATATTTTTTGGCATTTTGCTTTAAATTTACTTTTAAAATATCGAGGTAACCTTGGCTATTTCTGATTAGTACAATCGCTTAATAGAGTATTTTTTCTGAAGTAAATTGTATGTAATCATTTTATATCCTTACATAACAAAAATATTCAATTAAAATTTAAATAAATTTTATTTGTATAGTGACCACCCTGCCCCCCCCCCCCTCATCGCCGTCACTGATTGAAAATATTATCGGATGGAGAGTTTTTGTATGAGTGTATAGTGTTGCGGTGATTGCCGGTTCCTCTATTCGTAGCTCTTGAGCAGAGCTAGCGGCCTCATTAAAATTGCGCTCATTAAATTCAATGCTTACATCTTCGATTAGGCTGCGTATAAAGAGCGATAAAGGTCGGTAGGAATGAAATACGAGGTGGAGCAATGGTCTGGAGTCCGGTCGTGATTGCGGGGTCACCGTCAGGTGTTGTGCCCCATGCCTCTAGCCCCATGGCATGATATGGCTTACGTGAGCGACTGTCGCCTTCGCCTTTGCCTAGCCCTGCACGATTACGACAATATTACATATTAAAGTGTGCGCCGTGCAGGCAACCATATCGTATCGTTGATCTCTAGAGTTAACCGTTACCCCTTGCCATTAAAGCGATGGCCGCTGGGCAACCGACTTCAGTGGACGCACGCAAGCTGCATGACGTTCACGTCGCAGTCACCAAAGCCAAAGCCCCCCCTTCTAACAATTATCCAACATTTCTTTTTCTCTTAGTCCATACACTTTCATCATTATATTATTTATTTACCTATACCATATCTCAGCTAATCATACAATATGCGACAAAAAAAAATTCATATAATTATAGTTTATGCTTGATATTCTTTATTTACGTCTAGTTTGGAAAACTGAGTTATAATTATATTTGTTTAATTCTTAAAAATAAAAATAAAAATAGAAAATAAACAACTGAACTGGTTTGGGCATATTAGAAGAATGAAGAAAGATAATCTAGTTAAAAAAGCAATAGAATCAAAAAAGATAGGGAAAAGGACACGGGGAAGACCAAGAAAAACATGGGAGGAACGAATAGAAGAGATAGGCAAAAGGAGAGGGAAAAACATGGAGGAAATGGAAAAACTAGCAAAGGACCGGACAGCATGGAAACATTGGGTCAAGAACGAGAAGTAGCAAACCATATCCGACACCCAATGAAAGGGTATTAAGGATCTGTGAAGAAGAAGTTTAATTCTTACCCAATTCTAATAGAATTTGAATTTAAAGTTACAAAATCGACGCCTGCTCTAAACTAACCTATTTTGAGATAACCAAATCCAATACAACATATTGTATGTGCAAATATTGTATTATTTATACATACTGCATGTGAAAATAGATACTAGTATCATAAACCGTCAATTGGAATAATAAGTAAATCATTTTTAAAAAGAGCATTGCATACAATTACATTTGTTAACTATGTAGATTATAATTTATTATAAATACAAACACACAAATTTTGAGTTAATTTTAACTGAAACACATTTTATTTGTCACATAATATGTTAATTAGGTCATCAAAGTTATTATTTTTACATATTTTTTTTAGGAAGGCGCCACTAAGCGTCTAAAAGAATAATTAAAATACTGAAATGTGCGAGCAATTTTGATGACGATCAATACAAAATTATTGTAGACCATGAAGATGAAGATGTAAAAATAGTTTTATACAAAATCAGCAAAAATAAAGAAAAAAAAATACTTAGATTGTTAATTTATTTAAATAATAACAATAAATTAATTTATACCATGTTTATAAATTAAATAAATAATAATAATAATACATCTTCACGGCATATTACCCATGTGGGTGTGCCAATCTGCTTCATATACAGATTTCGGTAATGATGACATATTTGTACTGAGCGGGCGTTTGTTGCCCGTCATTCCTTAGCGGATATTTCAATATCACCAGGCCAGGAAAATTAACCAAGGAGATGAAACTATACTTAACACAACCTGATGTGTACACAGATGATGATGATGACCTATTTGTACCGTTGGGGCGTTTACCAGGCGTTATCGAGTGGGCACTCTTTGTTGGAGTGGAGAGTGCACCACAGGGGTCAATTTTGTGCCATTTAAAATTCGAAATATTTTGTCCCCAGAAACACAAATTCAAAAGTTTTGGTACTTTTTTTATGTTCTAAAATCTATGTATCAAGTACCCTATAAATGGGTTACGTTTTATGTATATATGATTTTTTTATTAACGCTATATGTATGTTAATAAATATTTTAAATTTTTCATAGTTTATCCATAAAGGGACAAAATAAGTAACAGAATCAATTGCCATACAAAATTTATTGTTTTTATTTAACAACTCTACTCAATAGACATTGTATTTTGAATCAGTATATGTGTTTACCTCTGAAATGGAATAATATTAGTTGAAGTTGAATAAATGATTATTTAGCGCATGTGTGTGTATGTGTGTTTATATGTGTATTGTGTATAGGTGAATGTGAGGTTAGGCGCGTATGTCGTGACCACTTACACGCAGCCATGGCGTGTCACGCGACCAACATGCCGCGCAATCATAGATTAACGTCGCCAAGTGCTAAGCCTTCGGACCCTAATCAGAAACATTCTCCCTCTCGCATGAACACCAAGAAAGCGCAAGAAGGCTTTGCTTAGCTACTCACCTAACACTTAGGTATACAACGGTAATACAAAAAATAATTTCAAATGGCAGTATTTCAGAAAAAAGTAACGTTTCTCATTGGGAATAGGAAGAGACATTGCACGAGCATAATAGTTCGGCCGATTTACTTTTTCAACAAACAAATTTTAAGATATAGATTTTACACATACAAAAACTGAATATTATGTTATTCAAGTATTCCGCCATTTAATATTGGGTTACATCCAGGGCCGTAGACAAAGGGAGCTGGGCAGAGCCCTGGTAAAAATAATCAGGCCGTGTGCTTGAGTGTCTGGTCGTGAATCTGGGGACCCGGGTTCGATCCCAACCGACGCCAAAAATTACTTCGAATTTTAATGGTACAAAATTGACCCCTGTGGTGTATTCTCCACGCCAGAAATGAGTGCCCGTGAGGTGACGCCTGGAAGCGCCCGTACGATACAAATATTTATTCATTACGGATATGTATGTACAAAGCAGATTGGTACACCCAGTAATGGGTAATATGCCGTGATGATATATTTATTTTACATATAGAAAAAAAGTATAAATACGCATATCAAAATAAATGAGTGTATCTGTAAAGATGCAAAAATATGTTCTATTACGAAAGTTTAATACAATTTTTAAATGCACAATAATTTGTATTTTCTTTTATGTGCAAGAAATAAATTATAATTCAAATCAACAGTGTTTAAATATATACCGGGTGGTGGTGGTTGAGGGTGAACATAGGGATTTAACATAGGGTTTTAGTTTTATGCAATTTCCTATCCTATTGTTCTTTTAATTTTCACTCGGAAACTATTAAAGATCGGACCTTTTTTACTTATTTTGGTCAATACCATATGCCCTTAAAAATTTAACCCTATTTTAACACCTTCTATGAATTTTATTGACTAACGTGAATTCAAAGTGTTCTTTCATGTAAATATACAGAAAAAAATTGATAATCTTACCCTAGACTAGTATTGAAAGTTGTCAATAATCTCGTATTTTGACAATAAATTGACAGTAATTTAAGTTGTAAGTATTGTACCAATTCTACTGCTACTGAAGTTTTGTGACATATTTAACCTTTGCGCTTAGAAATTTAGCTAGTACATGTCAAACTTGAAACTTGTATTTCAAACAAAATTCTTTCAGGAAACTATTAGTATACACGCTGAAGTCTGAACGCCGACGTCCTCATAACAAAATGTAAGTAAACATGAGTTAGACTCCAACATAAAATTTGAAGGCGAAGCAAAATCGACGCTAACATGTATACTCGCATAACGCAACACAAATTGGAAAAATTATCCTCGTTATATGCGCGTAAGGAGTGTAAGATATCATGATTTCGTATAGGCAATGAACCGATACCACGCTCCGCTATCTACAACTGTATTCAACTTATAGAACATTTTTAATTAAGTGTCGTTTACAGAAACAGCAATATTTCTCAGTTGTCACGCATTTTTTATGACTGAACTAAATACAGTTGGAATTTAATAAAATTTGGGCAATAAATTTATCGGCCTGTCCTGTAAACTGCTTATACAAAATAAGACTACGCTTGTGATTAACGCAGCACATCTGCAATGATTACTGTCAAAAAATTTCCTCGCCTTTTTGTTTCCCTTTATGCGGTTCAAATACCATATAAAATTACAAAATACTATGCAATATTCAGTAGGCTTCAGTCTTTTGTTTTGCTTTTAAATTCGCATGGCATTTATGCACAAAAACACTACAATGACAAATATTAGCATATCCCTGCATTTTTAGTACGAGTAAATTTTTAAAATTGTATTTCCGAGTGAAGAACTGATAATTAAAAAAGACTAAGTAATCATTTCCGTTTGTAGGTAAATATTTTGAAAAATTTACGGCGGTATAGTCTGGAAACGGAAACGATGAAGGAAAGTAACCCGCAGGAAGATGGTTATAAATATTTGAGTCTCCGGTTTCCTGGCGTTTGACGCGAAAGACTTGATACGCGGGCCGGAGATCAAGAGATCTGTTTCCCGTCATTCCATAGCGGATATTTTAATATTACCATTGTAGAGGCCAGGAAAATTAACCTAGGAGATGAAACTATACTTCAACACAATCTGCTGTGTACACAGATGATGATGACCTATCAGGGGACACCTCACGGGTACTAATTGCAAGCGTGAAGAGTGCACCACAGGGGGTCACTTTATGACATTTTAAAAACAACATTATGATAAATAAAAAAGAGTTTCGTTTTAATAGTTACATAATACAAAACTCATCATCTGGTTTAGATGACGTCCCTACCAAACTCTTCATTACTCCTTTACCACATTGTATAAACAGTTCATTAGCAGATGAAATTTTCCCTGATGCACTGAAATGTATAAAAGTAGTACATTTATATAAGAAGGTTGAAAATATCAAGTTAATTATAGACCAATAAGTATAGTCTCAACTTTTCATAAAATATATAAAAAAAATGTCTTAATTAGTATTTTATCTTTCCTAGAGGAAAATGAGATTTTAATTCCAGAGCAATGTGGCTTGCTCAAAAATTGTAATACTATAATTGCTTTGGAAAAATTATTAGATAAAAGAACTTAGACGCTGGAAATATGACTACTGGCATGTTCCTAGATTTATCAAAAACATTGTGTTACGCATGATCAGTTAAACAAAATTTTGTCACTATACGGCTTTCGCGGGAAATGTGAGCAATGGTTAATATCTTACTTAACGAATAGGAAGCATCTTGTTGTTTATAACAACTGTAGATCTGAATATAAAATAATAAATGTGGTATACCGCAGGGCAGCATTCTTGGCCCCATTATATTTATTTTATATATAAATAAAATTAAAACTGTTGTGTCAGTAATGGTCTCGTGTGCTAACATTCATGAGCAGTCAACTTCATTGTCACACTTGACCACTGAATTATCGCAATAGTTTTCTTCTTTACATTTACTTTTAAACGTATAAAAACTACTACTTTTAAAAAGAAACAAAGCATTTTAATAAAATGTCACAGTCAGTCGTTACCTCAAGTCGATAGTGCAAAAGTGTTAAGGTTATTAGTAAATGAAAATCTAACCTGAAGCGATGATATCAATAGTAAATATAAAAAGTTAGTATCCTTATGTTTTTAAAAGATTAGCACAAATATCAGGCACAAACAGTGTTTTTCTAAGTTTAATTCTATTGCAAATTATGATATAATCTTTTGGGGGTATTCTTCAGCTGATCTAAGAGTATTCAAATTAAAATTGCCATCAGAAATAGATTTAAGCTTAGCTATAATTCATCATGTAGAAATACAAGATACAAGAAAAAAAAATTACATTACCCTGTATGTATATGGTTTGTGTTTTAATGTTTATAAGAAATAATTTACAAAATTTAATAACTCGTAAGCATTTACATAATTACAACACTAGGAATAAAAATGATGTAATTATACGTAATTATAAATTATCATTAAGGCTAAAAAATCCAAAAATATTTGGTATTAAATTCTACGATAAATTACCAATTTAAAAAGTATAAAGTCCAATAAACTGTTCATATCTCATCTAAAATGTTACCTAATAAATAAATGTTATTCCAGTGCTGAAAATTACATGAATGGCAATTGACAATGTGTAATTTTGTAAAATTTTATACATATTTTATATTATAATCTCACATGTCACATTTCTTTGTAAGATCGATTGATAAAATATACTATTATTATTATTATTATTAATACTATTATTATTATGTATTTCGAAAAAATAATAAAAAAATATTATTACCAACCCAGAGTGAAAAGTTTCGGTTATCATGTTGAATGTCATGAGCGAAAAAATAATATAATATATACTCGCAGTATGTCATTGTTAACTAAGGATGGGCCAAAGAAGGCTGATAGGCCGTGTCTCCTTTTGTTCCACCTAATTGGAACTTTTGTGAATAAAGTGTTCCCGAAAAAAGGAATTTGTGTTTGTTCAATCAATAATTCGTTCAAGACCGGCTTTCTTTCATGCGAAAAATAAAGCATTATAAATGTTATAAGGACTTTCAAAATATTAGATACATTTTTCACTATTACTGACGATATGCGGATCGATATAAAAGCGGTTCTCGGTCTCGGTCTCATCTCGCTTTACGGGAACGTGACAAAACGAAACGAAATCTTCCTGACGATTTCATAGCAAAACCTTTAAGTGATACGATAACGTCACCAACAAGATCTGTAAAAATAAAGATGTAGAGCAATAACGACAGCGAAAAAAGATAATTAGAAAATGTGTGGTCTGGGCAATGTTGCGACGTTGGAACTGCCGGCATACTAACGAGTAGCAAATTATACTTTGTAATAGGTATAAGGAGAGGTAGAAACAAAAAGTGCTGTGTTCGAATGTGTGTGCATACGTTTGGCAAAGTGCGAGTTCGCATGCATATTTATACAAAAATAACGCTTGAAATTTGCACATGACGCGGTCGTTGGTTGTTGGTTGGACTCCACTGTCGCCACGGGCCAGGGCTTGTGTGGAAAAGCTTTACTTTACGAGCGGAGTCGGAGTGCGGAGCTTGTGTTGCTAATGTAACACAACGCTTTCATTTTTTTAACGTCAGTTGAAATATTAATTTCTTAAGCTGATTTGAGTTTCTGATTTGAACGGTCGCGCACGAAACACCACTTCGACTTGCTTCGCCATTGGGTTACACTGATTAGATATTTTTCGGTCAATATTTCCACTTTAGTTTAAGGACACAAACAGAATTTAATTCCATGGCATTCCACTGCCGGTCAGCGCTATAAACCGTGCATGCATGCCTTGAAAAATTGCACGACGTATATTCACTGGAATTATGTTGCCCGCGCACACAAATTTCTTCCGAATTCACTTGATATAAAATTCTGCACAACTTCAAATATTTCTCTAAGAATTTTTCCCTTCGTGAAACCTCTTCCACCACAATACAATAATTCTAATTGTACATATATTATTATTTCCACTACCTCAGCGAGCCACAGGGCCAACTTGCGGCCATTGTTATTCCTACTTTTTATTAACGATATTGTTGACTGTGAAATATTTATGTAGACGACGATAAATATTTTCTAAAATCGATATGTCAAATGATTGTTGTAAATTACAAATATATCTGACTCGAATCCATGATTGGTGCATTCAAAACAATTTAAATCTTAATTTATCAAAATGTAAAATAATGACTATACACCATCAAAGATTTAGTATTACGTTTGTTCCACATATACGGGTGACTGTTACAGCAACCAATAGAAGTATAGATTTTGTTATAAAAAACAGTAAATCCTTCCGTCGAATTTTAATTATAAAATCATTATTTTTCACTTTTGCCAGATCTAAATTAAAATGTGGTATAATTTTTTGGTACCCTGTATACGACTGTCATAAACTTCTACTAGAGGAATGTTCTAGGAGATTTGCTAAATATCTATGGAAAATATAAATTGTAACGTTCCTACATGCAATGTTTCCAATTATTGACAAACTTCATTCTAAAAATAAAGGATGTGGCTATTTATATATACAGTATGTATACGCAGTTGGCTGTTTATACATACAGTATGGGCGTGCAACTTTTATAAAAACAACTGACAGGAACAATACCTAACGTACAGAACTCGGATTTAGGTAGACTTTAAAAAACAGTGAAGTAGGTTTCCCACCCACATGCAGGTATCGTTTCTGTCCTTTTTTATAAAAGGTGCACGGCCAGATTGTTGTATGGGCAGTTTGGGTGGATAGGGAACAAATTAAATGGGCATGTTGCGCAGGTCTTTTAGGCGTCATTGTCTTTTAAAGCCACTGTCTACCTAAATTCGAGTTCTGTGCGTTAGGTATCCTTTACATCAACTGTTTTTATAAAAGTTGCACGCCCATTCTGTATGTATAAATAGTCAATTGCGTATTCATACTATATGTATAAATAGCCACATCCAAAAATAAATGGTGTTAGTTGGCAATATAGTGCAGAAAAACAGACTTAAAGATGATTGTTGTTAATTATTATTACTATTGTTATTATTATTGTTAAGGGCTAAGTTCGAATATCCTAATAGAGGAACATGTACGATGAAGGAAGAATTTGGAGCAAGCAAGCAAACAAGCAAACAAACAAACAAATAGCAGCGATGTTGAGTGCAACCAGGTGCATGTACTCGTACTCGTATGCACCATAGCGAGATTGGCCTGTAGTTGTACAGCAGAGCAGAGGGAACATGGAGAGACGAAAACCGCATCAATAGCAAAGTTATTTGATGGCGATGAGAGAGCGAAGCATCGGCGCGTATGCCCTGGTATTAAACCACAATGCGACGATCCATAACGAGTTCAGTAGCAGAAAATAACGACACGGGCACGGGGCATGGTTCCCGGTCGAGCGAATTCGTTGGGTTGACCAGCAATCCAGCGGTCCAGCCCAAGATAAGAGAAAGATCATATACGATTACTCATCGGGCCATACAGCTGTAAACGCGAATGGGGATGGGGATGTCTTGACTCAGCCAAGTCCCGCGTTCCCCTGGCCAATCACGGCTAGCACGGACAAGAGACGGTCACTGCTGACCGCTATCATGTCGCAGCGAAAATAAAACAAAACTGCATTAAAACTCCACTCCAATTCGTAAAAGTAACGATTTGGTTTCATTCGCAATTGCCTTGTTTTATGTTCACAACGGGTTGCCCAGTACCCTATCCTACCGACAGCCACCTCACTCGATTGATTTGTCATTGATAAGCATTCAGTAATTAAATGACGATAAAATTCATTGCTTTATGGCAATAACATTTTATTCTGGCCATTTCAGTCAAGAAAATCACTTATATCTTTTATATCTTTTACGGTACGATACATCTTTTCATTTTGCTACTCCTTTCAACATTTGTAGCAAACAACACATCAATTACCAACTTTTCTTTAGGGGATTTTATTTATTTATATAACACTCCCGATTTGCACTACGACCTGGACATACCAACAATACGACAGCACTGTCAACGTGACATTAACAAAATATGTAAATATTTTCACCAATGGTTATTATTTCGTTACTATTTTCGAACAAATATGATGTAGTGGAAACGCAATGATTTAATTGGAAAAATCTCCATTCGGCAATGTGTAGAGGTGTGTAACGATGTCCGGGCATCGTGTCCAATGTCACACTATAGGGCGAGGGGCGGAAGAGTCGGGGGAAAACAGAGGGTTAGTTAGGGTAGACGCGAGGCGACAATTAACCGCGTATACCACAATTGATGATTCTCTACCAAATCCTTTTCAAGCCACCGTAATTCCTTGCATTTGTCCACGAGTAATATACTAACCATATAGTGCCGGTAACATATGGTGAAAATAGAAAATGATGATGAAAATTGTTAATAGTAGCTATGCTGACGTTTCCCATGGAATATCATATATTTCCCTAATAATAATTATTATTATTCATTTCGTTTTTATTTATTCTATAGGAAAGAATTAGAGCAATATTATTTTTACAAATTATGTAAAGAGTAATCTTGTTGAAAATTTGAATAAATGGAACATAATTTTATTATTTTCATGGTAATAAAATATAATTTCCCTGTAATTGTTTTAATATGATAATAAGTTTATACATTTATAAAACGGAGTGGGTGTTCATTTTATAGATTAATGCAAATGAAAATTTCATTTTTTCATTATGAATCACATATTTACAACATTTTAATATCGAAGAAAGATTTTGGTGAACTGAGGTACAAAGTCCCATTGAAATCAGTGAATTCTTCACCACCTATCTTAATCTTATACTATGCATCAACGAGTTCAAGCCCAAACTAATATTATTTTCAACAAATAAATTATAAAACCTATACGCAAATAGTGAGAATTTTCTATTAATTTCTTTCGACTAGTTTAAAATATAGATTTTACATTAACAAAAACTGAACATGTTATTCAAGTTATGTTATTCCGTCAATTAATATTGGGTTATATTGCCTTTATTAGTAATACCAGCTTTAATTTTATTAGGCATTGTAAGTAATCAAAGTGTAAAGTGTCTTACTCATTGAAGCATACTACAACTATTTTGTCTTACTGGATTGGTGACCTTTGTTTTGACAGAGTCAATACTCATAAGGACTTGGGAGTTATATTTGATCCTAGATTATATTTCGGTCCTCATTATGATTATTTAGTGAATACATCCTATAAAATATTAGGTTTCATTATTAGAAATTCAAGTAACTTCACTAATATCACAACTCTCAAGTCCTTATTCTTTTCTCTAGTTAAATCCAAGCTTGAGTACTGCCTGATTGTCTGGAATCCCATGTATCATACTCATAGTATCAAAATTGAATGGGTGCAAAGAAAGTTTGTACGATATTGCGCGATAAAATCTTCTCCTTTTTTTAGCTCATTTACTTACAGTTACACCGCGACATTATCAAAATTAAGTATGCAAACATTGGATTCTAGACGTAAGATTCGCTCATGCTTATATTTACATGGGTTACTGCGAAATGTTATAGCTGACGTTAATTCAATGAGTCTTATTCAGATAAATATTCCCAGGTTGACATCTAAGTCGTATATAACATTTTGCACTAGGCTATGTAGAAAAATTATGAAACTAGAGATCCAGTTAGGCGATTATGTCTAATATATAATGAAGTTGTATGATAAGTGATATGATGGATATTTTCAGTCTTAGCTACTATCAATTTAGAAATATTTAGTGTAAAAATTTATTGTAATTACAACAATTAATTTCTACTTTTGTTGTTGTACTTGTATAGAATGTATATTTGTGTCTATTCATGTTGTTATTGTGATGTATTGGTGTATCCAACCCCCCTGTTATTGGGATACTTCGTATCCTGTTGGGAGGTTGTAAATCAAAAATAAAATAAATAAATAAATATCCCTAAGCCCTGCACATTTCATGTGAGTATTGTCTTGCAAGATTTTACTGTACGCACTGGATTTTTACGAAGTTTCTGTTCATTGTTCCAAAAGTAAAGGGTCTCGTGCACAAGAAAAGACCCTTAAAATATCAGCCGGACTATTATCACCAGTCATTTGGCTCACAGTTTTTTACAGTTTTAAGTCTATATTTAAAGTTGCCGAAAGAATTTTATAGAAATTTTATAATTTGTTGAAAATGTAAATAAGTTTGGGATCGTACACTTTCCTATTGTTACCTGATTTAAAATTTCTCATCTGTGATGATCGATCATACTTTACAGTCCTGTGAAAGTTAAAATGTGACTGCAGTTTGGTAAAATTTCTTTGTTAGTTTTTAATTAACATGAAACACCTACAGCGCGAACTAGAAAGGCAGAAATGATTACAGGAGAGACTAAAGTAATGAAGCGTCAATAAAGCCGAGGGCAATTTTAATGGGTATCTCAATTAAATCTAAATGAAATGTGTGAAGCTCGAAGTACAAAACCATCCGAGTCAAGTATATAATTCCCTCGTTTGCATCATAGATGTCTCAGCATCTACGTAGATTCGCTTCCATTTGCGGAGCTGGCAAATGAATGACTGCGGATTTGCGAAACAGTAGACGGATTGTTTTTGGTAAACACCGCGCTATTTGACGGAAAAAACCGATTTACGGATGTGAAAATGAGTTTGTTATATAGTTGTTAGTCAGTTATTCTCTTACACGACTAAATAATTGACTTGAGGGATTCTTAACTACAGGCGTATGCGTGTGTAATCCATTTAATTAATTAAGTCACTGCATTAAATGAATTATGAAGTTTTTTTTACTTTGAATCACTGCACGGAGCACTGTTAGCTAATAATACAAATATTTACACGAAATGGAGCTATTTTTTGTAACAAATTTCGACCAAATCAAAATAAGGCTTAAAATATGTATAAATCACTCAATTCAATTATATTCTAATATATCCTAAATTTCAAATGACTTTATGTAATGTTGGTGATTTTGAGAAAAACGATCTACCTGTCAATAAGATTTATGTGTTTTATTTATATATTTATAATTCAAAGTCGAATTGTATGATGTTTAACACTTCATTTTCCAGTCAATTTTAATGCTTACGTGGTTTAAAGTTTTCGTCGTTTTGCTGTTGAACGTGAATGGAATGAAACGATATAAATCTAACGAAATGCAATCTGTTCATTTCCTGCCACGGATCTTCATAAACGAAATGCATCTATCAATATAACTCTTATTTATGTAAATAAAATAATACAACGGGAAGGAAAATGCAAAGTTTACAATTCATTACAAACCGTTCAATCAATAAAGTTGGACGTAAAAACTCTTCAGCAGTCCGACTCTAACAACATACTGCATAAAATGAGAATTATATCACCATGTTTTGTAAATACTCAATATACGAGGTTTGTCAAAGAATGTGACTTTATTTTTCTCGAAAAATATTTATTTATTCATCAATATCTATTTTGTCCCCTTCAAAGTAATCCCCCTCAGATATAATACACTTGTGGCAGCGCTTTTTCCAATCCTCGAAGCACTTCTACGAGCTTTTTGGTATGGCTTTAATCTCTTCCAGCGATGCGGTCTTTATCTCCTCAATCGTGGCAAAACGCCGTCCTTTCATGGGTCTTTTCAGTTTTGGGAACAGGAAAAAGTCACAGGGGGCCAAGTCCGGTGAATACGGTAGTTGAGGTGTAAACAAGCAACGATATGTGAGCAAACGCATTATCGTGATGCAAAAGCCATGAATTGTTTTGCCACAAATCCGAACGTTTTCTTCACGCAAACGGCGCATAACTTGAAGGTAATATTCCTTATTGACCGTACGACCTTTTGGCAAGAACTCATGATGCACCACGCCATTGTAATAGAAGAAAACAGTGAGCAACACCTTCACATTTGACCGAACTTGGCGTGCTTTTTTCGATCTAGGCTCTTCTGGCTGCTTCGTCACCAGTTATTACCCTTTTGAGCAAATCTGGATCGTCGTTGACGTCATTCAACAGCTCCATACGACGGTTCTTTTGGTCAAAATTTAGCAATTTCGGAACAAACATCTGAAAATATTGCATGGCATGAGCCAACCGATATGCCAACATCCTCAACAACTCTCTAATAGTGATTCGACGATTCTCCATAACAATTTTCTTCACTGCTTGAACGTTTTCATAGGTTGTTGACATGCTGGGCGTCCAGGACGGGCATCTTCTCGGCCTTCTGTGTAGAGCTTGTACCACTTATAAACAGTTTTTTTGCTAAAAGTAGACTCGCCAAATGTCACAGTCAACATTTCAAGTGCGTTGGAGCACTAAATTTTATTTTTCACAAAAAAAATAATACAGATTCTTTGATCTATTTTTTTCGATTGCAAAAAAATCGCCAAGCACACCAAAATACGCCCAACCTTTATATCTGTCAAAAACAAACTACAAATAATGCAAAATGGCTGATCATGTCAACATATGTTGGGAACATGTGTACCAATGTAACAAACAAAAAAATCGAGAATCTAATATACGTAGTCCGCGAAATTTGAAGACACCTTTTTTTGAACAAATCTCGTACAAAGACATTTTTTACTCTACATAATACATTGAACAGAATTTAGTACAATTGGGGCTTTTACATTTTACCTCTTTGAGTCCATGCAAAACAACTTTTTATGTATTTAATTTTTTGGTATATTTGTAAACTAGGCTTAGTGGCTCACAAATCATAGTATTTGGCATGATGGTAGCGCTCTTGCTTTAACCGTTTGTGACATTAACTTAAATATTTCAAATGGGACACCCTACATATTTTTTACTTACGGGGAAGGTTTAAGTGGTTTTCTCTTTTTAAAAGCGGTCGAATATCAACTGAAAATGACCTTTAACTGAAACGCCCCTCGACTTCCAGAAAATCACTGAAAAATCCGTGATGCGATCATGTCTGATCGTCGTAGAACAATCGATGAATTGGGGGATCTCATTGTAATATCTGTGAGGCGCAGCAAAATTAATTCCATGTGTACTTCCCGAGGGCCAAAGAACGGTCAGAATTTGATACGGATTTTTTTTAAGCTCTTTCAATCATTGCTGTTGATTTCCCCAACAGGAAACAGAAGTTGATGTCAACACGTTGCTTTTTAATGTTCGCCACTTTAAGATCACCGACCACGTCAAACGAAAAAAAATCACACTGACCACTAAAATGGTTCCCCAAGGATGACGCTTGGGCAACAGATCCAAAAGAGTGTCTAATAAAGATATTTAGAGGGAGAAGTCGGAATAATAACCCTACCGCTCCCCAAAAAATAATTCTCGTTATTTTTGAGTACCCTCTCGTATATATTCAGGAAAAAAAATCCGAAGAGTTAAATAATAAAAAAAAATGTGCCACTTGACTGTTTACAATTATTAGAAGAAGAGAAATGCTAAAGTTTATTGAATTTCAGAAGGAATCCATAAATTTCGCTGTTTCTTTTGGTGATTAAGAAAATTAAAAAATACGATGTGGGTGTTTGGTCTGCAGAGAAACACCAAATCATTAGCCAGCTTTGTTTAATTACTAATCCACAGAAGCAGAAACAAACTCACGCATCACGCATGTTCGTGTCTTACCGCCGCACTTTTTAAGAACGTCACGTAAATTATAGTTTTCCATAACAAGGAAAGCATAATTTATTCCGAGAGCTCTAATGGCATGTTAAATATTTGTACTCAATTTAAAACTACCGTATAATTATTTTCTACTAGCGTAATCTCAGTTTGAGAATATCCTAAACAATGAGCTTCAGACCACTGTTATTCACCCTCAGGTAATATTAAAATTTCTAAATGTCGATTGGCACACCCAGAAATGGGTGAAAAATATGTGATTGTGGTGCTTTCTTCACGACAATTTTTGATAATTTTTTTTTATTGTGTCGTGTTATTTGTCCTTCGAGCCGGATGAGAACCAATGAGCACCATTTGCGGACCTTCGAGCCGAGTATGAACTTTTATTAAGAATTATAGAGGAAAGCTATCTATTTTTACAAATCACACGATGCTCTGTTTCTGTGTAGAGTTCATACTGTCCCGTTCTGGGAAGTGCATTATGTAAATAACTCACTATTGAAATAAGGTCAAGAAAAAAATAAAACTTGGAAAGAACATAAGAAAAAGTTTCATAAGCACATGTTTACCGAACTACACAAGGCGTTCCTAGTTCTACCTCCAGATAAATATACGAATTCATAAATTGTGAGTGTTCTGCCATATCCTGTTCCCATAACTATCTGTTACTAAAGTGAAATATTAGTCGGAGAAAAGCCGTGTTTTTCTCGAAAAAGCTTGACCCTTCACCTTTGTTTATGGTTTAATGAGTACATGTTTTTATTGCCAAGAGTAAACAAAGAAACGAGAACGACAGTCAAGTAATTAGGCTGCGCCTAAATATCTGCGATTATATTATACGGTATACTCGTATGCTTTGTTTCATTGTTATAATAACTCGAGAGGGTTCACCAACTAATTAGGTTCAAAATGCTCCATAATCTGTTCATAAAAATCTTTTAAGTATATACCTCTTCCGAGCTATGAGTATTATGACATATGTATTGATTAGCTTAATAAAAGACCTCAAAACATTCATCGATTCGTGGAGCTCTAATTTGAATTAGTTTGCACATTTTACCAGATTGCCGATAAATGGGAGAGATAATTGCTCTCTTATTACGACTCTTCACAATTACAAATCAATGAACCTTTATTTAATAAAAAAAATCAGTTATGTTTCTTGCTAATTTTTCATTTAGACAAAAGTTTTTCCAAAGTTTTAGTGAGCAAAACGTGAGTAGTAACAGTAAGCCATTTTGGCCCAATAGTACGAGCTCAAAGTCAGTACATTTTGTATATATTTGATACATGTAATGATAATGACCCTTTTAAAGATTTCGAATAAAAAAAGCAACCCCACATGATCGAACAAGACATCGACTTCGTAAATGACAAGTTAGTCAATTATGATAAAAATAATTCTCTGGTGCGTGGGCAAAAGAGTATAAGTCAAATTTTGGTCAAAACAAGCTAATTGTGTTACTAGGTTTAATAATTCAGTATCTTTAGTGTGGTTATAACAGTATGAGTAAAGCTTGCTTGTTTTGACCGTCAGATTATGTGATCTTTTAAGTCTATGTTGAAACGTATTATTCAATAGTAACCAATAGAGTATAAGTGGAGTTGTACTGTTTTTACCAGAGATTTTAAAAATTGGTCCTAATAGTATATATATGTACTTATACTATTAGAACCACTGCATTAAATTTCCAAGTGTTCATTTGTACTATTTTACATGTAGCAACATAATCTAAAAGTTTGTAAGTGGCGTCTGTGAATATTGTTTTTAAGCGTTTTCAGGTGTTTTTACACATTTTCGTTCCAGTATGTCAGTTTTGTTGTACTTTGTTGGTTAATTTAGTATAAGTCATTTGTTAAATGTATGTTTCTGAGATCAAAGTAGTATAAGTCACTTATTTTTTAAAAATATGTATTTTTTTTCAAAATTATGGTGTATGTTTGTTCTTGTACCGTTTTACAAACAATAATCATTTATTATTTTATTTTTAGTCTTATCAATGATCTTACAAGACACGTTAAACATTCAAACCTATCTCCTGCGAAATACAGTTTTTGTACTTATACTCTTTTGCCCACGCACCAGAGAATTTATTTTGGGTTATGTTTTGCGGACTCTCGCAACTACAATTCACTTGCACATTATTGCACAGTTATTCAGTTTGTAAAAATGCTACAAACACAAAATGATATTTAGTGAATTTAAAATTTTGCTCGGGTGTTTCTGTTATTGTTGCACAAATCGTACATAATTCTGAAATAATTTTCTATTCTGATTTATTCCGAATTAATAATATATTTAATATTATTTTCAGATGGTACTCATTTAGAAATAAAGTCCCCAGGTGTATAATTTAGACCCTATTTTGTTTTTCAAACATCGCTAAAATAATAAATACTGAATATTATTAACAATTATAAGTTATATTTACATAAATTGTACGTGCACAAAACCAATGTTTTAATTATAAATATATATTATTCACTGACCTTTATAATGTAGTTCTTTTTTATTAAAAACTTATGTTTGTATTCCATACAATTTTTCACATCTTACGCATGTCAAAATATGTATGAAGTTAGTAGTTAGAAAAATTCCCTATAATATCTCAGCTGATTTAATCTCTGCTCAAATATTCGTTGTGCAAACGACTTATATTCTAAGTTCAACTTAACGTTAAAGTTAACTTAGTAAAGTCGAGAGTTAAATTTTATTGGTACAAGCGGGCATAAGTATCACTTCATGAAGCCCATAATATTTATTACCGAAAAAATACTCTTGTGGATAAGCGGTTTACGTTATAAACTGCGGCTGTAAAGGTATGGTTCGTAAATAATTCTGCGGAATTCCAGCCCTCGTTATGATGTGGCGAAAACGCAAACAAAAGTGGCCGCTTTGGGATAGCAAATTAGCGTGCAAAAATCTGTAGCATGATTTGATTGCTAACAATGTGCTCGCGGGAGTCCCTTTGGAAGCGTCGAGAGTGTTGTGCGTTGTTCAGCGTTCACACACTCGGGAAGAAATGAGGATATATTACCGGCAAGTCACCAGCGGTAAACCGCCAGCGATTTGGAAGACTCTACGGCAAAGAATACGACACGAATGGAACTCCGTACTTCGTGTGCCGTGTCGTCGTCTATTAGTCGAAGTTCCAAGCATCCAGGCACTATTGATCTGACACAAACGCGTGTTTCTCATGTATTCTATGTGTGAAGCCATCACGCGGTTTGCGAAAATCTTCGCTGAATTCAATCTAACCCACTGCGACTGTAGTTTCAAGATTATTCAATTTATATTCAATAATGATTGGAAAGGATTTATATATTGAATATAAACAACCGCTCCGTCTACAGTCTTCAGCTTTACCCTATACATAACCATGTAATGCAATGGGTTTCAATCGTGCATCTACTATACAAATAATATTACTTTTTCTATCTCATAAAGACGACAGCTCTTACCAGTCAAGACCTCGAAAAATTCTTTGTAGCATGATTAGGGGATAGGCAAATATAACCCGAGGAAATTAAGTATGATCTGACTTAGATTATGTACCGTATACTTATTAAATACCCAACGTTTCGGTAGCATACACTACTGCCTTCTTCAGAAAAAAAAAATATAAATAAATAATAACAAAACAATACCAACTGTAACCAAAGGTTACATATTACAACATATTTAAAATAAAAAGCCATGCTCGACTAAGTTCTAAACTATCACAATAATTAATAATAATGATAAAAATATTATATCATCACGGCACATTACCCATGTCTGGGTGTGCCAATATGCTTTGTACGCATATTTCGGTATTAATGATAATATATTCGTACCGTGTGGGCGTTTACCAAGCGTCACCTCACGGACACTCATTGCTGGCGTGGAAGTACTGTCCACACGGCCACGAGACAATGATTGACATTATTATTCTTAGTTTTAAAAATCTAAATAACTTCTCTAATTAACCTGTTGTTGAAGTAAGTAGATCTTGAAAGAATTTTTGTTTCTTCGAATTTAATTCGATGGAATTCTTCCAGGGAATGCTGTGCAACTGAAGATTATCCAGTCTGATCAAACGCTGGTGTTATTATTATTAATATTATTATTATTATTATTGTATTTTGAGTTCTGCAAGATTTTTAAAAATTTAAATAAATTTATAATTTACTTTAGGTGCCCTTTCTTGAGCGTTAGTTTGGAATAACACGGACCCCCTTCAACAGCAAGCCAAGCATGACCACATTTTTTTTTTTAATTAGAACTTCCAAAAGTAAAATATGGATAAAAAGTAAAAAAGTATTCGGATCATAGCGTCCAAACATAATCAAATGCTAGATACACTATAACTTTTTACAGTTCACTTTACTCAAAGAGAAAGAGTAATTATTGTTCATCCTTTCGTCGCTTTGAATATACTACCGAAGTATTTTCCTGGATATTACAGGCCGGAGGAACAACACTACAAAATGTTATTAATATTTCTTTCTACGCTAAAACAATCTTCATAAAGTAATTTACTTTAAAAACATTTAAAGATATTTTATTTTAACAGTATACATGATTTTATCAACTGCTATTTATTAGTGTATTATTATTTTGATTCATGACAATTTTATTTTTTCGTGATATGAACAAATTTTAACGAAAAGGATTTAAGCTTGTTCTATGCACGCAATTTTTAATAAGAACGTATTTTAAATTATATTTCCAAGATATTATCTTTATATTACCGGTTCAAGGATTTTATTTGGCACAATCTTTTAAATTTAATCACTCAATACAACACATTTTAAAAAATGCATATTGACCTCAAAATAAAGTAATAAATAAAACAAATTAATTTCACTCTTTAACAAACTTCAGTATAAAAATTTAAATATCTATGGAGTGGAATTTTAGAAAAGATATTTAGTAAAACGGATATTTGTTAAATTGAGTGACATTTAATTTGAATGCCATATAAATTGCGTTGATAATACGAGGCATTAATGTCTAAAACTAAATAATTGTTCAGACGTTTACACTAGTGTAAACAGCCTAGGAATGAAATTAATTGTTATGGTAGCGACTTATGATGAATACAAACAGTTGTACAAAACCGCAAACAATTGAACGAATCATTCTGTTTCACGAAAGCATTGAATCAGTAGGAAGTAAGAAAGTGCTGACATCTCTCCCAGCGAAATGTAGAATATTTGCTTGTAGAAATTACTTGAGTTTTTGTTCTAACAAAATGAATGAAAGGAATACATATAAGTATTTCAAGTCAAAAGTTAGATAAAATTTAGTGTTTGTAAAGTAGATATTGGAAACGTAAGGTATTAACAAATACTCTAAATCTATCATATAGCATTTATTCTTACAAAACCGTTGTTGTAAGATCTTCCAAATTCTTAAACATAAAACTGTATGATTAAACGAATGTATTTATGTGTACATGATTTTATGTTTTAGAATCTGTAAGATTTTAATTTAAAGAAAGTATAAGTATATCAAAACGCCGGTTTTTTGAAAATAAGTGTTGCATGACTGAAATTTCGAATATTTTTTAACATAAAAAATTATCAATCAAGTGTTTTGGTAATAAATTTCTTTTAAAAAATATAAAGTAAATTTAATTGCAAAAGGATACGATATAACGTGAGCTTTGCGTCTAGAAAATATTATCCATAATGGCAAGTCATAGGTCGCGATCTCTACATTTTTGTCGGTTGGTAGATTCAAAACAAGGTATCTACTTCAGTCCCGATGAGAATATGAAGTCTCCGCTTTAATATGCTATCCGCAGCAAATGGAGAATATTTGCTCTTAGAGAACAAAATTACCTTAGTTTTTATTAGTCATATTTACTAATAAAATGAACGATATTCTCAACATACCAACATCATTTCAGTTTAC
Source organism: Harpalus rufipes (assembly GCA_951394225.1). NCBI lineage: Eukaryota > Metazoa > Arthropoda > Insecta > Coleoptera > Carabidae > Harpalus > Harpalus rufipes. The sequence goes on from OX596278.1 coordinate 5,018,634, forward strand.
ATCGCCTTGCGAATAAAAGAATGTAAATGCAATTGTATGAAATGACTGTAACGAAATGAAACCGTGGAGATTTAGATCAGTATTATGGCTTTGTTCGATTTTAATTGAAACAAGTATTCGCAAATACCAGCGGGTAGATGTTAACATACAACGGATTGCAAACTGCTTGAGCTTGAGACCCCGCGGTTATATTATGTCGTCACACAAGTTACAAATTCATTAAGAACATTACTCGAGCGTTAAACGAAAGGATTAGCGGAACTGGATATACTTGATAGGATAATTACTGATTATAACTTTACCTAGAAACATTCAAAAATTACAACCTTACACATACGAGCACACACTCTTAACGTTCTACATAAAATCACAACTTTACATTTCTGCTAGCACTCATTGCCAACATTAAAAGTTTATAGCCATAAGGTACTGTAGATTTACACCACTTTTTAGTTCCTTCGTAAGCTCAAATACTGACAAAAAATAATTTATGTCATAAGACAAGAAATAAGATCAAAACCAATACTACTACACACACCGGCACACCTAAATATAACCATCAAATAAAGATTGATTATCATTTATCAAGATGTTAAATATTGCCCGGTCTTTAGTTTTATTAAATATGGGTGTTTAATTCGTGTTCACTATAGATCGAGGATTAACGATTATCTCTGCTTTTGTTGTCATTTCAATTCAAGTAGTAGAGTAGAACAATAATTTTAGAAAAAATAGAAAATTATTATTTTTAGATAATAATTAATAAATTATAAAGAGGAAAATTTAGATTTTAAAATTAATCTAAGTTTGCCACTGTTTTCAAATAATTTATTATTTTTTAAAAATTATAATTTTCCATTTTTTTAAAATTATTTTTCTACTCTTGACAAATTGTTTGGCATTCTTGAAAGTACATGTCGTTGTATGTAACTCATATTTAAAATTTTTGGAAATTAAAATTATTAAAAGAGAATAATTATTTCCTGAATAGAATAAGAAACACTGACATAATCGTAAATGAAGAAAGACAGCTTAACTGGTGGAGACACATTGATTGAGATGGTTTGTCAAAATAACAGAAAAGAAATGCGTGAAATCTGCAAATAATTTAAGATGATTTTCTTCCAAAAATATGTCAGACGCAGCATCACTAAACATTTTTTGTATTTGTTGTCTAGAAATGTATTTGAAATAACAAACATGTAATAATATTGATCATGCAATAAATTTTTTCAAAGGTTATTCTTTGAAAAGTATGTCAGAAGAAATAGAAAAAAGCGAAAAATAATGTCTGTTCCGCGCTAATAAAAAGTTTTCTTGCAATGTGGCTTATATCGGATACGTTTCGCGAAATACATTATTACACCTGGAGGTACGACTTGTCATTCTGCAGAAATAAAAAACATGCTTTATGATTTGCCGACATTGAGACAACACAGTCAAAGTAACAGAGTAAACTTTAATCAACCGAGCAGGGAAAATGCCAATTAAAATTACCTGTGTGCTCGATTTACTGCAGCCTGCATACGAGTAATAATTGTTATTGTTGGCTTCCTTTTGATGTTTGGAACTCTTTCAGTAGACCTGTATGCTTTATTTTTGTATAAAAATATTTTATTAAATAGATATGTCATAAATTCATCCCATAAAAATTACTGACGGAATTTTGATGCAATAAAAGTATTAGAAAGCCATTAAGTATGTCTCTTAGCAATCTAAAATCTTAGGTTCAAGTCACACGCGAGGATACATTTTAATGTTCTTCGTTGTCATCTTCATTATTCATAATCACCACAAGAACGAATTATTTACTGCAACTAATAACAAGTGTTCCAATAAGAACGCCAGATACAATTTTTAGATTAATTTTATTTAAAAATTAAACCTAGTGCTCTTAATGCGATATCTTTATTTATTTTTACAGGTGCAACTATTGGTCTAGATATACAAATTATCCAAAAGTACACTTTGATGTCCTCTACTGTATATACCATGTGTCTACTTTTTTATGGACCATAGGAAATACAATGGTAAAATTTTCATATGAAGACTGAAAACCATGACATAGATGTTTAACATGAAGAAACAGTTTTACCCAAATATTAACTTCCTCGTAAAATGTTATGTAGTGTTTTAAAAATATTTAGAGAATAAAACTCTCAATTTTTGGATGTATTTTTTTAAATTTACCCTTGATGATCGAGTAAATTTAATTTAAAGACATGGTAAACACAAATTAAATATGCGTTATTTGAAGTTGACTAACTGTCATGTACCTATCGTTGACAGGTTATTTGGTTTGACAGATTACATGACGTTAAAATTAATAATACTGTCATACAAAATCCACTTATACCACGTCTTTAAATTAAGTGTACCTGGACAAAACGTATATTTATTTCAGAACTTTCTGAATTTTATTTTTAATATTTATCTATAAAGCACGATTTAATGTTTTTCTGGACAGATAATATTTATGAAAAACTATTTTCCTATGTTAAACGCCTAGGTCACGGTTTCTAGTGTTCACCCTGCATGCATGTCACAATTAAAAAATTAGAATAAAACAGGGTGGCATGCCCAACAATGAGTATTGAGCTGTGATGATATTATTATTTATTTTGTTGATGAAAATAATCTTTGTCTCAAGGCTACCTGTACAATTGATTCCGAAAATTGAAAATCCTCGTTGGTGGATGTGAGTGGAAAATAATGGAGATTAAGTCAAAATCCTACATATTTAATAATAATGATATTCGATATAAAATGAAAAGGGTCCCAAACTTTTTGTTTTATCGTGGGCCGTCTAGAATATTGAATAATAAAATTCAATATTTCCAGTTGAAATGTGCGTCCGATTTTCTGGACGTATTCTATTTACGATCTGGGCCTAGCGATAAAAAAATTCGTCTAAAATTTTCTTTTTGGAAATAAAACTGGTCAAATATTTTAAGTTCACGAATCAGGGTCTGGTTTGTATTACCCCAAACAACTGTTTGCTGCCATTCTAGTGTTTTGTATTCGGAGCCGCGGTTGCCCGACTTTCTATTTCCCAACAAATTTTCTTCTCGGGAAATGAGTTATTTTATTAGCTACCTGATAAACATTTTACTCCTACGCAACGTAGATTTAAATACACATTTACTGACTTCAACATTTTAATGAAAATCACTTCTTATTTACAGAGATGTTTTTGAAGAATTAAGCTTTATCTCTTCTGTTAAGTTGTAACATTTCAAAAACTTAAACAAAATAAACTTTGACATTTAATGTCTAACATAATAGAAAATATAATAACAAAAATATTAAACAAGTGTTGCTATGGAAACCATTCTTTCGAAGTTATCTATTTAATATTCAAAGCAAAACACAGACATTTTTTAAAAGACAAACATAACTTCGTTTTACTGTAGACACCAGGGATATCTTTTTTCATTGTGGGTTAAATTTTAAAAATGTTTAACCTTTAATCCGAAGAACAGACAAAAGTATATCATACTGGTAACTCCAAATATTATCTCTGAATTGTTTTCATAAATTGTTTGTTTTGTATTCTGTGTTTCATTCAACATATTTATCACTTCCAATATAAAATTTTAAAAATGTAGGTACAATAACTGAAATATTGATATTCATTTCAAAGCAATATTATATTACTTTCACGGAATTTATTAAAAAGTGCAAAAGTTCAACACTGCAGTATTGTTAAATGCAGGAAATACCTTCATGAAGTAATGTTAAAATACATTACTTGAAGTAACCTAAATATAAAACACGAACATTTGTAAACACAAAAGTTACGTGAATTATTCAATTTATATTTTTCTTTCGTTGATCGATAACTGTAATATATATTTGACTAGGAATAAACAATAAATACATAAGAGCGTAAAACGTTTATTAATAAGAAAATCGTCAAATGGAAAAAGTTCATAAAGTATGGGACTATAAAAATATATAAACCAATTCAGTTTGGAACACGCGATGCGCTGTTTTAGTTCTTGACGAACACGTAACAATGGAGGTGTCACTTTTTGTTATTAATTCCAACTCATTATGTAATCAACTGATCGGTAAAACACTCGGTCAAAATAGAACATTATCTCGAGTGTTTATTTATGTGGAAAAATGTACGTACAAGATAAAAGACTAGATATTGTTGTATTTAGAATCCGTTACTAACAGCTAAAAATACCTCTTATATGCGTAAACGATTCTATATATGTACGTATGCAGATTACGTTTACCCGGGGAAAAAGAATTTTAATTTAAATCAATCGAAATCTTCCTCACTTCACGTCAGGTGAGAAATTGGATCATTGTCAAGAAGTTTCGACACAATTGGGAGAATTCAAAAGGGGAGTAAGATTTTTTATAACATTCAACTAGGTTTTACATTCTTTCACATGAAAGCAATAAACCTCAGTAGCTTTGTACTTTTATTCCATCATTTATTATATTAATAAAAATACTGACATGGTTTGTAATGAACATTATTACTTTTATGATCCAGAAAAATTCGTTTATATAATATATCTAACATTAATTTGGAATATTCTAGAATTTAAAAAAAAAAATTGGACACTGCTAGTATCGCAATATTTGCATGAGCATGAGCAAAAGTATTTTGTATTACAATATACAAAATATTAAATAAAATTTAATACAATTTACAGTACAATATAAAATGTATAAAACTGAAAAATGCATTCAAACCGAAACATGTTCTGTATTCTCTAACAAAACATGTTTAATTTCTTTGTTTAACTCTTTAGATGGCGTAATGTACGTCTTTCAGATACATGCCCTTGAATTTGATTTGTATTTTATAAATTCATTAGACAATGGACTTTTTGTTTCAATTTATAAAAAAAATTATATCTTAAAGTTCAAGTAAATTAACAAAAGAGGAAAAGATATATAAAATTTTATTTTCAAAAAATAAGACAGAACTTAAAAAATCATAGGTATAGCGCAAGAGTATTTAATCTGTGCCACAACCACTAATTAATATTTCAACTAAAGTAACAACTAGAATACGCCTGTGTAACTAGCACTACATGCAATTAGTCCAAAAGTGGCCTAGAGTAGCTACTATTCGACTCTTATTAAAAGTCAATACAAATATTGGAAGCAAGTATTATTAGGTACTTGTCTCACAATCGATTTATACTTCTACAAAATAGTTCTTAATTCGTGCTAATATTGATTACTATTGTAAGCAAAGCAGCAACGAATATACTTCTACGTAAGCAAAACTACAAATGAATGGACAACTGGTCTAAAATTTGCTTATAGTTGTAGTAGCTAATGCAATAACTATAATTTAAATCCAGTACAAATTTAGGTTGTTGGAAGAGATATAATTATTTGCGGAGAGGTTAGACTAGGAGATGTATGGAGGTATCGAAGCGACAAGAAACAAGACTTACAAGCAACACTGCAGGATTAAGAGAAGGAGAAGGGTGCAAGAATGTCGACCATTAGCGGGAAACGATCGCGGCCGAATTATCGCGCGCGTTAATCGCGTTACCACCAAGAGAAGGCCAAAGTTTCATATCGCGCTTACGTTAAGCCAACGACTAACGTCTCCGTCAACAGCCAAGCAAGCACTCTGCCCACCAGTACACCAACACGCGAGAGCAATGTTTCTATTGCTTAGGGCTGACTTACAGGATTCAATTTTAAACACCAACTTATTCATGAAATTAAGTTTTATCCCCGTGAATTTTAAACAAGGATAATTACGAAACCGGAGCTTTTTTGAATCAAGTACTGATTTCATCAAGACTTGTAAACTATGCGAAACAAAATTTCAGACAACTGATTTACCTACTAGCCCAAACTCATAATAGTTCGGTCGGTTTACACTTACAACAAATTATAAAATCTACGCAAATGGCAAGAAACTTCTACACATTTCTTTCGACCAGTTTAAAATATAGATTTTAAACTCACAAAAAAAAAATATTATTCAAGTATTCCGCCATACAATATTGGGATATATCGCTTTTATTAGTAATACCAACTTAATTCTATTTTCTCTACGTATTTTCCTATATGTCTTGCAAGGTAGGTTTAACCGTATGCAATGGATTTTTACAAAATTGTTTCATGTCGGTCGACCTATTGTCACCTGTTATTTGGCTCACAGTTTTTTTTAAGTTTTTAAGAATTTTGTGGAAATTTTTAACCATTTGTGTAGATTTTATAATTTCTTGAAAATGTAAACCGGCCAAATTATTATGGGTTTAGGCTCGCATGTCACTAGTAGATTATTTTTGCACTTACGAGGACATCATCAACATAAAAATAAAACTCAATTGGTTATATTAATTGTTTAATTCAACTTCGAGGCAGTTCAGTTACGTCATAATCAGATTGCTTTAACCTTTATAAATAATATTCTAAATAACAATATTAACGCTCCAGTCGTACAATAATAAAGTATTTTATTTACCTAAATGCAGGACAAATGCGTTAGTTAAGTCTCCAGTTATCGATATGTGCACAATGTACAACAATTTTGATTAAGTCTTTCTTTAATGTATTTTTGTATTTATATTGTTGTGTTTTTCATATTTAATTCACATTTTCTTGTAATGGGTGCACCTGTTAAGAAATAAAGATTATTATTATTATTAAGTACTAAAATTATTTGCATTTATATTTCTTCAAAGATATTCAATATCAGCCAATAGAAATTCATACCAGAGTGCAAGCTGGTGAGTCTGTCTAGGATATGCTCATATTGTAGTATCAGAAGGAAGAGAAAACAATATTTCTTAAAGTTGTAATTATTCTTATTCAGGATTGGAGCGTCGAAAGACGCACGACGAACCGAAACCCTGTGGGGGTGAGGGGTTGAAGTAGTTGTTTCGCGTATCGAACTGATTTGAAGAAGCTACCGCTGCTGTTAGATTCTTGCGTCTCTCTTTGGTTAATTATTCAGCTGCTAGATTGCGTCCTCATGCCGTCTCCTCAAATTTATCGTCTACCTAAATAAGTAATAGCGAGCAAAGGTTGGAACTGTGTGAATCGCAGTAACACTAACTACTACCAGGTAGTTATATACATAAGTCACATACGTCCGACAACAAACACCATCATTAGGCATCAACATGAACCTTAAACCTATTCTATATTATACTGGTTTTTAAAAAGTTTTCGAGATATAAGATATACTAGTTTTCAAGCATGTTAAATATGAAGTTGTCTTAATTAGCTGATACATGCAAAAAAAATCACATTGTTTGACTAAGTTTTCGATCTAATAAAATAGTTATTTATGCAACAAGAGTGTAAACACAAGCTTTATGACATGAGATCAAGACGAAAATTATTGACCTAATGTCATAAAGCTTATTTACACTTGAATTGTATAAAAGATTTTTTACGACCTTAAATAACATTCCTGAAGCAAATTAAAAATTTGCCAGACGACATATTGAACATACCAAATACCGAGTTCACATTTAACAGAAAACAGATCTGAAGTTGAATACTGCAGTACTCAGTTAGTACTACCAACATGAATGTACAAAAAAACTAAATTTAAATAAGAACTTAAATGCGACACGTAAGTGTAAAGTAAATAAAATACGAAACTTGTTTATTTTACACACTGTTTGCAGTATGTAAAATACCAAGCTTACACATCGGAGTATAAAAAATGTTTTTAGTCAGTCGTGGTAGACTGTTTTCAAAGTTTTTTGTGTTGTATTCTATCAGAAAATAATACTTTTCGTTTTTAAGTCTTACTGTTTGAAACTGACAGCTTGAAAAACGTACATTCAAAATGAACTAAGAAAAAAGTGCTTTACAAATTTATATAATTATATTCTAATTCTAATCAACTAAAATGATAGATCTGTAATTGATATGTACATAAACTAAGTTACCAACTGCACAAATAAAAAATCCCTAAACAGTTGTACAAACTTTGTAATACTGTGAAAACAATGTTACAGAATTTACTTTGTAAACACGAAATAGGAAAATATATTTATTGTAAGTAGTATTGTTGATTTTACTAGTAACTAGGCTTGATGCATCGATCTTTAGCACCAAAATATATTTATAATTCAATTAAATTTGTCAGAATAATATCATGCAGCAAGTATGACACATATTTAGTATAATTATATTACAGACATGACGATATTTTTTGGGAAATAAAACTTTTATTCGCGTATTGATGACTCGTTTTCCATCTACCAGCATCTCCCACAAGAAATCGTTTCATTATGCAGAACACTATCACTTCACATGAGCCCTATTGACTTTACCGTGTTCAACTTTCCAATACGAGCCCCAAATTATTCATGACCAAATCTTGAAGATATTCATGAACAAACTTGGACACATTCACGGCGACAGTGACACGTGCATTAGTCACTGGCGAACTTCCCGCACGTGTCAAAAACCGCGACCGAGCTGTCAATTCTATTGTCCAGGGACAGATGGTAACGGTAAAGAACTTCTGTTTCCAGGTGGAACTCACAGGGAGCTTTCTTAGTTTTAAGTTAAAGTTTCCCAAGCTATACACTGTGATGACTGTAACTTTAAAGTATGTATCATTTGCATACTCTTTTCTGTAAAGATACAATTGAGGAAATCTTAACAAAAACATAGTTCATTTTTTTACCTCTCGCTAAGAGAGGTATTGGAATCATGCTATAAGTCGCATATCCAGATTTTAATGAATAAGCACGTTTTAAGGTCCCTAGAATCCGATAATAATATTTTTACTATGATGTCTGTGTGTGTATGTGTGTGTGTGTGTGTGGATGTGTGTGTGTGTGTATGTGTGTTAGGTTGTTGGAGGTACGATTTATCAAATTCTATAAGATTAAAGACCTGTGTAACTACGGATTCCTCAATCTAATAGTAATGGGAAGAGTTGAATAGATTCTGGTAACAATTGAACAACAGAAAGTAGTAGTATTTAACAAAAAACGTCTAAATATTATTTTTTAAATATTTATGTTATTCCAAATATTAAAAAACAAAATTCTCTATACGACACATTTAATTTTTTTATTATACCTTCTATAGATTTAAAGATATGGATATATAATCTATAAAATAATCTGTTGTAGTAAATCTCACAGCCTGCTCACAGCCCAAATATCTCCATGGTAAGTACTTGAGAAATTAAAATGTCTGTAATTGACCGATAAATGTCACTAATGTCAGTGTCAAAAATTCAGAGATAGTACTGAAGGCTTTTTCTGGGGACGATATTTAATATTTCTTATTCTATTGTTAATTATATATTTAAAATTATAGATATATTACATGAACCCTTCAGAAATAACGCCAATCCCGTTATGAATTGGAAAAACTTCGAACATTTAGAAGAAATAGAGAAAACTTGCTCATAGAATAAATTTAAAATTATAGAAAATACGTAAATATAAAGATTAGGTGTAATTAGATTTTTCTGTGTGTACAAGAAATGTTAAATGCAATACTTATATATACCACAATGGAAAGGGCGGGAGAGGTATTGTGATGGCCACAACAAATTTTTAAATTTGTTATAATCAAAGAAAAAACTTTCTAGCGTCCTTACTTTTATAATAATAATAATAATAATAATAATAATTTTATTTAATTCATGCTTTCCAGCTTAGAATTCTTATATTTAAATTACATCAAATATATTTGGTTGAATGGTGATTCCATATATGTACATTAAATTTCCAATTTCCCAAATTTCCCTTACTTTTATAGATATCTGTAAATTAATTTACCTCAGGATCATGTCCAAATATTAGTACATTATTTATTGGATGTTAAGAAGTAGAAAAATGAACATTAATGACCAATAATTACATAATAATAATACATTTTTGAATGTTGATAAATCCACGGTGTACTGTATATGAAAGGAGTAAATTGGTCATTGAGTGCAATGTGTTGGTGGATGGAGTGAAACTGGAGCAGATGAATGAGTTTGTATATTTGGGTAGCATGATGTCAAGGGATGATCGAATTGATCAACAAATTGAAAAGAGAATGAGTGCGGAATGTGCGGTAATGGGTGCTCTGGGTACGTTTGCTCGAAACATTAACGTATCTAGAGATGCTCGATTAAGTGTATATACTGGGGTGCTAGTTCCTGCTAAGATATATATGGAAGATAATGTTGGGCATGGACGAGAAAGCATAAAAAGAGATTAACTGCCGTGGAAATGAGGCATTTACGTGGTGTATGTATGTAAGATGCGATTGCATGAGGAATAATTTTGTATGAAGAATGTATTGTTTTAAGAGAGTTGATGTAACTCAGTTGAGATGGTTTTGGTCATATGGAGAGAATGACGAGTGAACGGATTGTAAAACGTATATATCTTCGATTGCGGACCAACCAGTGTGTAAGTGGATGGATGTGGTTGGTAAGGTGATAAAAGAGAGAAAGTTTCCGAGTGGGAAGAGAATAAGAGCATGTATGAATGCGACTATTAGCGTGGCCGAGGCGAAAGAAGTGTGCTTAGACAGGGATGTGTGGCGAAGGATGATTGTTTCTTAGCTATTATTGTGGTCCAAATGGGGTATGTCGCTATCGAAACTTAGTCGCTTTAATATGTTAAGAATAAGGAGTTGTTGTATGATGTACGATTAGTAAGAATGTTTTTAAAAGAATGAGTGATTATTGTTGTTATTATTGTTTTCGGGTTTGTGCTAACCCAGTGGGACATGCGTGATTTTATGTATGTACGTATGCATGTATGTATGTATGTTTGTATTTTTATAGGACTTTTTTTTAGAAACTTTAAAATATAATACCTTATGACTAAGGTACAAAACAGTTTTACCGAACACATATGTAAATATCGATGTTCTGAAAATTATAAGAATGAATGTGTAGACATCGGAATTGTTAAATATTTGACGCACACATCTAAAACGCAAAGTATATAATTTTCTATTACTGATTTCAATTGATTTCATCAGCTTTTGCTTCGTAAAACAAAACTGATCAATCTTCGAAGAGTGAATTCATTTCCTATCGAACCTTCCAACAATCTGTACGGAGTTTATTGATAACATCATTTTATAGATCAAACACTAAAGGATAAAAGAAATTTGGATAGGCTATGAAACAATAAACAGCTTACATAATATACACACAAAGCAAAATTCATCACAAAGAAACTGCTTCAGATTGAAATAATTCATTCATTCTGATTAAAGATGAAACGTGCCAAAATAACAAAAATGCTCACATAATAAATGCGATCCCATTATCACTGCTTGAGTGAGATTAAGGATTTCGGTAAATTTGTTAAAATTTTCAGAGGATACGAGTATGTTTGCTGTAGGTATTAGATGAAGAAAACACTTGATAAGCGATAGGGTAGCGATTCAGGTAAAGCTGAAGATTCGCTCGATCCTTACGGTTTAATCAGGAATTCTCCGTAAGAACTAACCGGATCGGCTTTAAGTTAAAACTGAAAAAGCGACTTTGTTGAACTTTGCTCAGATGCGTACAGGTCGAAAGGGCTTGTGTAAAAGATCACTACTCCAAAATTATCTTAGGAGTATCTTTGTCCGAATTTGAAAAACAGATTAATACACCTAACATCAAAGACAATGAAGATGGTTTATTTATTTATTTATATTATATTGATGTAAAAGAAATAAGTATAATAAATTTAACCAGTGATAGAATTCGTCGAGAGTAACAATATTTCTTTGCAACTTTTTAAATTAATAAATCGTTTACGTATTTTCATAATAATTTGATCCATTGATAAGTTACATACAGCGACTTGGCTGATACCGTGAAGTTTGTGATAACTTTAATTAACAAAATTAAATTAACAAAATATAGTTTAGCTGCTTATTAAGCGGCTATGGATTCCATAGGCAGGTAATGAAGAATTTTAACACAATATCTAGGTTTCCAAAAAAAGTTACTACGAAATATTGTTGATCTAGACGAGTACTACACTGTTTATGTTACACCATACATATATGTTAATAAATTCAAATATAAAAATATAGAAATTAGCATAGGTAACTTATCTGTGGCTTATATGTGCAAGCTAAAAGTAAAATTTACTGTTTGAAACAACGATTCAGATTTGTGTAACCATTTTGAATTCAGCTGCCTGTTGTATTACAGCTTTTATCCTAGTTGTATAATAACAACTGTATACAATTATCATTTAAACAGATTCATATACACATATTTCATCAATTGCTATATATACTTCGTTCGGTATTAATCTATAATAGGCAAAGTATAAATTCGATGGCGAATAGTGAAGTACGAGTACCATGGCAATAGTGGTTGAATAGAGGATGAACGCTGAAGCAGAAGATCGCTGTTCATTCAGTGGACCAGATTAACTTGGCAATCAGTGCAGTGGCTAATTACAGTAACCGTACCTCGTTATGAACAGTTACTGCTAAGAAACTGAGCGTGGAATTAAAAATAAAACCTTAACTATTGCCAACTTGAAAAATCGAATAATTTGCATTCTCTGCTACTTCTAACATCATCAATAAAATTGATATCGTTCACATAATACGGAAAATAATGTTAACGTTAAATCAAAATCCGGTTAATTGCGATTGCGTAGATCTTAACGTTTCTAATAACGGCAACGTTGCAAAAAAATCCACTCAATATCAATTATTTCTTTAATTAATCGATTAGCGTTTCAAAGAGCTCAGATATAACGTATACGTTAAACTAAAAAGCCCGCTTTTACAGTAATTATAATATTATTTTTTGTACATATTTTTCTAAAGTCATTAGTATTATATCTATATAAAACAATAGCATTTGTATAACGTTTAGTTAAATTTTATAGGACAAAATAATTCTCGTACCATTTTCCAGTCATACCTCAGCTGTCGCACGAATTAAAAACCCAGATTGATGAAAATAAATTAAACGTAATATCCAACGTTCACTTACCTAGAACAAAATAAAATTAAGTCAGTGCCATTTACAATTAATGCGATAATCTAATGCACTCTCAAAACTGTGGAGACAGCACCATACAAATGTAACTGTGGTACAGATTAGGTGTTAACAAATACTCGAAATATGTCATACAGCATCTATTCTTCTAAATATGACGTTTCGGTATACACTTATACCTTTTTCAAGATATATAAAATACACGAACATTGAATAATTAAACGAATATATTTATATGCACATGATTTTATATCTAAGAATCTGTAAAATCTTACTTGTACTGAAGAAGGTATAAGTGAATACCGAAATGTTTTATGAAGTCAAATCCGAAGAATATAAACAAAATGCTCTTGTAAATAGATAAACTAATTCCTAAGTAACTTATTTAAATTTGATTCAATTCGAAAACGATTATATAGCATTGTTTTGTTTGTGCAATTGGTTCTGTGTTTGCTCGAAGACACTAATTCCCGTGGTTAACACAGATTGCTTGCTAATATATTTCACTTCTAATTTACTTCCAATAAACTACTTTACTTTCTGTTGTCTTATTTGTTCCTTAACATACTTTATATTCCTTTTCCAGCTCAAATTAAAAAGTTAATATTTGATATTTCAACAAAATATTTGTGTAATTTATTTAGTACAGTGATTTTGTTTGTAATGTTTATTGTGATAATAAAAGTAGAGAAATTAATTAGATCAAATATTAAGTTAAATGAGTGAACAAATATATTTACTGTTTAGTTTTTGATTTGCAAATATTTTTAAACAAAGTCAATAGGTATCTTATAATTGAAATGAATGCAAATATTTGATAGCTTTGTGTTTGCTATTATTTTATACATTTCCTTGCGCTTCATATTCATAAATATTGACTTGAATACCGTTTCAAAGCAATTTTATTTATTTTTGTCTCGATTGCTCACTTGTAATAAAGTGTTGTCTTCAAAAAATAAATATAATTTTGACGTCGTAGCATCAATATGAACACATTAAAAATATTTCTTGTAACGATCTTGAGCTGTAACTATTGGGCCAAAAGTCTTATCCAACTACTACTCATGTTTTCTGTTGTGAAAATTCATCAACAAAATTTGATTGATTGTAAAAATTATTGTATTTATAGCTAAATGATACTGTTAACGTTTAAAAATGTTGTTTAAATTAAAACTTCATCGTGAATTCAATCCGTTGTTTAATTATGCAGAACAAGAAACAAATAAACGATAAATAATTTAGAAAAGTCGAAAAGCCGTGATATCGACTTCTCGCCTTAGGTGAATCATCAATGGAAACCATCGAGACTTGAATGTTTTTCACTGATCGGATTTTTCCATCGATGTGGTAAACAAGGCACAATTTTCAATGTAAATTGATATGAAACTGAGTGTAAACAAATGAATAATTAGATGTACTTTCTTTATATTCTGTGCACTAAATTAAACGAATGAACAATTATCATTGTGATTGTGAAACATCATCTATGAAGGTTTATTTGGGATGTATTTGTTTTATTTCGTCAAGGTAGAACGCCGCCGTGTGAAAGAAATCTAATTGGTAATTTTAACAGTATTTTTTTAACGTAATTACATTTGGTTTGCATTTTTTTAGTCCGTACGATAATTACGCTTTGAAATGAGAAAAATGAATTATATTTTGTCATATGAATTTGTTCTTTCCACGACATAAAGCTTGAGAAGTGGTTTTATTTTTAATATTTGAACAAAGTTAAATTTATTTAAATATATTGAAATTTTAAATATATTTAAATTGTTCAATATGAAAATACATCGAGATTATAAAAATATACAGTTTTGAAAAATATTATTTTTGTGTTAACTAACTAAAATTTAACAGTTTCAGATTAATGTCACAATATTTACTTAATAAAACAATTTATTTTTAAATATCAATTTTTAACAACTGTGTACTTACCAAAAACTAGGCCTCATTCACAATGAAAAAAATTACAAACGTAATTATATTGAAAACAACTAAATGACGTGAAATTAGGTTAAACATCACAGCGCAGCCGCACTTTACGGTAAACGTAAACTTCTACGTGAAAATTTTGGAGTTAGTAGATTGTTATGAATGTTATAAGACAGTTTTCACATAACGTCAAAATAGATAGCGTGAACGTTTAAATTCCAAATAACGTGAACGTTATTGAGACGTTGTAGCTATCTCTCTCTAAAAGTTAGGTTAAATTTGCTTTAACGTAAAATATGAAGTAGTTTTCGACGGATGCCATTTCTGGACAAATAAGGTTAACTTTATTTACATACGGTGAAAAATTTATGTACGCATGCGCATTGAAACCAAAATGAGCGTTAATGTTCACGCTATTTATTTTGACGTTATGTGAAACTTTATGTATTTTACTTAAACGGTAAACGGTAAAGAACAACTTACTTTCTGTTCTCCTGTTTATTTTAGCCAGAAAGTATACCACTCTCTGTCAATCAGTACACATGGGAACTACGTTAAACATCACTACGCAATCACACTTTACGTAAAGCGTAAACCTATACGTGGAAAGTTTGGAATTTTTAAACTCTTGGACTACGTATAACGTGAAGTAGATTATTGTGAACGATATAATGTGTTTGCCTTTGTCAATGATTAACGGTTACGCTCAAGTAGAAGAGAATCTGCTAATTTTTTCATTGTGAATGAGGCCTTAGTCATTTAAAATACAAGTAAAGTTCGTGGAGAAACATGCAAAATTTCTGGTCTTTACTTTACATAGGAGCTTGGGGACGCATTATTATAATTCAGTATGATAATAATCCTACAAATTTGAAATTAAATTTAATTATGGTCATTTAAAATATCAAGTATACTTATGTATATGTATTAGTACTCTCTGGTACACTTTCCAAAAAATTTGAGTACCCTTCACTTCTGTTATATAAATTAATATCATCATTGACAAAATTGTCAAAAATCAGAATTTTGTAATTATTGTGTGGGTTCTAAAATCTGTTATGAAGGGTGTATCATTTTATTCAGTAAAATTATTACTTGAAAATGCGAATAACAAATTTAACAATTTATTTTTTTTGTATTACAAATACATTTGAATTTTATTTGTTGTGAATTTGGTAAAATAAAATCAACAATAATAAAATTATATACGAAACATGAAAAACATGTTTGATGTTTGTTAGTAATCCTGTAAAACTAGGCAATGGTATTGGATAATAAGGCTTGAGGATATATTTATTCAACATATGAAACAACTCCGAAGTACATTTATTTGAAACGTGAGAACTGTGAGTAATTGAGTATGATAATGGTGATACTGATACTGATTCCGAACGGCGAACGTGGGTATAATTAATAACGTCTGAGTGTGCGTAACGTTTTGTCGAGAAAAGCGTAGCATCCGACGGATGTCAGATGTGACAAAGTGCTGATCAGACCCAATGAAGGATACCGCATTCGATCGCTTCGATACCCCTACCAGATGTAATTACCAGGATGCGCAAGAAGCCGACGGCCGTCGGCGATGACGCCCAAACGCAAGGACAAAGGAAGACAAATAGGGAAAAACACTAACTTATTACTCTCCGACTGACACTTTTTAAAATGGCTTCGCATTTTGAAATTCTACGTTTATAATTAGATTTTCGCTACTAAATTACAACTTGATACCACTTAATGCGAAACATTTTCCGAATACCTACTGTTTTAATTTTTGATCACGTAGAAAGGAGATGTTTTCGTTTGAATCAATTTACGATTTACTGAAATGTATTCACAATTGAGACAATAAAATTGAAGACTAATGGATAAATATGTAAATGGTTTTATTGATCGAGTAATTTAAATTGAGCGGATAAGACGATACAGAACGAGGCGATGCGATACTCTGGAGACATCGGGCCGTGGTTTTTTAATCGAAACTAAAAGTGGAGCTTATCTCCATCTCGGATATTTAGCAGTGCTGCACAAGCATTTTGTACGCGCTTCCAACTTTCATTGTTTGCAAAGTGTTAGATGAAGTAGCTGCCTTTTATTTTATGTATTTGAATAAAAGTAAGATTTGCGAAAGAACGCCAGCTCTTAAAACTGCATGTCAAATGAACTGGATATTTCTGTTTCAACTCATGTTGAAGAGTATAAAAAGTACACTAGTCCATACGTGAATCTCGCCCGCTTTACGACTTTCTGGTGAAGTGTGTACCAAGGCGCGTGATTTGATTCACTTCCTACAGAAAGCAACCGTATTTCACATTTAAATTTAAATGAAACATGTATGTGCTTCTTACTTTTATAGCATATGAACATAAATTATGTGGAAGCATCGATCGAATTGAGTGCTAAGTGAACGTGAGAACTACCACTAAGTGTTCCATTGAACAAGACAAGTTATAGGACAATTGTAATAAATTAATTACAGCGCTCAAAGATCCTGTCAAGCTAGCATACAATCAAATTCCAGAAGTCATTAAATTATTAAGATTCTTGATGGTAAAAATAACTCTGAAAAACAACATTGTGTCATGGTATAAAGCATTGATAAACTGCGGTTCAAAGTGAGGAGCCAATGCATATTGGATGAAATGTAAGCAGAGGACGGTCAAGTCTCATCCAAATCCAGAGCAACTTTTCACGCAACTTGAACACAGTGTAGGTATTCAATCTTCCCGCTGCAATCGCATCCCATTACGGAATGCAGGCAGATATCACTATCAGACTATCAGAGAAGCTCGTGTTTGCGAAGATGTTGAACATCTTTGAGATAAAAGCGCGCGTGTTGTCCAAGCTCCATTTACAACTAGACGATGTACAAATACATGTGTGCGTGTACGGGACTGACACTGTCGCATTATATACCAATATGTTCCAGGTGTTGCGATTCGCACAGAAGAAAATCGAGCTGGGCATGTCAATATTCGGCGAAGAACGAAAAACGGTAAGACGCGGGTCACTGTAAAGTAAAGCGACCTCCTTACAAACTGATTGGCTTCAACGCTATCGTAATTGTGATAGATGACAAGTTGAAGGGGAGTCTTCCGCACGTACGCCCGGTCGCCTCCAGGCAAGTTGATAGCGACAGCGGCAGAGGCAGAGGCACCGGAGAAGCCGACAAATGGCTGAGATTGGCCACGTGACATACAATAATATCGCATCGCCATCATGACATATACGAATTGCCCGTAGCTGGAACCGGAGCCGTAGCCGTACCCAGGTATATGGTTATTAATTACAACCGTGCAGAGGCTTATTTTTGAGAGGTTCATATCTCTGGGGATATGGTGGCTTATGGCGATGGGTAGGGACTTAGTGGAATTAGAGGATGGAAGGGTTCTGGTTCTGACGTCTCACCTGAGCGTCCGGTCGGTGTGGCGGCCGAGGAGGACGGCGCGGTGGGAACAGGCGGCGGATACACGGGGTCGCAGCACTCCCGCTCCGGAAACTCACTGGCCCTGACCGCAGCCTGCCACAACGTCAACCATGCCACCGTCACCGTCACTGCGACGCCAACCAGTGACGTCACATTCAGCCTCATAACACCACGTGACGGCATCCAGCCGATTGCACAGGGTCCGTCACCGTCTGTCACGTAACGTAACGTACAACAAAACAACAACACCACCCTATCTCTATATAAATGTAAATGTGCACGTCTATATTTACCACTCTTAACCTACATCATCATACGGGGCACGCAGCCACTTAGGCTCCGTAACAGCACGCACGCATAACGCACAACAACAACAACCAAAACAATGTAACACTGACGACGGTGACGGACACTGATGCTTCAGCCGGATGTGGAAAATATCACTAGCACTAGTTGGAATGCCGGGGGTCCTGGGGCGCGAACCGAGGCACATGTGCTCCAGTGAGGAGGCGAGCGTTGTTTGGATGTGACGGTGTCGGAGCACTGGAGCAGCGTGCAGTGCACACACCGAACGCGACCGTGCGCGACCGAGCAGTGCGGAGTGACGCGCCGCGCCACGAGGCCGGCCGTCGCGGCGCCACCGCCACCACCGTCGCCTCCCCCACTAACCCCTTACAGCTACTCACTACACTCCGACCCCCTAGCCAGAACCGGATTTATTATTTTCCCCAAATATCATACAACTCATTCTCTACTGCACTTGCACCGCAGGAATCAACCTCAAACTACCTATCTCCAAACTAAGTATTTAAACATTTACCAACTACGAGTACATGAAATATTCAAACGTATTATGGATTCTTACTATCTTTTAGTTTTGTTTGAAACATACAAGATCGTCTTTTCCAAAAGTATCCTTAAGAAGTTAAAGTCTTAAATAGTACGATTACTTTTGTTTTCAATAAACTCCTTAAGATTTTGTCAACTAAATATATCTTGATGGTAAAGTAACAATCCGAAGTTAATAAGCCGTTATATTTGGACATGTGTATATTAGAAAGCATAAAGGAAAAATCACGTAGAAAACATTGGTCACGAGCGAAGCACGCATGTAGTCACCTTTGTTAGACTGTTACGGTCCCCAGTCTCATATCAGAAATGAAAAAAAGCTCTCGACTGAAAGAAGGAAAATAAGAGAGACCGATATTTAACAGTTTAGTATTTGAGTTTCCGTTTCGTTGCAGCGGCTAGTTATGTGTTATCTCTTAGGTGTCCCGTTGGTAGAAGAGGTTCGACTGCGGTTCTGATTGGCTATGTGGCCTCGGCCAGGTATCGGAACAAAAGAGCCAGAATCGATAAATTTCATTGGAAAGGTAACATGCAGTGTCGGCTGCACACGCTGGTTACCTGTCGGTTTGGAGCTGAAGCACAACTACCGTATACTCCGTATCCGAATATCCGTATATCCGTTTATAGTACAGGGAGAGGGGATGGTAGTAGCAACGGTGAAGAGGAGGAGGAGTAACGGGTTGACGGGGTCAGCAGAGGTGACGTCGGTAACGGCCAGACGAAACGAATGGGCAACCTACGGGGCTGCCGGACCGGTAATCTGACAAATGAACGTCATTGATTAAATCTCGGCCATACCATACCGGAGATACATTTCGCTAGGTTGCATCCGCGAAATAGAACTACTCGCGATATTCTCCGCCTTTTCCTTTTTGTCAGAATTCGTGCACGTGCACGACCTGCTAATAGTGACTTGACACATTTTATGGTTGTCGCTGCTGAGAAGACGTCGATGCTCAATTTGCATAAAATCATTAAAAATATTAACTTCTTAGTGGCATAACGCAGACCTGAAGTTTTAAGTCCACACATTACACATTACCTATCTATGGTAGTAGAACGCCAGTGAGGTGACGGTGCGGGATTAAAGAGCCAACTTTCGGAACTCTGTTAAAAGGCATTAACCAGCAGTGTCAGAGAGAACATTCCCGTCACTTGCTCTTAGCTCTTTTCCCCTCAGACCTACTCCATGTCCAACCATTATTATCAATTTTAGTAGAGAGTTGCTTTTTTTCCCAGTAGGAATTTTTAAGAAAGTAGAAATAAAGTCTGGAGCAGTTGTTGGGATTGTGCCGTAACCCAGCTAATATTATACCGGTCTCTGGTTTGTCCTTTCGCATTCTCGTGCCTTGTTATTGTTATTTACATTCTGAAGCCACAAGGAAGCGCTTGAACATCTAAGACTATTTGACAAATGCTTTCGATACATACATGTTGTATTCATTAGACTCCAAATTGCGACCGCAATGACATCGAGCGATTTTATTTACGTCATAACTGGAAACGTTCCGTGAAAATATAGACGAGACATCGTCGGCACTAACAGTTCGGATGTATTGTTGCAACGTCGCATGTTGACATATAGTGCAAGATTCAAGCTCTAAGCTCGTCAAGAGTTCGGCTGGTGACGAGTCAACGGGATTTGTTCCGACCGATTTATTTACAGTGCTACGCATCACGTACAATTGCCCGTCTCCAAAACAATCGGATTCGCGACGTTGATGTCGTGTCGTCGTGGGATGTAGGAACAGAAACAGAAACAGCGAATAACAAAACGGTTCGGAAGGTCGGGAATTGCACTCCATTCTAATACGCAACTCCGGTGTCCTCCATTCGGAAAATTAACAATTTTGGCAAGTTTCCCGTAGAATGTAAATAAGAGAAAGTTGAAAACAAGTATATAAGAGTAGATTTGATAGTGTATTAAAGCGAGGGATAATGTAGAAAGAAGTGAATGTGGTCGGGCGTCGGTGCGAGAGATCACGGTATGAAAATATGAAAGAGGCTAGCATACCCCTCGCCCTCCGCTTTTCGCTTCGTGGCTGAAGAACGCCATATAAATACCAGCAAAATAATTCAGCTGTCACATGCAGGCATGCATGGCGTCGGTTACAGCGACATCTCTAAAGATTCGCATGTTAATGTTCGAAAAAGGCTACCCTTTAAAGCGGTTACAAATGGATAAGAACCCATTCATATATGGGAATATATTTTAAACTAGCAAAGAGAAAAGATCAACTGACCTCGACTGTTCACGTTCGCTCCTATAGGAATGGCCATTTCCGCATGCTTCATTTCAAAACGGAAATTATATCTCGCGATACGTGCTTATAGTCAGCAGGTGACAAAGCGAAGCCTCGTGCATCGTTTTGTTTGTTACTGCGGTCCCGACTGATCCCTCGTCAGTGCTCTTCCGGTTCAGATAGGTACTTGTATACAGGATGACATATCACTGCCACCGAATGCGAGTGTAACGTTACCCAAATTTCTTTCTCCCTACCTGGCTGCGTTGCGTATACAGCTAGCGACCCAGTCCAGAAAACACAATGAGAAACGAACCTTGACTGCACAGTTGCCATCCCGGGAATACATGTACTTTCAAATTATACCGGGTTCCCGGTTAGTAAAGTGTGTTTGTCTTAACCGCTACTCTTCTTTTTTTAAGCGCGTTCTCATTTATCTCAATCGATATCAGGATGAGCAATCTAAGGAAATCGGTGCTACACTTTCTCGTTTTTTCATCTCCGCTTCACAAAACGAACATATGAAACAATTCATAAATATGTACTTTGTAAAAAATGATAATAGCATCTCAAGAGTAGTTTTGTAAACTAAAATTCGTTTGAAAATGTTTAGTCAGCAGTCGACGGTTGGCGAGTTTGGAATTATCTCAGTACGTGAGCGTGAATCAGCGAGAGGGCATTTCTAAATAGTAATTGATGGTTGACCGTACCGTATACACTAACACTACACCAGACAATCCACACACTTCCAATGGGAGGAGCGAACACGGTTGCTCTATCTCCAATCCTCTGGAGGAAACGCATTCGTCTAAGTATTTATCCCATCTACCTTCCTGTATGATCAAAGGAATTGCAAAAATGTTGAAATTGATTGGCGAGTCGCATTAACACACAATCGATCCTTTATTATGCACATGAATTTGAAATTTGAAATGTAGTGTAACGCTGATGCATTTGATAGACAGAATTTACACATGGATAACGTGAAATTAACCAGGAGCGCTTGGCATTTGGTTGATATTATTTGCGCTCCCGCTGCTGCCAACGTCGCTACTTCGTTGGGGTATAAAACATGGAAAGTATAAGTTCCATTCGCGGTTCACACTTTCCGGCACGGGTACGGGGTACACTTTATCGTGCGGCCAGTAGGGCGGAACACGAGTTAAGTTTCCGAGCGACGCGCAACGCCTCTCTTCCTAAGACGCTCGTAAACTACTACTAGGTCAATACTGACTAACAATACCCACATTACACTTCATTACACCACCTGATCATCACTTACACACCTCTTATATCCCGCATAAAATACACATTTTATCGTTTTCAATATATTCTATTTTATTCCGGGCGCAACATTGGAGATCCAATATATACAGGTAACACTGAAAAACGGGCCATTCAAAATAACTTTTTTATTTATAATTATTTTATAATTTTCTTGACACATATTAAACTAGGTTTACGGGCTCACAAATTATGGCTTTTGGCATGATGGTAACGCTTCGAGCTTAATCAAAAGTGACATTAACTTTCATATTTCAAAAGGTACATCCTATATATTTTTTAATATTTGGAATCTACGTAAAGTTTACGAATTTAACGATATGCTTAAAGTACATTTTTATAGTAGAAACAAATTACAAAAAAGTAAGAGAAAATTATGAATAATCAAACCTAAGCTGATATCAGGCATGCTGTGATAGCAGTTGAGATAATAATGAGTAATATTTAAGTTAATTTCTTAAATAGTAAGTTATTTTTGTAAGATTCTATATTTTGATACAAAAAAATGATCAATTTGTTATCACAGTTTACCTGATATACCAGGTTAACTATTCATAATTATCTCTTACGTTTTTGTAATTTATTTCTTCAATAAACATTCACTTCACGCATATCGTTAAATACGTAATTTTACATAGATTCCAAATATATAAAAAAATGTAGCGTGTCCCATTTAAAATATAAAAGTTAATGGCACTTCCGTTTAAACGGGAAGCGCTTCTATCATACCAAATACCATGATTTGTAAGCCTTACGCCTAGTTTACAAATATATCAAGAAAATTTAAAGAAAAATTATAAATAAAAAAGTTATTTTGAGTCGCCCGTTTTTCAATATCACCCTATATATCGTTTTCCACAATGTCACTTAATAAGTATTAGTTTCCTTCTTCATTGACAGATTTGAACCAGTAAAGTTGACAATCTTTGATGTTACCAATATAACCAGGACGGCCAGCATATATAATATTACGATCATTTTAAATCTTTTAATTCGAGGCAAATCTCAATATGACCAATAATAAATATTGTGCAAATTTGGAGTATTCGTTCATATTCTGATTTTGCTCGGTTATTATTTCTGAAAATAGAAGCATGCCCTCAAGAACACTGGCTATTTTTGACTCTACTGTCTTGGACAAATTTAGGTACTCTACGGGCCCAAACTCATATTAGCTGGTTAACATTTTCAACACACAAATTATAAAACCTACGCAAAAGGTGAGAAATTTCTACAAGTTTCGTTCGACTAGTTTAAAATATAGATTTTAAACAAAAACTGAATATATTATTCAAGTATTCGCCATTTAATATTGGTTTACAAAGCCTTTATTAGTAATACCAGCTTTAATTTTCTTAGGTATTGTATCACTTATCACTGCACATTTTCCTGTCAGTTTGTCCCATATGTCTTGCAAGGTAGATTTTACTGTTTCATTATGCCAAAAGTAAAGGGTCTCGGTAGAAGATAGTAAATTTGGACTAAAAGATAATCCTTAAAACTTCGGTCGGAACTATTATCATCAGCTACTTAGCCTATAGTTTTTTCTAGGCCAAAAAATTTACGCCCCCCACCTCCCTCTCTATAGGAAAAAACAAGTACTCATCTTTATATATTCATAATTTAAGTTTAAAAAAATAACATTACCTACAGAAGAATGAAGCTGATCAAATATACTCGTATAGTACCGCATGCTCGTTACTAGTTTGGGGTGAAATCTTAGCAGAATCTAACAGAATTCCGAAAAATCAATGTCTGATCCGAGCCTTCCTATAAATTAATCATTATCCACTAATAAATCTAGAAAATTATGTCTGCATTGTATTGGTCATTTTAGAAAGAAATTAGATCCTTTTTATCTTGGTGCAAGAAATAAAAATTAAAAAATAAAGCGGGCCAGCCGAGATCTCATGGGCATGATAATAAGGCCCTGTTTCTAGAAATTTCTAACTATTTGTATAGATTTTATAATTTGTTGAAAATGTAAACATGCCGAATTATTATCAATTTGGGCTCGTAATACACGTGTATACCAGAATATGTAGTGTACAAAGAATTAAGTATATTCTAATTTGATGTAATTAGAGTAGTAATTCTTGATTTGAAGTAAGAAGTAGATACTCGGTGTAGTGTAAATATAAATAGTCGACGGGCGAGGACGAACGAAGTAGATACGCTTCTACTTCCAGTTGAAATAGAAACGTAAAGTTGAAGGTTTGAAGATCGCGAGCATCTCGAGCATCTCGAGCGCAGAGTGTGGAATCGGTTCGTCGCTCAGTGCTGCGCTGTGCTACGCGATCGTTATGCATGCCATCATTATGTGTGAAGAGTAACCGTGAATAAAATAAATTGATTCATACCGCCTGCCTTTATAAAGGTTGCGCGATATATTATCTGTGAAGCGGCGCACGCCGTATCTGGGAGAGTACATTATTCTGCAGATGTCACCTGAATGATGCATAGTACACACAACGATTCAGACGTCTCGTCGCATGTCATATCGGTTAAATTTCGATGCGACGTGGCACGACGCGGGCGAAATATTCCGCGTAGAAATATAAACCCGACATTCGACACCCGGCACCAGTTGAAAATATTATATTGTGACCGGTGGCAATGCACGGCAGGCCACTACGTGGTGCGTTCTACATTGTGCTCATTCTCTCGTGAATATTATAATTACGTGACACGTTCAAATGTTAATTGAATTAGCCAAGTACGCAGCCAGGAATTATTGAAATATTATCAGCCACTTGGTCGGCGAATTAAGCGCCTAAATTTATTTCAATTTTCCGTATGGACGGAGCAAACCGTCAAACGTTAACAGCCACGTTAACGGTAGTGGCACTGGAGTGTGTCGTACGATTTGTAACTCTTGCTGCCATCCGGCTAACCAGTCGTCTGATCGAAGCTGTTAAAGATTGGAAGTGCCCGCTTCGACCACAACCTGAACATCAATTCTCATTTACTTGACACGTCTACCGAATTGTTTCAACTGAGAATGAGGAATTACATGGCTCGTTTCCCGTCCCATTCTCAACTTCTGTCCTTCTCGGCCACGGTCAACGACTCTACACCAAAACTCCATACACCAAGTATGATTATATATTATTATTATTATTATTAGCCTGTTAACGTCCCCAGTAGACACATCGAGCCGTATTATTTTACCACTACCTCAACATGTTCGCTGCGTATGTATTTTACCGTAGAAGCCCGTGGTACCTATGTATTACTCATTATAGTAATATATAATATGTTAAACATTAATGTAGTACACAAACACGCAAATGCAAACCATACAGGATAAACTTCTTCTAGTCTTTGTTAAGGTGCCCATATAATAAAAAATTATGTACCTACCATTTTCACAATACAGTATTTGATATATAACCTTCGTCGTACCGAGTGAGGTACGTACGTACCCCAGCTGCACAGTTCTTTGATATCTTTTTGAATACTAAACATAACACTTCTATGATTTTATTTATTGTTAATTAATATTTGCACATTTGTATTATGGGTATTTTGTTCATACTGTAAAACAAAATCGTTAATAAAAAAATAACAAATATGTGGGGTAAGTTTGTACCCCGCATGATATGCGAAGCCACTCATTTTAAATGTTTCAGTGTCTTGCGAGATACAATTCTCTTATTATTTTAATTTTTTTTTTGCTTAGTAACTGTGGAAGAAACTGTAGCTGTACGAGATATAAATTTAAACTTTAAAAATTATTAATTTTTCTTCTTTCAATGGTTATGAGGGTTGTACTTTCAATTTGTTGTAGATACTTTCAAAAAGTTTCAATACTTTTCGTCTCTTATAGTGTCTGAGATATAATTGTGTCAACCAAAATCTGTATATTCTGTATATTTGTTAATAATTAGATACGAAACTAATATAAAATAAAAACGCATTTAACTGGAAGTAATGTGCTTGCTTCATCAGATTTTTTTACGTATATTAGAGTTTCATATTTCAAAAAACGTTTATATAGGAATTCAATGTTTTGACAATATGTAATTTCGATTTAAATTTTTCTCATTTTCTGAAAAATGGATTTTTTATTTGTTTTTTCATGCTTTTCAATAAATATATAATTTTCATTTGTGTATGCCCCCTAAAATAAGACATTCTATAATTTTTATTATGGTACAAATGTACCCCTAACGTTATTCCGTGTAACTTTACAAGCACGGTACAACGAAGGATAAGTCTGAATGCTGATACATATGCGTCATGGGCATTGATCTACAAAACTAATAACAAATGGGTGTCGACATAAGCAGCGAACTTATGAAGTTGGATAAACGCTCTCTTCGCTCATAGGAGGAAAGTCCATATTTACAATTCCACGATCATTTAATCCGGTTTGGAAGCGGTGATAAATAAAGATAAGGTTGTTGTATTTCTTATTTTTTGTTGATGAAGATGACTCGCAAACGATTATAAATTAATGAGAAAAGTCGCCGATAAATTTAAATTCAAACCTAGGTACCTACTTTAGGATAAAAAAAAAAACAATATTTTATTATAAATCCACATGACAACCAAATTACGCTAGTAAATATTCATGAAAATATTCCATTAGAATTAGTATTTCAATCTCCCTGTTTGCATTATGATTCTTCACGGATCTTTAATCTTGACAAGATGGTTAATGCACAATCTTTTGGCGTTTAATATGTATATCTAATAGCTCTCGAAAACAAGAAGTGACGTCGCGAATAAATAATAGATGCCGTCTCTTATGTCGGACAAAAGCAAAGCAGGGGATAAGGATAAGGAAAGAAGAGATAAAGAAAGGAAGGTGTTAGCGAAAACGTATGTAAGCAACGAATGAAATACAAACGAACGAGACGAAGCGTACAAAGTGAGTGGAGTGGTCGCACACTGCGGTCGCATCTAGTGTTCCCTTCATCCGTTCGTTGTAAGAAAAGAAGCGACATACAGCCGTCCGGAAACAGGACCAGAGAGACTCAAGACTGGCGGAGAGAAAGGGACATTAATCAAAAGTACCTGCGTCCGTCTCAGGCTCCCACTGTAGCTCGCGTTCCCCTGT
This sequence comes from Harpalus rufipes, assembly GCA_951394225.1. Lineage (NCBI taxonomy): Eukaryota > Metazoa > Arthropoda > Insecta > Coleoptera > Carabidae > Harpalus > Harpalus rufipes. The sequence goes on from OX596278.1 coordinate 5,046,377, forward strand.
CGTCCGCCTAACCACCGCACGAAAATTGTTCGGCTTTCTGCGTCTACTGTCTTTCTTACCTCCAATTCAGATCGCGGCGATAGAAAAATTGCCAGTGGATGATTGCAGCTGTCCTTTCAACTAATGCATGCATTATTCACAGATAGTAAAATGCGATGCTATACGCAAAACGCTCGACAAATTGACAATAATTACTATTCACATAGATCAGCGAATTTTAGAATGTCCATATGTAGACATTTAGAAATCACTAATGGCCGTATGCACCGCATCTACTTAAGTAAAACTTAACATTAAGTGGAACTTAAATTTTCAAAATATATTGCGCCGTATGCTAAGTCATACTTAAGGTACACTTACATTAAGCCTCGGATTTCTGTGGCTTAAGGTGCACTTAACCTTTAAGATCGACTGTTTATTGCGCCCAAAATTACACTATATCACCATCGCCTGTTCCCATTTATTTGTGATTTTTATTTTTATTTAAATTATTCATTAATAAAACAAGCATTAATGTTATCACTAACATTTAATAATAAACTTTGCGACTTTTAAATACCAAAATGTTAAAAAAATTCAAATGATAAACGTCAAACTAATTGCCTTCCTGTATTACCTTTTACTTTTTAATCAAATCTTATTCTTAGATAAGTAGAACTTAAAAGTTACATCTGCAATAGAAATAAACTTAAGTGAACCTTAATTTTAAGTAAAACAGCAAAGTAGAACTTATGATTACATCAGTACTAATGGCCATAAGAAAACTTGGTTTAGTTATAAATACTAAATAGTTAAAATAAGTTATTTATGTAAGTTCACATTTCGATAGAAAACATAAAAATGATACAGCTATCTAGAAGTATAATAAAATATGTAACTTTCAAGCAACAATGGGATACGAAGGATTGAAATCTGATCTCCCAAATGTTTTGTCATTATTTGTACGAAACTTTCGACATATCATAGAACATAGAATAAATCTTTGTTGTGATTTTAGTTCTGTACGGTCAAAGAAAACACGCATATTTTTGGTAAAATAATTCATGTAGCCGTATGAGTGTCGTAAAGCAAAATGTGCGAAAACGCAAACAGTCGCACAGAGAATGTGAACAAGCCCTGCGTTAATTAAAGCACATCATTAAAAGTACGTGCTGAATTAAAGAACATTTTTATTTCCAGGGGACGAGGGAAATCTAGACAAATCTAAAGCGAGACATCAGAACGCTCTGCGGGATATAACTGAAATATTTCCATCATTTGGCCTCGGTCATATGTATGCTCCAAGCATCGAGAACATCCCTAATCTAAACAACTAAAACATCAACGGACGGGTTGAAATATTTTTCCTAAAAGAAAGTGGTAGGATGTAGCAAAAAATTAAAAACATTTTATTCTACTTTACATAGATAATAAATATAACCAAAAGCATAATTTACTCACTTTCATAGATTCATAATCAAATTAATATTTTTTCCTCTCATAAAGTGCGTGTCCCTTGTTCATATTAAAAGATAAACTACTTTTCCAAATAATTTTATTGTCTAAACCCTTTCAGTTTGCCAAATATGAAGTGACCTACTTATTTTCGTAACCTACCTTGCATTGTCGAAATTTTGGACAAAATCCAAGGTGCCGTTAATATTTTGTCCCAGCTTTTTTCAACATATATCAAACATACACACATAGTCCAAATTTTGTCCAAATAAACTTGTAACACTGATAAACATTAATACTTCTCACTAATAACATTTGGTATTATCGTTTATATGAATTAAACAGTTAATGTTATATTTACAAGTAAACTAAACCACTAAATACATGTTTGACGATCTTATTTCATCATTACACTTATTATCCTTTGTTAAAAATGTTCTTAAAATGATGCTTACAGTATATTTATACAACTGACGTTACTTGCAAATGTTTAAACAAAACACAAATTACAGCCATTTTGATCTATACGTCAAAATAATTAACAAATATATTTATTTCATTTATTTGATGATTATAAACGCTGATAATATATATTTAGCAATAATATTAAAAAATATAAACTTTTTTGAAGTTAAATTTTGAAATTTATTTTTAAAAATAAGGGAAAACTTCCAAAAAGACTCTATTTTGTATTGGTAGGGACATCTCTTGAACTTTTGGTTAAAATACGAAACATATGATTTTTAATTTATTAAAAATTACACTAAAATCAAATGAATAAAAGAATATGTCTACCTTGGTTGTTGAAAATTGTATAACTCCACCCAATTTTGGGTGGTGAATATCTATCCATTTAAGGGTTGAATATACAACTTTAATTTTGCCAAAAATGGAGTAATTGATTTATGATATAATTTATAATAGTTTTTATAATTTTTTTTTTGTCTGACAAACACAGTCGAACTATTTTTAGTTTAGCTAGGAAATGGATTTTCTCAAAATTTTTAATACTAATTTAATTCTACTGTTGTACTCTATGGTGAAAATTGTGAACTATTTTTTAATGTTATGTTGTAAACATAGGCGAAAATCAATAATATTGACTGTTCAATTGCGCATGACCACTTTTATTGATTTTTCGATCGCGATACGTGAAACTGAATCCATTTCATACCTATCGATACAATTTTTGTGCTATGGGAATATTATTTATATGAGCATATAAATGCATATTAAAAACGAGCCCTTTACAGAAGGAGCCTGCACTGAAAAACTAAAACATAATTTCGTGTGCTGCTATCTGTCTTAAAAAGAAAACTTTATATGTGTATTTAAATTTCATTTATTGTTTATTGTAAATAAACGATTTGAATTATGCATTATTTTGGACATTTGGTTTCATAAATATTATTTTACTAATTTATTCGTAACTAGTAGACCAGTAGAGTAAATGTTTGGAAAATTATTTGATAATCAAATTTTAAGTTTCTCCCCGGTCACGTGTTCATTAAATAATATTGATTGATGGAACAAAAAAATACTACTAATAATTTTTTTAATATTATATTTTAAATAGTAAATAAATCATAATTTACCATTTATTAATTGCAGACAATAAAATATTTATTAAACGCACACATTTTCTTTATTTCTTGAGAGGAGGCTGTGCCCCCCTTGCCTACTCATAAGCGTTTAAGATGGGAAACCAGTTTTTCTTTTCACAAATGATTTTATGCAAAATTACTTCAAATAAAAGTTATAGAGATTTAAATTCTACATCTAAATTATGTGAAACGATTATTTTAGCTCTACATACTACACATAAACGTAAAAATTAATTGTAAAATAAATAATAAACAAATGCGTTGTTTTTAACTTTCAATTAGAACTAAAACAGTATACCTTATTGTATTTTATATTAATTTACCACTGTAATCTAAATTTAGTTTTAATTGACAGTTAACAATAACTTTTTAAATTTCTTTTCAAAATTGCAAAGAAACCAAACACATAATATTTAAAAAAGTTTTGTCTGCAACTTTTAATTTTGTTAAACTTTTTACTCTACAGTTTTTGCCAAAAAATGAACAGGAGATCTCATGTTAAATCCCTATGTTCACCCCTAACCGCCATCATCCTGTATATATTACTTCGAAATCTATGTATAAAAGTAATAATAAGGCTTTTCGTAAAAAAGCAGAAATTGTCCTCCCAGTAGGATTTGTGGTAATGTCGACCAAGTGATTTGTGTTGTGATACCTTAGGCCGTCTGCAGTGCTCTTTTGTTGAGCAATGAAAAGTCTTTTGGCCGTAATTAAGACACGGTTTAAACCACAACCACGTGTTTGTTATTTGCTTCTGCGGAATTTTAATTAGATCAGGCATTTTTGCTTTGAAGTCGGTCGAAAGATTTGCGTACGGAGCGCAATGTACGAACACCTCGTACCTCCACCTCGGCGTTCTACGCGAAACGCGTTAGCGCGTCTCTCACGGTTTTTGTCTGCTGTTGTCAGGGCTTTTGTGCTGCTCCAACAGTGAAACCTTTTGTATTTATTTGACGCTTGCCATTTTGGCCAGCAGTCAATATTCGATCACTTTTGTTTGGGGTACAATGGTTCGTTGTATTTAAAGAAATAAAACGATGTAAATTACTGGAGTATCAATTAGGGAGAATTCTGTTCACGGTTTCTGGCCACGATCATAGATCGGCACTAAAACTTCCATGATACTGCTCAAGATATCCTTTTTTGTTTCTTTTTTCACATCATCTTCTATCAATAGTTTATTACCTACATTTAAAAAAAAGTAATCTGTTTATACCTTCCATAACTTCTATTGATGTACGATTAGTAAAAATGTTGTTAAGAGAGTGGAATGAGTCAGATGAGCTTTCTCTCTAAATGCGATGATGTATGTAGGCAAGGCGAAAGAAGTGTTTTTCTACAATCGAATTATTGAATATTTCTAAAAAGGCACTAGTCACCTTTTACTAATTATACCGTACACAAAAAAATGCTTATAGACTATCTATCTTAGTAACATTAGTTCATTACCGGCTTATTGGAAAACTAAAAAAAAAAACTTATTGGCAATGATTCGGTAACTGGGCGAACCAACAATATTTTTAACTCTTTCATCCCCTGAAAAATGGTGGCTGAAATTAATAAAATCTTTATACAAATTAAACAAGAACATAAATATTTATAATAATAAAGCTCTAATTTAGAAGAATATGAAGAAAAAGGAATTAATACGAAATGATCCAATTACTTGTGCAGGATATTTTGACTTCAAAATTAATAAATTAATGCTGCTTTTGAAACAAAATTCGACTATTTTTCAAAATTATTATGTGGAATTCAGTTGTGAGAGGGTAAAATTGCAAATGCGGGGGTCACCTCATGAGCATATATTCCTTTGGATGAAGGATGATTCAAAATTTGATTCTTTCAACAAAATTAATGTCCAAGGGTGTATTTCGTTTATTGACAAATTTATAACTTACCATTATGATCCGGTAGAGCCATACATGGCCGTACAAAAACAAACACACCCATACTTTCTATGAACTTATGCAAAAAACATGATTTTGGAATCATTAGCCAACAATGAACAAAATTCAAAATTAAGTAAAACAGTCAAAAATATTAGTAATTTAATGTGTTAGTGGTGACTTTTTCCCCACTTTATTAATGAAATGGTACCTATCTGCAAATAATTTAAACAAGATGTAATATGTAGTGAGTAGAATTTCATAATTTGCTTATTAAATTTTGTAATGAATTGGAGGTCCCGAGAAGGAAGTGAAACGCCGGTGTCCAGTGACACAATTTGGGCGAGCGACCAGCGAGTTTGGCAATTGTGCACAGTGGCACATAACTTTATAACTTAGTTAATTTGGTGTAATTTTTCTCTGGTGGTACGAGGTCGGCACTCGGCTACTCGGCAGCAGCCCATGTATTAGCAGTTATTGCGATACAGTCCCGAGTTTGGCGCGTTGTTTTTTCTTAATTACGAAACGTCTGGAACGACAGGTGATGCCGAACAATGGTTTAGTAATTAACGACATGATTTATATGCCCTCCGTGTGTAGTTTATCGATGGCCGATGTGAGTTGGTAGATTACGTGTGCGCGAGCTGACCGCTTCTTGCTTCTTGCTTCTTCGCCAAATGACTTCACGTTTACGCGTTCACACGCTGCAGATAACCAACACCACTACAATCCCGATTCCGATCCCGAGGGAATCCCCAGCCGCCAAGCTCACGCACAAGATCGATGGATTCATATTAATAACCGTTTTATTAAAATTTAATCACCTGTCATTTACCCAGCTGAATTATAATTTCCCAATTTTTTATTTTTATCTCTAAGAGAGTTATAAAAAATCACGCCATTCTGCTCGGGGCTGATCATAATTCTAGCCATTTATTTTTTAAACCGTATGAAAAACTTTATGAAAATGTTAAACCTGTTTGCATTTTATATTACTGTCATCAATAATCGACTCGTATTAGTGCTGATGGTACTGAGTTTGTTAGTTTTCAGTTAAAAACAGAGCGTAGTGGACACCAAATTGTTGTTGCTTCTACGACGTGTTTGTTTCGCGGTTCTCCATATATTCTTTACCAATGTATTTGGGTTTGAGGTCAGAATTTTAAGGAAGTCATAGCAAAATACTATTGTTTCCTTGTTAAAACCTAGCTGAGTAATGATACCCATTATTTAATCGTGATCAAATGTCTGATATGTTCTAGCAGAGTTTTAAAAAAATCGTTTATTCAAACCGAAGGCTAATGATATTTCGAGAAATTTATTTTTAAAACGCATGAAAAACTTTATGAAAATGTAAAATCTATGGTATTTGCATATTGTATTAGATATTCATTTATACGGGCGATGCGAAATAATTGAAATGCGCAAGTGTGATGCGTGGGACAGTGTCCGTGTCTAGTGGTGAGTCAGGCGCGGATTTGAAGGGATTAACCAAACCACAACCGACACCGACGAGCCAGGCCAGGGTGGTACACATGTCTACTAGCATAACGTACCGTAGACCACTGAGTGTGAGTGGATTGCGATATTCATAACTCCCCCTTCTTATGGCTTCACTTCACTCTGTTCGTCTCCCGTCTAAAGCAGAACCCATTTCTTGCAGCGTTTAAATACGCAGGCAACTTCTCAACGAGTTATAACCTCAGAAGAATTAATTTTAATAAACTCATCAAAACAGACACTTTATTACTCCAAGCGTTAACAAAAGCGGATCGATTCCGAAGCGACGAAGAGTTAGAGTTACAGTTGGAGTTACTGGGGATGACAATGGATTGTTCTTACGGATGAGGATGACCAAGCTGAACAAATATATGTAAAACCGTTGTTTCTCCATTAATTCGTCCGAAAAAATTGTCATATACTGCTATATCGGGTATGCGCTTTCCTTTTCTCAAAGTATTTTTTATGGGATCTCGTGACCGTGTGCTTGAGTGTCTGGTCGCGAATTTGGGGATCCGGGTTCGATCCCGACCGACGCCAAAAATTACTTCGAATTTTAATGGCACAAAATTGACCCTTGTAGTGCACTCTACACGCCAGCAATGACTGCCCGTGAGGTGACACCTGGTAAGCGCCCGCACGGTATTTCATTATTACCGATATCTGTGTACAAAGCAAATTGGTACACCCAGCAATGGGTAATATGCTGTGATGATATATTTATTTTATTTATTTTTAATCCATTCCTTCCCCTTCTTTCTGTTCTTTGCCATCTTATGATTTCTTCCCATATTTTCCTCGGTTTTTCTCTTTTTTTATTTATATTTATATTTTCTACTACTTTTCTTAGTAGGCTATTATTCTATTCCATCCTCATCTTGTGTTCGTACCAGCCCAGTTGGTTCTATTCTATCCGGGTTACTATATTTAGTTCTTAATTTGTTTATATGTCTAGAAACCATTCCTTGACTGTGCTAATATTTAAAAAAAGTCGCAAACTGAGATTCACCGATTTGGAAAAAAAATGTGAATTAAAAATACTTTTTTATATATGGATAGGATTAGAGTGTCAATGAAAAAAAATGCTGCTATGTCCCATTGGAAGAGCTGTTTCAAGAGACAATAATCTGCGGTTAGCCTTCAGTGGAGACGGAAGTAGATTGATTAAGGGCACCAGCAAATCACGTAACCAAGGCCACACGAGAATACAGGTCTGAATGCTCATTTTGTGACGTCACAGCGAGTCTCTCGCTTGACAGAAGACCCAAACCCTAAATCGAACGGTATCTACCACAATATAGAATTATTCATTTTATAATAATTTTAACAAAAATTGCTTTAATATACCGCACATGCAAAACCATACAGTAACATTCCACTCACGCTGCGACGTCACGCATGGAGAGGGAATAAGCATTCAGGCCTGTATTCTCGTGTGGCCTCGCGGCAACTCATTGCAAAAGTGTTCCAATAAAGTAAAAGAAGTAGAACAAGCGGTAAAGCGAAGAAAAAATCGCAGGTTGTGATGAGCAAAGAGTTAGATATTCTGTTGATGACTCGTTGTTGCGGATGACCAAACCAGTTGCTCGATTCAATGTGAGTGGATTTGCATTGGCGCGAATGACCTTTGACGTGTATTCAGATATCATTTATTCAAAGGCGGCTACGGCATCGGCTTCGATGAATTACAGCATGGACCGGTGAGTGTAGCATCAGTAGCTGCAGTCAACCAGCCAGCCAGTCAACAGTCACGGGCATGAGGGATGAGGGTACAGTCGTGTCAGGCTCGTGGTCGTCGTTTGAGAGATAGCTCCGTGTATTTTTTATGAATATCGATTTCTGACGCTTATAAAACGTATTCTCATGAATAAGTAAGTTGAGGGTGGAAAGAAAAATGAAAATGATTAGTATATCTAACACAGGGGAGCGCCGGAAGTCGTCTGCTATTTGCCGTGTGAAGTGTGTTGGTAATGAAGAAACCGGGTTTTCATTTACGCACGAAACAAATTGAATAGGTGCCACCGGAATGTAAATGCTTCAATAATATACATCAGGGCTCTTTTCCTCCGCTTACTTCTCGACATTTTCAGATGCTGGTCACAATTTTATTCACTAAATATATAACGTACAATTACATAAATGCCCAATAAAAGATGACTGGTATTTGTGTTACAAAATATTATTACTATACTTCATAATTTACATTCTAATTGTACCATGAATTACTTTTTCTTTTCTAAGAACGAAGAATACCTGTAGCTATCTTAAGTAACAGTATGGTACTGGTAAAACACTATGTCTCGGTCGTTAGTAGGCTAATAATATTTTTCTATTTCGGTGTTCTTATGTTTCTATAAACGCACTGTTTTGTACTGCAAACACGACGTTTAGAAGATCTATAAGCGTACTATTTTTGGCGCCTTTCATGTTCTAGAGTTGGTAGTCATGCTTTCATAACTGACAGATGAAAGGTAACCTCAAAATGGTAAGTTGTTGATAATATTTCAACATATTACTTTTAATTATGGATTTTTATACTTTCTTTAGGTGATAGGACTAGAAAAAAATATAATATTAATTTCACAACCAGAATCAGACCTTGAATCATAAATACAATACACTTTGCAATACACTAATTAATCAATAGTTGACAAAATATGAAATTTCAATTGTTAGCGAGAAGCGTTACCAACATAAACATAACTAACAAAAAAATACCTAGTCATAATTTGACGTCGCAATTTAAATAAATTTAATCGTAAAAATACCTCAATAGAAAAAATAGTATAAAAAACACGTATCATAAGGCCTGTTGACGCACTCGTCCTTTGTAAAACTCGCCTGGTGGCTCGTTTTCCAAACTTGGACTCGTACGTTAACAGATTGCCTTATGATACTTGTGTTTTAATGTACTATTAATACAATTTCTTATGACAATAATCAAAGATAAAATATTAGTTCACAAATAAAATATAGTAGGTTACTTTAGTTGTAGCGTAATTACGTACTCGTCAAATTAGACACTCGCCTGAAGGCTCGTAAGTAACTTATTTTATTCAATAAGAACCGTACAATGTAAAATACTATTTTATTTAGTTTTATATCTTCAGTAGTACGAGGAATATCAATAGTACAATATTTTTTAAATGAAATAAATTCATATATCCAAAATTTAAGAATGTATAAACGAAAAAAAATATTAACTAGAAAACCATATTTTACTTCTTTTCTTATTTTCGAGGTAAAGTTGCATTTTTAAAATTAAACTTATATTAAAATGAACGCCACTATAGGGAGTGTTTTTTGAACTTTTGTAACATGTTTACTAGTTTAAATGTACTAAGTAAATGAGGTATTAAAAATTAAAAATATTACTGTTGCAACATAATGAATATACAGGGTGGTGGCGGTTAGGGGTGAACTTAATGATTTAACATGAGATTTTGGTTTTATGCAATTCCCTGCTCTGTTATTCATTTTTCGCCAAACCTGAAGAATGGAAAATAGTAGAGAATTAAAAGTTGCATACAAACCTGTTTTTACATTTTTACCTCTCGCTAAGAGAGGTATTGCATTCATGCTAAAAATCGCATATCCAGATTTTATTGAATAAGCACGTTTTAAGGTCCCTACAATCCGATTTTATCATTTTTACGATGATGTCTGTGTGTGTGTGTGTGTGTGTGGATGTGTGTGTGTATGTGTGTGTGTGTGTGTGTGTGTGTGGGATGTTGGAAGGACGGTTACTCAAAAACTATAAGACTTTAAATTTTTTTAACTACGTATTTCCCAATCGGACATTCATGGGAAGATCTGAAAAGGTTTTGGTAACAATTGGACAACCGGAAGTAGAAGATTCTTGAAAAAAAATCTTTTAAATAATATTTTTTGAAATTTTTTCTTGATAATATTAAAGAAAAATAAATTCTCTTTCTGATACATTTAAATATTTTACAATATATTCTATAGATTTAGAGATAGAAGAAATATAGTATGTAAAATAATCTGTTATAATAAATTTTACAGCCGAAAGAATGGCCATGGAAAATAGTTGAAAATTTAATTTGTTTGTAACTGACAGATAATGTCAGTGTCAGAAATCCGAAGACATTACTGAAGACTTTTTCTGGGAAGTACATACATTATATTATTTCTTAATGTATTAATAGAATTGGAAACATTTCGAAAAATTAGAAGAGGACAAAATTTCTTCATCAAAAATGAATTTAAAATTAAACAATCTAAATATATATGGAATAGATATATGCGTAAGTAGAATTTTTGGAGTAGAGTGTAGGTATACAAGAAATGTTAAATACAATAGGGAGCGAGCAGTCATGATTTAGTTGGCCTTGACCAGCAGATATGGGGGCCCATGTCAGAATGATAGCTAGTAATTATGTATATAGATGTCAAATATCATAATTTCTCATTCTAAATTTAGTGATTTTCCAATTCCATGTGGAGCAGAATTAAATGTTAAATATCTAAGGCATACAAGTAAACTTTAAACTCCTGGTGATAAATTAACTACGTAAATTTAGAAAATCTTGAAATTTTTAATGAAAAATTCTAACATTTGACATCTATGTACATAATTACTAATTATCATTCTGAAACGGGCCCACACATTTGCTTGTCAAGCCTAAAAATGTAACATTACCGTTCGCGCCCTATACTTATGTAACCAAAAAAAGGAAGTGGCGAGAGGTATTGTGCTGGCCACAACAGATTTTTTATTATGTTTCTCGTTTCTCCAAAATTTTAAAAAGAAATTTCTAAAGTTCTGTTAGTTCGTAGCCATAGCCATGACATTTGTTTTCTTTTTATTTCAGAAATTATTTATAAACGTTCAACGTTAATTTGGCTTATAGAAAATAAATCCCGTATTCTTCGATAACTATTTTCACTACAATAATTCTTTATAATGACACGTTCCTTAATATTCATTCACAGAATATGAATAAAAGAATATTGTTTTCTATATCATAAATCATAGCTATTGCTAATAATAAACAGAACTTTTGAAATTTCTTTTTAAAATTATGAAGAAACTAAAACAATAGTAAAAATTGTAAGAACAGTTTTGTATACAACATTTAATGCTGTACAACTTAGCACTCTATACGTTAACTCCCCATGTTCACCCATAATCGCCTCCACCCTGTATATAAAAATGTATAAAATGGGAAAGAAATAGAAGATTTTGTGAGTTTAAAATTTGTTTTGCGTAATGCATAATGATAATGTTCTAGCCAGTATACAATGCACCCTTACAGCTTGCTACTGCTAGTAGCACTAAAATCAATGTGTGGACGTAAGCAAGTCGACCGGCAAGTACACACCATCAGTCTATATTTAGTGTTTCCTTATTTATATGCGGCATTCAGACTCGCGAACCCACAAGAAAATTATTCATTCACGGACAACGCTTTCGTTTTGCACGTGTGATTCTATCTAAGATCGACCACTAATTGCTTGTATAGCTTTAACAACAAGATGCTTAAGGTCGCTGCTGTCTACACTAATCTTTCTCCTTTAATATTTGTGCGGTATTTCACGACCAATAATATACAAAATGCTTAAATGCCCTTTCGAATTACTTATTCATCCTGGGGAATGTAATAGGAGATTAAGAATAGAGAATATGAGATATGGTTTGGTATGACATTTTGCATCGATTGCTAAAAATTTATAAATGTGTCATTTACATAGCGACCCAACGTCCTTGAAACGCCCACAGAAAGGTCAAATTCAGATAGGATGTAATAAAACAGCAGGACTGCCGTACTTTAAGCACACGCTATTTCTATTAAGATTTACAAATCGTTTGCTAGTACTTTCCGGAAAGTATTCCACAAACTAAATCATATTTTAATAGTTTATTAAACGGTTTAGTATAACTAGTCACTATTTTTTCTATCGAGAAATAGAGGGTATACAGTCTGCAAAATATTTCTTTTTGTAAACCTTCTAGATACTGCGTTAAAATCCATGGCCGACTAATAAACGGACAAACTCTATTTTGCTAATTTTATTTTATTAACCAAATTGCTAACGCAAACTTGACAATTTCAGCCAAGGAGCATTGGTATCAACGTTCAATTAATTTTGGTTACAATCATTTTACGCTCATTAGAACAAAAGAGTCTCAATCAATGATTATTAATCGATTTATTTGTTATTATCAAAATTTATTTGAAAAAGTTGACAATTGGCATTTGCCAAAAACAATTGAAGAACCTTTGGCAAAAGCAATCATAGTGAGTTACATGCACATTCAAGAATGACAAACAGTTTGGTAAAACTGTTTTTCGCAATAAGTATCTTAGTCACAATTTATTACATATTAAAGTTTCAGTGTTTCTACAAAAACGTCCTATAAAAATAACAAATTTTCTAATATTTAAACATGATCCGGAGTTAAATTAAGTTACAGAAATCTTTAACAGTAAGGAAGTTAGAAACTTTTTTGTTTGATTCTCTCAAATTTAAAAAAAAATCTGATGTGGCCTGTACATTACCTTCCGTCAGTTCTATACAGAAAGTCTCTAGAAAAGGATTCTCTAGTAAAATTAAAACACAAACATACTATGTCAATTGCACTTGACACTCACATCTTTCAATGAGAATTTTCTTAACATAGAAGCTGTTTCCATGGTTATAGCATAGCTGGCTCCATTATGAATTTTAATTCCTTTATCTTTTTTTTAACTCTATATCCATTGAATATGAAGTTTAATATGTAATTATTTCGTATAAAGAATAAAATATTCTTTAATATTTATAATAACATTAAATGTAAAAAATATTTAACAGCGTTTTTCAAATAAAAAAACTGTTAAAACATTCAAATGAGGATACTTCCAAATTGACGAATTATAAGCAAAATCTAATCAAGTCTACATATGGATGTAAGGAAGAAGAATATATCGTGGCCGAAATTATAGTCACACACACGCACACGCACGCGCACACATTCACACACATACATACAGGCATCATCGTAAAAATAGTAAAAACGTATTGTAGGGACCCTAAAACGTGCTTATTCATTCAAAGCTCATCACCGATTTTTTTGCTCAAAGACAATACTTTCCTTGCCTAAAAGTGACAGAAGGTAAAGTGGATTAAGGTTGTTTTTGCCAAAAACATTTCAATTGTTTCATTGTTATTGCTACTGGATCAAATTATTATGAAAATACCTAAACGACTCGTTAATTTAAAAAGTTACTTCTGTGACACCTTATATTATGAAAGAGCGTTTAATTCTTGAAAAATAATAAATGTACCAGCCAAAAGATGGCTCTGTAATTTTTAAAATTTTGAAAACGGTATAATTTTCAACAATATAAAAAACGCGGCGAGTTTATTGCTATGAGGTTTAGTTTCTGGGTGATGTAAACGAGCAGTGTTGGTTATGAGAGCGGTCACGGGTGGGATGAAATTAGGCGGAAAACCGTGTGAAAAGTCGACGGTACGCACGTGAGATCACACGAGCAGCGTAAAGAAGCCCAAGCTACGCGAACACTCAGGTAATTAAAGCTGAAAATGACGCATTGTGCGATTCCTACGGCTGAACGTACAGCGTATTTGTATAGAATCGCGCGGTTGTGTGAGTAAGCGTAGCTCGTTAACGGCAGTCCAACCAATCCATGGCCGTATTCAATTTGACCGTTTTTTGTTTTTTTTTTTGTTTTGTTCAGTTCGCACAAATGGTAAAATCAACACAGACAAGTATGTTACTAAATGCTGGCACTATTAATCACTGTATCTGGTACTTTTTCATTTGCAGGCTCCAGGATGCATTTTACTTTGACACACTGATCAATTTGAATTGTTAATTATTTAATTATATCATCCGACATGAAAGACGAAATTGTGTTCCTTTCACACACTACATAAATGAATAAATTAATATATCATCACGGCTCATTACCCATTTCTGGATCTATTAATATTTTATTATTAATGACAAATATGAATTACAAAGCATCTTGCATTTAATATAAATGTAATGTTTTAATCATTCCTCATTGTATTTTGTAACCCGAACTTTTCGTTTACAGCTAATAGTTCCACTTAATGGGTTAACACAAACTCGAAAACAATAAAAACAACAACATCAACATCATACAACAATTCCTCACTGTTAACATATTAAAGAGACCGATTTTATTCCGCCTCAACCACACTCATAATCGCATTCATACATGCTCTTCTTCTCTTTCCACTATTTAATTGGTCTAAAATTTACCCGTGGTCAACTCTGCGTACAAAACAGATTGGCACACCCACAATTGGTAATATGACGCGATGATATGTTTATTTATGTATATAGTATTCCAATTGAAAATTAAAATAGTCGTTTACAAAATTACACATAAGTACATATATCGAAACGTCGTTGTAAGAATAAATACTACATAATTGAGATTTTGAGTAATTGTTAAGACCTAATCCACACCGCAGTCGAGATATTTAATCATTATCTTCTTCACAAAAATTTGTATATTATATTTTTGAATCTAATACTTCCCAAGGACTATTTCGCATTTCCTCGTAATACCTATTACATATTACATTAAATAAATGATACGTGTATTATACTGCAATACCTGGAATTTATACGACAAATGTTAGAGGTTAAACCAATTTTATATATATTCCCAGGCTACACAGTGCATTCTAGACTAACATATTGATCATTTTCGATTATTAATTATTTAAATTTATCGCCGAATTTACGACCATGAACTAAAAGTGATAGGTGTTTTCGCCTGTTTATATTTTCATGTTTATTTTTATAAAAGTGGAGAGAAGTACAACGAAAGGTAAAACAGCTGTTGTGGGATGGGTATAAGGATTAAAGGAGAAAAAATAACAAAAAACAAAAATTTCTCCTGGCGGAAAATAAATTAAAACAAAACTGCTTTTTTATACTATTATTGTTTCAATATTTTGCAAAACATGCGTAGTAATATATAAAATTAATTGTGCAAAGATCATTTTAGAAATTTGAACCTTTGTTTTGTTGAAATAACGCTTTATTGTTTTTATTTGTGTTATTATTGAATTAATATTTTCCAGGTTTGTTTTAAAAACAACGAGTAATACTATCTCTTAAGCATCTTTTGCATTGTAACTATCTTTTATTCATACATTTAAATAACGTTATGAAATGAATACATTTACAAATTAAAAACACTATTATACCGGTAAGCGATAAAGCAGTTGTTTATCCTAAGTGTAAACTAAAATTATAATCACCATCCTGATTGAAGTCAATTTGGTTGGTAAACATGAATAAATCATATTAGCGTTTAAAAACTCTACAGGAAGTAGATTTATTCGATTACAGGACAACCATAATAGGTATTTGTGAAACAAAGCAGTGCTTATGATATATTGACAGTAAATAATATTTGGATTAGAAAAGCAGGTAATTAGAAATAGGTAATTATTCGTTATTCAATATATATATATATATATATATATGTGTGTGTGTGTGTGTGTGAGTGTGTGTGTGTGTATTGCAGTTGACTAAATGATGTAATATTTGCTGTACTATCGATTACGTTTACAGTAACTGGATCCATACAATGCAGTCCAACAATATTAAATTTAGTTTAATGTGTTTATTGGTCCAGGATTATGATTCAACAAACTCGTATTACTCGTATTGTAATGAGATTCAGTACAAAACACAAAATAGGTAGCTCACTGTTCTACCAAATGTTTGAAATAATTTCATTACGTTTAAAAATTCGATATTACTTTCCCGTTTAAGGTTGCATTGGGGGTCTTAACTCAATTAATATTTTAATTATTAATTCGTTAATTAAGTCTTGTGCACTTTACAACGAAATTAATATTACTGTTGCCTTGAAACCAAAAATTTTACAAAAGTTTATTTCGTAATGGCTTAAAGTTCGAGAGCAAACGCAATTAAGTTATTTCATTTTCAAATATTTCCTATAATACATAAGTACAATGTCAGACAATACAGTTTTATTCTATAATAATAAATAAAATTGGTGCAAATCAAGGGGTAAAATTTGAGCCATAATGGGCGTATGTATACTACTAGCAAAATTAATTTAAAATAAATGTTACAACATAGATTGTTCTTCGTTTTAAAAAGCTTCATTTTCCATTTGGCGATTAAATAATTGTGGTCCTTCCAGAAACAAACGGCCATACGCGCCAGGATATTTATTAAAAGATTAAATCCCAAAAGTGGTCCCGTGGCGGTATCTTATGAAAAATGGCGAGGTTCGATGCTTTTAATCATATGGACGCTTCCGCGTTATTCATCTAGTGGTCTACCTACGTTCTGCTTTATTTTCGCCGACTGATCCATTGCGACTGGGCTTAATCGGCCACATTTGAAATGAATTTACGTGACTAGGGTAATTTTTACAAGATCATAGGTGCACAGATTTCTCTAAACGTTGGAATAGCAGAACTAAAACGATCATATCTATTCCTAGAATCTGCTATGAGATACGGCCACGTCTTTTGCTACCATATAAATTTCGCAAATATGTTAACGGAACGTGCAATTTCCTCTTTCTTTCACCCATATTTCCTTATCCCGTTAACAGTAATAATATGTATGAAAAAAGAATAAAAAATTGTATACACATTTTGGATCGTATTTAAAGTACTATTTATCAATTTCATTAGAGTTGCATGACCCGGGTTGCATTACGATACTACATCATTATAAACATTATCCTTATCATCAGACATTGACTCTTGTACTAAGTTTGCTGTTCCATTTATAAATACATATATTATCACGGCTTATTACTCATTTCTAGGTGTGCCAATCTGCTATTATTTCGCGTAGATAGCATTTGCATTTTAAAATATTGGTTACAATATTGTTGCATTACTGGGAGTATTATTTATTTATGTAAATGTCAGTAAATAATGATGATTTTGCTGTAACTCAGGTCGAGGCAAAATTATTTATAATTCATAATCGTTGTATGAAAGGATAAAAGATTCATGCCATATCAATCCATGACTTATTGCTTTATTTATTGGCTTTGACAAGTATTTTGTTTGCTATTTTACATGTACTTATTAAAATAAAACAATTTAAAAATAATTTTATTGACACATCATGGAAACTGTAAATGAATGAGTACTAAATTATTGTCGTTTCCAATAAAGTAAATATATATATATTTCATTGTAATATAATAAATAAATGGTAGCTTTATAGATAAATTTGTAGTGATGCCGACAAAAATTGCAAGTAAGATACAATTTGTATGAAGAAGTTTCCTGTTAAAATTACCTACAACCATAAAAAGTATTATAGCAAGTTACTTTTATGTATATGTTCCTTTATTGTACAATAAACCAACACTTTGCGGTAATATGATAAAAATAATAGGCACCAAGTTAATCGTTTTATTTTTATAATATTGCCTTTCATAAAGTAACTTTTTGCTATTAAGAAATACAATACTTTTAGAAAATAGAAATAATTATATCAAATGTAAGATGATACATTCGAATACTATTCGATTTCTACCAGAAAATGAAACTTTAAAATGCCGAAACATCATTTTCAAGTAAGATGAATAAAAATACAAATTTATACTAATCTTCAAATGTAATTTTTCATTTTATTTCAAAAGAGAATGCCACAAAATAATTAAAAGTATCAAGTTAATAATTTGAAAATTTTACCTTGCTTCCATTGAATTTAAAGTCGTATGCTAGTATGTAAAGAAGATTGTTTACCTGAAAAAAGAAAAAAATATTAATTCTGACAAAAATATTTGAATTATTTTTCAAAAATATATTTTTTGGTTTTGTTGTACAAGTGATTAGTACATTTAGAATAGAAAGCAAACGAAACAAACTCATTAGAAAACAACGTTTACTTAACGGCATAACGACGTTAAACATCTCTATCACAGCGTGCTATATACTTTTATTGATTCTACTGTAGATTATTCACCCAAAACAGTTAATAAACGCACGGAAATGTAAAGCACCTGATCGTTATAGCTCTCGGCTCGGAATGACGTCTCTTATCGCTCAAATAATATATCCAATCAAATATTCCCAAGCTTACAAGTAATTGCATTGCATTCAATATACTAACGAATTTATTACTGCAACGCAAAGGAGAAAATTACAACCACTTTAAGATTTCTACACTTTAATGCAGGCAATTTTTAGTGAAGATGAAAACTGAAATAACAAAGGTGTTTCATACAAGAGGATAGTAGAAATCTGCAGAATAAAAGACAAACATTTCTTATATTCAGGAAACAATATAATATTGCACGATATATAGGAAAAAAATATATATCATCACGGTATATCAGGTACCCATTGCTGATTGTGCCAAAATAATCAAAGTCTAACTCCAAAGAAACAGATTCAATTTGGCGGAAGTGAAAAAGTTTAATTTATCGAAAGTTAGTGCTGATCTGAAGATGCTATTGTGTAGTGAAGAAAGTTAAAAATTAAAAAAATCTGATGTGGCCAGTATAGTCTGTGTATTCCATACCTAAATTTGTTTGTAAAAGATTCTAAATTTACAGTAAAATTATTTCAGGAACAAACTATGACACTGATATTTGTCAATTAGAATTATCTGAATATATTAGTAGTTTCCATGGTTATAGCATAGCTGGCGGATTTATGAAATTTAATTTCTTTGTAATTTTCTAACTTTATATACATTAAACATGCAGGAAAAAATCAATCAAACATAAATTGTCAAAATATGATATTTAACTACTTTTTTTCTAGAAAAACCATTAAAAACTTCTATTAAGAGTACTTCCGGTTGACCAATTATAAGCAAAATCTAATCAACTCTTTATATGGATGTACAGAAGAGGAATACGAAAAAAATATTATTTTTGGAATTATAATATTGCAGTTATGAAGGAGATTTTTTTGTTACACGAACACACATACGCATACAGACATCATCGTAAAAACAGTAAATTCATATTCTAGGGACCCTAAAACGTGCTTATTAATTAAAAACTCACCATTGAATTTTTTGACCAAAGACAATACCTTCCTTAAGTGACGGACGAAGAACCTAATCATTTTTCAACCTTTTAAAAATAGAAGTTTAATACAGATTTTGTGTCGAACATTGGTACATTTTATAAATAAAATTCTGTTCAATATAAAGTTTGTTCGCATTTAGAAACACTTTTACTTCGCGCCGATAGTCGATATACTCCTATACGTATACACGTACTTGAAGAGTTCACCAGCAAAAGCTTATAACTTAATGTATTACGCGACGTTCTTTTCCTGTTTGCAAGTATTCTCAAATCCTCAAGGAATTTACCTACCCTTTGACATTATAAACATTCGAAAGAATCGAAAATTGTATTTAACAAATAAAAAAGTTACTTGTCCTTGAAATTTGTTGGAAACAAATTTATGTTTGTCCGCAAAATCGACGCTAACTTGTTACAAGTAATTCCGAACTGTCTTTGGTAGTTGGAGAGGTGTGCAACTAAGTTGTGGGACTAACTTGCTGGAATGTATGTATGGGTAAATATAGTTGTACATAGTTCCGAACACTTGCCAAGTAATATGAAAGATTTTTATTCAATATACTCGCAATAACGCCAAGTTCATTTTCCAAAATAATCGCATTTAGGTACCAGACAAAAAAATGCTCAAAATAGTTCTACAGGACAAAAAATAATTTGTAAAACAAATTCTCGTATTTACTCTTATTCAATTTCAGGTCTTTCATCCCTAGAAAAAAAATCTATTGTGGCCAACACAATACCTTTCGCGCCCTTTCCATTGTGGTATATATAAGTATTCTATTTAACATTTCTTGTACACACAAAAAATTCTAATTACACCTAATCTTTATAGTTATTTTCTATAATTTTAAATTCATTCTATGAGCAAGTTTTCTCCATTTCTTCTAAATTTAAGACATTTTTCCAATTCATTAACGGGATTGGCCTTATTTCTGAAGGGTTCATGTAATATACCTATAAGTTTAAATATATAATTAATAATACAATAACAAATATTAAATATCGTTCCCAGAAAAAGCCTTCAGTACTATCTCTGAATTTTTGACACTGACATTAGTGACATTTATCTGTCAATTACAGACATTTTAATTTCTCAAGTAGTTACCATGGCGATGTTTGGGCTGTGAGCAGGCTGTGAGATTTACTACAACAGATTATTTTATAGATTATATATCTATATCTTTAAATCTATAGAAGGTATAATGAAAAAATTAAATGTGTCGGGTAAAGAATTTTGTTTTTTAATATTTGTCATAACATAAAAAAAAATTCAAGAAATAGAATAGAATAGATTTTTGTTAAAATACTACTACTTCCGGTTGTCCAATTGTTTCCAGAATCTATTCAACTCTTCCCATTACTGTTAAACTGAGGAATCCGTAGATACACAGGTCTTTAATCTTATAGAATTTGAGAAATCGTACCTCCAACAACCTAACACACATACACATACATATACACATCCACACTCACGCGCGCGCGCACCCACACACACACACACACACACACACAGACACACACACACACACACACACACACACACACACACACACACACACACAGACATCATCCTAAAAATATTATTATTGGATTCTAGGGACCTTAAAACGTGCTTATTCACTAAAATCTGGATATTCGATTCTTAGCATGATTCCAATACCTCTCTTAACGAGAGGTAAAAATGCAATAAGATTTTAATTGAGTTACCAATCGATTCGTCAGGTCAATCTTCACAGGTATCCCAATTCTTTTTTAAATATTCCGACAGATGAAACCACTTTAATTACTGAAAAAATATTGGCCCGTCTACTGTAATCGCTTTTATCGGCGAATATTTAAACTAAAATAATATAATGCCAAAACGTGTCGATGTATTTCGCATAAAAAATATGAATTTGATTTAAATTAATGTTGGTATTTATGATATATTTCAAATTTAGTTTAACTTCTGTCCTTTTAGTTCATTCGTTTTTCCATCCTTGTTAATTTTTCCAATTTTTTATTTCTTTTATTTATGTGTTCTGTTATTCGACGTTTCCATGTTATTCGCGGTCTTCCACTTTTACTTCTTTGTTCATACTTCCAGGTTCTACAATTTTTAATAGGTATTTTGATCCATCCTTATTAAGTTGCTTTTGTTTTATTCTGCGTACTATATTATATTTAGTTCTTATGCATCATTTAGATTTTTCTGCGATCTTCTTGAGGTATTTCATTTGCGTTGCGTTTATTTTTCCCTCATGTTTCTTCTGTTATTCAAATATTTGCTAGCGTATATTATTGTTGTCTCGGTTATTTGTATTGCAGAATTTTCTCTTTTTTGTGTTTCTGTGTCTGTTTTTCTGCGTGTGAATTTGTCAGGAGCATGAATAATTTCCGTACGCTTTTAATTTGATGGCAACTGATATACAGAAAAAGTAAAAATAAAAGAAATAAGCCCTAGGAGAGTCGAAGGAACAGTGATGTCCCTAAGGAGCAGCGTTATGTACAGCAGTGCAGCGGTGTTGCATTTTGGGCCCGGTAGCAAGCCGGGCGTTTGTAATTAAGTCGCGTCTTAGATTTCTCCGTCATTTCCTCCGTACATGCTCATGGTTTCCGCTTGGCGCCTGACGCTCGACGCTGCTGTACTCTCATTTAGCTCGCGATTAGATGCAATGCGATTCGACCCTGTCTTATTTGCCACCATCATATTTTCTCATAAGAAGACTGCAATCTTACACTCACCGATTTGGACGGAAAATATTCCCCACATACTGTAGCGTGCGTGCACCCGACACAGGTTGAACATTTCTAGAACGGCCGCCGAGTTGATCGAGCGTCTAAACTTGCGTAATTATCGGGAGCACCAGCGGAGTAAACAATCAGAGCTCGACCTGTTTAATTACTTACGGGCGCATATTCGATGTTATTATCGCATCGAATGTTCCAGAAAACTACGCCGGACTATATAAATCCCGTCAGGGAAGACAGCCGAGCATTCTGATATAGCCACGCATCGTGAAATTAATTGGTGATATAAATAAATGGTATACAGTTAGTCGAAGAGTGGTGAACATAATTAAATATACTTAGATAAATAAATAGTGAAATAAATATTGTTTAAATAAATAATCTTAGTTAATATACATTTCAATCCAATTATTAATAACTCTATGATTTTTACACTTCACCCAAATAATTAAACGTTACGTATGCCGAACCATTCGATGCAATTCTTTAAAACCATTCATCAACTCATTTCCGTATTTATTAGAGGTCTTTTATATTACGGTAAACAGTGTAAAGCTAAGTCAGCAAACATTGAAAGTATAAACCAATTATCAATTTATAAAGATTTGGAAAAACACTTGCCATGTTTCATAATATTTCAGCATCTTAATCAACCTCTCGGTCATTTTTTAGATGCTGGCCGAGCCCAGTTAGTTCCGCTCTTATCAGTGTGGTGAAACTGCTGTCTCTTTGCGGAAACAATGACTAACTGGGCTTAGCGTGAGAATGAATATATTAACTACTGATTATTCTGCAACTATTTAGCAAATACGAAAACTTGATAACCTCAATTGTGCGGTGTCCAAAATATAAACAAACACTGATCCGATCCGAAATTAGCCGATTTTAAGAAAAATAAAGATCCAAAAGCTAGAATTTCGGCGATCCAGAAAATTTTAAGTTTTCTGTACTGCTATTGCAATATTACGGGTTAAAAAGCAAAGTGTAATAATATCACAATTGATAACTAATAAATCAAAAGCCACTGTGGATAGAAAAGATAAGATAAAAAACAAACATACCAAAGGTAAACAGAATCTAACTAGAAACTTTTAGGTTATAAAAACACGAGGTTAGGTGGCACGCCTCCGAAGAGTTGATCTGGGTAGTGCTGCCTGGCGCCCACACCACGCAACCAGTAATGCATGAGAGCGAAACCGAGAGCGAAGATTATACTACAGACGAAAACAAACGCAAAGCAGTTGAAGAATTGGAAAGTACATTCAAAAGAAGCAGAAGGACACAAAGAACACCACCAAAGAACATCAATAAAGGAAACATGGATGAGATATTGCGTGAATTAAGAGAAATGAGAGAAGAAAATAAAGAATTAAAAAAAACAATGGAAAAGTCAAATGAGGAAAATGGTAAGTTAAAACAAGAAATGATACAGGTATTACAGGAAATAAAAAATATGAGAAATGAAAATATAGAACTAAATAAAACAGTCAAATCATTCAAAGAAGAAATCGATAAATCAAAACAAGAAGTATATGAACTAAAACAAAAAGTAGAAGAACTATCTAAATGGGAAGCTAAATATGAGAGAATAGACAAAGAAAATAGAAAGAATAACCTAGTTATTAGTGGATTGAAAATAAACATTACAGATGAGAAAGAAATTACCAAAGAAATTGAAAATCTCCTTCAACTGAAAATGCAAGTTGTAACCAAAATATTAAAAACAATAAAAATACGTGAAAACATATACATTATACAAGTAGAAAACTTCGATAAAAAGATAGAAATACTAAAAAATAAATACAAACTGAAAAGTGGCGAATATAACAGAGTTTTCATTAATTCAGATTTGACGGAAAAAGAAAGAGCGGTGCAAAAAACACTGAGGGAAATAGCAGATAATATGAAGAAAGAAAACAAAAATGTAAAGATAAAATATCATCAACTAATCGTTAATGGAGAGAAATGGAACTGGAATTATAAAAGCGGAAATATACAAAAGGTAAATAATGATCCAAAAAACGATTAAATAACAAAACATCAGTAAGGGATACACCGGAAACGACTAGGCATATATATGGAGAAGATATCGTGGTAAAGGAACAAACTCAAGATAGTAAACTCAAAAATAAACAAATATGGAAGCTAGCTGCGTGGAATATAAGAAGCATTAACGGTAAAGAATGGGAACTTCAATACGAATTTAATAAGGCTAAAATTGATATTCTAGCAATAACTGAAACAAAGAAAAAAGGAGCAGGAGAAATATTATTGGATGATGGACACCTGATGATTTACAGTGGCGTACCACACGACAAAAGAGCAACTGCAGGAGTAGCCTGCATGCTACATGAAAAAGTAGTTAATGAAATACAAAAATGGGAAGCGTGTTCTGAAAGAATTCTGAAAATAGAATTAAACAATGCTCATGGAAAGGTAAAAACAATTATAGTTGTATATGGACCGGATGAAAATGAACTAGCAGATATCAAAGATGAATTCTGGGAACAACTACACTTAGAAACGGAAAATAGTAAAGGAGAAATATATTTATTAGGAGATTTTAATGCCAGAGTAGGCATAAAGGAAGACAACTCAACACATGTTATAGGTAATTATGGAGAACAGAAAAGAAATAACAATGGTATAAGGCTAATTGACTTTTGTTCGCTGAATGGGTTAATAATAACAAATACATTTTACCAACATAAAATGATACATACGTATACAAGACAAGGACCAGAAGGTAGGTCGTTAATTGATTATTTACTAGTGGAAAGGGAAAACAGAAAAGCGGTAAAGGACGTAAGAGCGAGAAGAGGACCTGAAATTTTTAGCGATCATTTTTTATTAGAAGCAAAAATGAAGAAAGAGAAAAGTAAATATGAAACAATAGTAAAAAATAAAAGTACAAAAGCAATAACACATGAAATAATTAAAACGTATAAATTAAAAAATAAAGAAATAGCGAAAATGTATGAAGAAGAAATTGCTAGACAAATAAGTGAAGAAATAACATTTGATGGAAACACCCTGGAACAAAAATGGGTAATATTTAAAACATTACTCATAAAAGTAGCGAAAGAAATATGCGGAACATATAAAGCGAAATCTAACAAGAAACAAACAAATTGGTGGAGTGAAGAGATCAAAAACGAAATAAAATATAAAAAAGAAACATGGAGAAAATATTTGAGTAACAGAACACAGGAAAATTATAATGTATATAAAATACAGCGGAAAAAAATTAAAAATTTGATTCGAAACGAAAAAGAAAAAAGCTGGAGTATTTTCGGACAGCAAATGGAGGAAAATAGTAAGTCAAACCAAAAGCTATTTTATAAAACACTAAAAACACTAAGAAACGGAAACTCAACGAGAAACTTTGGAATCAAAGACAAAGAAGGAAAGTTAATTACAGAAGAGATACAGGTAATGAATCGTTGGAAAGAATACTTTACACAACTACTAAACGTAGAAGAAGAAGAAGAAGAAAGAAATATAGAAACACAAGCACATACAGAAGTAGATGATGGAAACATGCATGAGGAGATAACAATGGAAGAAACAATCGAAGCATTAAAATCGTTAAAAAATGGAAAAGCACCCGGGCACGATAAAATAACTGCAGAAATGCTGAAATGCATGGGGGAAAGTGGTACTGAATTGTTGCACAACATTTTTAATCAATCATGGAAAGAAAGAAGAATCCCAGAAGACTGGGAAATAGCAGTGATCATGCCGATATATAAAAAGGGTGATAATCGTGACTGCAACAACTACAGAGGAATATCACTGTTAAGTACAGCTCTAAAAGTGTATGAGCGAGTACTAGAAAAAAGACTAAAGACGAAAATAGAACCATCGTTAGAAGAAGCACAAAGCGGATTTCGAAAAGGAAGAAGCGTACAAGATCACATTTTCACAATAAAACAAATAATACAAAGAACCCTATTAAGTAAGAAGAAAGCACTCATGGCCTTCATAGACCTAGAAAAGGCATTCGACAGAGTACAAAGATATAAAATATGGGACATATTAAAACAAAGAGGAGTGAATGAAAGGTTACTAGAAGCAATTAAAAGTCTGTACTACAAAAATGTAAACTACGTGATCAGTAAAAATAGAAAGTCAGAACCATTTGAAACCAAAGGCGGTCTGCGGCAAGGTGGAGTTATGAGTCCAGTTTTATTCACAGTGTTCATGGACGAAATCATAAAAGAATGCAAGCCAGAAATTAAAAACCTACATGTAGGTCACAGATATTTGGAGCGAATTGGAATAGGAGAATGTGCCTTTGCGGACGATGTTGTTATATTTGCAAACACAGAAACAAATTTACAAAACAACCTTAATATATGGAATGAAAAACTACTAAAACATGGAATGAAGATAAACGCAAGGAAAACAAAAGTTATGGCGGTAGCGAATGAAGAAATAACAATGAACATCTGCATAAACAATGAAGAAATAGAACAAGTCCAAATATTTGAATATCTGGGAGTAATTATAAATAACAACGGATCTCAAGAACAAGATATTAACAGACGAATAGAAAAAACAACGAAAATGTTCCATGCTATGAAAAATAGCTTCATTGGCAAAAAAGAAATTAACAAAAGGACAAAAATGACTATATATAACACCATATTTAGATCAATTCTAACATATGGGTGTGAATCCTGGGTTATGCCAAGGCGAATAAAAAGCAAAATCCAGAGTTTGGAAATGAAATACCTGCGAAGAGTTAAAGGAGTCACCAGGATGGATAAAATAAAAAACAAAGATATACGTGAAGAACTAGAAAGCAAGCCTATGCTAGAATTTATTGAACAAAGACAACTGAGCTGGTGGGGTCATCTTATAAGAATGGAAGATAACAGACCGGTCAAGAAGATCTGGACATCAAGAACGATCGCGAAGAGGAACCGAGGAAGACCAAAGGACGACTGGGACAGCATAATTAAGAAACTGCTGAAGAAGAAAGGTATATCGATTATTGATGCAAAACAGTGCGCAAGAGACAGAAAACAGTGGACAAAGTTTGTGCACGACTAGGACTAAAAATCCCTACACTTTACGGTAGAAGGGAAATTGACTATATATATATATATAAATAATCTTAGTTAATATACATTTCAATCCAATTATTAATAACTCTATGATTTTTACACTTCACCCAAATAATTAAACGTTACGTATGCCGAACCATTCGATGCAATTCTTTAAAACCATTCATCAACTCATTTCCGTATTTATTAGAGGTCTTTTATATTACGGTAAACAGTGTAAAGCTAAGTCAGCAAACATTGAAAGTATAAACCAATTATCAATTTATAAAGATTTGGAAAAACACTTGCCATGTTTCATAATATTTCAGCATCTTAATCAACCTCTCGGTCATTTTTTAGATGCTGGCCGAGCCCAGTTAGTTCCGCTCTTATCAGTGTGGTGAAACTGCTGTCTCTTTGCGGAAACAATGACTAACTGGGCTTAGCGTGAGAATGAATATATTAACTACTGATTATTCTGCAACTATTTAGCAAATACGAAAACTTGATAACCTCAATTGTGCGGTGTCCAAAATATAAACAAACACTGATCCGATCCGAAATTAGCCGATTTTAAGA
The DNA here is from genome assembly GCA_951394225.1 of Harpalus rufipes. Classification (NCBI taxonomy): domain Eukaryota; kingdom Metazoa; phylum Arthropoda; class Insecta; order Coleoptera; family Carabidae; genus Harpalus; species Harpalus rufipes. The sequence continues at coordinate 5,074,222 of OX596278.1, forward strand.
AAAATAAAGATCCAAAAGCTAGAATTTCGGCGATCCAGAAAATTTTAAGTTTTCTGTACTGCTATTGCAATATTACGGGTTAAAAAGGAAAAAGACATTAGATGATATCATCTTTGGTACGAAGGATCCCGGTACGAACAAGAACACATCCTCAGATTGTAGGATGCGTTCTGAAGCGTGCCCAGATCAGTACATAAACTAAGTGTTATTGGGTTCACATATACCTGCTAATAAAATCATTTGACTGTTTCTGTCAAAGTTTACTCCGAGTGTGAGAGCGAAGCACATCATACGGTAATCTGTTTCGCTGTGTGCCGTATTCGCAACGTACATATGCTTATTCGAGCTGTAGGCTTACGAAGGAAATACTAATATCACATATTAATACAGCTATGAAATACTGTTGCGGTAGAATGACAGAAAGAACGTTAAACAAATGTTTTCCAGAGGTTTCATTATATATTCAAAGGTAATCCTTCCGATATGAAGTACCTCATTTCGGATGCTGTAATAATGCTAAAATATCAACATTTGGTCACACTTAGACGCAAAAATAAAACAATTTTGACATCGGAGGAGTTTGAGAATCAGTTTCAAAAGGTAAACTGTATATCAATGATAAATTATTCAAAACGTCATATTTTATAATTAAAACGACCGACGTTATGTTGTCTAAATGCACCAGTCAGAATCGGTTATGAAGGCAGAGTGCTTCGTAATAGAAGGAATGAAAGAAACTGATGTTTATGTAGGCGATTATGTTGCATATTTAAAAGTAATCCTTTCTCAGAAAAGTCGGGAACATGCAATAAAACAAAATAATTTGAAAGTTTAAAGTGTCGCACTGATGTTTTTCTTTGAAGAAACGGGATGTCGATGTCAAAATTAGGGTAAAAAGTGAATTCCTGCAAAATCGTATTAATTTCAAATTTATGTCACAGTTGCGAAAGTTCCTGCTCAAAAGAGACTGATCGAACATTCCGTAGCAACTTCATAAATATTAAAAAGAAATTTGAATCTCTTTACAAAATGTTTAAATTATTTATCTTCCACATATTGAAGATAAACGCATTTTATCTTTAAAATCAACAGTGAAGACGTACGGACAGATGTACGATCCTTACTGACAGTTATTGCAAATTATTGAGGATAGATTGAAATTTAAGAGTTAAGGTCTGCTACGCCGCTGTCTCCATTCAAGCGCACTTTACCTTGAACGCAAACTTGCTCCACTACATTATTTATTACTAACGATACTAGTACGAAGGTTCTTTTAAATATTGAAAGAAAGACATACTTCAAATTCAATATAATAATTATTTTCAAAAAAATAAACATATCAGTAAATCCAAATAATTAGCTAAATATTTCACGTTATTATGTTCCTATATCATTATAAACTAACCAAACAAATAATGTCAAATGTTGGGGATTAGGACAATTAACACAAGATAAAACCCTAATGATATGTTTTTCAGAAAAAGCTCGTTATTTCTTTTACCAAAATTGACTTGTTAGAATTGGGGAAACACTGGACCATATAAGTCAAAATGTTATCGTTCATCGTCATGTCATTATTTTTATGTTTTGGCTGTAATTTATATACGTGGTCATTTGTATAATATGCACCATAATTTCGTGGTTACTTGATTTACTATCAGAAAAAGGAAACGTTCTGCGTTCTATAATTTTCACTAAACTTACATATAATAAGAATTTATAAATAAATATTATGTTGAATATGAAATCTATACCAAATAGGTCATTGATCGAGTTTTTGTCTAATTTTATAAAAATTGTTCGATTTTTAACACATAATTAATTGAATCTATAAAGATAAAAATTTGAATGATGCACGTACTACTATGTTTAATGAAAGTTCCACACCCTGGAACTCCAGTATATGAATTATTAGCTAGCATAATAATTAGCTAAAGTTGGAATGAGCTAAAGTAAGTAGTAGTAATAATAACAAGGCTGGTTTTTCTAAGTAGCGCAGACAATTTATTATGTATACCTGTCAGATCATATTATGCGGATACCTTACCACTTCTGCATCCCTAAAACTCATAATTAATTCATGTATTTATTTATTTATTTATAATTCAGCACAGTAGTCATTAGTTGGTTTCATTGTGTTCTGCATATTTCGATTTGAATACAAATAGACCTTTGATAGATTTTCATTTTATTCATTATTCCACTGTAATTATTATTTTTTTGCTACAAATGATAAAACTTTTTACCCTGTTTTATTATTGTCGCGTATTAAATATTCATATATGGAGCCATTTTGCAAGTATGACATTTCGGATATATTTAGCTTCGTTTATTTTTATAATTTTAATGATTTTTTATTCCTTATTTAATTGAAGAGTGTTCAACTTAAACAACCTTAGTCCATTTTTTGATTTTGACGTAATCAAAGATTAATCCATCCTGTTTCTTTACTTTTACAGATTTCTTCAACTTATTTTAATTCTCATAATTATGTTTAAATATTAGAAAATTATTTACTCGATGTTAAGAAATAAAAAATAAACATTGCTGGGTAATTATATAATAATTAGACATTTTTGTAGTAACTCTGAAATTTTAAAATGTAATAACTTGTGTCAACTAGTTTTTGAGAGAAATAGTTTGCCAAACTGTTTGGCATCCTTTACAATCAGGGCATCGAACCCGAACCTGAACCGATCCAAAACCGGAACCAAACCGTAACCCAAACCCAGAACCGAACCTCAAATATATTTTTCAATTAAACCTGAGTCGGAACCGAACCGAGTGTTAAACTTCGGGTTCAGGGTTCAGCTCCAGTTCAGGTTCATTTTGAATTCAAAACGTAAGCGTAATCGTAATACAGCTGATAATCGACGTTTGTGTTGGCTGTTTGTGAAAATTGTGTTCGTGTTCTTGTCTTGCGTAAATTCCGGCTCACATTTTAAATTATTTCTATATAAAGGTTGTTATTCCAAAACCATTAATTCAGTTTTCATTAGGTCGAACCGAACCTGAACTCAATACCTGAACCCGGAACAAAACCGCAAATTTTATTAATGCTTGAACCATAACCTCACGAACCCATCTCTCAAAAAATAAATTAACCGGAACCTGAACCGAACCCAGTTTTTGGCGAGTTCGATGCCCTGTTTACAATACATATTTTCAATATTTTGAATAAGATTTTGTTGTCAAGAGATTCTTAATTATACCAGATATATTTTTTTCTAAAAATTTGTTCTTAACATTTTTGTTAATTTCATTCTTAAGAATAATAACATTTTGTTATTAATTTACCAAGCCGGTCAAACAAATTTTATACACTAAAGTTAAATTTTATAAAAAAATTACTAAAATATAATTCATATTCTTTTAGATTTCAAGGTTGTAAGTGTTTAAATAAAATGGATAAGAATGTGTAAAAATATCTGCAAAACATTAAACTGGCATTTATATCCCTTTGAATTTAAAATTTAAACGCATCATTTTTGAAACATTTCAAAGAGTTTTGATACATTTTTATTGCATGAAAAATTCTAATGTAATTATTAGGTTTTTTGTTGCAAATGATAAAACTTTTTTATCTTGTTATATTATTATCACATATTAAATATTCATACGAAGTCAGTTTACGAGTATGTGAGAGTGCGTTTCAACGCCTCTATAAATATTTAACTTTTATAAGCGCCCCACAGGAAAACAGAGAATGACAGCTGACTGAAAGCAATCAGACAGAAGTGTAAAAGTGAAAACATTGCGTCGCTAATGAGTTTACAATAAAATATTTAATCTAGTCGCGCAAGCGATACATCAGCGTTCGATTGATTCCCACGTTTCACTTTGCTATTACTGCTGCTACTACTTTGAACAATGAACCTCACTTAAATTATTAAACCCGGCTAAATCAGTTGGAGCAATCTTTGTTTCATTATTTTCATTTCTACGCTACCAATGATATTTTTTATAAAATTTTCACTAAACAATGACACAATAGTAAAAAAAATCTCAAAATACCTCGAATAGATTAACAACTACATATTCAAAAATATGAAAAATATATTTTCACCAAATTCCTAGAATATTGGTTTAATATTATTTAGGTACTGAAAACAATATATTGAAATCATTATCATAGTAAAAACATTTTAAACAAAAAAATATGTTTTATATTTGTCGGGATAAAAAAATGATACTAAATATCTAAGCAAATATCTACATATCTATTTTATAACATTAACAATAACTAAGTTGTTTTTGAACAATAAAACAATTATAATTAGTAAATGCCAATTCAATTTCATACTATTTTATATGAAAACGAAGTTATAATTAATTCATAGAAAAGTTTAATTGTTTATACCAATTCGCTTCTATAAAATATATAATACAAAACCTTTAGCACTATGGATACTATCTTTAGAAGTATAGGAGCTACGAAATTAAAACACCAAACAATTTCTATTTTATAAGAATACTTTAAAGAGCGAAACAAGATTTTTTTTTGACAAATGGTTATCAAAATACGAGGTGTTCTTATTTTATTTGCTTATCCGATTCGATATTTTTTCTGAATTTAACAATATCCAAATGTAATATGAAAGAACAAAATTTAAATTTCACATCAAGCTTTTCTTCGTGAATAAAATTCATTCTATGACTGAGAAAGTATCGAAATATTTGTATGGACATTAAACTACAATTAACATGAAACAAAATAGGTATTCAATTGTTTTCTTCAAATCTCTCTTATTGCAGATTTAAATTAAATCAGCATAATTTTCATTTGCATTTTTCTCAAATCTGTTGTAATATTAGCGTATTACAATAAACGAATAAAAATAGTAGGTTCCCATTTAAAATAAGAAAGTAGTATCCAGTATTTTGAGAACCACTAGTTGTCTTATAAAATAGAAATTGTTTGCTAATTTAATCGATTCGTGTAGCTCCTATACTCCTCAAGTTAGCAATAGTGTACTACTAAAAATGAACAGCCTGTATATTCAATATTAATAGTACACAATGCTAAATATTTAAATTGATTATTCTAGTGTATTTTTGTGGTAGGTTCAACCGTATAAGTAAGATATCAAACTTATGATATCGTCCGTCTGCAAATAATTCATACGTCGATTATGCAGCATTTATTAGGAAGTCGCCAGGATGACGTAGGATAGCCGGCGCCAGTCTACCTTTGAAACAAGAGAATATAAATCTTGACGTCATGAATTTTTTCATTCATATAGCCTGACATTTGGATAGTTCCTGTTATTCATCCGAATATTTATTATTTACGTGCCATGGGAAAAGAACAGTTGAACTCTAAGAGGTTGGATATTAAGGAGTAAATAAATGAAAGGTGATCATAATGAATATTTATGATTTATCTTATTCCGCAGGTTTCTCTAAGTTTTTATAAAAAATGTCACCGTGATAGCGAGCGATATAATTAAGTTAAAATTTCGTAAATCGCGACAGTAATTAATATAAATTAAGGTAAATTTATCGAGTGTAATTAATTGGTATATAAACTGATTACAACCCTATTTCCACACATGCGTTCGTCTATTTGCGACGCGAAAATTAACCGTAAAATGTTAACTTCTTGAGCATGCATCTACGGTTGATATATGTACAACGAATGTATACAAATTTACTACTAAGTCTAAAAATAATATGGGACACAGAAGCCAAGGCTATACAAAATTGTATAAACTATTTTAGACAGCTATTTTTACAACATTCAAGTATTGAATACTGAAGATTGAAGAAAAATTTTGGAGAAACTCATGGACATAATTTTACATTCAATTGCAAAATAGGTATAAAGAAGACGACCACGCTAGAAGATGATTGATATCTTTTTGAAGTTCATGACAGAGTATTCATAAATTTAAATAGTTTCAAATCATCAGTATATAGAAGAGTATTTGAAAACTCCAAAGATTTAGTAATATCGTTAATAATTAAAACACTGTCACTGATTAAATCTAATATACTAATTTTTATAGATGATTTAGCTAACCGCGCGTTCCAAAATATGTCCATACTTTCGGTTATGAGACTGACCGGTATAATGAGAGCAGTTAAGTAAGAACATAGTGTAAGAGTCCGATCCTGGTGAATCTGTGGCGTTGGCCGAATGTCAGATCGATTCATCAGAAAATGTAAATTCCAACGCTGAAATATCTCGTTTGATAATAGCAGCATCGAGAACAATATGCCGCGGCCCCCTCCCATTGCACGGACAGGGATATCATGGGGCACTCAAACCACTAGCCGTTCTTGGTCCTCCATTCCTCATTCGTTCATCGTTCGTCGTTTGGTTAGCATCTTCCCATGAAGGGAACGGCAAACGACACAAAAACACTTAAGAAAATTCATACAAAAGATGTCGCTGGGACACACGATCGCCTTTGTTTTAAATTCCGAGCGTAATCCGGCATTCAAGCCGTCGCCTGTCCGCCGCGCCTCCACTCTTCCTGCGAACGCGGGACGTCGAGACGACGGAGCGTCGGGACGTCTGAATCAGATCGCATGCAATATGTCAAGGGTGCAATTGTAACGCGCCCGCACCCACAGCTATAGTCCTTTCTTCCGGAAGACCAATCTTCATTACCCAAATACAATACCCAATTTATTACCCATAACTCATCTATATAAATAAAAATAACCTTCAATTCTTTAAACCACTTTAAATTATAATATCCTAATATATTTTAAGTTAGGAAACTCAAAAACGGTCACTTATGTTTTGCTGAAAGTTGATTTTAAAATAAATCACAGAACTAAAACTAAAAGGTTATTTATTTCATTATGAATTATGAAAGATATTCTACTTAATTCATGTTTCATGATTATGATATCTTGTATGAAGTTGAAGAGGATAATATATTTCTTTGAAAGTTACTCTTGTCTCAAAAATGAAAGTTTGAAAAGATTTAAATAAGGTTTCGTTTTGTAGAGTACCTGTCTCTTACTTGCTAATAGGTGCGCTGCCACCAAATTGCTTGTTCTTACATTTACCTTTGAGGGAAGCTGCAGTAGAACGCTTTGTATCTTAATTGTTAACTAAATAAAAAGAAGCCAAAGAATTTTCTTTTCAACATTATACGATCAAAGAAGTAATAGTTGAATATTATTTTAGGATGAAGCAAATCCGAATTAAATCGTTTTTATGTAAATACAGAACAAGCAAATAAAAAAGCAATTAAATATAATTGCATACTCTTGAAATGAAAATACTTATACATCATTAACTCAAGAGTTTTATTAATCATTATTAGATTTGTAGCCGCGATCGATATAAGTGATATCAAATATTCACTTTGTACGAGTACATATATACGAAGTTATTTGGTGTAATATCGAACATAAAATTGTGATTAACTCCGTAAAAGTAAATACATATCTCTTTATATTTAATTATTTCTCAGAAATCTAATCATAAGTTATTAGTTTTTTGGTTAATATTCATTTATTTATGGGTTTCATTAATGTATATGTCGTATTGTCGTAGCCATATTCAAAAATCCGCTTTTTTATAAAACGACTAGTCATTTTATAAAATGCAGCCAAATTGTCAAACCTTCGTTGACATAGTGTTGTTTTCAATCTGATAAGACGTTTTATAAAGTGATGAACAGCTTACGGCACATTGTAATATGAATATTTGAACATTGTCGCCCAATATCTATAAATAAACCTCAACCACTGAAATATATTATTGAGTGGAATGCGTATACCTACTATGATAGTGAAGGCCTATTGAATGCTGGCTGCTGAAGAAATCGGCAAACATCGGGACAATTCGTGAGGACGAAAATTAATTCGTCTAGTGCGCTCCATTTAGTGGCCATGCACTGTTTATAAATGTTAGTAGAGAAGAGTGTAGACTATTCGGCTATGTACGAACAGGGCCAGCAATTGTCGTTCAATTGCGTGTTTCAGTCATTAATTTATTTCAGTGACATCAACGCTCGAAACTGAAGTTTGGATTTTTTTGTGCGTGGCTAGGTTATGCTGTTATATTTAAAGAAATATATAAGTTAATTTTCGAATTCCGCATGGAGGAATATTGTGGACCCCACCATTGTTATATTTGTTGCATTTTTATAATGTGTAAATTTGGCTGCCCTGCTTATACTTATTAGAATTATCATTTTTTTATACGTATATTTTCTATTATTAAAATATTTAAAGCTATTATTTTATTTCTTATTGTAGTTTATATTCCTCTGAAAATATATTTAATTATATTATTAACTAGTACATTAAAAATCTGGGGTCCATTCAGGACCTCCCGTCAGAAACAACTTTGATTTTAAGACACCAGAATGTACGGGTTAAGTAAGCTGTCGAACTAGGCTTGCAAATAAAAAAATGTTAAGGAGTAAGATAGACATTATATAGCTAACTACGCCTTAGCAAAGTGTATCCCATGTTTTGGGAACGATATAATAACTGATTTATTTTAGAAACATAGTGTGAGCGTCAGTTTCTGGTGAATTTACGTAAATTTCGCAGTTAGTGAAGAAAAATTCTATTCTAAGTTCAGTATATGAGACGGAATCAGAATGAACGACAAGATTTATACATGTGAGAGCTCCTCGTGGGAACAAAGTCAGACAGGAACATAACTTTGTTATTTTGAGATATATAGATTAAATCTCAACATATGTAGCATAATTCGATAATATCACAGATTTCTTCAACATGGGGCAAGTTGTGTTACGGAAATTTTCCAGGCGTTCTTTTCCATTCCAACAATTCACTCCCGAGATAGAAGCGAGTTAATATTGAATGTGCAATGCTATAAATTATAGCTTTCAAACCACTTCGCTTATATATAATACTACAGAGAATACGCAGTCATTATTTAAATTGAATATTTTTTATTTGCTGTTCCTAAAGAGATGAAAAGATGATGTTATTTGCGTATACAATATGAATTGAATATTAAATTAATATATCATATTATAACACCACTTCCGTATAACTTACAGAGTCTGGGATGCACGACTACTCGATGCATGTATTATAGATTAAGAACAATGTGTTCCAAAATAATTTTAAAAGCTAGACCACATAACCATTTCATATAAGTAAAATCATAAGCTTTTACGAATTATGCCTTTATTTGCAAATAGATACAAAAATAGCTAAATACTTTTTGTTCAAATTATAAAGAATATTAAAATATAATTACTACATGTTATGAAAACTAAAAACAAACTAAGTGTATGGAAACATCACATTTTTTTAACTATATTCTGTCAGGCTTTGATACTGCACTTTCTAGATATTTCTTGACGGCGGATGATAATATAGCCAACAAAATCTATTCACATTTCATTTGCAAGTTCCAATATTGTTGGCCGGCCTCGTCCTTTGTAAATTGAATCGGATTCCTGCTCATCTTCACATAATGGCACTGATAAAAATTGACCAATTTAGAAAATACGAGGCCCGCCAACAAAATTGGAGCTTGAGTCGAAATAAGAACAGACCTTCTTGGCCACATTATAATCCGCCACCCCGAAAAATCAAGGAAAAAATAGAGAAACTGAAAATATATGAAGATTTGCATTTATTGCAAATAAACGCATGATACGTAAAATCTTATTATTTTACTTGTACTAACAGATTCGGCTATTGATGCGAACACGCAACATTAAGTTTCAACAAATGTAACTATTATTTTTAAAAAAGCGTGTCATTCTCTGAAATTGGCCAATTTCATAAATTTATAAAATCTATAATAGAAAATATTTTTTAATTAAAAAAATATAAATTAACATGTCTACATCGTTTTATAATAAAAGCGCTTTTATTATAAATAAAAAAGGGAGAAATGTGATTCAAAATTGTTGTATTTATTTATTTGTTTATTAAGATCAGGGAAACTAACACTATATCCAATATGTTTCCACTATGAATAAAACTGCTTGTATTTCGACACGTAACATATCAAAAATGTTGACCGTTTCTGCTGATCTCAAATTAAACTTGGTATATGAATTTCGCCCTCAGTCTCTGCAGTGAACTTACTGCTTATATTGGGTTTCAAATCACTTGGGCTCAGTGGTATATTTTGGTTAATAGATGTTAAGGGATTTGATCCTTGATCTGTCGTTTACTGTTTCTGAAGTTTACCAATAGGAATATATTAAATGCATTTAATTCATTTCATCTAAATCAATACTTGATACTTTATAAATAATTATAAATTCAAAATAGTTTATATTTCATAACTTCTGTATTTTTATTGAGAAAAATACGTTTTAATTAATTATAGTATTTAGTTAAATTAAAATTATTTAGTAAGTACTAGGTAAAAGGTATTACTTGATTAAATATTACGAAAATAATTCTTGAAGTTATTTCAAAGAAACACATTGTAGATGATACAGGTTTTGTGTTTCGGTCGGAATAGAAGTCAGGAGCGCAAACGTAAACTGTAACGGCTGGATGGCCCTAATGATCCGCAAATCGATACTGGCTGAATGGAAGATGAACTCATTTATAATATATTTATGTATTTTTGAATAATTTATTCGATTCGATCAATAATGAGTATTACCGAATTCATAAATACATACATGCGTTCCAGGAATTCAAGTCGATTGAATATTTAGATGCTCGTGTCATCGTTATGTACTATCTTTGTCAGAGTTGCTTTACGCGAAAGATAACGCTCAATGGACAAGCATACATGTACAGATAATATCTAAGGGTTAGCTGCTATAACCACTAAGGGATACTCTTTCAAAGATCATTCTAATTTTCCATACACATCTTCGAAATAATCGTTATGAAATAAATTAATACAAAATAATTATTGTCAAATTTCTATCATATTCCTCTAAAACTAGTGTTTTTTGTTCAATGTACAAAGTTTAACTTATTTAAAAACATCATGTATAATAATTAACAATTTGACAGGTACGTGCTACAATGTAATGTGCATAAAATAACCAGTTAAACAAATTCCCGGAATTCAGATATAGTGTTTATATTTTCAAACCCTTTGAGTTAGTTTATATTTTACATCATTTTATATTACATGTCTAGGCTAATAATATATAAATTACAATTAACTGTTGAGTGACGTGAATAGAAAACTGTCAAAGGAAGAAATTGCATCTCGTAAAATTTCCACTGCATTATTAATTGCAAAATCAACTAAATTAATATTCTTATTAAATACACATCCGTTTCTGACAAACCATAAATTATAATAATAATGAAATTGAATATATAAATGTAGGTAAATTTCTCGACTGTGATGTAAATTAAGTGTTAACAAATACTTGAAATCTCAGTCACACAGCATTTATTCTTACAGAACCGACGTTTGAAAAATTCTTATACCGTCCTCAAGATGAATAAAATCTTACATATTTATATGTACATGATTTCATGTTTAAAAATCTATAAGATCATATTTACTCTGAAAAAGTGTATATCGAAATGATGATTATGAAAAAATAAATGCTCTATGATATAGATTTTAAATATTTTTCACGGAATGTTTCCTTGCTTGTTTGGGCGAACTAATGACTTTAGAGAAAAATGTTATATAAAAAAAGGAAACAGCCTGTATAAACAATTATTAATTTTTAACATTGACATTTATGTGTCAATTTAAATTTTTCACACACACATTTCATCATGATCATCACATCTTCATCATCACCATAGTAAAAATTTTAAAATTACATACTCAGGACGTTAAAACAAGCTTATTTATTAAAATCTCAATGTATGATTTTTATCTATGGTGGCGAAAGGTAAAAATATACGATTTTCTCAAATTATGGTATTCAATAACTAAATAAATTAAACAGCAAAACGTACTTTGCATACATGAAAACTAAAAAGTTATGGAGGCCCTGTTGAAATGTAGTGTATTCAAATTTTAAAATTATTTGCTTGTTTCGTTTTATTAAATCAGGAAACTGGAATACATTTTAATAATACTTCTTTTTCAATTTAAATGCCAATCGTTATACGCCAATTGCATTTAGTTATGAATATTTTATTAAAGCAATCATTGATTATTTTATGCGTACTCTTAGTCATTAAAAATATTCAACAGCAATTTCATTTTGCTTAATAATTGCTTTACAGTGCAATTATAACGATTGAATAAATCAACTGCTTATTATTCCGATCGAGAGGTAGGTGCTTTCTCAAGTATCAAATAAAAAATGTAAATGACTTGAAAAGGATTTATTCGGCCCAATTTAGTTAAGAATACGGTTGGAATTTTAGGTTAGGTACGCCGCGCCGCGTACCTGCAATATAGCGCATATACCAGTGTTAAATAACCTAACTGGCTAGTGTATTATACCTTGATCGCAACGAGATATATACCTACCAACGTTACATGAAGAAAACTACCCTGAGTTTTACTCGCACGAAACGTAAGGGAAATATCTTGTGAAATTCATATATAATGTACAATGCACTACATATTACTGCTCTTTCAAATAAATTTCATGAACTGCTCATGCAAATTTAAGTAAATTTTGCGGTTAGGAATGAAAAATTCTTTTGTAAGTCTAAGACATGATATGGAATCAGATTCAACGACATTGTATATGATTATAATAAATATAAATAAACCATTACATCCGCAAAATTTTATCCAAATTAGTAACCTTTGTTATATTTCTTTGAAGTTAAATGCCTACTTGCTTTTCTGTTGAGTGTATGATTTCGCGTGTATTAAGTAAATAGAGTGATGGTAGTTTAGTTAGAAGTCGTGACTTGAGACGTTATATCGTACCGCTAGTGTCATTTCGTTTCTCGCGTGTTCTGTGTCTGTTGTATGTCCGTGTCGCCTACAACTAACAACTCTTACAAGTCTTATTTAACGCAGCGAAAGAGAGACGATAATTAAGCATCACCTGAGCACTACTTCTGCTTGTGTTTGTACTTGAGTCGTGAGCATTTCAAGAGCGCCGTAATTAATAGTATCCCTACTTTAATTGCTGCTTTCCAATAACCAGTGCTATTAATTATGTTGCTTGCTTCCGATATCATTCGTGCTGAAACATAAGCATCTTCTGCTTTTCTTTCAACAACTTCACTCTCAATTGGCGAGTATACCACTATGGAATTTTCTCGATTATAACTTTGAAAGGATTCGGTTTATAAAACTGCACTTCTTTATTCAGCGTAATCAAACTAAACCACAAATCTCGACCAAATAAATGAGTTAGGCATCTTCAGTTTGAAGCCTTTGAGATATACAGCATTTACTTTTTTATTATTTAAATATAGCTTTATGATTCAAATTGGAATCCATGCTTTCCTTATTTACAGCCTTATTAACTTAATGAATTTGTCACGTGACTTTTGCCAGAACAAGTTACAACTATCGTTATTGTTTTGTCCAAAATTAATTTAAATACCTAAACTATTGTAATACTGGTTTTATATTTACATTTTTACCCAATACTATACAGTAAGTATTACTACTACTACTACTACTACTACTACTACTACTACTACTACTACTACTACTACTACTACTACCACTACTGAAAAAGATTGGCCTGCAAATTGAAAATAATTACATAAACCAAATCTAAACATGAATTACATTTAATTGTCAATATTATGTTACATTTCGTTATTGTCCATCATCAGTGCAATTAATTTTGGATGCATGTCTGTGTTCATTACAATATGCGATTATGAAGCAAAAATATGGTTATTAGTATACAATACAAAACTGAATTATAATAATATTTCATTTCTAATTTGAAATGATATTCGCACTAATACATATCCAACATCATAATAACGTATACTAGGCTCATCACGTTGTAGTAATACATCAGTTCCACGTGGTTATGCTGTCAGCTGTCAGCTTAATATTAAACACATATTCAAATCTATACATATACAAAAATTATTACACCGCCTCTATATAAACTTATAATTAATATACTGAGGGAAAACATATATCACTACCTTTTGGTAAAAAATACGTATAAATTATTGTCCAAAAAGTTTTTAATAAATAAATAAAAAAATAAATGTTAAAATATTTTATCAGGGAATTATTTTCGCTACAAAATTTGTATAATTTTCACAACTAATATTTTTATGAAAGAATTTACAATTCTAGTAGATAATATAATTGCTGTCAAAGCTGTAACTGTTTTTATTCATATATTGATTCTACTTTTTAATAATAAAGTGTTTAAAACTACACCAGTTTTGCAACTGCCAAATAAATACAGTGGTTGTATACATTTAATTAGGAATACAAGGGTTGATTAAGAATTAAGAATAAGTCGTAAGAAGCAGAAGGCCTGCAATTGTTCAACACAAATTCAGTCGATTAAAACTTTTTAGAAGATTCGGGGAAAGATTTTTAAAGCACCGCGCTCCTACTTTTAAAAAGAAGTTAAACTTTTGTATTTATTTCACATGAAAAATGTTTTATTCCTCTTCATTGCCCGCTTTTTTAATTGAGGTTCCGATGTAAAAAATACAAGGTTCCGCAGATGTAATGAGAAAAATTAATAGCTTTATCTTACTTATTAAATATCACTTTAAACGGCTTCATTCGCTTTCCAGGTTTTTAAATTTGACAAATTAATTCATCAATTTTCATTTGAAATCAAATTGTAATCGATATGAAATTTAATTAGTAATTCGCCCGAAAACAATGAAGACTAATAATATAAATTCATAAAAAAATCTTAAATTCTATTAATGGCATTACAAAAATGCTACAATTATTTAATATTTATATTTCATATTAATAATACATAAAAAAACTGTCATTCAGTCTGTTTTTCTCTTCATATCAAGAGCAAATCTGTATTAAAAGCTTTATCAAAAAAGTATTGAAAATTATTCAAAACTTCTCAGTTTCGTACTTTTTATTTTATATTTTTATGAAGTGTGCAATATTTATAAAATAATACAAAAATAAGTATTTAAATTTTTTCTCATTGTCACTTAAAGGTGGATATTATAGATGTCACATTTATTTCAATATATATTTTAACGAAAATATAACTTCCAAAAGAATAATGTTTTGAACGTAGAATACCAGATACACTACAAAAAAATCCAAAAACGATAAGGGCTAATATTGAGTTGGACATAAATTGGAGTTCTTTCGGTATTACCAAAAAATAATACCCGGGAATTCAGTACTATAAAAACAAAAATATATACATATATACTCATATATAAAAAATGTAGATATACCATCAGTATTAATAGGTATACCGTATAAAATTTTGGTGTACTCAACCAATCACCGTATAATGATAATAATGATAATAATATTGATGGTAATAATAATAATAATAATGAATAATTTTTCCAGATTTGAATTCAAGTAGCGACGGATACTTCTTCGGATAAACTTTACTACATAATACAAAATAAACATAACGAACGTACAATCTGATTTTATTTTGCCTTTAAAAATAACAAAGAGTTAGAAGCACATGGTACATGGAGCACATAACAAAAGCCAGTAGTTTCCTTCTGTTCACCTCTCTTGGGCTTGTGGATTAACAAAAAAATACGTAAATATTCCTTGCGCTCAACGAATTGCAAAAATAAAACAACATGCAGCTTTCCGTGCTACCTACACCACTATTTAATAAATAATAGACCGGAATTTAATACTACTTTATAATTCAGTCAAGGAATTTGTGCTTTAACTAAAGTAACTATTTTACAATTAGCTCAGAATTTGCAAATATGCAGTTCAATATGTTGTATTATATCTAATTAAGAACCTTATAATAATTTAAGTAACAAAATCAAATTGCAAAAAAATTTAAAATATTTTTTTATTGCGACAAACTAAAATTAATCATCTATTTGTAATAGTGATATGATTGGATTTGAAATGAAACCACAAATACCTATATATTATTTTTAAAATTAAATATGTAAAATAAATAATCTCCACTTTAAAAATAATATCTCGAAAGACTATTTCACAACGCACCGAATTTCAGAATGAAATTTAAACTATATTCAAACAACGCAAATGAAAGGTATTAAATGCATAATGTGTAATTTTATCACATATGTGTATTTTAATGTTAAAAATATTAATTAATTTTTATTAAAAATTAATATTAATGAAGTTTATTTACTGTCATTTGCCAAAACAGATTTTATGAATAGGCAATGCGTTAAATGATACATTACAATAAGTTTTTATTTTATTACCCCCATTTTGCAGTATATAGTTCTAAATTTATATAACTCCAATACACATTATTGATTGTTTGGAAAACTTTATATATAAATAATACAAATAATACATCTGTAAATGTCGTGTATTTTTATTTAATTAAAGTTGTTAGAAATAGTATATATTCATCGGTTTGTTCTTTTTTAATAACTCGATTATTTTAAATATTATGGAAAAAAATTCAAACCGAAGTTTATTTTAAATTAAAATGTCCATAAATCGGCAGTATAGGTTTTTTTCTACAGGTTGTTCTACTTTTATATATAATTTTATATTTTCACTCTCCACACCAGCAATAAGTACCCTTGAGGTGAGGCCTGGTAACCACATGCACGGTACAAATATTTCATCATTTACCGATATATGTACAAAGCAGATTGGCACACCCAGCAATGGGTAATATGCCGTGATGATATATTTATTTTCAAATGGAATATGCTGAACACAAAAATCCGCGACATAGATGTTTCATATGGAAAAACAGTTTTTTAAAATTTAACTGATTTTTTTTTTAATTTACACTTTTGGTATCCGGGTAAACTTATTTTAAAGACAAGTAAACTGTCAAACCAAATAAAAAAAAGTTTATTTCTTGAAATAACGCATACATAAAAAGAATTACCTACTTTGTATATTTTCAAAATAAATTTCTAAAATTCTAAAAATATGAACTATAATAAGTTAATAATTCTAGTATACTACAATAACTAATTCTTCTAAATCAAATTTTTGTAGTTTTTTCGTTCCGCATAAATCGCAAAAGATCTAAAATTACAGCGTTTGAAATTGTTATGATTAAAATGTTTGCGTAGAATGAATAAATTGGCTGGAAAGAAAGGCAACTGTTTATTAAGAAACTGGAGTCGCATGTGATTTCTTATAGTGCTTGTCGCTTATTATCGGTCGAAATGATGTAGTGCTTGCCACCAATTTCCATGTGCCACAAAATATAGAATTATAGACTCTTAATATTTTTATCTTTATTGTGTTTCGTGCAACAATTTTCCTTAAATGGAAGTCGGTAATGCACACAATAATAATATAATTGAATAAATATCTTATACTTTCTTTTCTATTGTTTGTAGTGGATATTTTCAACCTCAATTGCCGTTTATATTGAATATTTAATTTGTATCAAAATTTGGACATGCGCAATTTGAAATCTGATATAGTTTAAGACCCAAATATGGATTGTATAGTTTCTTTAGCCATCTACATACTTCGTTCTTTAACTTTCCATGCATACCCAGCGCCATCTGTTTTCCAAGTGCATTCTGCGACCCTTGAACTTTAAGCTCGAAAAGCTCCACCGCTATATCCAACCTGTAGGAGTCATTCAACATAAAGCGCCCCCTAAAATCCTGCAGCTCAATAACTTTGGTGTGTGTCTCTGCTACAGCTTTTGCCGAGCTTGCGTGAGTTGTGAAAGCTCGCAAGAGATGGCAGCACAAGTTGTATGAGCGCGTATTGAACTGCTTTTCAATCTCCGTATAGCAAGGTTTACAACCAGATATAAAAACTCATACGAATGTAGTTCAAAAGCTCGCCGCTTGATGGCAGCATGAGACTGAGTAGGAAACTTTGTGGAAGGGAAAGAAAATATAAATTTTTAGTTCGTGCTTAAAATATGTATGAATTAAAACATACTTTTTCATATTTGTATTTAGATTTTGTTTATTAATATTATAATAACATAATATTTTTGTTGGTTTCGATGTAGATTTATGAAATAAAAAATCTAACTACCGATAAAGAATAGGAATAAATCAATGATTTTTTTGTTCTTCAGTATAATTATTCTTTTTTTTATTTTCATAAAATTCTTTGAAAATTATTTTTATTGATATTTAATACCCAATTAAATAAATAAAACATATTATGAATCAAATGCGATTTGAATAATCTTAATATAAATTTGTTGCGCATTTTTCTCCAAAAAATTGTTATATAGGCTGTTTTAATAAGATTACTCACTATTGGTAACTTATTATTTAAAGAGATACGAGTTTAGGTGAATAAGCAAAATCGTGCCATTTTAAATTACAAAATTGGTGAATTTAGAATTAAATTCTCTAGCAAATAAACAAATAAAACATATATATGTATATATATACAGGGTGTTAATAAAAAAACTTTACACACTTTAGCAGGTGATAGTAGAGATGAAAACAAGAAAAAAAATCTAATACACTTAGGTCCAATACTCATTGGTTTTTAGAAAATTTATGTATGGAATTTGTACATAATACACAGGATTGACGGAAGGTATTGTGCTGGCCACATCAGATTTAACAACTAAGGACTCTAGGTGTTTAAGATCAATTGTAAACAAAGTTGCAGCCGTCGTCGAAGAGACTCACGCACTTGATCGTAAACACCTAGAGTCCTTAGTTGTTAAATCTGATGTGGCCAGCACAATACCTTCCGTCAATCCTGTGTATTATGTACAAATTCCATACATAAATTTTCTAAAAACCAATGAGTATTGGACCTAAGTGTATTAGAATTTTTTTCTTGTTTTCATCTCTACTATCACCTGCTAAAGTGTGTAAAGTTTTTTTATTAACACCCTGTATATATATATATATATATATATATATATATATATATATAGTTCCTATTCCATGTTATATTTTGAGAAACGCTGAGTGTAGTTACTATACGAATGAATTTTCGTACCATCTCTTATGTTTTGAATGTGAACACACGGTGAGATAGTTGAAAATATGATTTCATGCTACAGACAGCTGCGCGTGTCCAATTTGAAACTTCCTCATGTTATAAGTAATTATAAAATATGACAACTATGCAAATTTCTCTACAGCAAGAAGCGGTGGTGAGATGCCAATTTGCAATTTTGATTATTAGTATACATATGTTAATAGTTTATTATGGAAATAGCCGCTACACCAAATTTTGTCAATGATTTATTTTTCACCTAACTTCAGTGGGAAATTAATTCAGAATAATTATAAACTTATTACATTAAAAACATGTAAACATATATATATATGTATCTAAATGGTTCCATTATAAACCATCAATAATTGGAATGATTTTATAAAAAGTTCCTGTCAAAAACAACCGTTTCATTTACAATTACGAAGAAAAAACAAATTCATTTTCAAAAAATTTAAATTCTATTTTAGATAGAGTAATATCAATATCAGAAAAACTATAATTATTCAATTTCATAATGTATTTTAATATGAAAATTACATACATGTAGTTACCTAAACATGAAAGTGAGTCAACGTACACATATTTGGCATTGACTCAGTTTTTTTTTCTGTAAATAAATAAAAAATGATATTGAATTTACGCAAAGGGAAAAAATGAAAATGCTGTTCATTTTTGTGGTAATAAGTTCAAAGTTTTTCACTTTTACTTCGTTGTGAGAAGACTGAAAAAGAACGGAAGCATTTAGAGTTGTTTATAATGAAATATGTCTAGAGATATCATGTTTCGGCAATTTAGTATTGATTATGAGAACATATAAACATGCATGCTATCACGCCATAATATCCAGTCTCTGGAGTGCACCAAAAGCTTTTTTGACATACATCTATGGTAATGTCCATTTCCATATTTGCACCTCTCACACATGTGTTTCTGTTGTGTCTAACTAAAATTGATTCAGTATTACCTAGTCATGAAACGTGCACTGAATTCAGTTTCACACGGTAGCAACAAAAATTTTGACATTGAAAGCTATAATTTATAAAATGTTGGCATTCAATATTATTATTAGCATTACACTACGGATATAAGGAGTACTTTACATCCGATGTTGCGACCTTCGTTTGTAAGATGATCTTTGTTCCAAGGTTAAATTTTTACAAAGATATATATCTACATAGAATTTGTTAGTTATATTTTTTTATTTATATTTTCAATTACAATTCTTTCATTTTAAAATTAATTATTGATATAAATAATTGGCCAGTCAATGTTTTTCATGTCAAGTCGTGGAAACTGCATTTATTTATTGGATAATTTGCGACTACTTTCAATAAATAACAATTATGAACTCATAAATCATTTAAACAGCCACTGAATAAATTATTCATATGATCACAAAAAACACTTTAATAAATTTTCTTTTGTTTGTTTTTACATTTAAACAACAACTAAATTATATTAATTTGTAATTTGAGTGAAGTCCAGGGCCGTTCCTAGCGGGCGTGCAATGCGTGGCGTTCACAGGCAGCCAAAAGATGGGGCGGCCGTCCTTACGCTGAACGGAACCGAAAATATTTATATTATAACGTAAATTATTTATTAAATTACAATTTTGCGAAAATGTAGCAATATTTTTAAAAACTTTTATAATATATACATGGAGTTTGGCGTAAGTCCGGCACCACGAATATTTCGTTTATTTTGAGAGATACAAAATTGTTAATAAGCAAAGTTAAACTAGACAAAGGGGCTCATAACATCATCATAGCAGAAATTTTGTATCACTTCCGGTTTTAGCGGAAATGGGTACAACTTTAAAACTAGCATAGAAAATCGGTGTTTTTATATTTTTTTTCAGAATGTACATAAAATTTGCTTCACAATGATACCAAATTTTCATAGTTTTACTTTCACCATTTCAAAATGGCAACCATCTATTCTCAAAATATGTATTAATAAAATTCCATACAAAATAAAACATAGCAAGCTATGAAAACAATTTTATTATCTTATAACAAAAGATAAGAAGAAATTAAAAAAAATTAGGCGGAGGTATTATTTTTTTATTTTTTAGCATGTTCACAACGATACCAAAACAGAAACAGTAAATGTGAAAAACTACAAATGCTCATAATGCCATAATTATTTAATTATTACAAGAAATTGTCACTATCACAAATGTAGGTAAATTCTTTTCTTTAGTTATAATATAATGAAATTGTTTTCATAGCTTGCTATGTTTTATTTTGTATGGAATTTTATTAATACATATTTTAAGAATAAATGGTCGCCATTTTGAAATGGTTAAAGTAAAACTATGATAATTTGGTATCATTGTGAAGCTAATTTTATGTATATTCTGAAAAAAAATATAAAAATACCGATTCCCTACGCTAGATTTAAAGTTGTACGCATTTCCGCTAAAACCGGAAGTGATACAAAAATTCTGCTATGGTCATCTTATGAGCCCCTTTGTCTAGTTTAACTTTGCTTATTAACATTTTTTTGTATCTCTCAAAATAAACGAAATATTCGTGGTGCCGGACTTACGCCAAACACCCTGTATATATATATATATATATATATATATATATATATATATATATATATATATATATATATATTACGAGGTGCTATCCAAAATATCTGAGAATTATATTCTGGTGGATGATAGGGCGTTAAAGTCGAGATACGTCCCGGTCGAAGAAGAAAAACCACTCTTAAACCCTAACATGGCTTAAAAATTTCTCCTCGTAGGTCCTCCGAAGCAATGAGACACGTCAAACAGTGCTTACAAAAAAAAAAATCACACTGACCGGTCAGATGTTTCCCCAAGGATGATACTTCGACGACAGATCCAAAAAGATGTATAGTGAAGGCACCTGTTAGGAGAAGTCGGAACTAGCGTCCTACCACCAGAAAATAATTCTGGATATTTTAAGTAACACCTCGTATGTCTGAATCTGAATAAAGTATTATATGTAAAAAAAAAAATGTTTTGTTGTGTACTTATCACTTAGGGGTAGCGAATTATATATTTGCACGCCGACGGCAGTACCCCTAGGAACGGTTCTAGTGAAGTCCATATTCACACGCATTTTTATATCATAATTATTAATCATATACCTAACTTTAATATATTAATATTTTGAATTACCTATTTAAGGTTTCAGTAGAAAATTTATGATGTTTATTTACTTTTTCAAACTTTTTTTTGCACGGCAAGTAAAAGAAAAGAAAATCTTCTGATAATAAAATATAAGCAGAAATAAATAAACTTCTGAATTGAGTTTACAGAAAGGGAAAGTTTAATTTAAGATAACAGTAAACTGTAAACTTTTTTTCCGAACATAAACAATAATATCAATGACTTCAAGAAAATGGTAATATATGTTTACGAATAAAGGAATTATATTTTCCAAGGAAAAAATTGTACATAATATTTATTTCAACAAAGATGAACATTTCCTATAAGCAATTCAGAACAATGTCCATGCAAGGACCAGCTTATAATCAAGCTAATGATACAATTAAAGTAATGAATTATTTGCAATACAATAATAACGATAAATCCGCTTTAGTTAATCCAACCTCAGTAACGTTGCTCCTGGTTTCATAGATAATTTGTAATTTAAAATCGATGCTTTTGCTTCAGCTATTGTCTTGCTGAAACATTTATCTGATCAATAGCCGAGTTATCTCTGTACTGTTGATCTGAAGTTCGTTAGCTTACTAAAACTGTTTATTGTGTGTGTATTCACTCTACTCATGCCAACAATGCAAAATTTGAGACCAAGTGCATTTACCGGTAGTTTATTAGGTCACTGTAGTCAAAAATTACCTTTGTTAAAACGGAAAGTGAATAAGTACTGTATACACTATTTTCTAATCGTGATTTTTTTTTATTCTTTATATTAAAAATTAAATGCCACTTAAATCAAAACGAAAAACTAAACTTAAAAAAATGGTTAAACGTCCGCATTGTAAAAACATGTCATCATCCTTACCGAAATCTGTGTACAAAGCAGATTGGCACACCCAGCAATGGGTGCCGTGATGATATACAGGCTGTTATATTTTAGTGGACCCAGCAAATATCTCGCTTATTTATTAAGTTAGTAATTTCTGTCATATAACATGATTTATACAGCAACATGTAAGCTACTTGATGACGGATATACATTCATGATACCACTTCCGGTTTATAAGTAATTAATATCAACTTTGAAATTTCAAATGGAACATACTATATTTTTTACAAATTTGAAAATATATCAAATTTGCTTTACAATCATGTAAAATAATTCATATGTTACATTATTAAAAAGTAAAATGGCGGGCACTTTTTATACACCTAGTCGAAAAGAGAATAGTGTGCTATGACTGTGGCTTGAAATAAAACAATAAACTAAAACAATTGTTACTATTATTATTAAACGAAATAATATTACAGGTTGACATTTACCGTGTTAGAATTGTTTTAGGTGTATAAAAAAGTGCCCGCCATTTTACTTTTTAATAATGTAACATATGGATTATTTTATATGATTGTAAAGCAAATTTGATGTATTTTCAAATTTGTAAAAAATATAGTATGTTCCATTTGAAATTTCAAAGTTGATATTAATTACTAATAAACCGGAAGTGGTATCATGAATATACATCCGTCATCAAGTAGCTTGCATGTTGCTGTATAAATCATGTTATATGAAATAAATTATTAACTTAATAAATAAGCGAGATATTTGCTGGGTCCATTAAAATATAATACCCTGTATATATATTTTTTTTATTTATATAACTTACACATCTGTAATTGATATTTTTAACTGACAGTTAAGTCAAGAGATAGTAGAACCATAGTTAAAAACACCGGTCCGTAATATTGTATATTTATCTTAAAGCTAAAATTTTAGCTGTGGATTGTAAGATTGGCCTGAGTATTTTAAAAATAAACTGTTACTAGTTTAGAATTGCAGGTTGGTGAAGTTAAAACAAATTTGTAGACAACTTAAAAGTTTCGCTGAATGAAACGTTGATTGATAAAGGTTGTTAAAAGAGATTCTTAAAAAATAATAAAAATCCTAAAGAAAGAGACTGCAATGAAAAATTTACAAGGAAACATTTATTTCTGGGAAAATAAATTTATAAGAATTGTTCTCGTATTGGAAGTCTGAGTGCTTGCTATAATCGCAACAATAAAAATAAAAATATAATACGTGATGAAAGAAATATTATGTTGTTCTAGAATGATTCTAGAAGTAGGTGATAATCAAGTTGTAAAAATGAATGGGAAAACAGATTTTATGCATACCGCAGTTACTTTTTACGTGCATTTTGGCCGTTCTCTTAATTTCCTTATTGTGCTTTATTACTTCGTTTATACCTTGCATAAAATACTTGAAGAGAATATTCGCTTTTTCCATACCAATAAAATTTGTTGGTAAGATCATAAAATTGCTCATAATTCATTTACTACAACATTTCATTTCACAATTAAAAATATCTCACTTGAAATATTCTTGATCTAATTATTATTCTTTTCAAGACTCAGCTGTAATTTATACATACATTTATGATATCATCAGTACGAGAAAGAAATAAATGAATAACTTAAAAGATATTCTTTCGCCATAAAAAATTCATTACAAAAATTAACCAACAGGTTTTATGCATTTTTGATTAACGTTCAGAGAAATTCAGTTTAATGAAGCGAAAGCAAAAGATAACGATCCAATAAAATATTTATTATTTTGAGCAAATGAAATTACTCTTAATAAGAATTTTATATATTTTATGTCTATTTGGAATACACGTATTTACTCTAATAACCTGTATTTCACTTGACAAATAATTTATGATTTTACACGCTTAGAGTAGATATTGAAACATCACCGAGTAAATAACATAATATCAATATGAATATTACGGTACAAAGCATAATTAAACAGTACTGCCCGTACCATAAGTGCATCACCAAGCGCAATGAAGAAGATTAAACAATATTATTAACAATTACTACACGAATGTATTGTTAAATAAATTTGAACTTAATGAACAAAATTACAAGCTATGAAATGTAACTAATTCGTGAGCCATTTCTTATTCAATATGTTGTATAGTGTTAAATAAGCTCAACGTTGTTGAGTAAATACAACTGATTGCTGCTTACATCTCGTAAACATTAAACGAGAGATGAGAGATAATCTTATGCCTCATAAATTCTTCAAGTTAACATGGTTAATACAAAACTAGAAACACAAATAGTAAAACACAAAATTTTAAGTTTTTTGATTAATTAATTTAGTTAATAGTTTTGAGATTCAAGAATTGAGGAGCTGTTGGAAAAAAAAACAACCTTAGTCTATATTTTGAATTTGAGATATTCAAACAAAGAACTTAACTTCCTTACTGTTAAAGATTTCTGTAACTTAATTTAAATTCAGGATCATGTTTAAATTTTAGAAAATTATTTACTGAATGTTAAGTAAGAGAAAAGTAAATAATGATGAGCAATTACATAATAATTAGTCATTATTATAAGACGTTTTCGTAGAAACGCTCAAATTTTAAAGTGTTAGAACTTGTTACTAAACTCACAAAAAATAATACATTTTATTTCACTAGACCACATACCAATTTGGTAAGAAAATCTCCAATTAATATTATACGCAATAATTACAATGAAATTAGCTCTAAATGTTACAATGAAATTAGCTCTAAATGTGACATTTGTGCGAATAGCTTATCATTTATTACAACCATTATAATGAAACTGTTTAATGAAAACGTTGTTTTGCTAAACTTTTGTTATTTGTAAAATTGCAAATGTTTGTTATTTGTAAAATTGTAAACTATTTTTGTACATTTCTATATGTTCCCTTCTGTTCTGTATTTTCCTGTAATTGGCTGTTAAACCTGTTTGGAAATAAATGTATTATTATTATTATTATCATATTTACAATATTTGGATTTTGATTGTTTTTAACAATAGCTCTTAAATTCAACCACAATCATTCATTCAATATACGAACGCCCTAATGACAGAGCTACTGTTCTATCGTAGGGCTGAAATTAATGAAAAATAGAAACACAAATAATGAGCCCATAAACCATTTTTTTTATGAAACTTTGCAACATGATATGACCAGTAATGAAAACTCGTCATGAAAATGCCTTATACACCGTGTTATTTAAATAAGTGTACAACGCTTAAACGATGGTAGAACTCACCCCATAGATAGTATATCTGGCAATAACTTTTGTTTTACATACTTTCTATAAGAACTTGAGGCCCTTAAAAATTACTAAATACGTCATTGTTCAAAAGTTTGTAAAAAAATAAAAATCAATGTGTTCTTTGGAAAAAATGTTGATTGCCAAAACTGACGTTAAACGTTTTTTGTATAAACGTACAATTTATATTCTATTTATTTGATATTCCTAAAATTCTAATTACCTTTACCAATCAAGAGTATACAGCCATGCATTTGGTTTATTACGAGGTATTACAAAATATTCTATGACCTTATAAGAAAATTGTGACATGTGTGACATTTTTCTAGAGAACACAATGATTTTTATATTTTTATATAATTTGAACTACGAAGTAATTGGTCAGTTTTAAGGGGCTCCAGTTCTTATAGAAAGTATGTAAAACAAAAATTAATGTCAGATTTACTATCTTAGCTCTAACATCGGTTAAGCGTTATATGATCATTTAAACAACACCCTGTATTAAACAAGATATGATTTTTCAAAGTTTTGCACATAAGTACAAATATGTCTCATCATTACCGATATCTGTGTACAAAGCAGACTGGCACACCCAGAAATGGGTAATATGGCGTGATGATATATATTTTATTTTATATATTTGAAATGAGTTTCCACCATCTTTACTCACCAATGGCAATAGAAAATGGATAATCTATGCCCGGGCGCTGTTGAACTATAGGCGGGATTCTCATCTTCCATATTTTTAGCCAATAGAATCAAATAGATACGGAAGGTCATAATATATTTAATTCGGTTACAACTTTTTACTGAAGAATGTATTTTAAAATTATTTAGCTTTACTACATAATAATTAATAAGTAATTAATAAAAAATCTTTCAGAACTCATATTTCAATTAAAATGATACAACCTTCTTTAGTTTTATTTCTGTTTATTTATTTAAATACCGACGTGTCGGCAGTATTAACTACTGCCTTCTTCAGGAATGAACAACAAATCAACAAATATATAAATAAATAAATACAAAAACATTAGCAACAGGTAACCAAGATAACAATTACAACATATTTAATAAGATCTAGACCGTCACAATGATTGAGATTATTACTCTTGGTTTTGAAAATCTCAATGGCTTCTCTAATTAATTAGGTATGTTGGTCTCGCCAGTATTTTTGTATCTTCGAATTTTATATGGTGAAATTCTTCCAGGGCATGCTCTGCAAGTGAAGATTTTTCTGGCTGGTTCAATCTGATCTAACGCTGGTGTTCATTCAATCTTGTAGAAATGGTTCTACCAGTCTGGCCAATGTAAACTTTCCCGCACACATGGAATCTGGTAAATCCCTGAAGACTGAAGAAGGATGAGGTCTTTAACTTGTCTCAACATATGTCGAATTTTAATATATGGAAAAAACAAAATCTTCATGTTCTTCTTACGAAGAATTCTACCAATCTTGTCCGTGACATTTTTGATATAAGGAAGTGAAGCAAACATAAGTCTCTTTCATTAGCATTGTTAATAGGTCTTCAGGTTTCAGGCATTTTTCGATAGATGATTTAGAAAAACCATTCTTCATAAAAATATTCTTAATTTCTTTCATTTCTTCTTCCAATTTCCCTGAATGACAAATTTCTGAAGCTCTTTTCATTAGGGATTTAATTTTACCATATTTCTGAGAAAGATGTTGACGTGAATTGGTATTAATATATTGATTAGTGTGCGTAGGCTTCCTGTACACTGAATGTAGTAAAGAATCATTTTCATTTCTCTCTAGTAACACATCCAGGAAAGGAATAATGCCATTTTCTTCAACTTCTACGGTGAACTTAATATTTTCATGGATGTTATTCAAATGGTTTAAGAAAATTGATAAGTTTTGACGTCCATGGGGCCAAATAGCGAAGACAACATCAACATAACGTAACCATAATGAAGGTTTCATCGTAGTAGAATCAAAGGACTCCATAGCTATGGAAGGAGACAGAGGATTGCCCATTGCAACACCATCAACTTGTTTGTAGAATTCGTTGTTAAAAATGAAGAAGCTTGATGTTAAACAATGTCGAAAAAGTTTCCCAATATCTCAAGCCATTGAGATTTTCAAAACCAAGAGTAATAATCTCAATCATTGTGACGGTCTAGATCTTAGTCTTGCATGGCTTCCTATATTAAATGTGTTGTAATTGTTACTTTGGTTACCTGTTGCTAATGTTTTTGTATTTATTTATTTATATATTATTAATATTATTCAGAGCAGTTCACCAAGTGTCGCATTTGTACTTTGTACATTGTACAGTTTTCTATTATATTCTGCTAGCTAAGCTCGCGGTTTTTCTGATAGATGGCTCTGCATGTATTTAGTTACCTCTGCAGGCCTGATATCTTTGTGCGATGTTTATCATCTGCCCGCTCAACTAGTCTCAGTGCCTCGAAAGAGGCGTCAGTACACCACACTGAAGAGCTCCAATAAGAGCGAAACGCGTCTGTGGTTCTGGTTGAGTGGGCCAGTCTCTGATAAATGACCGAGAGGTTGATTCAGAGACTGAAATTTTGTGAACTTTGCCAAGTGTAATTTAAATATTATTAATATTATTCAGCAAGTGTCGCATTTGTACTTTGTACATTGTACAGTTTTCTATTATATATTTGTTGATTTGTTGTTCATTCCTGAAGCAGGCAGTAGTTAATACTGCCGAAACGTCGGTATTTAAATGAATAAATGATTATGATTTATGGGCCATAACATAAACACAATATAAGAGTTTTTTTTAATTTTATGGTTGTTGATTGATTTGGATAATAGTTTTGAAATTCAGGAATTGAACCCCGACCTTTTATTGAATATGCCAACCTCTCTAATGACGAAGCAAGCGTTGTATCGTATGAGGAAAGTTAATGGAAAACTAGAAACACAAATGTTTGTAGAGCGCTGAATGACAGACCTTTTTTTTGCATGTAATAGATGAATATTTCAACGGTCGAGTCGAACATGAGAATGGAGAAAGACCAACTACTCGGAGGTTATTTTATTGTAGAGTATTTGTATGAATCTTTTATACTATTCAGTCTAAAAATGGCACGGTAGTTGTTTATTTTTATTGTGTTTCCAGCGCCGTAGTTCCTTTGTACGGCCATTGCTTTAGTGTTTGATTCAAGCACGAACAAAGAGTGTATTAAGTGCGGTTTTTAAAATATTTGCTGCATTAACAATAGATCAATGAAATATGCTTGTTTGTTATGTAAACTGTCAATTAACTCAGTGAAATCGATCCACCAGTTCACACAAATAACTGCGTCCAACCGACAACCGCCCGAGCGGGGGCTAGACTATCCACTCGCAAATAATGTCCTGC
This sequence comes from Harpalus rufipes, assembly GCA_951394225.1. Classification (NCBI taxonomy): domain Eukaryota; kingdom Metazoa; phylum Arthropoda; class Insecta; order Coleoptera; family Carabidae; genus Harpalus; species Harpalus rufipes. Next base: position 5,103,742 of record OX596278.1, read on the forward strand.
ACTCCTTTACGTTGGCCGAGCTGCTCGCTACTCGCTGCGAGCCTCGTTGTGTTTGATGTTCAATGTTCTCAAATGAGCAGTTGTGTTTAACACCCACCAATCATAGCTAATTTCCTTGTTTTTCAAAACATTTCCTCCTTAAAAACATATTTATCTCAACGGTATCAAAAACACGCACTTATTTTAATATTCCCTTAAACGAAAAACTGAAATGGGTCAAATATATCACATACTTTTAGATTGTATAAATGGATTATTAATATTTAGTCACTTTTTTCACTGCGATCTATAAGATCTATTGTAACATGACCCATAGTCCTTTTTAAAAATCTGCACAAATTTTATAATTTCATTTTTACCTTCCGTCACCTTTAGGTAAGGGAGGCATTGTTTTTGGTCAAAAAATTCAGTGATGAGTTTTTAGTGAATATGCATGTTTTAGGGTCCCTATAATACGATTTTACCATTTTTACGATGATGCCTGCATGTATGTGTGTGTGTGTGTGTGTGTGTGTGTGTGTGTGTGTGTGTGTGTGTGTGTGTGTGAGTGTGAGTGTGAGTGTGAGTGTGTGTGTATGTGTCTGTGTGTATGTGACGAAAGTTTCGGATCGCATGACCTTCAATACCACGATTCCAAAAATTATATTTTTTTCGTATTCCTCAAGTTTATATCCAGAAGAACAACTGATTAGATTTTGATTATAATTGGTGAACCGAAAGTCGCGTCATTTGAAGATTTAACAGTTAAATTTGATTTATTGACATTTAACGTTATTATTACTTAAAGAATATATATTAATGAAAACGACACGTAAAACAGAAATGAGTGGAAGAAGAAAATAAAAAATAGCGACCCCTAACGAATGGGGAAAACTAAAGAAGAAGAAGATGCTAGTGTCAAGTGCAATTTGTATAGTTTGTTTAGAAAATAATTTTACTGGAAATTTAGAATCTTTTGCAAGAAAATTTATGTATGGAATTTATACATAATACACACAGAATTGACGGAAGGTATTGTGCTGGCCACAACAGATTTTTTAACTTAGAAAAGGCAACAAACTAAAATTACTTTACCCTCATATAAACTACAGTTAAATAACATAATCTACACAAAAATATGCCGCTAATCTAATTTACCTTTGAAAGTCCAACTAATATTGTCAAAAAAATCGTCATTTGAAGGGGTGAAATGTATTTTTAAGAATTCGTAAGAAATTCCGTATGTCGATTAAATTTATATTCTGTCGGACTATAAATTCCTTGTTTATAAAAGTAACTATTATTTCCTGTACAATCATTATCATCTAATATAAAATAGTATTCAACATCGATAATTACAGAATTCTTATTCCAAGGCTTCAGGTGCAGTTCACGCAAGCCAGTTTTTCTGGTTTATTAACAATTGCATTTTGTTATACTTTGGTACAGATTTTCTATTTCTTAATATTACATTTCTCTCTTATAATATACATGTTTACGTACATGTGTGGAATTTTGAATTTTGCTTAATTTTCTTAAAAATTGTTTATCTTTTCCAATTCCGTCTGAAGCTCATTTTTCTTGTTTTCATCCATTTTCCTAGCTTTTCTGTAACTACCTTTGGCCCTTTATAGTGATTATCTGCTGTCAACTCTTTTAATTATATCATACGTAGTCTGCCGTGGTATTCCCATTGGAACAAAATGATTGACGGTGAATGATTTTCCCTATAATCTATGTTTTAAATAAAAAATCACCAATGACTCATCTTCGATCATTTTCTTTCATGCGATTTATTTTAGTTTTTGTAAACAACCCAAAGGAAAATGATATTTTTGATATTAGGCTAATGTAAACTTCAAACCAAATTAAAGCTGGTCCACATATTATTACGTTATAAATAATATTAATATATTAAACTTTGTACGCCCTTATTACAAAAGACAATTACCAGTAAAAATCCTTGTCATAGTTCTAAGGTCCTTTTTGCTGAGAGCTAATAATTCTTCTGCTTTTTACTTCCTTGTACGTAAGTAAAGGAAGTATTGTAATCGCGAAAAATTTCGGTTTTCAGATTTCAGCGGAAATATCCATTTTGATCATCCCTGAATCCATTTTGACTAATTTCGTCGTGACGTCTGTACGTACGTACGTCCGTACGTATCTCGCATAACTCAAAAACGGTAAGCCGTAGAAAGTTGAAATTTTGTATTTAGGACTCCTATAACATCTAGTTGTGCACCTCCCTTTCTGGTTATTACACAATTTCCAGAAGTGGCACTTTACATGAAGCCTATAATAGATTTTAATGAAAAACTGTTTTAAAGTATAATCCAAAACTTTTCAAATTTGGTATACAAGACTTTTATGTCAGTCGAAATAACATAATAGATTTTGGTTAAAATAAGCTAACCGGAAGTGGTACATTACTTGAAGTTGTTAACAGTTTTTCTTGAATAAAATGATTTTATTTTGATTTTAGAAATAAATGCTTCAAATAAAAGTTTTAGAGAATTAATTTCTGCGTCTAGCACATTAAGTATTATTAAATTAGCCCTTTGTATAAGCGAGATATGTAAATTTAAAAATTATATACTTTTTTGTTTTTGTAATAAAGCTTGTTATGGATTAGGACAAAATCAAAAAAAAAAAATGTTCATGTCAAATTATGTTAAATACGTGCAATTTTATGATTCGTACAATAACAAATATTATATTTTTATTGTGAAATTAGTCATATTCATTGTTGTAATCAAATATTTCTTTGTTGTAATTAAAACTCTCTTTAAAAAGAACCGGGTTAGATTATGGTCGCTATATCTTACTGTTTTGAAGTTAAAATTAATATTTTGTAATTTATTTATTAAAAAAATATGTATAGTTTAATAATCGTACAAGGAAGTCGTGTGGTGTCCACATCAGATTTTTTCATTACCTAGAACTACTTCATGTCCCGGTACCCATCACAATGTGATGTATTTGTGTTTGGCATAGTAATTTTTGAGTAAATTAAATTTATTTTTTTATAATATGCTTAAATTAAAGAAGAAAATGCAATTTAATCTTATAATTACAGGTTGTTGTCCTTTCAGCATATAGGAGAAACAGAATACATTCTGTCCGCATACTATCGCCTATCATTCATACAACAAAAACTAATTACCACTGCAATCTCACTTCATTAATATTTCATTCCCTCTCTGATCTCTCATCTGCTAAAGAGCATCTCATTCATCCATTCTCAATTCGAAAATATTTTACCGAAGCTCCAACAGAACAAAATAAAAAGCAAGTATCTGTTTTTGTCACAGCGGAAGAAAAAATTCATTAATTTGGTTTTTCTTGTTACCTGATGATAAAAATAGCGGGGGATATATTGAAAATTTGTATAGTTGAGTATTTATGTTTACTGAACAACCGCGAACGGAAAGGTCATTATTTATAAAAAACTTAATAATTATAAACTTAAATTATTAACCGTTAAAAATTGCAACATTGAAACAATCGATTTAAATTCACATGTACAAAATTAGGAAAAAGAACGTAAAATTTTACATTTGACAGGTCAAACCTTTAAATAAAAGGACAGGGAAAAGATGAATATGACAAAGAAGACAATAATGACGCCGAAGATAAAAAGGACAGGAAGAACAAAACGGTCGAGAAGAGCAAGAAAGACAAAGATCGAGGAAATGGTAGATGAACAACAAGGACGTGGAATAGCGTCGAAGATGAGAAAGAGAGGAAGGACGTCAACGACGAATAGTAAAAGGAGATCGAGAAATTTTTGATATTTCTTTTTAAAATTGCAAAGAAACAAAACATAATAAAAATGTACTTCACACTACAGTTTTTTTTTGTTATGCGAATAGTAGAGAAGGAAATTGCATAAAATTAAGATCACATGTTAATTCCCTATGTTTACCTTAAGAGCCATACCGAGAGTTTTTTTTTTACAGTAAACAAGGGCGCATGTCATTACCATACTTACATTTCAAATTATTGACAGAAATCGCGGTTTTTTTATAAGAGAACATAGGGAGTTGTCAAAGTCGTCAAAGTCGTCAAACAGTCATCTGTCAATTTCACAAATTTTTGTTTTTATAAGGGTATTGTAATTTTCATTTAAATGTATAATTCAATATTTTTTATTATTAATTACTTTACTTGTTCTGATTTTCTTTTCGTGATGTTTAGTAACGCATCCTGTAGTTCTATAATTATAGATTTTTATAATAGTTTCTGCACTGGGTCGCTTACTAAAAGTAGCAGCAAATAAATTGAAAACTTTTACTCAAATGGAATTATACCACGTACTTTTTTCAATAGAATAATTTCAAGATAAAAAGATAATGATATGTTAAAAATTGAAAATTATGAATTTTCTAAAAAAAAAATATTGTAAATATTATGCGCTACAGTTTACGGTGGAACAAATTTAAAAACCTAGAGCCTACAATTCATATAGAAAGGGCCACAGGAAGAATCATTTTTTTTAAATATTAAATACGATTCTATCATTTTGAATGCCTTATGCATCAATAATATTTAAAGTTTGTGGGGCATTGACAAATTTTCAATATCCGTTAATAAGAGAAGAAGAAATATTCTACAACAATGAACAAATTTTAATTCAGTAACATTCTGTATATTGTTTATATTTTATATGACAAATATATTTTTAAGTGATATTTTACTTTTCAAATTTTTCATACCTACTCTTTTATTTTCCATTCCTAATGCATTTTCAATCCAATAGATTACAATGTAAAACATTATCATAGTATTATAAAATTAGCTTTATACGAATTTGTCTTTAATTTTAACGAAGTTTTGTATTTATGCGTGACAGATGACAACTCTTTAAATTTGGCGCATTACGATTCGTTCACAATAAACTGAATTTGAGAAACCGGAAGCCTACTTTCAGGTTTTGTAATTCCCGCTCAATTATGACATCACCACTTTCGGAGTCATAATTATTAAGCTAGGTTTGATTACGTTTATTCTAACACCGCAAGGTGGCGTTGTAATACAAAGTTTTAAAAATTAATGATTGTATCATGCTCATTTGTAGTTCTAGTTTGTGATCTTTTTGTGATTTTTATTCTTATGATTATCCAATACTAAATTTGAAACATACTATTAATTTATTATATTATGATAAACTTTATAACTTTTTATTTTAATAAAATATTACAAAGGAAATGTGTTATATACATATATAAATTAAATAATAAACAAAAGAAAGAATCTCTGTCCTCTCCATACGAGCGACTGTAAAAAAGTGCCCTCCTCGCTCACGTCTTCAGCTGCTAGCCCTCGTCAGCAAATCATAGTTATATTAAACAAAAATATTTATACAACTAAATTGTGCTTCTCTGCCGATCTAATATGGGCGTAGGAAGTCATTTCTGTCGAATGAGCCGCTTACAATTAGCCAAACATATGTGTATAAACTCTATGCTAAACTGAACAAATAAAAACAATATTTCAAACTGTATCGATCTTATTTCATTTATCATACAATGTTTATTTAAAATACATTCAGTAGACATTACACACACATTTTATGCTTTACACCTGCTTCTTTTGTTATTTTAGAAATAGTTCTTTGAATTGTCGAACAGATGGCTTTTCAAATCTAATTCCAAAACAGCATTATGCAGTCTAACAGCGGTAGCAGCAAAAAAATTAAAGAAACTAACATATATCTTGTGATATATTTTATTTATTTATTTCATGTAAATACAACAATTTCTCTAGGTTTTTTAAAATTTGTTCCACCGTAAACTGTAGCGCATAATATTTACAATAAAATTTCGTTTAGAAAATTCATAATTTTCAATTTTTAATATATCATTATCTTATTGTTATCTTAGTTATCTTAGTTACGCATATGTTTATCAAGCCATACATAACAATATAATACATATTTATCAATTTGGGGCGGCTACCCATTAAGTTGGCCGCCCCATTAAAAAAACAAAAAAAATAGAAACTAGAAGAGCGCATAAAAAAGTAAAGGTGGTGCATACAAGCGCATAAACGGCGCAATTGGTCACATTAATTTGTTATTATTAATTTCAACTTGGGGGGGCTAACTTAACCTACCTCCCTGGCGCAGAATTTTGTATCGATAAGAAACTAATCGTGCGCAGTGGAGTTGTTCTTTTTGTGTGGAGAAATTAGCTGCGTTGGAGAGACCCGTAACAATTTGGCCTATTGAGATGGCGCGCTTTCCTTCCGTAATTTCCTGTTAAGGTATCGAAACCTATGAATTTGGCCTGTAACAACGCAACGAAGGCAAACTCCCCACGAATCACCAATACAAAACACGTAGGAGAACCAGGCACGGAACAGAAATTGATGTTCCTACTTTTTGTTTCTTGTTATAAATTTTAACGATGTTCGAGTAAAGGATACTTGAGGTAGATAGGTTAGGTTGCACGTTAGCTGTCATAAGCTCTAAGTGCGTAGTCTGTGCTCTAGTAGCAGCTAGGATACGTAGGATACGTGGATCCTAATCAACTCCTTGTAATTACAATGACACACGCGTCTACTAAGTCAAGCATCATGGCAAACACCTAGTTTGCAGCAAGGATGAAATATGAGGCGAAGTTACGCTTCACAATATAATATAATACAAAAGGGTGTTGATAAGTTTTTACTACAATTAATTATGCTTCTGAAAATTTTACCCATTTTGGACGCTTAGTTTGAGTTATTTTGTTTTAGTCGAATTCAGTGTTATGTGGTCGCAATTTAAAATTCGAGGCGAGATCGATATAACAGCTGTGAGAAGCGAGAAATCTCGCGAGATTCTCGCGAGTGTCTCGCAATAAAAAGCGTTGGTAACTTTATAACTTTGATTCGTAAATTCAATGAAAAATGAACCATAGAACGATTTACAAGGGGTAGAGTCAACGCTAATTCGTGTATAGAACACGTGAATATAAAAATTATATGAATCCACTATATTTTTTTTAACTCTACCTAGAGTTGATTGGTATTGGGTCAGAGTAAGAAAATGTAAAATAAAGAAAAAAATCGGTTTTGCATCCAGCAGGATAGGGATGTTATAGTAAGTGTCGATGGGAGCCAACCTGGAGCGAAACGGAGTGATTGGCTATTAATTGCGACAACCACCGTCAAATGATACTGGCTGACCGTCAAATCAAAGTTGGATAACAAAGAATTGAGCATGAGGTAGATGACTGGACACTGAGTGCTCACTTTGCAAAAAATGCAGTCAAATAAACATTTCCCAGGCCCTGTTGGAACAATTTAAGTAAAACAAGCTGGATTTTTTTAAATCGAGGAAAGAATAATCAAAACAGTGGATTGCAAAGGATAAATCTGCTACGAAGAAGTTTATTTTGTAGAGCAAGACTCTACTTTTTGGATAAATTAGACATGAAAAATGTATAATCTATGTTGAAAATTAAAACTGAATTAATATAAAACACAAACCTCCATCTAATCATTTCTTCACATGTTTATTAGAAATGACAAATAAAATGATTTACCAATGTTGGACGTAAATAAAAATTATCACAATCGTGAAATCTTCGACATTTGTTCTTGTATAAAAGTGCAGAAAATCCCGCTCTGAAAAAACTCGTGTAGGAAATAATTCCTTGGAATTGGAGAATAGTATCTCTGGGACTGCTTAGAAACGCTTTATCGTTGTTTAACACTCTAGTGTTTTTACGAGTCATAAAAGATTTTCACGTATTTAATTGTCTTAAATCTTAGTAGTTGCCGTTAGCAACACACTAGTCGCAACAAAGAAACTTTATGATCAAATTTTGTAAAAGATTGTATGAAAGTTTTGTTTTATTTTCTTTGGTCTTATCTATCATTGTTACTCCGTCCTCGATTAAACCAAAAGCCTCGCTGCGAAATTATATTTGAATTGCACAAATTTATGCTGTTCGCTATAGTAGTTATTACTTTATACCTGTCAGAGAATATCATTACGGACGTAATAAAATTCTTATTTTAACATTATTTATGTCTTGTTTTATAGATTTTTAAAATATTAAATTCGAGTAGCGTGTTCTTTAGTGAAATAATGTCATTATTTATTCATTTATATGACGTATTTTATTATCACATATAGAAATACCAGAGTAAAGCTTTTAAATGTAAAAGGTTACATATGTATGTAGTTGCTCTTAATGAATTAGTTGAACATATATTGTTGCGCTGTGTGGCAGTATCAATATCGTGACTCGTTGCGTGGGGTAAAAGCAAAAACACTATATTATGTACAAATATACATATGTATGTATCGCAGCAGCTCGTGCTGTTATTACCAAGCACTGTTTATTATTTCACTCTTTAATTTAAATAAAAACCGGTTAAAAATTGCGAAATGAAAATAGCATTTATCAATATTGAAACAATGGAGGTTTTTGCATTTTAAATCGTTGTATATTTACACCTAAATATTCTAGCTTAAGCTAAATTAAATACAAATCTATTTAATATATACAGAATTAAATAATCAAATAATTTAAGTATAAAAATAATTACAAAATTAAATATGTGAGTAGTATTGAAAGGGAAATTTTGGACCATACCTCAGTACTATCTGTATTATTAATAACATTTTATTACATTTATTGTTAATAATATATCGGAAATAATTTGTCAATTACATATATTAATATAACATTATATTCAACATCTATATTTCGTTTACAAACAACTCACTCGTATAATAATATGCGTAATTTATGTATACAATCATTTATAATTTATAAAACCTCAAATTTTAAATTGATGTACGAATTTTAGTTTTTCCTTTTTAAAAGGAATTTTATTTGCATAAAAACAAGTGGAGCTCATTTTTTAAACGGTGCTTTCCTTCTAATCCTCTGTGATCTATGTTCAAGTTTATTAAAACTTCGGTCAAATCTTAAAAATTTCCCCGAGCAAGCTAGGTAGATTCTCGCTTTATAATTTATCGCTATTCTCAATTCGGGGACAATGGGCTACACCGTACTGTTTTTCACAAAGACACACAAGCTGCGGGATATTCGTATTCGTATGTAAGGCTAAAACTACCAAATCCTCTTTACTTCATAAACTTTCTACTTTCTTACTAAATCCCCTGTTATTGTTCTACTGCCACTTTACCAACTTGTATGTGTTAACATTTTTCCACCAATCAAAATAAGTACTTTTATTCTTTATTATGGTGACGTCATACTTAACTTTAAAAAATACCAGAAAGTATAAAAACTGTTTTTTTTATCAAGTCAAAAATTGTTTTTACCTACTACTCTACAAATTTCAACATAATCTAGTTAATTATTTTTAATTATTTCGATCTTTGCTTACTTATCGCAATAATTAGAGATAAGGAGGTATTTAGACAGAAACGAAAAAGATGTGTCCGAGTTATCGAATGAAGGTAATGTACCGTAATAAAGTTGCAAAATCTCTTGTGAATCCTAGTGTTGACTACCCAGATGCTTCGTCATTATGACAGTTGGCAAGAGCGATTAAGGTAGCTATACACATACATATATTCATGAAAACTTGCTGTTGGCGTATTCATTTGAAAACGCTAAGAGTTAAAACTGATTTATAGAATTTGGCGGGTAATGTTAAGTTTATATGACGTTACGAGCTCGCGGAAGCCGTAAAGTTAGCGTAATACGAATGGATTCAGTGATACTTTTCTGAGTTTTGTTGCTAGCTCATAACAATTTTATCTGGAATGTATCCTGTATAGCAGTGATTCCCAAATCGAGGGGCCCCAAAGGAACAAACGATGGAAGGCACCGAAACAGTGAAAAATTCAAATCGAACATCGTGCGCATGATCAAGAATGAGTCATTATTTACTGATATCAAAATTTCACTCCTGTTTAACCGTTCGTAACTCGAATACGAAGCCTACGCCATTCGGTTCTGCAAACCTTTTCACATATATACGTCAAATTTAGCGAATTTCATGATGGAGACATTTTTATAAATTAACGACAAAGATTTGTAAAAATATAATCGAGAAACTAACAATTTCAAACCCCCAAGCCCACTTGTTAAAAATTCTTTTATCGTGCCTTAACTACTCTGAAAAATAGGTTCAAATTTATAGTTAAAAATTATTCCCTAATACTATTTTTATTAAAATCAGATAATAAAATTACTCAAGTAGAATTTTTTTCGTTACCACAATTTATGTAGATTTGTTTGAGAACAAATTTTTATTTCTAACGAATAATATTCTAAGTTAGAAGAAAATATTTTCGACATTATTGAATTACAATAGCTATTTGCGCTCGAAACACACACAAGATTTTTTCTACAGTCGCCACCATAACAAAATATAATAAAATGTGTACTTTGTACTTACACTACTACTCAATTAATAAGGATCAATATAAAGAAAAAACATCTTTTATATTTTATTTTAATTTATCGTTATTTCCTATTATTCTTGACCTATTGCTTCAATCTAATCTAAACATTTTATACTTTTGTTTTTGTAAATGACTGCCCTATTTTATTTTCACAATAGTGCGCGGCATTTTTTTTGGTTATGTAATATACCGACAGAGCAGTTATAAGTCAGATTGATTTATAAAGGTGGTAAATGTGTCGCTACAGTGCCATTAATTCCTGACTAAACGTTTCCATTTAGAATGTAGACAAGTGACATTTCTCAACATTGTATAGTTAGAAATTTGGACAGCGAGCGTTTTTGCTACTTTGTCGCGCTAGAGCGGCAAAGTGACATTTTGCGTTGACAAAAGAGAGCGCAAATGGCTACTTTCTATGTAGACTGTAGAAAAATATTTATTGCTATTTTAAAAATTAAATTCTGTTTTAAAATAAAAATTTAACAGAACATTTTATTTGTATTATTATATATTTATTTGGTTTAGAAAACATTTACTAATATTTTTTTATGACATCAAATAATTTTCTGTAAGAGTAAAGATTGCACCCTAAATCTATGACGTCGTAAGCAACTTGTTACTCATTTGTATACTGCTTAAACTTAAAACAGTTCATGTTCGTGTGTGTTGAAAAAGAAGAAAAAAAAACAGTTGCCTCTCGAGTAAGGTAAGTAATATTAAATATATCTTATATAATAATATAGATTCCGTTATTTTGGTAATATATACTCGTAGCAGAAGAATTTACTAACACGATAACAATTTAACATGGGGAGGACAGAACCTCGGCAACACCGACTTGAAAGATATTTTGTAGAAATAAAGTACTTTCCATATAAGGAAGGGATGTCAACCGATTCGATGCAATACTGGAAAATGATGAAAAAAAGTGTAGCGGCTATCGTTGTTTGACAATAAGAAAATTTTAAGAGAAATGAATGTTAAAGAAGAAGTAATAAAGCACTTTGAAGGATTGTTTATAATTTATTATTACGGTTACTGATTACTGTTATTTTACTGAGATGTGTAACATTAAAATGAAGTACGTAGATTTTTTTTATAAATATATTCTTTATTCACTATGCATTTATTTATTTCTTATCCCGTAGGTATATATTTATGGAAATAAATCAAAATTTCCGCTGTTACTAATAAATTAAAACCTAATCATTTGAATTTAATTCACTAAAATAGTAAATGTATTTGTTATTTTAAGAATAAGGTTTACATGAATTAGAATTTGTGATATTTATTTCAGTAATTTTTTTTTTACTGAAATAGCGACTTATAGTCAGATATCAGAAATTATTTCAGTAACGCTAGTAAATAATTTTACTAATTAATTAGAAATTATTGTTTCTGAAACAGTTAAATATCAATAGAAAAAATATTTAATTCTTGTAGGAAATATTTTAGCTGTCACGATATTAGAGTACCTTTTTTTGCTACTAGAAGCAACCTATTTTTTTCAGTGTAATAGAATTTGTAATAATAAATGTTTAGAAACAAATGTATTATTATTAATATTAAATTGTTTAACTTTTTTCAGTTTTTTTGGTGAGGTGGTAAAACTAAATATTATATCATTTTACATTAAAACAATAAAATATTTTGGAACACGTATCTTCTGTGTTATAATGATAAATGTCTGTAATATTAATAAAAATTGGCTATAATTTATATTAGTTATTATTTGTCTCATATATTAACTCTAAATAAAATAAAATTAAAGCGGATGGGCAAACTGATGTACGATGGCTCTCGTATAATGCCCATTTTGGAGTTGATAAATCAAAAACTGGGGGTTAATAAAAATTTCTGCGACCGGATTTGGATTCCCTGGAAATTTTTATTTAAGTATACTAAGTTTCAGTATCTACCGTATCTAACTCGTATGAACATATGAAACATCAAAAATTTAAAAATCTAAAAAAGCAACGAATGTGTTCGAATAACTTTTACAGAAATCAATCACTGCCCATCGAATTTTTTAGAACTGTCATTCCGTGCACGTCTAATCATTTTATTAATTAATCTCCAATCTCGTTACAAACTTTTTTACATGTCATTATTAAATAATCAAAGCCTTCCAGAGAAGGAACATTCCGCAAATCACCAAGTTAAACTCCGCCAACAACCGATCAATTAATTGGAAACTAGTTCAAATAATTCTCACGCAATTAATTTAGATTAAGTAGGGAATCACTTCGCGTTTGTTTTCTCCGAAGAAATCAAAATTATCCTCGCGGACACAAATACTCAGTGTTTTTGAATCTCTGATCAATTTAGTCATAAATCCAACAATTTAAGTTTCTGTACGCTTCACATTTTTATGTGTTTATCAATATTTTATAAGTTCGTATAATTTTCTTCGGAGAAACTAAACACATAATATCTAATTTTGTTCACCAACGAAAACTTGACTCTTGGTAAGAAACGTTAAGTTGTACGCATGATAAATGTGTAAAGTTTTTCTGTTATCGAGAATTTTAAAAAAACTTTTATTCTTTCAGACTAATTTGTGTGTAAACGGTATTTGTCGATCAGATATCATTCACTATCGACAGAACTTCGAATTTGGTTTTTTGAGTTGCTAGAGTCTTTTTGTTTGTAAAAGCATTTGGAAAATAAATATAAAATGTTTGTTATAACTTACTGTAAGAATTTGGAGACTTACAAACAAGATGTCGCACAAAGGGTAGTCACTTACCTGTAACAAGACAAATGAATAATTAATTTTTTAATTATATATTTCCCATACTGAAAGTACTTTAACAGGCCTATTCTACAAAAAAAATTATATGTCGTTACAACTCGTTACCAGGCGACATGTAGTTATAATAACGATTTTTGCGAAAAACCTATTCTGTTATTATATTTATCTTTACAAATCATTATTTTACACATGCCTCGTTAAAGTAGTAAAGTATGTTATATTTCAAAAACTAAACTAAAAATGGCTGAAGAAAATATTTTATTCTGCAAAGGTGTATATTTATTCACTTCTTTATAATTTTATTAATTATAATTTTTAATGTAGAAGTAGATATTCGAAATATGTACAGGAATTTTAATAAAAGGACAAGTCCCTTTATTCAAAATTATGTATATCGTTTAAAAAGATGCATGTAGAATGTAAAGATTCGTTTATCCAAAAATATGTTCATATATGGGAAATCAGTTTTTCCTTGAGCAAAATGTCCCAAATAATTTTAGACAAAAGTACTTCAAATAAATGTTCTACAGAATTAAATTATGCACCCGAGTTAGTAATAAGATTTAATAACCTACAAATCAATTTTAAAGTTTTTTGAAGATTGCTGATCTATAGCGATACCCATGCAACTCAATCAAAATTTGTCCACCATTTTATATTCTGAAGCTTTTCTTCATGAGAAAACTGTTCCACACTTTCAAAGAAATATGTTATTGCGAAAATCACAAAACACAAACTTTTTTTGACAGTTAAGATGGCATACAATTGTTCGTAATTTTGTTTGAGTTCCATGCCTACCGCCAGAAAAAATTAAAATTGATTTTCTCGGTTATGAAATGTCAAAAATAAAATCGTATTACTAACTCAGGTGCAGAATTTAATTCTCTATAACATTTATTTGAAGTACTTTTGTCTAGAATTATTTGGGAACTTTTTCGCAAAGAAAAACTAATTTTCTATGTTAAACGCCTATGGCCAGATTTTTAATTAACACACTGTATATATATATATATATATATATATATATATATATATATATATATATATATATATTACATCTCAATCTATTTCAATATTTAAATATAATGAATGAATATATGAAAACAAATTTATTCTGTCAAAATAAGCATAAAGTTAGAAAGTATCGTAATCATGATAACGATATGATTAGTAGAATAGGTTTCTGGCATTTCTTGTTATTAACGTCGTTCAACCAAATGCATAACGACAGTCCTATGGTAACTATATTGTTATACGAGTATGTGTTCTTAATAAAATAAGCCTGTAAGTAAGCTTGGTCTAAAACTTTCATACCAATACTACTCAATTTTTTAAAATTTTCAATTATTTTGAAGTAGATTGGCACTTACTATTGTGTAATAAACCTCTATGATAAATATATTTATTTATAATGTACATTAACAAAGTAATCGGTTATTCTCGCATTTGATACGTAGTGTACGGTTGGTAAAATAACGTGTAAAGTGAGTCCGTACCCGTGGTTGACGTGTGATTCCGGGGTACGGGTAAGGGTTAGAGCATAGTAGTCCCTCGTACATTTGACTGCGATATGCCGCCAGAAAGTAAATTGTGTTACGTTTTACATGGCTTATGTCAGACCGGTCGCATATGTGAGCGTATACAGCATACACAGGATACAGGTCTAGTAATTTTGCATAGCGTTATCAGGAGTGGCACGTTCTAACTTCATACCGTGTCCCAGCACCCGTCCGTTGAATTATTATTCATCGGAAAAGCAATTTGTGCATAAATTTAACAATTGTCCAATTAAACTCGCATTTTCTTTAAAGTAACTTAATTCTACGCGACAGTGCGTATTACTACATAGTAATATTATTTGCATCTACAGTTTAGATATTTATTGCTGACACTATCTGACATTATATTCATTTACATCACAAACCATCACAATAATTCGGCAGACTTATATTTTCAACAAATTATAAAACCGATGCAAACGGTTAGAATTTTTATAAAACTCTTTTGACTAAATATAGACTTAGAAACTTTAAAAAACTTATGGTACAGATTTATCTCCCATCGCGACTCTTTTCTTTTGGCTCAATGAAAAACAACTACCTTGCATATATCTATATGGAAAACTATTCTAACAGAACAATGAATAACATATTCAGTTTTTGTA
This sequence comes from Harpalus rufipes, assembly GCA_951394225.1. Classification (NCBI taxonomy): domain Eukaryota; kingdom Metazoa; phylum Arthropoda; class Insecta; order Coleoptera; family Carabidae; genus Harpalus; species Harpalus rufipes. The sequence goes on from OX596278.1 coordinate 5,119,018, forward strand.
AGATTATAATTTATAATGTGCGGGCCACATCAGATTTTCTACCTGAAGGCGATAGAATGTAAAAATAATGGAGAGCACCATTGTCATGCAGTATAATTGTTGACTATATCATTCATTAAGTTGTAAACCAATAAGAATGCGTGATTTTCCTTAGTTACCACGTATTACAGCGATTATTATTAAGTAACCATGGTGAACGTATATACGAACCTTTGTATATTCGAATATACCTACCTTCGTATATTCACTTATAAGTGCATTTGGTTATTTTGTTCTATGTACTCAGAACTGGCTATGTCATTTTTAATTATATTTATGGACATGATCTTTTTCCTTCGAACACAGTATCGAGTATATAAATGAATCTGTAGTTAAGAGTTTGAGGAGGAAAATCGAGCGTTGTATGCTTTAAGTAGACATTTAAAATCACACTGACAGCTTTAATTGCACGGAAATAAATAATTGAACGCATCTATTATTTGACAGCAAGGCATTATTGAAGTAAAAATTTGACAAGTAAATAAATAATTATTTGGATCACAAATCTAGAAACTGCACTGTTGCTAGTTTATTTGAAATACAAGCATTTATTTTGAAATACGAGCATTTCAATGTAATATTACATACTACTACAACTTTATTTGAAAAGATAGGTTATGTAGCATACAGTTTGACGTTTCTGTCAAAATAAAATAGACCACAGGTCTACGTTAAATTTACTATGTATTTTTTAATTTATTTTTTATTCATGATATAGTATACCTGATACAACTCGACAATAGAAAATTCACGACATACTCAACGAGTTGCCTATTGGAAATACCACTCGACCTTTGGTCTGGTGGTGTTTCCAGGCAACACGTTTCGTATAATCTAGAATTTTCAATCGTCTTGTTGTATAATATATGAATATGTCATCAAAAGTAATAGGAAAATTAAATATAAATTTAAGTGACACCTCTGATAACTTGACTTCGGTGCGTACGTTTCTAATATTACTAAGGAATAAATTATTAATGTATAAAATATGAATTAAATTTCGTAATGTTGAAATTGAATTCTCCGATATTTATCATTGTCTTGAAAGATTGTATCGACATGAGTTTGTATTAAAGATAATCGAAATTATATTCAAATGATTTATTCATTTTGTTCAACTGTGCAAATTAACCAACTTTTATTATATCTATCCATTAGTCGTGTCCGATTTTCTATTTATTAAAAAAATTGTGAAAACGGCTGCAATAAAATTGGTATGGTCATGTTGAAAATGTCGTGGTGTAATTTAAAATCAATTAAAAATATGAAATTGATTTCCATTAGGTTATTCGAGTTAATGTAAATAAAATAATTTTAGTGTGTACAGCTGGTTGCCAAGAGTCATTTGGAATTAATTAGTAATAGCGATGTTGATTTTGTAATTATACTAAAAAGTACTCGGAACGAATGAATGAATAATGAAAATTAAAATTGTTTTCACACACTAGTGACACGATGGTAAAGAGGGAAATGGACATGAATATTTTAGTAGCATGTATAAGAACGTACGGCCTACAGTAACGTGAATGTAGCTTGGTTACAGTTATGACCACATTTGATCAATAGAACATATGTGTTCTATCATATACATATTACCTATGCGCTTACTATTCTTCATATCTTGTTTTCATAACTTTCTAGTTTATTTTAATGAACTTGAAGCAAATAGAGTTAAACCGATTTTTCAAAGGTAATTGTGTTTCGTATCTATTTAATGTTCATCGCATTTTCTTTCAACTTCAATTTGCTTCCATTTTATAAATTGAAGTTTGTTAGTGCTAAATATATAATGAGCAATATAATTGCACTTTAATTATAATATTTGCGTGCACGGAATGCTATAGCTCGAATTGAAATGCAGTTTGCCAATACGTTATGTTAAATTTGCTAATTAAATAATAACAACAATACATCGAAATTTCATGATTGGATATAGCATTTGTATTATTCCTTCATTTGGTATTCAAAATGTATTTCAATACCTAATGATTAGTATTTAGATCGTTAATGATTTTGTTAATGAGAGATGTCGCTTACTTAATATTCATAATTTCCAAGAAATGAGTTACGGAAACCAATGCACTCAAAATACATTGTACTGTATTTATTTGTTCAAAAGTATTTTTTGATTTCGTAAAAGTAGACTGTAGAGCTAAATGAATTTCAAATGTAAAGGTAATAGAAACATCATTTCAAAACGAAAAGTTCCCTCATTTAAATTAAATTGTACTAATGAGGATTTATCCTCGTTTTGAAAGAGCAATACTTAATTATCCCCATATACTGAACATACATACACGAAGTTGCTCTTATTAAAATGCAGTTTGTTCTGCTTGCTGTGCAGTCGTTACAAAATTGAATTAATATTAGTTAAAAAGTTAAAGCCATTGAATGAACTACATACAAAAAGAACATGCAGAGATAAATTTACAAAAGTAGATTTTACAAACAAATCTAAAGCCAGAGCTACTCAGAACTAAAATCCATTGAGCGATTTGTCATCGATATGTGTAAATATTTTATATGAAAAAGGCAGAACCGTGTATCTGTGCTGGAATACATGTTAGAAAATAGCCACTTTAGACTAGGGACTATACTCCGCGCACAATTCATACATTTTGTATTAGTTTGTATTACCCTTTAAAATGTCATTAGACAGCATATATACAACCTCTACCTATTCATTTTGATATGCTAAATTAATATCTACATACTCTGTAGATATTATGAAAAAATACTTTTTACATCTAGTAATGTTTTTGTAATAAAATTAGCAAGAAAACATGGTGATATATTTATGTTTATGCACCAAGGTACTTAGAAATAAAATATTGGATGAATAACACAAAGTAAAAAGTAAACAAGATTTACAGTTATTTCAAATTGCAGAAAATTTATTACAAATGTTATAAATAACGTGCTCTGCATGGGAACTACTAATTAGTTATTAAGTTTTGTTGCAACTTCCTCATATCTCAAATGTCATAGTTTTATTTAAAAAAGGAAACAAATAAAGAATATTTATGAGGTGAGTTATTAATTCAGATTTTACTCGTTGATTGAGTTAGAATTTTATCGTCAAGCGGCTTTGTTCTGCTTTTTACATTCTTTTTAATATATACAATACATACGAGGTCTGGTAGAAAAGTATCCGACCTTTGACCGGGGAAAAAAAACTGGCATACCTGGAGCGTTAGAAACCTAATTACCCTCTAAGTAGTCTCCTTGGGACTCCACACATTTCTCCCAGCGTTGCCGCCATTGTTGGAAGCATTCCGAGAAAGCCTCTTTCGGAATGGAGTTTAGTCCGGCTGTCGTTGTAGCCATAATGTCCTCTCTTGTCTGAAATCGCGTTCTTTTCAATAGCTTCTTAAGTTTGGGGAACAGCCAGAAGTCACAGGGGGCCATATCAGGAGAGTAAGGTTGTTAAACCAAAGGAGTCTTGTTTTTCGCCAAAAAAATCTGAATCAAGTGCGAGGAATGTGCTGAAACATTGTTGTGATGGAGGCGCCAATTTCCTGTTGACCACAACTCTCCTGCGCCGCACAGCATCACGTAGGCGACGGAGGACATCCCTGTGTACTCTTTGGTGATTGTTTGACCCTGTGTATTCACTTTGGCAATGACCTGGTCATTTCGGCATGTTGATGGCCGACCGGAGCGTAGCTCGCTCTCCACCGATATGCGGCCGTCTTTCAACCGGTTGTACCACTCCTTAATCTGTGTGATGCCCATAGCATCGTCATCGAAAGCCGTCTGAATCTTCCGAATGGTTTCCACCTGGCTGTCGTCCAGTTTCAGGTAAAATTTGATGCAATAGCGCTGCTCCAATCGTTCCGCCATTTTCCTTGCAATGAAAAGCCGACGAGAGCACTACACACTACCTTACGCAAATGCTGCTTGCCAGCAACAGACGCTATCGACAGGCGGGGAAAAAATTCACGCATGCGCACGAAGGTTCAAGTTTGACTCAGGTTTTCGCAAAAAATAAGGTCGGATACTTTTCTAACAGACCTCGAATTAACAAAAAACTATTTTAGAAAAAAAACTTAACAGTTTGATTTAAATATAGAGTCCCATATACACTCTTAATTTATATAAACCATAAAAAGTGAGTGGTTGAAATAGAAGACTTTTAGACCAACGGTACTAGCTTAAAATCATTAAAAACTTGCCTGTAATACATATACAAAACAAATATTTCAACTTTGACTTTGTAATAGCAATTCTTATTACTTTCTTCGATCATTGATAATTTATAAATCAAAAGAAAAGTATAAAAGTTAACAATTCAATTAAAGTTTACTTTAGCCATTAATACATTCTTGGATAGGAAGTTGAAGGTAATTCCAGATATATATTAAGAATGTATTTATAAATAAAAAGTAATTAAGATAATTCCAGCATAAAACATGAATAAAACGTGATGTGTGTAATGGTAGTAAAACAGTAATGAAAGCATGGAACGGTGCAATTACGTGAAGAAGAATAAGAAAACATGTAGAGAACAACTACTTTAAATATAAATTAATTGTTCTATTTCATAAAACATGTATCACACTATAATTACGGCTTGCTGCATTGTTAATACACTTCCGAACAATTGTAGGTTAGGAGAGGTTATGTATAAGCGACCCGGATTTATAAACGGGCATAAACTTTTCACATTTTGAAAATAATATATAAAAAATACAATCTGTTTTCACATTCAATTAAATATTTAAATATCATATTTAAATTAGCGTAGATATAAAATAACAATTTGTATAAAACGTAAAATGAATTAGTTTTCACTATTTCTTAAAAATGATTCAAATGTAAGAAAGTGGAATATTCAAGTACGTAACTAAAAATGACATGGCACGATTAAAGTCTTTGTGACAGAATTGAAACAAGCTCTAATTACTACATGTGTAATTAACTATTAAGAAATGTGTTTATTCAGGTTGAAATTTTCTTTCGGAAATAATAATATTGCCTCCTAGGCAGAACATGTTTTTATAATAAAAGTGCGCTGTTGTAGTATATTATTATTCACAATCATTGTAGTAATATGTCGATTCCTAACATTTTAGAGGTTGGGAAATACATCATTCCTAACTGTAATGACAATCTCTTGGGTTGGAAATAACATATGTCACTTCCACCCCACGGGTTGGAAATGTTTATGTAGGGATTGACTAGCAATATTATCATACATCCATATAATAAAGTTGGCTAAACAAATTTTAATGGAGCTGTCAAAAATATTAATAAAATTAAAGGTTATAACTCACTGATTTATTTTGAAAATTATTGATTTAAAAAGAGGATGATTGTGAATAAAATAGTGTACATACCTCGGTGGGAGTTTCATCACAGCCTCGCGCTGTATCTAACCTCGAGGCTTCGCCTCTCGGTAATGTCCATAAACCCTCGGTTTTAATGAAACATATTCCACCTCGGATGTAATATACTATTAATATTGTAGAAAATACTAGTTTTGTCAAAAGCTCTAATATAAGCACTATTACATTTAATAAAGAATAGAGAGCGGTATTGTAATTAAACAAGTTGTTTTATTACTTTAATCGAATACAGAATAAAACAAAAGTTTAGTAAATATATTTGACCAAGATTGATGGTTTATGTTTATATGGACGTCCTGTATGTTTTTGTAGTATGTTAAAGAACAGAAAGTTTGTTTAAGCAATAGAATTTATGTATGAATTAGGGCAAAACAAAAGTTTCTGCTTTTAACTTTAATACTTTTTCTGTAACTATTATGTCCGCACAACTTTTATATTCTTATGCAATCTAGTTGTCGGTAACCCATCCAAAAATTAACTGTACTCTCTTTTGCTAGACTCCCAGAAATGGGTAATAAGCCATAAAATTTAACGCAATTTTTTCCAATTCCTCTTACAATAGTTAGGTGAGTACAAAAGCTACAATTAATATTTCAGTGGCAAAGATTTATATTTCGTCCGTCCGCCATCAAAAATTCATCGTTCGGTTGCCTTACAATTTCCCATGTGATGTTGAGTTATAGACATTTTTGGTCATTTTAAATCTGGGATTCATTAACATTTCAGTACGTGGTGAAAGAGAATTTTTAAATTTGAATATTGCAAAAGTAAATATTGAATCATTTGTGAAGCAATGAATTTGGATTTGTGTCATCCAACTAGCTGGAAATGTAAGTAAATTTATTTAACTTGGATGTGTAAACATGGGTATAATTACACTTGATACGAAATGAATTATTGTAATACAAAATTGGTAGGACCTACTTTTGATAGTTTGTATACGCAGGTTTTGGACCAAATATCTAAATTCTATAATACTGCAAATAATGACCATTTTGTAAACATTATAAGAAGATTAATTGGAAACTTTTAACATGTGCAAGGAACGAATTATTGTTAAAGAGTACTTTGAACATATTTAAACTAATATTATAAAAAATAGAAACATGTGTTCCATTTCCAGTAATTCTGACGTGATTTATGTAATATTTTTCCGGAAAAACACTTCCCAGTAAAATAAAAATTTAAAAAATGGCCACGCGATTCATGCAACTAAAGACTAAATGAATTTACGTATATATGCTGCACTCAGCCTTTCAGCATGAATTTTATTGAAGCGAAGTTTCTTGGAAGAAAGAAAATGGACTTAAATATTTAATTTCTGTGCAGCATTATATTTTTTATCTTGCACATGTGCAATACCGCCCTCTACGCCCAGAAAATTTGTATTGTATCATATTTTATAAGCAAATTTTAATAAAAATTTATGCTCGAAAAAGTTAATTTACCTAATCTCATATTTTATTCATTTTCGTTCAGATTCAATTATACGATATACAAACAAAACTAATTGAATTAAAATTCTAACATCAAACATTTTTTAATTTTTCAACTGTAACTGCTGTTCTAATTTAATGAAGGAATTGTAAATATTTTCGCAATGGAGTATTGTTTTAATGAATTCATTTTTACAGAAGTGACAGCGAAATGCCAAATAATTATTATAAAATACTGGCTCTGTATTTTCAAATGTCAACATTTATTATTTTAATTTAAAAGAAAAATATATGAGATATATAAAAATAAATACAAACGCATGCTGATCAATATTGTATTCAGCGCATTTTGGCGAAGTTTTACACTGCACGCAATTCTTCGTGTGCCATTAACACTGTCATTAATTGTTTATCCTTCTACTCATTGGGGCTGTTCACCACTGGAAATTCCGGCCCGAATAAATGATGATCATATTATCTACTCCGTTCTATTTCACTAAATAATTCATTACCACCAAAAAAGATGAGCACATTAGCATTGTGTAGGCCATTTTCGAAACATCAACTTGAAGTAGCAAACTCATAGTAATTTCGCCGGTGTTTAAATTTTCAACAAACAAATTATAAAACCTACGCAAATTTCTACAAACTTCTTTCGACCATTTTGAAAAAGTGCGTATGTTATTCAGGTATTCCGCCATTTATTATTGGGTTATATCGCCTATATTAGCAATAGCAGCCATACAGGATGTTGCTTTAATAACAACCAGCGCTTTTTTGGACGAACTAATGAGTAGAAAATCAGAAAAAAATCACTATCTAATGAACTAAATAATTATTAAAAAATAATTTTGTTCTACCGTTTGAAAATCACTGGCCGAATTTTTGGTTTGTTATTACCCATAAATTAGCCCTTTATTCTTAGTCATTTTTTTGTATAATAACATTTTTCTCTAAAGTCATTAGTTCTCCCAAAAAAGCGCTGGTTGTTTTAAAGGAAACACCTTCTATATTTTATTTAAAATTTAAAACCAGCTAAGCCATATGTCCAAATCGTACGCCTAAAGATTTGTGGAGCGCTTTAATAGTATATAATTAAATTATATATTGTTGTAATTGTAAATTATTTATTTCGTTTCTTCCAAAAATTTGCTCACAATTTTTATTAGAAATCATGACAAATATTAATATAAACTTTTTGCTACAATTTTCTGATTAATTCTGTTGGAATATTTCAACCTCAATAATGCCAACTTAAAAAAACCAATTTATAATAAACGTACGTCCAACATAAATGACATGTTATTTATTTTTGTGTCAATATTTACATTAAAAACAGCATTCATAATTAAGCTTAAAATGTTTTAATAATGCGATCAAATCAGTCAACGGTACAAGGGTAAAAAAATGTAAAAATCCGGATTTCAGCAGCAAAACTTCAAAACCATAAATTATAAAGTAGCGAACAGATGCAGCTTTAGAAATAGATCCGTGTGAAACAATTTTTTATTTTACGGAAAATACGATTATAGTGGTAGTTTTGTTAATAACAAAAATAACAAACGTGGAATTTAAACTCGTTATTAATAACATAAAAAACTTAAAACATTGTTTACGCATACAAGCTTATGTTTTCTCTAAACCAAAAAAACCATTATAAATATAAAAACAGGTTTAATTTATCGTGTTTCAATTATAACACAATCGAATGTATCACGCAATTAGAGAAACACTGAAACTATTATTAGTTGTCAAACAAAAAGTTGTTAAAATGTATAATGAAATTGTTTTCTGGTTTGACAAACAAATGACCATTTCAAAAACAAATTAACATTAATATAAATGACATAGAATATTTCATATACTTGACTCATTCTTTCATGAACCAAATACAAGTAGTAATATTTCTACATTAACTAACAGGAAAAACTTAAAAAATATTTCCAATTTTCTAGATCCCGTTGAAATGCCCACAAAATAAGAAGCAGATTTACATAGGTACACCCAGAAATGTCTCGTAATCAGTTAATATAATTGGAGTCTAATACAAGATTGTATCCACATATTATTTGCTGGTATATTAAAATTATAAAAAGAATACGACAAACATAAAATTAATTACACCAAATGTGTTAAAATAATGTTTATTCATGAAAAAAAGGTTTAATTTAGGGTTAAATTCTTTGAAACGCTATTTAAAAAATGGCTTAAATTTTTAAACATTTCTCAAAAATTATAACAAATTTTGACTTCAGTGGCCTATATTTCAAGAACTAATAGAAATAATTTAATTCTATTTCAAATAAACCCTACTTCAAATTAAAATATAAACTACTTTTCCTAATAAAATTTTATCTAAACCCTTTCAGTTTGCCAAAAATGAAGTGACCTACTTATTTTCATAACCTATCTTGCATTGTAGAAAATTTGGCCAAAGATATTTTGTCCCTACTTTTTTCAAAACACATCAAACACACAAACATAGTAGAAAATTTGTCCAAATAAAGATCAATACTTTCCACTAATAACATTTGGTGTTATTGTTTATATGAATTAAACAATTAATGTTATATTTACAAGTAAACTAAAACACTAAGTACATGTTTGAGGATCTTATTTTTTTATTACACTTATTATCCTTTGTTAAAAATGTCCTTAACATGGTCCTTAAAGTCTATTTATACCACTGACGTTACTTGCAAATGTTTAAACAAAACACAAATCACAGCCATTTTGATCTACACGTAAAGATAATTAACAAATATATTTATTTCATTTATTTGATGATTATAAATGCTGATAATTTATATTTAGCAATAATATTAATAAATATAAACTTTTTTGATATTAAATTTTTAAATTTCTTTTTGAAAATTGGAGAAAAATTCCAAAAAGACCGTATAGCGACATCTCTTGACCTTGGACCAACACACGAAACAACATATAATTTTGAAATAAATTATTAAAAATTATATTAAAATCAAATGCATAAAAAATGGTCCTACCTTGGTTGTTTAAAATTGTATAACTCCACCCAGTTTTGGGTGGTGAATATCTACCCATTTCAGGGTTGAATATACAGCTTTAATTTTTCCAAAAATGGATTCCTTGAGAAAAACTACATATGTGTTCAAATTTTTGTTAAAATAGTTTGACAGCTGCATTTTTAAATTAATTATTTGATAATAGTAAGTTCATTGACCTTTGCAAAAACTGGTAAATATTGTTTTACGAATTTATATATTTGCAAAATTAGGATATGTATACAAGAAAGTACATAAAATCCAATGGTGGTATTGACAAATTTGTACCTCCACCCATTTTTGGGTAACAAATAATCACTCATCAATTAGCGGAAGGTAATATATTTCAAAATATGTGATATATTATAATTTATAATGTATTTTAGCAAAATATTTTTTTATTAAGTAAAAACAATAATTTCATTAATTCATTCATTAATTTTGCATTAAATTATGGAGTATTAAAAAAATTAACTATGTGGTATATTGTAATTCCTAAAATCTTGTTTCGAAATAAATCACTTTTGGGCTGAAAATTTAAAACTAATGCGACGAATGTATTTGTATATTCAAGAGGGAAAATATTGAAAAATCGTTTAGACGGTTAATTTTTTTTAACGTTTTCTTATTGCTCGTTTTACCTCTCATCGCCCATTTACTGCCCTCAATGAACCTCTGTTAACCCTGAGGCCACCATCGCACCCTGGATTCTATCCAGCTCCCAAAAAGAGGCAATATCGCCTACTTTGAAAATCACTGCTTTAACATATAAAATACATCTTTATCATTATCTGGAATGTTTGAGGTCACCTAACATCTCTTTTGCAATTTGCCCCTCGATTTGAGCTAATTTAAACTGGTACTTTTTACTCTACGAAGTCTAGCTCGCGTTTTCTTTTCTTTGTGAAGAGAAAATATTTGCTGATTAAACAAATTATAAATTAGTGACTAATAGCTAGGGTGTAACGACTTCCTGCGTTAAAAGAGTAAAAAGGTAAAAAAAAAATCCGCAATCACATCGCCGTAGTAAAACCAATAATCGATGTTTAAAAACGGCTTTGGCAGAGTCAAAAAGGCGAGTTAAAGTGCACAAAGACCGCAGTGTGTTACTCAATTAATAAAAGAGCAACAACGCTGTCGTCGACGAACAAACAAAAAGCCACAAGCTCCGCCTTTCGCGCACTCCTAGTAAAAACAAATGTGGCAATGGCTATGGAAAGAGCGGGGCAAAGTATCGCATCCATAGCCGTGTGCTGTGTGGTTTGCGGATTGTTTCACGTCGCACGGTAAATCGTAGGCGACGCAAACGCGGACGCCCGAAAGCGGCGCTCAGCACCGGGATGTCGTGAGCGCCATACGAGCAAGGATTAAACCGCCGGCTCAAGCTCACCTAAAGGTTTCCTTCATTTATACCAGAGACGCTCAAAACTTCTACAAGGATTATTCACACCACGACATTTTCTATACCGTAAATCCAATACCAAATATTGCTATAAAATTATACTTTTCCAATTATAGGCGTGTCCGGTCGAACTGTGATTCGTGATAAAATTGTACAAAGTGAACATGATTAAGAAGAATTATGTTTCTTCGTTCGTTATTCGTTATCCTCACTCTTTCATTTTGTGATCACAACACGCCATTCCCCTTTCCCTTCAAATTACAAAAGATTTAAAAATGGAGGAAAAAGCAGTGATTTACAGTAGCATTGGAATATACTTTTTTTATGAAAATGAAAATATTGCTTTAAGGGAAATATGTAAGGGTTTGTTTTGTTGAGTATATATTTAGAAAGTGTTTTGTTTTTTTATCACAGATACTGATTTATTGAGTTCAATGTGAACAGTTGATTTATCATTTGACATTTGACGTCGTCCGTTCGACGTTGTATAGGTTCCGTGTCGACCAGCTTAATTTTATTGTTTTTTTTTTAAATTAAATTTAATCATCATTGGAAGGAATCATACTTAAACAAATCATAATTTAGAAAATCACAATTACAGTCCAAACAAACACGCCTTATTTCTTCCAAGAAACTTTGCTTTAATAAAATACATTTATTCGTACAGTGTCATATTTTCATTTTTTCTTTTCACTTGCTATTACACATTGATCATATTTAAACAAATATATTACAATATTAATAAAAGAAGGAACTGCAACTATCCTTACTATTTCGTGCAAAAAACATATATATTGTAGAACTTTAAATAGCGTAGAGACAACGTACTTAATTGCTTCGCAATCTAAAAGTCTCGGGTTGAGTCCCGCTCAGGCATAGATATTAGTGTTCATCTTTATCATTTCTATTGAGTCATACCAATCAAAACCATTAGCTGCATATGACCATAATTAATCAAAGGGCCATAAAACATTTAAAAAAATTGTATTTATGAACCAATACAAACACGTTATACTTAAATTTAGTTTGTTTTTAAATAGTTCATAATTTATTCACTTACTAATCGGATTTCTAATATTTTATTTAGTGCCATTATCCTAAGTGACTTATTAGATAAAACTTTTACTTAAATATATTAAATATTTTAGTAAGGAATAAAAAAAACAGTACCTACAGAATCGTTTACATTAAAGCACTAATTCGTTGAAGGATTATCGCCCCAATTAACGACACAGTAATTATTCACGAAACTATAATATTTATTCCATATGCCAAAACCACTTACCCAAAATGATTGTGTATTTCTACAAAGAGCATACGACAAAAATGTCGACGTAAGGTAACGAAAAATATAAATAAAAAGCCAGTTAGCAGAAAGCCCTATTCACTGAGTTTAAATCGAGCAATTCTTAGAGTAGAAAACATGACAGATCCGATACAAAGGACACCGTACAGCGTACGGAAGAATACTTCACAACGAGTGGGCTCCCCAACTTTTCAAGTACTTAATACCGTTGCTTTTCCTTTGTAGCTTTTCTACATTTTTAACACAAATAAAAAGGAATAGAAAAGCTATTATCCTATCCTACATATGGTGCCCTATTAGTAAATAAGATTGACTATACTACTATAGAGGAAAAAGTGTGTTTATATTTACTTACTTATTGCATGTTTCATTAATAAACAAATAGATTTAAAAAAAAATGTATTACACATTTTATGCAAATTTAAATTAATCCATTAAAAATTCAACGTATTCAATACTAGTACATACATACCTTTCGATAAATAACATGTCACATCAATTTTGTACTTTATTAATCAATTTTATTATAAAATCATGTAACTTCAGTATTTTAATTAGAAATAAATGTAATACTAAGCAAAACATTATAATAAATATCTCATTACGGTTTATGATCAATTTCTGGGTTGTGCGTGTACTAATCTGCTTATATTCACAGCTATTGATTTTTAAAAAAACCGGCCCAGTAGATTATATTAGGCGTTTTATGAACTTTTTGGATTTTCTCGGGTTTTATACGAATTTAAAAAACCAGACGGATTTTTAATAGTTTGGATTTATAACACATTTTAAAAAACAAGTAGCTTTTTCTGATTTTTCATACAAATCCGAGTGAGTTTTCTATTTTATGAAATAAAAACGGGTAGAGTTTATTTAGGTTTAAAAAAACCGGGTTTTCTAAAAAGATCCGAATGAGTTTTTCGTGTTTTTCAAATAAAAACGGGTAGTTTATATGGGTTTTAAAACACAGGGTGTGTTTTTGTCGGTTATTTTACAAAAAATCCAAGTGGGTTTTCTGCTTTTTTTTTTAATAGAAACGGTTGAGGTTTAATAATAATAATAATATCTTCCTTATTCTCTGGACTTGCCTTATTATCCGCATTGTTCTTTTTGGATTGATGAGGGCAGTGGCTAATGTTGAGGGGGAACCCCAGAAACAGATACCATACCCGAATTTTGACTCTACATAATGCTCTATATAACCATATAATGTATGATATAGGAACTACTGATGTCTTATTGAAATGGGTTTGATATGGGTTTTTAAAGAAATCCGGAGGGTTTATGTAGTTACAAAAATCGAATAAATAAATGGTTTTTAAACCCGGAAGAGGAACCGGACAGTTCACGATCTCTTAATTTAAGGTTTTGTTAAGGTTAATTAATCTCTGCTTAGAAATGCACGAGTTTGAGATTCACTGATTGAATGGATATCCCAAGTTGTTTGCGTGGACCGTCACGCAACATCGCCGATTGGGCAACAAAAGGTGACTGAGTTAAACTGGAGCCATGCTCCCGGAGTCCGGACTAGGGTTACGTTTCTAGCTGCGATTACTCGCGCGTTACCTAGACCGTGTCCTTTGCCCTGCCACAATGATGAACAACGTATAGCCCAATTTACCGAAAAAAACAGCCACGAATTTTCACTGTGGCTTCGCCCAATTCCATTCGTAAGGAGATAGTTGCTACTTTCGGTTTATGGAAGACAAATACTTACTTATATTCCAAAAGTATGAAAACTATTTGTTTTCTTTGACGGATTGTTAAAACAAATTTTTAATTTTGTAATTTCATATTTCAGAAAAATTCATAAGAAATAAGCAAATTTTATAATACGGTTGAATTAATCAAATTTAATAATATTGAAATAAAATACTCACTCAAAAATTATATATATATATATATATATATATATATATATATATATATATATATATATATAAATATTTTACAAGCGAAATAATTTTATTTCAATTTTCAACGGTAAATAACATTCTAAAAATATATCTTTGGTTTGAACAAGTCTGCTACACCCTAAGTTAACGCACGCTGAGAAGCACAAATGCGCGATATTACATATACAGGGTGTTAAAAAATGTATTTTTTAAAGGTTCTGACCAAAATGAGTAAAAAAAGCTTAATCAACAAAGGTCTGATCTTCAACTGTTTCCGAGAAAAACGAAAAATCGAAGAAAATCTAACTAAGATAGTGTCTGTCAATAAATAGACTATTAAATAAAACAGCAAAATTTCATATGAAACATTTTTCTAAATTTCTAATAGTTACGAAATTATTTGAAAATTAAAGGTCGCCAACATTTAACTTAATACAAATTTTAAAAAAGATGACCTCTGCGAGGTAAACAAAATGGCTCATTTCATCGTAGTAGCTCTTATAATTTTCAAGAGAGCAGAGATAAACCCCGTAAAAACTCCTTGCCACCAGAGCTGGGAACTACTTAAAGTAAAAGTACTCGAAGTATTACTTTAAATACATCCAGTATTTACAATACTTTACTTAAAATAATTAGTACTTAGTACTGTACTTAAAATACTTTTTTCCATAAAATACTTTCAATACTAAATACTTCACGCATGTGCAAGAACATACTGCTGTGTGTTTTGTGCATTACTGGCAACACGAGTTTGAGCATATATAGGAAAGTACTATCTACAGTTTTCATCAAATAGTTGAAGACGTAAACAAAGATAAATCAAGACGTAATTCAGTATATTATGATGAATATTTTTAACAACTTATTTATTTGGGTATTTCTCATTGCTCATCAATATTATAGAACTAAATAAAAAAAAATTCTACTCCATTGCGTGAAGTAGTAGTTACACACATTAATCGCAGTATGTGATGTCTGACTCTGCGATGCGTAAAATGCATGTTTTATGGAGTTTATTTTATATGCGTGAAGCCTTTTTTACACGCATGTAAACAAACTTCATTACTTGTTCCACAAATAAAGGTACTAATTTTTTTAAATAGGTACATAGTACTTCAAAATTAGTGGGCTACTTTAACTGTCTTATTAGACGAGAGTGATATCCTAAATTAGATTTTTTTAAAATATTTTAACTGATTTTATAAAAAAATACTTAGTACTGATACTGTAAGTAGGTAAAAAAAAGTACTTAAAGTATTACTTTACTTAGTATTTAATTACTTTTGTTGTAAATATTTAGTATTTAGTACATAAATACTTTTTTCGAGTACTGGTCCCACCTCTGCTTTCCACTGCTTTATATCTCGGAAACTATTGAAGATTGGACCTATGTTGATAAAGCTTTTTTTATTCATTTGATCAGTACTATGTAAAAAACACACTTTTTCAACACCTGTATAATTTTATTTATAAAAATGATTAAACAATATTGATGCTGCTATATAACAACAACAAGTGTCTATTTTTTCCAATTTATTTTGAAATACTGATGAATTAATTAAATTTATTACTATAGAAATTAAATTAATAATGATTATTATATAATTTGATCTGTATAGAATATCTAAATTATAAATGATAAATGAATACATAAATACTAAAATTTGTGAAAAAATTGCGCGCAATGCAATATTACCATTTTAGATAATACCACTGCATTTTTATTTTGGTAAAATGTTAACGGTATTATACTATATGTATAAAATAAAATGAGATATTGAAAAATTCATTCAGCAAATGATTGGATGAAATATATAATAATCATGCGCGTACATGAAATACATTGATTGTATTGTTAATGGTACAATATAGGTAATTGTAAAAACTTAATTTTCTTTTACATTGTAACAGTGAATGTGAAAAACATGTGTTCACTAATCGTCACATTTGTTATTCGACATCTGCGTAATATGTTCCCGTTCTGTTCTATTCACATATACCATCAATTCATTTCTCTATTTTGAGGTATGACACGAGAGCAGGTCTTTATGTCTGCCATATTTCAAACACCGGTTTTTAAAATAGTGTAATATTCAATGTTAAATATGTAAACGAATATTAATATGCACGTAATTTGTAATAATGCATACATGTCATATTGTATCAAAATTCACTTAATCTCTACAAAATATGTCATCACAGTCGTATTGTTATTACAATTATAATTCTGCGGATGATTTCCAAATTGCAATGGATTGTTTTACATGTGCTTTGAACAGTTTCTGAATTATCGTTGTAATTTCATTTTGCATTACTATATATTATCAAACGATGAATTACATTAGACGCCATATTGAGTAAGTTAATTTGAATATTAATTTACCAATACACGTTATTGGCTATTGAAAGTTACATTTCATATTTTTTTATATTCCTAAAATGATGTGCACGTCATCAAAGAGTTAATAAATGGAGACAAAAACTGCATTTTCTAGTTAAAGTACAAAATGTAATTAGTATTTTGAGTAAGTTATATTATGCGGGTGCTAAAGTAAAGGGTTTTCCAATAAGAGGTGTTATTTTGATATTCAAAGAAAAATGCCATTTTTTAATATAAATGATCGGATGTTTATTTCATTATAAAGAGGAAGGTATGCCGTTAATAGTGGAAAATAACATCAGGCAAATGACCACCACGACCACGCTGACAGGACAATATCCTTTTCATGAAATTTTCCATAACCAAATCGCAAAGTGGCTGTCCTATGTCCTCGATAGCCTCACGAATTCCATCTTTGAGGTCTTGAGTCGACGCTGGGCAGTTGGCGTAGACCTTCTCTTTCACGTGGCCCCAAAGAAAGAAGTCGCAAGGTGTTAAATCACAAGATCTCGGTGGCCAATTGTGATCACCTCTTCGAGAGATAACACGGTCCGGAAACTTTTCCCGTAAAAGATCAATGGTTTCGTTGCTTGTGTGGCACGTAGCGCCGTCTTGTTGAAAGTAAACGTTGTCCAGATCAATACCATCCAATTCCGGCCATAAAAAATCGTTAATCATCTCTCGATAGCGCAATCCATTCACCGTAACTGTTGCTCCAGCCTCATTTTCGAAAAAGTAAGGTCCAATGACTCCGCCGGACCATAAACCGCACCAAACAGTCACACGTTGAGGATAGAGAGGCTTTTCAACAATAACTCTTGGGTTTTCTGAGCCCCAGATGCGACAATTTTGTTTGTTGACGAAGCCACCGAGGTGGAAATGGGCCTCATCACTCAAGATGATTTTTCGATGGAATTCCGGATCATTTTCATGCATTTCAACGACCCAATCAGCAAAGACACGACGTTGTTGATGATCGGCCGGCTTGAGTTCTTGTGTTAACTGGACTTTATAAGCCTTAAGACCCAAATCTTTATGCAAAATACGGTGTAATGACGTTTGTGGAATGCCTAATTCCAAAGAACAACGAGGAATGGACAAACCTGGGTTTTCTTCAACACTTTCGGCTACAGCAGCAATATTCTCGGCTGTTCTTGAGCGACGTGCACGGGTTTTATTCTTCACATCACTAACTTGTCCCAACAGCTCGAATTTTTCCACCAATTTCTGTATTGCGGTCCGACAAGGTGCTTCACGACGACCCAAAAATTGTCGAGTTTTACGAACCGTCTCTGCCAAATTTTCACCATTTTTATAGTGAATTTTAATAATTTCAATGCGTTGTTGAAGCGCGTATCGTTCCATTTTTATTAATGGCGTAGTTTCTACTTGTCAAATGTCAAAAAATGACAGCTTCAAAAGCGACATCTACCGAAATAGCGGGCTATTCAAAATAACACCTCTTATTGGAAAACCCTTTATTATATTATATCTCCTTGTATATTCAATACCGACATTTCTAGCATACATTTAAAAACAATGTTTATAAAAATATCAATTTTTTAATTGGATTATCAAAATGTCATTTTTGTATTCGTAAATAATTCGGGTATTTGGTCGATAGATTTTTAATAATATGTATTATTTGAGCTGAAACGAATTTGCGCGGACAGAATACAAATCTCTATTAAACGCAAGGAGGAAAATATTATATTTCACAGCACGATCGAGTCGAGTTAAGGAAAATCATATTAATTTTTTTCATACACCAAAAGTAGCATTGAAATACGGCGGTTAATAAAATAAAAAAGTTATTTCTTTGATAAGTGATTGTTTGGAATGAGATCCGTATGGCACCGTATGAACGTTTTTATTGTAAAAGTAACGCGGTAAGCGAAAACGAAAACGTAAAACGGCAGTCGAAAGATGGCGTGGTTTTTTCGAATGTGAAATTTGTTAAATTGCTCGACGTGTTTTCCTGGTTCTCGATCCTTCGGCCGAATAAATATGTAGTCAGGAGGTTTTCTTGCGATGTGCGAAGTTTTTCTCCGCTTTTCCCACGTTTTCCAAGTAGCCAGTGGTGCCTTGATCCCGTTTTTGTAAGGGATAAAAGGGAAACTTCTAATTTATGAAACAACAGTTTAGCGGGAACGGTGCCATTTGCATCTTCTTGTTTTTTTTTGTCTATTTTATCGCTTTGCACTAATTATTGTTGTTTATTATTTCTAAAATCTATATTTACTAGTAAAACTATAGTTACTGGCATAATTTGAAATGCTTTATTCATTCATTCATTCAATCAATGAATATAAATGTCTAATTTGGAATTGCATTTCTCTTTTGTAAACATTTAGTATTATTTTGTTGTTTATTTCTGTTTGCAACAAAATTGGAATTGCAATTCATTGTAAATAACTACAAAATCACTAAAAAAAATGTTTTTAACAAAAATATTTATAAAATCCTAAACATTTTTTTAACTCTAATGTAATTATTCCCTAAGTTTTCGTTCATGGACGAAATAATTTAAGATCTAATATTTTTAAACGAAATGTACAACGTACGTTACAAAAAT
This sequence comes from Harpalus rufipes, assembly GCA_951394225.1. Classification (NCBI taxonomy): domain Eukaryota; kingdom Metazoa; phylum Arthropoda; class Insecta; order Coleoptera; family Carabidae; genus Harpalus; species Harpalus rufipes. Next base: position 5,138,422 of record OX596278.1, read on the forward strand.
CATATTCTGTAATTTTGTTCAAAGAAAACAGTCAATGCTTTTAGGATTTCTGTATTTATACGGTTAGCATTTTAGTATTGTAAATCTACTCATTTTTTTACAATTGTGATTTTTCCAATAGTTTCAGGATAGTTTATGTGACTTTGTCAGAAAGGATTTATTTGCAAAAATAAATATGCGCAAGATTTTTAGGAAATTGATACAATTTTCTAAATAAATCATCCGGTGCAGTATTAAACGGATTACTAATATTTCGTGTTATCTCATTACCATCAGATTATTTTCATGTCTGAAAAAATCTCGAAAAGTAACCTACGTAAACATTATTATTTATTCTTCTTCTTACCATATTTATAATTCATTTAATATTATGTTTAAATTGTGATCGTAATTTATATTTTCCTATATGAGCACTAGTTCATAAACGAATGGTTTGTACGACATTGTCTTTGATAAACGTTCGTTATAACTTTACAGAATAAGGAAATTAATCAATACTAACGAATTTAGTTGAAGAACGAAAGTTTCATTCATATACGTTCGACAAGAAGTTAGAGAATAAGGCAAGTCGTTCACGAACAGTTTTCGTTTATCAACATTGTACTTATAAGTTACAGAATAGGTACACGAGTCACAATATGTATACCACTATTATTGCCAGTACAGCAAGAATGCCTGTAGTTTTTTATCTAAATAAAATTTGAATTTCTCTATTAATATCTGAAATTCCAACAGCAATAGGCTAATTTTTCCTTGTAAAGTTGTCCCTTGATGGAAAGCAATGTCGTTTTATATCTCCAGCAATTTAATTCATTTTTTATAAATAAAATTGTGGATTAGTTTCAAAATCCCGGTATTTCCAGAATGTATTAAATATTAACATGTAAATCTTATGGTTGTTTATCATTTAAACTGCTAAATATTTAGACTGTTATTGATCTTCTAGCACAATTTGAATATTAAAACAATAATTTACATTCAGAATTGTATTCTAATGAATTTGATAAGAATTTCAATTATATCTAAATAATACATTGCTGGCTTTCATCAACTATTCATCCTTGGAAAAGTTTTTCAATACATTCAAAATCTCCATTTGTATACATGTTTTTTTTTTGGCATGAAACAGTTATTCATTTTTTTGCTTTTCGTTCAAGTTACAATGATGACATTCGTATCCTTAACTACGGCAATAGATTAAGTGATGAATAAAATATTTACTTGTTTATCTTTGTATTTAATTTAACGATGTCTCGTTAAGTGCAGAAGGTATGCGCAGTTTTCTTGAAATTTCTTTATTACGTTTTGTACAAGACACGTTTTGTACCAACAGAAAGTTATGAATTTAACTTTTTAAGAAGATGTAATTAAATTGTTTTATAGTTCACGTGTTTTACTATTATAAGATGAAAGAAATAATATTTTATCATATTTTACATTGAGAAATTATGTTTTTATCTGGGCAACTTTTGTATAAAATGTTATACATCTACTGATGACATAATACATATTTCAAGAATCCTTTTCAATATTGATGTATTATGATACACGAAATTCTCAAGCCAGAGTTATTAGTACCTTCTTCCCTGGTTCCTTTTAAATATTTGTGTTACTGATTATGAGAACTTAGTTCTCCAAAAAAATATTTACTTTTATAAATTATTTTTCAGGTTAAAGAATTAATTTCATTTGTTTTAATAATAATTTAACTTTAGACTCCTTTTTATTAATTATTTGATAATATAACAAATTTGAAATCTTCATGTGAAGTAGAAGGCACAATTTTAATTTTGAGTAAAAATGACCGTGACTCGGTCTTATCGATTCGAGTAGACACCAAATGTCCGTGCCTTCGGGTCAGCATACTATAATTAATTAATGGGGTAATTTCACGTCATTTACATGTAATACTACTATGCAATAAATTCAGCACCCTTAATTGAAAATTTAAAATTGAATGCCCCAAATTATGACCTCAAAGTAATGGATAAATTAGCTGAAAGACAGGATAAACCATTTACGTTATTAATTAAAGTAATTAAGTATGATATGATATCTACTGACATATTTCTAACTTTTTGCCGGAAAAATAACTTCGTTTTTAATCAGCAACAAAAATGATTTGCGCGTGACGTGGCATTCAAACTTTCCTCAATATTTGTAATATGTTTTTTACAAATAAATAATGTAAACTAAATCTGTTCTTGCTTTAAACGATGCAACCAAAATTCAAAAAAAAAAAAAATTGCAATGTATTCTTAAAATTCCAACTTTAATTTAGTTGATAAAACAAATAAAAGTAAAATGTTGAATGTTTATATTTTATTTTATCGTAGTAACGCTGAAAGTACTTTAGATAAACTAAGAGGCCTATTCTGTAAAATATTCACTTAACGAATCATTATGATAACGAAATCGTTATTATGAAAATCGTTATTTCTACTTAACAATAATCGTTATGTTCGTATCCGTATTTTGTAACACATATTTAAAAATAATAACCTTGGGCTCAAGTTAAGAACTATATTTCCTAAAATCAAATTATAATTTTAAATAAAATATCTAAAATAATTCAACACAAAACTTCTAGGTTAGATTAGTTCTGGTGGGAGTCAGCTGTCTACCTGTCAGCTGTCGGATCCTTTCTTTTTCTTGTTGAAGGCTATGCTAGAGCTACTACTCCCATCTGTAGACAAATTGGGAAGCTTGTGCTAGGCTAATCAACATAATAGCAATTTTATTTTGACACGCATAAAAATACTGAATTATTGACAAAACGTTTAGGTAACGAATGATTTTTCTAGTCGTTAAAAAATAACGATATCGTTATCCTTTTTTCGTTATGTAGGATTAAATTATTTTTTACATAATACTAATTTAACGATTATCGTTATAATAACAATATAACAATGCATAATGTCATAACGATCGTTTACAGAATAAGTCTATTAAACAATTTTCGTTATTACCATAACGATATAACGTTTAAACGATTCGTTATGTCATAACGATGCTTACAGAATAGCCCTATAATAGGCATATTCTGTAAAACATTTGCTTAACGAATCGTTATCATAATGAAATAGTTATTATGAAATTCGGTATATCTACTTAACGACAATCGTTGTTTTTGTATCGGTACTCATACATACATACATAAAATCACGCGTGTCCCACTTAGTGGGTTCGCACAAACCGGATAACAATAAGAATAACATCAACATCATACAAAAAATCCTTACTCTTAAACATATTAAAGTGACCGATTTTCGGTAGCGAAATACCGCATCCGGATCACAATAATAGTTAGGAAACAATCATTTTTCGCCACACATTCCTATCTAAGCACACTTCTTTCGCCTCGGCCACACTCATAATCGCATTCATACATGCTTTTCTTCTCTTCACACTTGGAAACGCTCTCTCTTTAAGCACCCTACCAATCACATCCATCCACTTACACACTGGTCGGCCACGCAATCGAAAACCCTCAACTTCACCAAGATATATACGCTTAACAAGCCGTTCACTCGCCATTCTCTCCACATGCCCAAACCGTCTCAACTGACTCACACCAACTCTCTTAATCGCATTGTTCCTAACCATACATTCTTCATACACCAAATTATTCCTCACGTGATCCCGTCTGACATACCCACATACACCACGTAAATACCTCATTTCCACGGCAGTCACTCTCTTTTTATACTTCCCCGTCCATGCCCAGCATTCGCTTTCATACATCAAAACAGGCACTAGCACTCCATTATATACACTCAACCGAGCATCCCTTGATACGTTAACATTTCGTGCAAACGTACCCAGAGCACCCATTACCTTACATCCCGCACTCACTCTCCTTTCTATCTCTCGATCAATTCGACCATCTCTCGACATCATGCTACCCAAATATACAAACTCATTTACCTGCTCCAGTTTCACTCCATCCACCAACACATTCCACTCAGTCACCAATTTACTTCTTTCAAATACTAACACTTTGGATTTATCAACATTCAACATCAGATTCATACTTCTTCCAACTTCATGTATTCTCTCTATCATTCTCCTGAGTTGCTCTTCATTTTCTCCTAAAACAACTACATCATCAGCATACGCTAACCCAGGTACTACACTTTCACCAATATGTACACCATCCATTTCATTCAAAGCTCTCCGCAATAACACTTCCATATACAAGTTGAACAACCACGGAGACATACCACAGCCCTGTTTCACACCCACATTTATACGAAACCAATCACTCAACCTACCATCTATTCTCACAGCAGCCTCACTACCCTCATACAACGCTCGAATCGCTCCCAACCAGTTTCCATTCACACCGTACTCTCTGAGAACATCCCACAAAGTATCTCGAAGAACGCTATCATACGCCTTCTTTAAATCGAGAAAGCCACAGAACACCTTCTTGTTCTTGTCAAGTGACTTCTCAACAATCATACGAAGAGCAAACAATTGATCGACACATCCCCTCTCAGGCAAAAAACCACACATTTTATAAAATAATAACCTTGAGAGCAAGTTGAGAACTTTATTTCCTAAACTCAAATTATAATTTTAAATTAAATTTATAAAATAATGCAATATCACAAAAATTCTATGTTGGATTACTTCTGGCAGGAGTCGGCTGTCAAATTGTCAGCTGTCAAATTGTTAGCTGTCAGACTGTTCCTTCTTCTTGTTATGGGTTATGCTAGAGCTACTACTACCATCTGTCGACAAATTGGGAAGCTTGTGCTAGACGCTAGGACTATAAACTTATTAAATTATTTAATATTACCGTGCACAAAAACTATAATATGACGGGTTTTTGTGATCACTATTCAACATAATAGCAATTTTATTTTCACACGAATAAAAATATGTACCGAATTATTAACAAAACGTTTATGTAACGAATGATTTTTCCAGTCGTTAAAAAATAACGTTATCGTTATGTATTTTTCGTTATATAGAATTAAATTATTGTGTACAGAATACCACTTTAATGATTATCGTTATAATAATGATATAAAAATACATAATGAAGGTTTACAGAATAAGCCTATTAAACGATTCTCGTTATTATTATAACGTTTTAACGATTCGTTATGTCACAACGATGTTTACAGAATAATCCTATTAGTCCAAAATTTTCATACCGATTATACTTAGAAAAACATACATATGCATATGGTTGTGAAATTTATTTGTTTCGCAAATATTTTTCATAATAAATGCAAATGGATTAACATTAAAAAATTTTTTTTTTATTTGTTGACAATGTTTATTTTTTATTTTATAATAAATATTAAATTGAAAATAAATTCGAAAAAGAAAAATGTGTATCATAAAATATACATGTAACATTATATCAACCGATAAGAACAAAGCATTTTTGAATCGCTCAATATAGAATTAAAAATCCTTTGATTTTAAAATGCTGTTCCACATCAAAAGATTTTTTTTCTTTTTTTGTACAACATAATTCTTTCCTTTGTTTTCTTTTGATAACAAATCGCTATTTACGTTGGCGCGGTATAAGATAACTCACGTCTGACATTGACGCATCATCTTAACGCAACACGAGCCGCACTCATCTAAAATGCAACATATATTTCCAGACCCATCATTTTTGCTGGGGTGCACACAATCAAATGAGTTCCATATGATTGTACACCAAAACAATTTAGAATCAAATTGCTTTATAGAACAAATCATTAAAATTATTCCAATGAAAAAATATTCGGAAAAATTTAAAAAAATATTTCATCATTGATGCATAAGAAAGGGATGTTTGAAATAATGCAATATCCATTAATCGAATCTTGAAACTAGTCTATTTCGTGTGTTACCGTCCTACTTTTGGTAAAAATTCTTAACAGAACGGCTCATCATTTTTCATAATACACTAACATTAGCATTATTGCGTGCTAGGCTCCAGGCTGAGTTCGCCACTTTATCTTGTCGCATCTTAATAACCTATTCGTAAGCCAACACTACAGCGGCAATCATTTCTGAATTACAATGTAGCAATCAATGCGGTACGGATGCGGACCTATACATCTCTCTAATGCCAAAGCTTTTTTACCCTGCTAAAAACAGAAATAAACCAAAAAAATGATACTGAAGTAAAAAATTATGTTCGGTAAACGGTTAAAAGTATATTTTATCATAGTCGCAATGGATTTCTTCTATTGTTACCTCCCGCAACCCCTGCTAAAGGAGATATAGGGGATCGCGCTAAAAATCGCATATCGAGATTTTGGTAAATGCCCACGTTTTAATGTATGTGTGTGTTTGTATCCTTTGGACACTCTAACTCGAATACTATCATTCAGAACATTTTCAAACCATGAATTTTCAACTTATTCTAATATGGAACAAGCTATTAGATTACTTACTTGGAACTCAAAACGGTTTCTCTTCAAAAAATACCTTTATATGTTATTTTTCGCAATTTGTTATTATGGAAATTAAAGACTATTAAATTTTCTACGGGTTTGCATTAATACTTTTACTATATATTTTATGGATAAATTTATAAAATAATCTATAATTTAAATCCCCGAGGCAAAGCTTTAAACACAACTCCTTGGTTACATATTTCAGATCTCAAATGTATGTATCTGACAGATAACAAACAACTAATCATTTCATATTAATAATAGACATTTGAAAAGGAAAATAGTAAATAAAACAATAGTTATATATGGAAGAAGTTAATACAGTTTGTAGTATCAGTAAATATTATAACGTTTATTTATATGGGTGAAGTTTAAAAATCAGAGAAATAATATTATGTAAAATAATACGTTTATTAAACGATAAATAATTAGTATAAATATTAAAAAGAATAAAAATAACTAACACTATGATTAAATAATTATATACACTATTTTAAGACTAAGAATATTGTTAGATACTTAAACACTAAGATTATTTATTTAAAAAATATTTATATCACTACATTTATTTATATAACTACATTTATTTATGATCACAACTCGTAGACTGTTTACTTATATCGCCAACTGTTAATTCCTCGATGCGTGGCTTATAACAGAATATGTTCGCTGGCTTGGGCGACGGATTTACATAGCGCGGTGTCCTTCTCGAACTTTCCGAAGCCACAATGACATTTAATACGAAGGATCAATAAACCGGATGTAATTAAACCAGTGTAGACGCGTAAGGGTTTTCCCCCGCTGAGCATTACGTCATCGCTTGGAAATATTCTACCAGTGGCGGCGTTCGCATACTCTTAAGTTAGGGGCGCACGTTACAATATGTAGATATGTATTTAAATTAATAAAAATTAAATGGTAGGAGGTATTGTGTTTGCCACATCAGATTTTTTAATTTAGTTTTACGAATCTAAATATCATTTTTATGTTTTAAGTTATTAATACTTCAGTAAATGTAAATACCATATTTCATTAAAATAAATAGCATATGTGTGTTCTCTGATTTACACCATGTCTGTTCGAATAATAAATATTTCACCCTCTAATATTTAATTAACTTCATTCGCAAACGTCAAATTTGTAGTAAAATATCGCTTTTAAATACCCATAAATTAATAATAAAAATTCTAGCACCATTTGTGTATGTTGATGATTAATATGGCTATATACTAGTAAATCAAAATTAAACACAGTTTGAAAATTTAGTTATATGGTTAATTAGAACAAATATTTCATGTACTGGAAAATTAACAAGCGTAATGGTTATAGAGGAGAATCATGGATATGCTCATGTTATACAAAAATAAATATTGTATGTTCTATAACTCGCGGCTTGAATATAAAATTATTGTAGAATATATTATACACGTAAAATTCTCTTTTCTCCTTTTTTAAATTTTATTTGTTCAAATATGACATATAGGTATAAATGTATTGCATTAAAATATTTAAAAATAGTCATTTAGATTTATATAAAATATTTATGGCCAATATGAAAAAGATAACTATACATTTATATTTATATTAATAAAAATTGAAATGAAACATTCTTCAAAGTTAGATTTATGGCCAAATTATCAAAAATAGTTGTTTTCTAAAATGATGTAAACACAAATATCCCAAAACAGATTTTCAGCCCAAAATTAGGTACGTATGATACCTTTGTTGAACAAGTATGAACATAACCTGAAAAAATCTGCGTATTATTTACTTGAAAACACGTTGGAAAACGATTAAAACTATATTAAAATGTATTTGATTTTTTTTTCTGTTTAAATGTTAGTGTAAATATTTTTAAATACGATTTTAGTTATACGAGCAGTCAGAGTGTTAACATTATTTATAAAATGCATTTGTAATTTGATATTTTACTGAATATTTTTGTACGTGTGGGAAATTTGTATAAAATATTTTTGTAGTGCGCTTATTATTTTTTATATTTTCACGTTAAATTGAAGTACATGTTTAATAAAATATGGAAAATAATTTGTTTTCAAAATTATTTAATCATTATTTCAATTGTGTAAACATATCTGAATGTGATGTGAATTACTGAAATTTGTTTTTGTCATTTCTTTGTGGAAAAACAAAATATTCAAATACCATAATTTCAATTAATCTTATTGATATTTTATGGCATCAGCTTTTCCATTTTAATAGCTGATGCAAATATGTTAGATACAACATGATCCATATATTTTAAAATTTTATTTTAAATATGTTATAAATAACTTCACTCTCAATAATTGGAATTCAGTGTTATTTAGTGATTTTTATATTATTTTTTTAACTACCCTCAAACTTACTATAAGATGATTTGCGGTAAATAAAATAAAATTATAACGATATTACAAATATAAATTCGTTGTACCTACGTATTCTTATGAATGTAATCAATATCTGTACCCATCTATGTATTTTTTGCTTTCGGAGTTCACATTACGTCCGGTTCAAATATTACAAAGTTTGCAAGTCTGTCACGCGTAAGTTCTACCGAATACTGATTGAATCAGTGAATTTATCCTGTTCGATTTGATATGTATTCGTATTTGAAATCTCGATTCCAAATCTGAATCTGTGATCTCGGCTTTGAAACTTAAATAACACTGGGGGAATCTATGCCATCCTTTAAAATATTGGTACTTTTTAATCTGATCAGGAAAGTAGACTCATCGATTTTACAGGAATTTTATTTACTTTTTTTGAATAAACATTGGTATTGCTTTGTTATATTTCTGAAGAAATAATTTATTTAAAATGTTTACCCTTCAATATATTCAAATATTTTCACATGAAAAATGAAAAACTATTATTTTATTTATGTTAATATTTTGCCAACATAATTCCAAGTAAGATACTTTAAAACGTTTTTTTCTAAGAACATAAAGTTTATACTTCCATATATTTTAATGTGCTAATTACGGATGAAAAAAATTCTTCAAATGATTAGCAAAATATATTTTCATGTTTTCCAGTCATATATTTTACTAGATCATGGGTATTGCACAGGTTGAATGCAAATATTTTGTCGATACATCTTCGCCGAAGTTCGCAGGTTGCGCTTACATATACAAAATATTTGCTTTGGTGATAGGTTCGCAAAATTAAATTCCCAGTTTAATTGTAAAAGTTTTATTGCGATCAGATTATGATTGAATAATAAAGCGTTTATTATTTCGCTGTAGTTATTTTGAATTCTCGTGGGAAATCCATTGAACTCCTACGTAGTGTTTAAAGAAAACAAAAAATACATAAAGTTTCTCAATTAATGTTTTGTTGTTGTAGTCTTAAGGTTGGCAACATCTGCAGGGAGTTGGATTTACGCATGAATTACTCTCACCCTGCTAATTAAAACAATAAACACTCCTTGTCATAATGAAATGCGTTTCGCGGTTCACTCACCTGCATTATTTATAATCGCGATACGTGATTTTAGTCGCTGCACTGTGCTACGTTCTGCGTTCTCATACATACTCATACACGTCCTCTTCCTCTCTCCTGCTGTACTATATTTAAATTTTATAAGAAACACGACGAATTCTTGTTCCTTGTTTCGCATCAAATATGAATATGGACACAATCCCTCGCTTCGGTTTCGGATTAGATTTAAAATTACGTCAAAATTTTAACACAAAAAAATTGCTATGCATTACATATATTTATTTGAATACACGATCCTACAAAATATCGTATAGTGTAAATTTTCAAAAAGCTTATATTTATTTAATCATTATTCTTTACATTAATGATCAGTATTTTTCAAAATGAATGATCAGTTAATGAATATTAGATTAGATCAGGTTACGATACTTATATTTAATATTTTCATCTTCATCAACTTTATAATTTAATTTTAAGGAAGTACTACTTGTAACAAAAAATTTGATGTGGCCAGCACATTACCTACCGTCGGTATATATTTTGTACAAATTACACACAGAAAGTCTTTTGCAAAATATTCTATATTTCTAGTACATTATCTTCTGTCAGTTCTATGTATTTGTATATAATACAGAAAGTTTTTAGCAAAATATTATATATTTCCAGTCAAATTATAATAATACAAACATACTATGTCAATTGTCTTAACATTGACATCTTTCAATCAGAATGAAATTTAATTCTTTTATAATTTTTTAACTCTATATCCACTGAATATGAAACAAAATATAATCAATTTATACGAATACAATACTCTTTAATATTTATAACATTAAATGTGAAAAAATGATATGTAACAGCATTTTTTCAAGAAAAATTGTTAAAATCTTCAAATGAAGGTACTTCCGGTTGATAAATTATAACCAAAATCTAATCAAGTCTGCATATGTATGAGGAGGCATATATAAAAATTGTACATTTTGAAAATCTAGTATTGCAGTTATCGCGGCCGAAATTACAGTCACACATACGCACACACACTCACACATATACAGATAGCACCGTAAAAATAGTAAAATCGTATTGTAGGGATCCTAAAACGTGCTTATTCATTGAAAACTCACCGCCCAATTGTTTGACCCAAGACAATACTTTCCTTACCTAAAGGTAACTGAAGGTAAAAAGTATCAATTTTTTTATTGTTATTTAATAGTTACGTAGTATCGTTAAGGAGTTGTGTGCATTTATCTAAAAATATAAAAAATACATACAGTGTGTAACTTTCAAGTAACGACGGCTTCAGAGGGTTGAGAAATTTACATGTCCCAACACATCATTCATATATAATGTGTTGTTTTACAGTGTTAAAATTTGGATTAAAGCAGAAAAGCAGATAAAAGTTTCCAATGTGTTTTAATCCTACATTACATTACACATTTTCTGGTAAAAATCTACTTACAATATTCAAACATAATTTTGAAAATGCATCCTAGATTCATAATAAAACCTTTTTAGATTTTTTTTACTATCACCCATACTATTTTTTTTAAACAAGTTTTATATTTAACATATATACTGTGCATGATGTACATTAGTGTTTCCCAACATTATATGCTGTTATAGATTGTTTATCTAGTAACATTTTACTACATAAATATATCAGTACCAATACCTGTTTTTGAAATAGATAAACAATTTATCATTGTTATTACGAGTATTTATCTAATATCGAAATATCAAGTAGAAAATCACAAAATGGCCTTCATAAACACAATATAAATTATAAAAACAAAAAAAAAACAAAATTACAAGTCAATCAAGAGAGAAATAATTTAATATAATTGTTATTGTTCTTGTTCAATAACTGATTCAATTCAATATTATGTTTCAAATTCGTCAAGATAGATGAATCCACGGGAAAATATTTAAATTTGTTTATATTTCTGATTATGTATTTTATTCATCTTTAATCTAAAATGTTTCAATTTTTACCCAATACATACAATAATGTAACTGCGTCCCTGACTTAAGAGTAAGCGACCGTCGGCACTGATAGAATATCTCTAAAACGGTGCCGCGCTGGGCGATGACGTAATCGCCAGCGGGAAAACCCCATACGCGTCTGGACTGGGTTAATTACATCTGGCGGGCTGATCCTCTGTATTCAATGTTAGTGTCGCGTCGGAAAATTCCAAAAAGACATCCTATATAAGCCCGTCGCCAAAACCAGCCAACACAGTCTGTTATATAGAAGGAACGAGCAATGAACAGTTGGTGATAGAAATAAATAGTCTCCGATCTGTTCCAAAAAAAAGTTCATTACTTGGGATACGTGGTTTCTGGTAAGGGTATTGCAGTTGGCGCGGAGAAAATAAGGGCTGTGAGTGACTGGCTAGTACCTAGAGACAAACATGAACTTAGAAGTTTCCTTGGTTTGTGTACTTATTATCGACGATATATACCTGGATTTGCCAACATAACTAAGCCACTGACAAAGCTTACTGAAGAAGGAAGGCGATTTATCTGGGAAATGGACTGTAAAGTTCCACTTAAAGAACTGAAACATTGCTTGACAGGCGCACCTGTCCTAAGCTATCCTTTACCTGAAGGAGAGTTCATACTAGACACAGATGCCAGCAACGTTAGAATTGGTGGCTTCCTTTCCCAAAAACAAGACGGGCATGAGAAGGTTATTGCCTACTTTAGTAAGACCTTGTCAAAACCGGAGAGGAATTATTGTGTCACCAGAAAAAAACTTTTGGCAACCATGAAATCCGTGGAGCATTTCTATAAATACTTATACGGACGCAGATTTTGATAAGAACTGACTATGCCGCTTTAAAATGGCTGCTACAGTTCAAGAATCCAGAAGGTCAGGTGGCCAGGTAGATTGAAAGACTACAAGAATATGATTTCAAAATCGAGCACAGGACAGGTTCCAGCCATCGTAATGCCGACGCATTGTCCAGAAGGCCATGCCATGATGAATGCAAGCATTGCAGTCGAGTAGAAGATAAGCATTGCAGCATCGCCAGAATAACAGTAGTCGACGATGGTTGGCAGCCAGATGGACTACGACAAGAAAATGACCCAAGTTTGAATATATTAATGGAATAGAAAGCAGGAGAGAGAAAACCAATGTGGGAAGATGTTGCACCACAGTCACAGAGTGTAAAATCGTACTGGGCACAATGGAACTCTATGGTGATTGAAGATAGTCTGTTAAAGCGCGTGGTGGAAAATGTCGATAAAACTGAGAAGAGAATTCAGTTGGTTATTCCTAAGAGTAGAGTACAAGACGTATTGAAAGAGATCCATGACGAATCAGGAGGAGGCCATTTTGGAGTCAACAAAACTTTAGAAAGATTGCGCCAGCGATTTTACTGGGTTAACTGCAAGGAAGACGTTAAAGACTGGTGCAAGAAATGTGTGGTTTGCGCTGGAAGCAACGGTCCGCATAAACGGCGAAAAGCTTCAATGCGTCAATACAACGTGGGCAGTCCATTTGAGCGCATTGCAATTGACGTGGCCGCACCATTTCCAGAAGGCGAAGACGGAAATGAATACATCGTGGTTGTCATGGACTACTTCACCAAATGGGTTGAAGCCTATCTACTGCCCAACCCGGAAGCCTCCACGGTCGCTGAAACTTTAGTGAAAGAATATATATGCCGATTTGGTGTACCACGTGAACTTCACTCCGACCAGGGAAGAAATTTCGAGCTGCCGTTTTCCAAAATATCTGTAAGATATTAGGAATAAATAACCGGATTATATCCGCAGTCCGATGGCATGGTTGAACGAATGAACAGAACGATCAACCGATACTTGTCGAAGGTAGTTTCCAACCACGAAAGAGACTGGCACCGATATCTTCATCTGTTCCTGATGGCTTATCGTTCATCCGTGAATGGAACAACAGGGCAAACTCCTGCGACATCTTATCGGGCGTGAGTTGCGCCTACCATGTGACTTGGTGTTCGGCAGTAAACCTGGGGAAGATCTGACCGGGAAGGATTACGTTACGGACTTACGGCGAAGAATGGACGACATTCATGAACAAGTCCGCACGAACATTCAAGCTGCCAGCGACCGAATAAAGGACCAATATGACATCACGGCTGAAAAAGGTGGATACCAACCGGGAGATTTATTGTGGCTTTACAACTCACAAAGGCGTCGCGGTTTATCACCAAAGCTGCAAAAAAATTGGGAAAGACCTTATGAGGTCGATAAAAGGATAAACGATGTAATATATAGAATTAGGAAAGCACCTACCGGTAAGCCTAGAGTAGTACACTTTAATCGGATAACCTCTTTCGCCGGTTACAACAATGAAGACCATCATGGATCATAGCCCGGGAACCGACTTTTGAAGACTTCATGGAACAATATTCCTTTGGTCACAAGGTGCGGTATAGTGTGACGAAAGAAGAACATCGAGATCTGTTTACTGTATCATCAGATTATTCCCTCGGTCACTGAGTATCAGAAGACTGAAACATGTCACGCGGAATAACTTCAATCTTTAAGACGAAATTTGGACGACTACAAGAACTGGCCAAACAAGGTCCATCCGTCGGGAAAACGATACGACTGACGGATAGCAAAACAGAACATCAGCGGTATATCTACTATCTGGTTAATCGCCAGAGGGAAAAACCATACGCGTCTAGACTGGTTTAATTACATCTGGCGGGCTGTTCCTTTGTATTCAATGTTAGTGTTGCGTCGGAAAGTTCCAGAAAGACATCGCGCTATATAAACCCGTCGCCAAAACCAGCCAACACAGTCTATTATATAGAAGGAACGAGCATTAAACAATTGGTGATAGAAATAAATAGTCTACGAATGGTGAACAAAAATAAATGTAGTTAAATAAATAAATATAGTGATATTGCTTAAATAATTTTAGTGTTTAAGCATTTAATAATATTCTTAGCTTAAATTAGTGTTTATAATTATTTAACCATAGTGTTAGTTATTTTTATTATGTTTTTAATATTTATCCTAATTATATATCGTTTAATAAACGTATTATTTTAATTAATAATATTTCTTTGATTTTTACACTTCACCCAAATAAATAAAACGTTACAATAGCTTCACGCATAATCAAAATCAGTACGTCAGATATTTTTCTGCGGACCGGTGAAATTTCTTTGCGGACCTGCGGTGGAGAAATACATATCTACATAGTTAGTATTACAACAAAATTAAAATATATATTAGTTACAAATAATGAAATCTGATAATAAGATATTCATTCGCATTTATCTCAAAACTAGCAAATTCATATGGAATTAAGAAGAAAAAATATGTCAAACGAGCTTAATATTGATTAGCCACTGTAATTTCAATCAAAACAAATTGAAATACAAAATTCTATGTTTTTCATAGAGCATCGTTTTATGAATTTTGTAGCATTTCTTGTTGTCGCCTTTTAATTAACACAGCCGCTCTTTTTAAAATTATATGAACTATTTAATTGCAAATGCGAAAATAGAGCTGTTTACCTGCCTACACTTCACGTATCTTCTCAATTAGTAAGCCAACATTACTTGCAGTAATTAAAATAAAATCTACATTAACCTCCGTGTATAAATGAACCATTCAGCACTACACAATGCCTCTTTTTATTCATTTTCTCCCACAAATATTTCATAAGCATGTATATGCAAATTAATTTCACGGGATAGTTGTATTATTAGATTTATATTAGTTACTCTAATTCCTGCATAGTAGAAGTAGCACAAATTATTCCAGAAAGTAATTATATGCTTCATATTTTGGAATAATATTCCGCAAAATTTTATCCAAGTTGAAGACACTTATTGTGTCTGATTATGACACCCATCAGTGCTTAAATGCAAGCAGCTTCTGCACCAGCACCGTTCAATTTAGTCGTATGTTGCTGGTAAAGCGTTAGCATATAAGGTCTATACACTGTTAGTTGAGGTTATAACATGGGAAACTATATTCTGGTCAGCGGAGTATGTACGGCCTTAGTCTCATCAAAGGATGAGCCAATACCTTATGAATACACGGGATGCCTAGGATGAGATTCCCACAGGAAGTTTGCCGACCTATTACTTACTAACACCGGGGTGCAATGAATATTATATTATATTCTAAGGGACTACGAGTAGGCTTCTTGAACCTACTTTAACCCCTGTCGCTCTACTTCAGCGTTACTTTATACGTAAAGGATTGCTTTTCACGCCTTTCTTCCCAGCCATTTTTTCACGCAGGAAAAAAATTTACCCTGTCGGTTTTAGCTTACACTCAATGAAAAACGTAACCAAAGTTTAATGGTGCAATTCTAATTGTAAGTTATTTCGGTTTGAATTTGTATCTCCAATAAATAAGTACAAAAATAACAGGTTTTAGTCTTCTTTGTATGATTTCAATCGTTGCTCTCTATAGAAATTTTGAAAATAAGTAAGATGTACGCTTATTTTTTTACATATTCAGAAAGTTAATAATCGGTTGCACCGACGTTTGTTAAATTTACACTTAATAAAACTGAAGACTTAAATTTATGGAAGCCTTAACAAATGAAACTAAACTTATATCTTTGAATATATAATACATATAAGAACGGCAACGCATATGGCCTAGCAAGATATTATATCTGTCTCTTTTTATTCACAAAATTATTATAGATAGCTAGTGACTCCTACTACAAAACTGTGAACTACGATAAATCGTGCTGACAGCATTGCCAAATAGTATTTGTTAGAGGTATTCAATAATCAATAATTCAAAAATATTGTTTCATAATAACCAGATAATATATAATGTATACTTGTTTTACAGTAGCAAACTTAAAAACTTTTTTAAAATCTTATCTTGTTGTTATAGCTACGTGGCAACACTGTGCAACATCCACCTATTATGTATTTTTTGAACTAACTCAGAAATAATTCGTATACGGAGGAATAGATGGCACCTTCTCTCGAAATATTTAATCTAAATACATTACGTTGCCGTTCTTGTATTGTATTATATATTCAAAGCTTATATTCTTAAGTGGCATCGGTGCAATTGAGCATAAGAAACTTATAAAATATGAGTAGCATCCATTCGGCACTTTTTGACCACGTATTAGTCAAACTACTGTAGCAAACCATAAATATTCATATTCTAATTTAAACTAAGTATTGTTTATTTCTTTTCCTGTTGAATGAATTTATCATAACTATTATGTAATCTTTATAAAGCATGGATGAGCACATATTCATTATAAAAGTAAACTTTAAGTCTCAGTTAATAACTCTAGTGAAAATAAAATGAGCACATGATAATAGCATATCGTGACAAAATTAATTAATAAGACGTGTCCATGTCCGGCGCCGGCCATTTTGAATACATTACTTAGCTGATAGTTCATTCCATAGTCAATACAACATGTGTAATGACGTCTTGTTGGTTACGACCACAAGGGAAACAAAAGAAGTGATACGCCAATGTGTACGTAACACTACCGCGATAAGATCGTACATTATTTATCACACTGGATTAAATTATTGTCTGTACGTTGATGTCCCGCACCATAAATTAGCTACGCTTGTCCCTCTGGCGTTACAAGCTAAAGCTTCGCAGACACTATTCATCTGCTTCACCCTCAATCCACACACACATTGTACGAGATGACCACATTGTAATAAATACATAAAGTGCCAATTTTCATATATTATTTGAACGAATAAATGACTATTTGCAACATTAGTTAGTTTATTATTTGAAGGGATTATTACACATTAGAAACAATAAAATTTTGAATCATATTTATATCAATGTTATTTAACGTTCTCATAAATACAGGATGTTATTTTTTTTTTAAAGTATGCAGTATTGACTAAAATGAATTAAAAAAGCTTAATCAACATAAGTCGTATTTTTCACAGCCTTATATTAAATATTGAATCCACGTTGATTACGCTTTTTTACTCATTTTCGACAGCAGTATATGCCCTCTAAATTTTGACACCAATTTTTTGAACAGCCTTATTTTTTTTGATAACCCTGAATGTACTACCTATCCTTTAAAATATAAGTTTAATAATATTAAAAAATACCCTTAATTTTTTTTATTTGTTCCTGTTGTTGCGTACGTTATACATACAATAGTGTGCATATTATCAATTTATTTTTGTATTCTCAAATAATTACTGAGACTTTTGCTCATGCAAAAACCGAATTCGCAATTAGCAATTTTGCAGATGCAAATTGCCAGTCGCTATGTGAATTCCGAAGCTTCGTTAGTGTATTCTAAGCTTAGGCTAATGTTACTGTGTCATGCGTTTGTCAACTCAGACCGCTACACACGTTTTCCAACAATACATAATACATGGCCGTGTCAAACCATCATAATAGATTTTGATGGAGTATTGGCTCTTGAACATGGAGATTAGTAACTATTCAACTAATTCTGATTGATCAGATGGAAAAATCTAGATAGTGTGTCAACAAGTTATGTTGAGTGATAAAGCTAAATTATATATCAAGTATAAGTCAATTTATCAAAATACAGAGTAAATTATTGGTGCGCTTGTCAAAAACATATAGTTTCCTAAAAAAAATATACATATCACCGTGGTAGTTTTACTTATTAGGGCCGGTTGTTCCACCTATAGTTAAACATCCGGTTAAAATTTATTCTATTGATAACTTCAGTTTGCGTTGTTCCACTTACCAGAAAGATAAATTTTCGTTAACGGCAAGATAACTAACAGTCAGTCAAACTACCAGTTAAGAGTTTTAACCAAAGTATATCGTACCGGGTGCACACGAATGGAAACACGAAATAAAGAGAAACAGAACATATGGTTTGGAACGTTTGTATTGTTTTGATAATATAAGCTGTTCGTTAATATTAATAATTATTGTAATAAATCAGTACAACAGTAATGATGAAGTGTTGGCCTTCATTTTTGATAATATTAATTTTCAAAGACAGTATACAGTACGAGAAAGATGTAATAATTTTGAAAAATGGGTTGATGAACTTTTTGAGGTTTCGAATGTCAAAGAATACAGTTCTTTATTTATTAGATAAAATTGAAGACCAAATATTGTTCTTATCTATTAGGTAAGTTTAAAGAAAGCATAATTTGAGAAATAAACCCTTATTTGTCTACATTTGTTTTTCTGAATCACGAATCACGCTGTATATTAGATATGGCAGTTGTTGATTGTTTTACGATTTTATGCAACAGGGTGTATACTGGCCACAACTAAAACTAAAATGATTTTCTAATTGATTCCAGATTATGTCTTTTTTCTTTCCAAGAGACGGAATCTGTCTTCCTGGACTCAATTATATTTTTATATTTGTCGACTAATTTAATTAAATTAGTTCTGCTTTTTCTCTTTATCTATAATTTTCACCACTCATTTCTGCAAGTCGTATTTATCATTTTTTTCTAAACGTTAAAACTGTGGTTTAAACTACAACTGCACCAAAACACAGACAAGCGAAAAAAGTAACCAAATTTCTATTAAAATTGTGACAGCCAAGTTGCCAACTTTTCAAAAATAACTCTACTCTAACTCAATTTTAATCTTTCTGATAGCAATCTGCCAGTTAGCTATCTGGAGAATAAAACATCATGGAGCAACCCAAAAATCTTATTCTCTAGTTTAGACTATAATAAATGTATCTAATAGATAGTAAACTGTTACTTTATCTGAACTTGGAATAACCGGGCCGTAATGTATCAAAAAATGATTGTCAACTTTTTACGAGTCTACATCTTGTGGGATAATAATACGAAAACGGTTTAATAATGCACGACGTTTAAATTAAAATTTGCAGAGTTTTATCTACAAAAAATCCTATTGAGCAATTTTCTTGAACAATTTTTTATCTTGTTATACACACAAACTTAGTTATAAACGTCTCTCAAGGGAGCAAATTATTTATGTGCCACATAAACGAATAAAAGTATGGAGGCACAAAGAAATGGGAAGTCCCGTCGTTGAAAGTACCGGAAGCACATGTTTGTGAAAAGGAATAAAAATTAAGTAACGAGAAAACTACACTGTTGCAAAATTAATTACATTATTATAATAAAATTATTAACGAGAAAATACAGCACTACAACTCTCACGCTATAAAATTTATTTTAAAATAAAGATCATCATTTTTTTCACATATTGCTGAACGAATTTACAATTTATTAATTTTAAAATTACCATGAGTAAACTTGGTCAAAATATCTTCTATTGATTCTACTCACATTTAATTTTTTATTTATTTTGCTCAATCTGTAATAACTTAAATAAATAAATAAATAAATAAATAAATATTTCATCACGGCATATTACCCATTGCTGGGTGTGCCAATCTGTTTTGTACACAGATATCGGTAATGATGGAATATTAAACTTAAATTTTATTGTAATATTAAAATATGAAATATATTACAAACAATTTAACATTACTGGTGTATTTACTGATAAACTAAATTGATCTGTTTAAAATAATAATTTTAAACCAAATTTATTTTAAATTTAATAATAATAAAAACTGTTTCCAATACGCAATAATTTTTGCAATATTGTGTAATGTAGCCCCATGTTTTGTAGATTTCAGTCATTCATGATATTTTTTTACTGCAAAAAACGATTATATGTTTTGTTTGCAGTAATGAAATTATTAATAAAATTCTTTATTCGTTGCGTAGTTTGAAATGAATATTTTTACTTGTCCAGGTAAACAACAACATTAATGTATATTTTTGCGGTTGCTGGCAATTTTTCACTATTTTTTGGCCGGAATTCCATGTTCCATTTTTAGTTTTCGAAACATTAATAGCGCATGACAATATATCAATTCTCTTTTTATTCGATTTATCTTTCACAAATATATTTCAGATATTTGGACGTTGATATTTTTAAAACGTCATATGGAGATAATATTCTATGGATAATAATTTTACTAATAATAAAATGCCTTTTATTTATTATTTTTTAGTTAATTCATTTCCAAATTATTTTTTACAAATATATTTTTAGTGTTTTTTACAGAGCTAATTTTAGCAACGACTATTAATTAAACTCTTATTTACTGAATGTTCTACAAAAAGACTGCGCAGAAATTCTGTTCATAGTTTACCTACTCCACAATTTGTTAGATTACAACATGATTTAATAAAGTGTACGTGCCTAGTTCCCAGTTGTCATTTTTACCACTATTGTTTTAATGGATTTTCGCAAACTTTTCTGTTTGCTGGATAGAATATCTATACTTGTTATTCTTTAATTTATTTAGTTTGTTGTTTTAAGTAGGTCGCGAATTTATAAAAAAATTGCTGCAATTTAAAATTGTACGTAACTTTGTAACTTCATAATCATTATGTTAATGTCAATATTGTACCGCTGCGGTAGTCGAGTACTTTAATGTGCTAGTATAATGTGGACAGATAATGGTGGTAGCAACCTCACTACCTTTAATTTTAATGAAATTTTTTATTAATGAAATTAGTGTATTATTTTCCGACTGCACCTACCTACATCACTTTTCAATAGCGTGCATAATAAGAGTTTTTCATATAAAAAACTCAAACTTGTTTCACCCTGTATAGTCCAAATTTACAAACGTTGGACTATGGTTGTTTTTACCAGTGGTTCTATAATTTGAGTACCTACATTGAGAATTTTTAAACGGTACTGTAAGCTCAAATCATTAATCACACTCGGACAACACGATACCAACCGAAGAGGGATTAAATAGAGTGACTGTGCCGTGTTGGCTATTGAATTTGATTTGATTAAACCTTGTATGTAACAAATGTTAGGAACCCTTATTGATTAGGTTAGTCGGAGAAACAAACAGAATAATATTGATGTGGTTAAGTCGATGCATTAGCGCACGTGTTAGCGATTACATGCACGTACACGTGCGACTCTGGAGTTGAATGAAAACAGCCGACAGAGGAAATAATGACCTCCCTCACAATGGCTCTAGACCATTATGAGTACGAGAACTCATTCCCCCGGTAATTTATTACTAAACCTCTTCAAATCGCTTCCTGCCCAGACCTTCGCGCTTCACCCTCAGACCTCGCAGACACATGTGAGGGGGATCAAACTAACTCTGATTACGATTGCCTCACCAAATAGAAAACATACTATATCAATGTCTTCCCAAACAAAATTTAGAATCATTATGTTTTCCCTCAAGCTTCACCATTCAAATACATCAAGGACGAAATCCTCTATGGAATTCTTTTTTGCGGATTTTCACAAATCATTTAATTATTTTCTTTCTATAATAGATACACTCTTTATACATTCATCATTGCCAGTTTTCGTTTAACCTTGAAAGAACCGTACATAGGTATTCGTTTCTTTAATTTGTGCTGCCATCATTTCTTATAGCAACTAAAATACTAATTGATGCAGTTTAAATTCTTGTCTCGTAGTCCATAAAAGCATAGGCGAAATTCATAAATTGTTAATGTAGGAAAAACAAATACAATGTTACTTTGATTGGAAAAATCTACGCTTCTAAGAGTAGCAAAAAACAAAAAGTTCTGTTGGTATAACATCGTACTACATATAAGAAGATCCAGGGTTCAAAGCCCAATATAATATATGAATTCTTTACAAAAATCTTTCCTCATTATTTATACTTTATTTATATAATATTTATATAATAATAGTTAAAATCGTCAGGAAAATTTAAACGTCTAATTTCAAAACAGATCTATTTTTGGCCAAAACTTAGTTTGATATGCAACGGAATCGTGTTTTCATTGTCCATAACTTACAAGCCTATTCTGTAAAATATTCGCTTAACGAATCGTTATCATAACAAAATCGTTATTATGAAAATCGTTATATCTACTTAACGATAATCGTTATCTTTGTATCCGTATTCTGTAACTCATTTTAAAAAATAATAACCTTGGGATCAAGTTAAGAACTTTATTTCCTAAAATCAAATTTAATTTTAAATGAAATATCTAAAATAATTCAATATCACTCACAAAACTTCTAGGTTAGATCAGTTCTGGTGGGAGTCAGCTGTCAACCTGTCAGCTGTCAGACTCTTTCTTTTTCTTGTTGTGGGCTATGCTAGATCTACTACTACATCTGTAGACAAATTAGGAAGCTTGCGTTAGGCGCTAGGAATAAAAACTTATTAAATTATCTTAATATTACCTTGTAAAAAATTATAATGTGACGAGTTTTTGAGGTCACTATTCAACATAATAGCAATTTTATTTGGACACGAATAAAAATATTGTATTATTGACAAAACGTTTAGGTAACGAATGATTTTTCCAGTGGTTCAAAAATAACGATATCGTTATCTATTTTTCGTTATGTAGAATTAAAGAATACCACTTTAACAATTATCATTATAATAACAATTTAACAATGCATAATGGCATAACGATTGTTTACAGAATAAGCTTATTAATGATTCATTATGTCATAACGATGATTACAGAATAGCCCTATTAGTGTGATGTTTATATACGTACCAAAACTCTACATATCTTTACGATATTTATGTTTTAAATAGCAGGTTAGTTTCAAAACCTGAGAAAGTTCAATATGAGAACTCGACAAATCCATTTTTTTTTTTTATTTAAATTCTGACATTAATTAATGTTTCTTATTAAGCAAAGTAGTTTTTTGTTCATTATAACCAACTTTATATGTGTATTGATGTTTTTATATAATTATTAATTTGGAACATATTAAAACTGTTTTTTCGATTTCCTAGAATTTGACCTAAGTGAATCTGTCGGGTTTTGAAAGTAACCGATTCAATTGACCATTAAAATACTGTCCAAAAGACATCAAGTTACAAACAAGTAAAGTTCACATAGTCCAGTGAATTTCATGATCATGTACTGCAGGTTTGTAATTCTATACTTCCTTATTCCTAACCGTTTTTCTTAAACATTTAACAAGTTTATTATTTTGTCTAGTATGAGGAAACGAAATAATAAAGTAAAACGGTGCTTCGAAACTGCAGGCATCTAACACATTCGCCGATGAAAACTTTACAAACTAAAAGACAAATTGACACTCGGTTTAAACAACATCATCTGAAAAGCGGTAATCCCGAAAAATCTAGCGTAGCTCAACATATGTTCATTAATAATCACAAAATTAACAATTCTAATATTAAACTTTTAAAAAATATTAATAATGATAAATATTTAGATGTATATGAGAGCTTAATAATAAATAAATTTAAAAATAATTTGATGAACGCAGATCTCGGTCCCATACCAAACTCTAAACTATTCGATTTAATATAAAATTAAATTTTATAGGACGTTTAAATCTTAAATATCTTTGTACGCTAAATCTTAGTTTATAATTGGTATTCATTCACTTGTGACTCCCATCCCTATATAATCCCTATTCTCTCCCTTGTTTTTTCAGAGTTGTTAGGACCTCTGGCATGGTTTACATGTTGAGTAATCTTAGCTACTCCGCTTAAATTTGTATTACTGTTGATGAGAACTTAGTTCTCGAAATACGTATATAGCTTACTTTAAGGAGTAATTGTATTAGTTTTAATTAATAGTTATTGTTTGTAATTTCATGTTCCCTGAACAATTTTTTACTTTGTCACAGACTTTCTTAACCAATATATAATATTAAATCAATTTTCTGAGATTAAAAATTAAAATAAATGTTCCCCTAGCGAAAGAATGATATTAAATAATAAGGATATTTATACACATCCTCAAGCAGTAGAAAGTAATAAGTATATAATGAAATCCTTATTGACTAGAGCTTCTCCAAAGTGATAAATTTGTGAAAACGGACTGTTGGAAAGACTTTCCGTTAGAAGTTGTAAATTTATAGGAACGTTGGTAGATAGTTGCGGAAGCTGTAAGTGCAAACTTCATTTGTCGCAACCTTATAAGAAAGTGGGGATGATTGCAAGAAATGAGAATGGAAATAGCGGAAGTAAGAGAAGGAGAACGTGTTTACACGCCGGAAGCGGATAACGATTGATTCGAGATTATTCGCTGCAAGTTGCATTCATAGTGCAACTGATTATATTTCAATCATTTGAAAAATAATTTATTATTCTCGACACATTTCAGCATAATTTACATCAAAATGATTAATTTTCCAGCTCCTTATTTTATTTATTCCGATAAAATTTCTATGTACTACATTTTCTTTACGCGTTAATCGCTCCAGTATGCAATTACCGTTGAAGACTACTTTTGTTTCCTAGAGTTTTAATTTCTTCCGCAATGTGCATGTAGCAACAAAAGGAGCAAATCAAGTTCGATAAAAGACGATAAAATATATGGTGTGTACACTCAAAACTCAAAGGAAAATAACGCTGTGATCAGTAGCAAACAACTTGATTGACGATTTCTTTTCAGTAACACATACGAACGGTAATGCCGGCTTCCAAGATCATCTGCGTTTCACGGGCCCTAATTCTTTAAGAACGGTATGGAACTTTTGAATAGCCAAACCACGTATTTTCCAGGAAAATTTAATGCGAACGTCGCTCCTAACTCTGTTGATTAATACATCGTATCCAGTCTTTTTATAATAAAGATACAGTACTCATAATCATGAAAGTACAATAACCAACAGTCTCGCGCTGAATTTTCACCCTTCGCTTCTCTCGGGTGACATCGTCGACTGGTAAATACTATTTACTTCTCTTGTAGTATAAATAACTATTGTTAATCAGCATCAAATGCAAGATATTCATATTTTCTTTTTATATTGTTTATTTTTAATTTTTGATTTTTAGGATGCAGAAGAACGTGATTAATTTTTAATTTTTGTGCCCCATTAGTTGCAATAATTTTTATATTTTGTTTCAAAATAAAGTGCATTAGAATTATAGCGAATTATGTAGATGGGCGGTAAGCAAAATGCGTTATTTTTAAATATGAGAAAGTGGGTAGTAGACAAAAGAAGGTTGAGAAACCGTGACCTATACCAATCTCATATATGGTATTACAGAGCGAATAGACAATAAATATATCTGGCCTAGTTCTAAGGTCTTTTTCACAGAGTTAATGAATTTCTTCGACTGACCAAGGCCCAGAATGTCTCTTCAATATGAAACAACGGCTGACTCCTTCCAGTTTTTGATCTCTTTCTTGTAAGTACGAGCATTGATTTTCTAATTACTGCTTCATAAAATATGAAAAATTAGATAAAATGGAATTATTTGGCAGCTGATTTTTTGGTGCATGGCAAAATATATCTTGTAGTGATACTGATGTTATGTCGTGTCTCGTGTATCTGCGTCCACAGAGACTGAAACTTGAAGTCCGTGAAATAATTGTCGTTCTAAAGTCGGCAAACTTCTTGAATTGTTTTTCCATATTAGAAAGGTTTTTCCATCTCGTGGCGTTTTCCTCGATCTGTTCTGTTTGTGTGCAAGCGAGATTTAACTGCGTAATCAATCATCTTAATGACGTGACGTCCTACGCTTCTTCCCATGTCTTGTATCTGCTGTACGTTTACACCTACATCTACAAGTATGAATTAGCTTTTTAATATATTATTTATGCTACATGGGCCCCTGTTTGCGATTGACGAGATATAAACAGTTGGTTCACGCCCATATTCCATTTTGTGTTTTTTTTTTTGTTTGCTTACTCAATGGTGTTGGTACCCGGGAAAATCCATTAAAATTTATTTACCCCTAAATAACAAGCATCAGTATTTTTATGATTACGCCACGCTAATGAAGGCGTTTTGTATTTCGGACGTTCATTTATTTATCTCGGTTTTACTAATGCTATATTGTTTCACTTTTCTTGGCACACGGATATAATCAGTGGCGACATGTGGAACATTTTAGAGGTAGAGCTACACAGCATAAAATATATAACTCCCCCTCTTCTCTACCCCGCTTCATTTTTTGAAGAATGAAAGAATGGTTTATCTTCCTAATCCAAGATTATTTTGAGCGGAGCCTTTCGTCCGTCTTTGTTTTGAGCCAGCAGGTGTTTGGCACCAATTACACATTCAGAAAGCTATCTGCCCACTAGTCCCCACTCCCCCCACCTACCCGCGAACCACCACGCGGGAGACCATATTTAAGAAAATGTTGAGCCAGAAGTAATTTGGCACCGTTAATGACATGCGTTGGAGAATAAATGTGCAGGTATTGTTTAACATTTGAAATAACGAAAAAGCGTTTTTAGATTTAATTATAAATTCGAGCTGCCACTATATATAACTGGGAGAGAAAAAATTAAAACTTCTTAACAAGTCAACAATGTCCAAGGTCCTACTAATATACAAATATGTTTTATTTGTAATTTAAGGGGACTCATGGCCGTGTATTTGAGTGCCTGGTTGCGAATCTGGAGAACCGGGTTCGATCCCGACCAATGCTAAATATTTCGAATTTTAAATAGCACAAAAGTGACCTTTCTGCGATAGCAATAAATACCCGTGAGGTGACGCCTGGCAAACGCCTACACGGTACAAATATATCATCATCATTACCAAAATCTGTGTACAAAGCAGTTTGATATATTTATTTATTTTTTATTTGTAATTATTATTATATTATATTATGCAATTTGTTAATATTTATATTAGCTAAAAAAATAACCCTAACTTGCCCTATTTTTTTCATACTATACGAATTATCTTTTCGTTTTTCAATAACGTTGCAATGTTGCTATATCCCTTCTTACCGCCAGTTTCTATTAGCTAAATCACTATATAATGTAATGGGAATATCGAAATTCACTTACCGATATTGGACCTCAATACGCAACGCTTCTCACGTGGATAGATACTTCCGGTCAATGCAGCCCAAACAATAATGTCCCAATTTTACACTAACACGTTCGCTTTCCTGAAAAGCGCCAAGATTTAGTATCTGCTATCTATTGTACGAAAAAAGCAATTTTTATTAGAATTATCGTTAAATATTTTGCGAAACAAATATTTTCGAATTTGTGGACTTTGTAAACACTACCATTTTTTTCAATTTGTCAACTCTTAAGTTATAAAATGAAATAATTTTTAATAATATCAACCACTTTCATACTTATTTTCAGCACCATTGAAAATAAAGTTACAAATTCTGACCTAAAGAGGATAAAATTTGAACAACACTTTAACATTTTTAAAACACTATCATTAGCGTATACCGTAACGAAATCCTGCATAAATAGCGTACGTTAAAATGACATTTAGAACAAAGAGTTATTCACTTTAGAGTGATATATCTGACAATTTCCGCATAATTCAATAACAAAACAGTGAGTGAAACAGTATAGACCGAGGCGTTGTCATTGTTCGTTAATTACAGCCTAACCGAATTCGGTACAGCGTACGCAAAGGGACTAGAAAGAATTCAGCTGAATATGAGATGCCCAATGGGAATACCTACCCCACTAACAAACTATTAATTAGATTTTTAATTTTCAGACATTTTATATATATACTGTTACTCTTTTAACTTTACGAGGGATGTTTCAAAAATTTTGATTGGGTTATGCGGTCCCGCAGGAATCGCTATTTACCAGCGATGCCGCTAATTAAATATGGATTCATTATTGAAGTTGATAATAACGAAAATTTACACGCTGAAAAATGACGCATTTTTGCAAAGCCACTGTGTTAATGCAATAGAATTTCGGTTGTTAACAGTTTTACAACAAATTTCTATCAGCCAACAATGTCGCTAATTATAAATGGATCCAATATTAACATAGAATTTGTTTTACCAAAATCATGTTCAAAATTATATAATCATACGAGCTTAGGTTCAAAATATTTCGACCGGGTTAAATTTTCAACAAATTATAAATTCTACACAAATAATGCAAATTTTTTACAAAATTATTTCGATACACAAAACAACTTTATAAAAATCCAGTAGGTACAGTAAAACCTATCTTGCAAAACATATGAGACTATACTGCACAACCGGAACCACATTAAAGCGAACATTGTTAACTAACAGTGTTTGATAATTATGTTCGCTAACATTTGTTAACAGATGTACGTTCGTAATAACATTTTGCACCCTAATAACGATGTTCACTAATTGATCTTAGGAGGCCAACACATAAATAAACATAAACACCTGAAATCCTTCATAGATTATTTAGTATTATTAAAATCAACATGAACAAAGATACGTGATTAATAATGTAAAAAGTTACTCATTAAAAAATATACGTTTAAAATGAAAATAAAGAAATATTTTTGTCCCACAATAATGTTAAATTAATGTGGTTTAAT
This sequence comes from Harpalus rufipes, assembly GCA_951394225.1. Lineage (NCBI taxonomy): Eukaryota > Metazoa > Arthropoda > Insecta > Coleoptera > Carabidae > Harpalus > Harpalus rufipes. Next base: position 5,167,509 of record OX596278.1, read on the forward strand.
GTAAAAACAACAAATGTTCCCATTTCGCATTTTTTCGATTAATAATTTAATTAATGTTTATGTAAAATAAAATCGAAACTTCCAGTACCATCTTGCGTTCATATCTGAATTAAATTGTTAAAAATAGTGCAAAATCTTGCTGCTCCGCGTAGTAACTTTTGTACATATTAATTAAATATATTTTCTATGCTAAAACAAGTAGTTCTATATACTTCAATTTCAAACGACCAGTTAAACAAGTAACAATGTAAAAATAGAAAAATTCACGATTTTATTAATATTTTATTTTATTGAATTTATTTATAGAAATTGCTAATTCCAACAGGTTGGTGCTGCCACCAAGCAACAAAATTGTATACTACTAAGCACATAGAATATAATAAATATAATAATATACAATTTTGTATAAATGGTGTTATATATGTTTTTAATGTAATACTTACGGTGTTTTTTCCACTATAGCTGTGAGGTGACGCTTTCTCATTGAATAATATACCATATTTATATTTAACCATGTATAAATACAAATAACTCGTAGAATGTTTAAATATAATAACAAAGTTTTATATAAATGATAATATATGTTTTTAAAATAACTCTTGGGGTGATTTCTCCACGACATATGTGGGTGCCTGTGAGGTGACGCCTGTTACAAGATTTTTGCTGTTTTAAAATATAATTTCCTGATAATTTATTTCGTGTTTTATAATGAATAGCTGTCACTAGTTGTCAAATACAAATGTTGAATATTTTATTTCATTTCTACAATAAGTGTGTGTTTTTTTAAATACATTGTTTTTAATTTTCAATGATTTTTTATTACAAACTTGATGTTATTTTAACGTTATTATAACGGTACATACCAATATTATATTATTTATAACGTTATGTAACGAATTAATTTTTTTATAACGTTATGAAATAACGTAACGTCATCCCATCCCTGTTTTAAACTAGTTGAAAGATATAGAAATTTCTCACCATTTCTTGAAAATGTAAGTGCCTGCTTCATCAGTTTTTAAATAATAGCCACAAATTATTTTTCTTTTTTTTTAATTTGAATCAAAATATTATTTCATGGAATTGAAGTGAGGTCTCTAAGGAGGCCAAGGCAAAATATTTCCTTATAAAATTTCCTTTCAATTCTCGTGGCACCTTTCAAAACTGATATCTGTCAATTTATCTACGGTGTCCACTGTATGTAATTCATTGTCTGACACCCTAATGTCTTTATGTTCGATCAGCGTCCACTTCACAAAAAATAAAGACCTGTCATTGAAAATATTTGTGAGTCGTGAATGTTTTTATTGGCGTTAGATATTAATTATTGAAGGCACGTCTTGGATACCATTTGATTAATGGCATTTTCTACAGCTCACATTTGTGTATATAAATTTTAATGGCTTCGAGATTAATGGGTATTTATTGAACGGTATAAGTACGCGTATGCGGACTTCATTTTCGGAGTACGAAATATCGAAACGATGAAAGGACGCACAGGAAATAATCCTTCACGAGTTATGCTTCGCATTCTTGCACGATATGACATATTTGTAATTTAATTTAACACGAACATGGAAAATTGGTCTGCCTTACTGCCTTGCTCGTTGTGAACTACAAGTGCTCTGTTCAGGCTATTTTCGGACAATTTTCTTTAACAATCTGCATTGCTGCTGGCACAATCTTCCGGAAAACTGTTAACAACTCAGATCTTATTTTTCTGACAGCATTGCTAAAATACCAGCACACTATTGTAAGAAAATTTTAGCAACGTCCTACAAAAATTACTAATTATTATGTAATTGATCATCAATGCTTATTTTGCTATTACTAATAATAGTATAATAATAATAATAATAATAATAATCTTTATTGTATTTAATGTTTTTGTATAACTTATTACATTACAATTGATGATTAAATGGGGTGAGTCAATTATCTTTACAATTTTTGTAACCGTGCAGTTTTATTCGTTGCGTTAATGGGGATGAGAAGATAAAGGCGCCACAAACATCCAAGCCCCTGGTGGGAATCAAACCCACGACCCCAGGATCCGAGCGGTGATGGTCGCTTTGAGCGCTGCCTGAACCCGCTGCCTCAATACGCTCGGTCACCGAGGCGGCTTTATTTTTCTATTAATGAAATAAAAAATTACCAGAATAAATTAAGTTTTATTAATATTTAATTGAAAATAATAATTAAGCAAAAATGTATTTGAATTGTGCCATAATTTACATTATTAATATTCATGGTTGAAAGAATACGTTTTTCCGATGATGATTTTTTCTACATCAACCTGTTTTTTTGGTATTTTTCCGGACTCATTTTCAACCAAGTCACATTCACAGTTGTACTACCGAATATCTTCCTTAAGGTTCCTGCTTTCATTTCTAGATTTTCTTCTCAGCTTGCGGCTTAGCGGCTTCAACTTTTGCCTTAATCTCTGGCGAAATACCAAACATTTCTTCGTGAGCATTACTTATAATGTAATTTTCACTAATTTTCTTTCTTTTCGAAGAACCTATTGCTAAAAATTGTCAGAATAAATTATGTTACTAACAAAAGAACAAAACAAAACACATTTTGCTTTTCAAATTTATTGATTTAAAATGTGGTGTTACAAAAAAATATGTATATGAGCCGTGACTAAACGGTTCGTTTTTTCGTTTGTGAGCACACTCATGAAGAAAAGCACTGTTTTCCTCTTGTTATATAAAATACTATTCTAATATGATCCTGAATTATACTAAATGCAGAAATCCTTAACAGTAAGAAAGCTAGAAAGCTTTTTCGTTGATTATCTCAATAGACCTTTTCAATTTAATAGCTATCTCTTTCTATCGCTGCACATAGTATGTTAAACAACTGCCGGCTGGGAAACGTCAAAAATATTGCAGTCACTAATATACCTGTGTTCTCGGTGAAAATTTGCATCATTATACATTTTAACTTCAATAAAAGGTTTTGTAACTTCTTTCGAGAAGTTTTTTAAAGTTGTCGAAGTCTTTTCTCGCATTTTACGTCTGAATTTGGAAAAAAACGCCATGGATCTTAGGAAGGAAGCCCGTATCCATGGCTTCCGCCATTTGTTAGGTTAATAAGCGCAGATCTCATTGCGCATATTTTCTATCACTTTAAATTGAAAAGGTCTATTCATAAAAATGGACTAAGATTTTATAACAAATAATTCTAATAGTTCTTTGATATAATTCTCTGAAAGTTTCTTGTTACCCTTGAATTACTATTAGTATTTACTAATGAAGTATCAACACTATATTTGTAAAAAAATCCAATAAATTATTTTTATTACAATTCAACATTACGTCAAATAACTGGTATTAGAGTTGAATGAAATATTCACCACATAGCTGGAAAACAATATGACAAAATAAAAAGTTTCTCCCGTACACAATTTCGTTAAGTGTCCCGACAGTTAAAGTTATATTAATATCATGGAATCGTATTGTTATTTTTAGTTATATTACAATGTACAATACAGATAAAAATGCAGAATTAAATGAAATCTTATCTTTAATTCAGCTTATTTATATTTACATATTTATTTAGGAATTGATCTACCAAAGGGCCCAAGTGCATTGGACTAATGATAGAAAGCATTAGTATGTACAGTATAAATATTCATGTTGGGCGTTACTTGACCAGGTGAGTGTGACGAACATCATCAAGACCGCTCCTTGGTTTTAAACTAAAATTACCGCAAGGCATAAGTTATTCATTGCGAATACATCGCCCAAAATGGTAATTTCCATGAATTCCTTGTTCAAATAAATTTTAATTTGAATGCATGTACACTTAAAATATGTTTTATCCCAGGTTTATAATAATTCAGCCGGATTACATTTTCTACAAAAAAATAATTATAAAACCTACGCAAATGGTGAGAAATTTCTACAAATTTCTATCAACTACGTTAAAATGTAGATTCTATAATATCTGAATATGGTTTTCAAGTATTCATTTAATATTGGGTTACAGCGCATATAAATAATAACATATTTAATCTTATTACGCATTGTATCTACAAGCGCTGCACATACATCCGTTACAGTATTGTCACATGTATTGTTTTTTTTAACCAGTGATTCTCAAATTATAAAATAATGTTATATATTTTTTTAAAATGGAATGATATAAAGCATTTTTTGCTAAATTCAACCGTGTGATCATTTTATATCCTTATATAAAAAAGAAAAATTCAATTAAAATTTAAATAAATTTTATTTTTGTAGTTATTTTTCAGTAAGCTATGTATGAAAAACAAAAACTGCTATGTCAATTTGAATTATTTAGTACATATTTCTCTATTTAATGGTTTTAACACTATTTATAAAGTTATTAAAAAATATTTATGGTTCGTTTTAATTTAAGCTCAATTGTTTTTCATACATAGCCTACTGAAAAATAATATAAAAACAAAATTTATTTAAATTTCAATTGAGTTTTTCTTAATATTTTTGCAATGTAGATATGCAAAATAATTACATGTTTGAATTAAAAAAAAATACTCCATCGAATGAGCCTAAAAATATATATATACCATCCCAATTTAATAAAATACAACTTAAGCTACAGTCTGAGAACCACTGGTTTAAAAAAAAAGTTGTCTTCAATAAATGAATGTCCCCCTCAACTTACTACAACTTTTATTTAAATGATTTTCTTTTATTCCCAATAATAAAAAAAATAATCGAGCTGAACACCCTGTATAGATTGAATAAATTGTTGAAAATGTAAGCTGGCGGAACAATTATGAACCTGGGCTCGTATAATCATAATTTTCGACATGATTCCGGTCAAACACGAATCTGAAACATTAAAACAACAATCATGTTGCTTGATTCGCAAATATTTTCCGTAACGTACGAATCTAAAATTGTCAACTCGTACGCTAAGCCCATTGTAAATTCATGTCCTCTTACTAATTAAACTAGTACGGTAATATTTGATTTGCACTAGCCTGATATGCTCGTAATAACAAATTGCCGGTCATAATATATTTTGAAGTGCGTATGTGCGTAACGTTATTACATTATTCGATGCACGTTTTGGGATTGTTTCTAGAAGCACTCTACAAATATTGTTCTACAAAGGATACGCCAACCAAAGGCTCGGAAATCAAAACATGAATTTGAAGACTACGAGAGACACGCTGTTAAATGCTGTACGAATTTCTGTACTTGACAGTATGTGTCGCGAAAGATGAAACTCTTTTTTCTTGATTCAATTTAAAGTTTGAAATTTGTTCTGATTATACAGAAGATAGAATATTACTTTCCTTTTCACAATTCGAAACGTTTTGTTTAGAAAAAAATTAATTGAACTCTGTAGAAAAAGCTGCTGCGCTGGTTGCATTCAAATATAACTAGAAATTTATTATTTTCCAATAAGTTTTTTTTTGCATTTGGAAACACTTGTGCCATCGATCTCACGATTTGTAATTCTTTCAAGAAGTTTTTATTCCAAATTTTAAAAAAATGTTCTAATTTGAAACGTTTGCCATTTTAAAAATAACACAAATACTTTTTATTTATTTGCATATTATAGTAATTGATAGGCGCTATCATTTTCTCTAAATTGCTCCAATAAATTGTTTGTTTTGCGTGTCTTTCGTTTTCTATCAAGATATTCAATGTTATTGAAGTTCAAACTTGGTTTAGAATAAGATTATTTGATTTATGATAACAAATTATATGAGAAAGTACTATCATCAATAAATATGTTAAAAAAACAAAATAGTGCTAATAGATTATCAACTTACACAAATTCATAAAAAATATTAAAAACGTAAGTAGAATCAATATGCGATTTTACACCAAGTCTGCCCAAGAAACTATCAGTACTACTCAGGGCATCGAACCCGAACCTGAACCGAACCAAAACCGAAACCAAACTGTAATATTTTAGCGAATCCAAACCCAGAACCGAACCTCAGATATATATTTCAATTAAACCCGAGTTGGAACCGAACCGGGTACTAAAATTTGGGTTCAGGGTTCAGCTCCGGTTCAGGTTTATTTTCAGTTCGAAACGTAAACGTAATCGTAATACATACAGCCAATCATTGACGCCTTCTGCGTCTGTGTTGCTGCCTGGGTTGAGTGTTTGTACAATTAAATTCAGGCTGTTTTAAAATAAATCCAACTTGAAATACGTCCTGTTTGAATGCGAAATTTTTTGTTTGGTATACGATATTTGTTTGGAATACGACTCGAGTTTGATGTGTCAATACTCTTACCTCTTTCAAGACAATGCTATTGACTACCCATGAGCGTCAGTACGTCCAGTAAGCCTGTTGCTACTAATCAGCAATAATAATCAACAACCCGCGCTATAGCTCTAAATTTTTATGTGATTTTGTTATTGGCAAAGTTCGTTTGGTATACGTCCAGTCTGGATATGGAAGGATGACGTATATCACGGTTCAACTGTATTTCTATATGCTGTTATATAAAAAAACATTTATTCAATTTTCATTAGATCGAACCGAATCAGAACCCGAAATAAAACTACAAATTTTATTAAGGCTTGAACCATAACCGCACACGAAACCATATCTCCTGGAATAATTCAGTTTACTTGCATATGGGCACAAAAATGTGTGCGTTAGGAAACATAAGAGGATCATGAGTTCATAATTTTTATAAAATCACATATTCGAGCCGTCTTATAATTGAATTGAGGCACCAAATTTTGGTTAATAGCTGTCAGATGCTGAATCCTCGCTTGTCACTATTGGAAACGTGCAGCTATTGTTCCCCGATTGGGGAGCAAAGTTAAATAATATGTTGCGTGGGGCGTGCATGTGTCTTGGAACATGTTCCGCTATAGTTAGTGGTGTCCGCATCCGTGTTCGCTTGATTATGTCTGTTTGAAATTGACATCCTATTTCGTCATCTGGAACGTAAAGTTTGTAACTGAATAACCGGCGAAAGCAGTCTGAAACAAACTTCAATCAGCAGGAAGCAAGACCCCTGCACGAAACCTTTTGCTTTGCCGTTTGATTTTTTCACTCGAATGTAATTCTTGCCAATGTACTCCACATGAGCAGGGATGCTCTTTCTTTATTCGTGTTTCATTACACTCGCGTCCTCAATCGTGATTACATTAATTTACTTGGTTTCTTCAATTTGCTTCCTAAATTACTTAAACGAAATTGGTAATTCTTTAAAGCGCAATGTCAATTCAAATATCCGGAGAAAAGAACAAGGCTACATTTTAAAATTAGTTCGTTTATATAAAAAAAGACAGAATGTTACACTGGGTTCGATATACCGCTGTCTATTTTTTATGGGCTTTATTAATTTTAGAAATAAGGAGTAAATACAAAAAAAAATCAGAATTAAATATTGTATCAAATACTTTTAATATGCGATCCAGTCCAGTAAACTATACAAAAAAATTACAATAACTATAGAATTACAGGATTCGTCCATGGACAGCATTAAAAAAATCAGAACAAGTAAGGTAATTAACAATAAGAAACAATAAATTATACAGTTAAATGAAAATGACAATACCCTTTCGACAAAAAAAAATTCTGATATTAACATAACAGTTTGATGACTTCGACGACTCCCTACATTCACTTATTAAAAAACGCGATAATACATTGCTGTCAGTTATTTTAAAAGTAAATACAGTAATAACATACACCGAGACCACACGAGATAACAGCCATGAATGCTTATTCCGTGATGTCACAGCAAAAGGCGAACGACTGCATCGTAAGTATAGGATATATACGGAATTTTTAACAAATAGGCTTGTAAAATGTGATTTATAAATACATACAACTCGTTAGTAACTATTCAAGTATTATATAATTAACATTTTATTTATATAATGAATTATAAATGGAATAAATACACCAATACAACTTATATTTTACTTTAAACTATTTATTGTTATTTAAATAATACGAAAAAAACGTTAGTTATAGAATTACATTAAAATATTTTACTTATATTTCTAATCGAAACAATACTTAAACAAGTAAATATGAATTGAATAATAAGCAATAAAACATTTAAGTTATGTTACTTTAACTTATTAGTTAATTCATAGGATCATATGTCATATAGATATTTTAAAATAAATCAATGTTTTCTATATTTTATATAATGTCGCTATTACGGAAACATATAATAATATCTGTATTTAATATAATAATTGCCTTCGATTAGTAATTTTGTTACGCTCAATTATTAATATAAATTTAAACGATTTATTGTATTTGCCTATTTTTCACGCATCTTTCTGTAGAAATTTAAAAACATTTGGCCGTAATTGCTTCTGCAAATTAGCACAGCATTTTAATACAATTTTTACAATTTTCTTTAATTTTTTAATCAATTATAATAATCAACAAAAACCAATAAAAGACTGGTATGAATTCGAAAAGAAGACTTAAAAAAAATATGTATTTGCAAAGAGCAGGAAACAAAAACAAATATTGTGTTCAATAAAAGAGTCAACCCCTACACCTAAGAAGAGTTTATCTACAACATAATATTCTATCAAAAATCGGAAGAATATCACCATAGTTGTATGTATTTATAAATCACATTTTACAAGTATATTTCTTAAAAATTCCGTATGGGAGAAAACAGTTGTCATGAAACACACCAACAAAATTGTGGACAAATTGAATATGAATATGGAAATCTTTATCCAGCACAATGCACAATTTATTATAAAACATGGCCATTGTATCGTTTATGACAGAAATAATTCAGTTTCTGCTTAGTATTTATAGAAAGTGACATGTAAAATTGGTAGCTTTGCTGAAATGTTATTATGTCCTTTTGATAGGATTGTATGTGTATTGATTGGGAGCTAAATACTCGCATAATAAGGACTACGAAACGCCGGATATAGCCTCTCTCTAACTACAGGTACCACTCCCTTTCCACTTCCTGCCATGATAATTCATTATCACTACGTGGTAATTTACTGCACATTTAAAAACCATACGTTACAATGCTTACTCATTATAGACACACAGTATACATTATCACAAACAACATATTATTATCATGAAGTATTTCAGAATCAATTGATAAATATTATCTATTTGGTTTTTCAGAAGAAAATCTATTTCAATTATATATTGCACGAGAAGAAAACGTATTTTAGGATACAAATTAGAAAAGTTTTATTTGGTTTTTATAATGCGCTGAAAAATCAATGATTACATTACTATTTCGGCGGAATGCGAATGTATATTGGAACACAATTATAATTCTTAAAACCACCTACTGAATACAAAGTAGCCGACGTCAGTTTTATGTAAATTATAAAAGTTTCAATTATTGATTCAAAATGATTTCAATTATGGGAGCAAAACTGATTTCTGAAATAATAACATCCAGAAATTTCATTAATAACACATCACATGGCAACCTACGAACCTCAAAAGAAGTTACCCATTTTAGACTTTTAAAAATACATCGCAGGTAATATTAATTAAATATATATATCATCACGGCATATAACTCATTGCTGTGTATGCCAATCTGCTTTATACACAGATTTTGGTAATGATGATGACATATTTGTAACGTGCGGGCGTTTACAAGGCGCCATCTGACGGGCACTCATTGCTAGCGTGGAGGGTGCTCCACAGGGATCAATTTTGTGATATTAAGTATTAATAATATTTGTATAATTAAGACAAAAACCCTGAACTAAAATAACAATAATAAAACCGTACCATTATTATAAGCATTATTGTTGTTATAGTTATTATTAACAACATATAAAAATACCATTTTCTTCGTAAACTTTCTTTTGAAGTTGATGTTACGGTCCAATGATAATTTTGATATTTTCGAAGTAAAGTTACGTGTTTATAGAAAAAAAAATTCTTTTCCGTTCGATCCTGGAAGGGTAAACCGCGAGATATCACGCTTGCAGCGCGGATTCGGATTTCGGATTCCACACGTTCGCTTCAACTAAACACCCGATTCAACTAACTAACGAACTACCGGTCGAAGTACTAACACATCCACATACAGTCTCCAATCATTCTCCTACAAATCTTTTAACTCAATTTCATCTAGATCTAGATAATGGCGGTGTAATTGTTATTGTTTAAGATACATCTGCGTTTGACAGTTTAAAAAAGTAGATGGAAGAGAATACGCTCATTTGCTTATTAAAAATCAAATTTAGAAGGACTGGATATAATGAGATTATGTTGCTTTCATCTTCTTCTTCATTCATAATTCAGTCTACTTAAATAATTAACTCGGATAAATATGAATTACTTTTATACATTTTATCATTTTTGAGTGGGTCGCTATATTTAGAAAACATTAAGGTGTGCAATATAGGTTAGAATTAAAAATTTAAATATTATTTTCTTCCTAAATAATCTAATATACCCATATTTTTTGACCACAAAGGAAACGTTTGGGAATTCAATAAAATTTTATGCTGTTTAATTACTGAAAATACTTCATATGATGATCATACACAACATTTAATTTTTGCTCCATTCCTGTGGGACACAGTTCGAAATATGACATTATTTTAAAACCGCACTGCCATGTTGTTAACATGTTTATATTTAAACTGTCACCATTGTTTTCAATAGAAATTAAATCACATTATGAAAAAAATATTACAATAGTAAAATATTTACTAAAGAAAATGCCTTACTTTATGTAAACAATGAAAAATGAATTACAATTGTTTTTCTTTCTTATATTTTTTGAAAGGAAACTGAGTAATTATTTTTTCAGGACGACTCTTTTACATATTTAATACTGCAGTGATACTCTAACCTAAAATTCATTTCGAAATAGAAATGAGAATAAAAATTAAAATCGTAGAAAACATGTTTTTATAATCTGTATTTTATTTTAATTAAATCGTTAACAATTGAGGAGTACCTAGAAAAAACAATCGTAATCTATTTCTTAAATTTGAGATAATCAAAGAAACACACGTTCTAGCTTCCTTACTTTTATAGATTATTTACTGGATATTAAGAAATAAAAAAATAAACATTTATCAGCAATTACATAATAATTAGACGTTTTTATAGGAGGTTTTTGTAGAAACGCTCAAACTTTAAAATGTAATAACTTATAATTAAGATACTTTCTGCAAAAAAAAGTTTTACCAAACTGCTGGACTATTTTTGTTTTTGCCAAGAGCTCAATAGAAACTGGTATATGAACCTCTCCAAATTTTGCGTCGGGCAGAGAAAGACGCTATAGTAGTTATTTTTCATGGTAGAAGCGCTGTTTTACATATTTTATAGTCCTGCAGTGGAATGATCAAGTCGTGGAATAAGTTGATAGCCGTAAATCACAAAGTTTGTAAAGTTATGGGCGTTGATTTATTTAAAACTTAAAAATAATATTAAAAGAGATAATAAACGATTAGGAATTGGGTAGTACTGCATCGTAACGTAATGCAGAGTACCCAACACAGACCGAGAAAAGAAAGAGTTACCCTCACGAAAATTAGCGTGCCGGCTTCGCGTGACTGAATTCCTATCACTTAGAGGAAAAGACACGGAGTGGGGCATATCTCCCACACATATTCTACTCTTCTACGTTTCACATGTTTTCATGTTATTATGAGAAACTAATTATTTACCCCTATACAATCAAAGAAAAATTGTTGCAGTGATATAATTCAAAAGTTTTTAAATTGAATGAAATGTGTAATAAAAAGTAATCAGTGTACAACTCAATGTTCGTTCGATTTTTCTCATTTAAGTAGATTACGTTTTGAATAACGACGCAATGAAAGGCACGTATATAATTTTGTTACGATGAATATAGAATCTATGATTTTGTTTTTTGTATTTACACTTTTCTATATATGTATCAGTAGAAAAACTTATAATTAATGTGCAGAACGAAAAGACTGAAATGTTTTTCGAAAAAAGATAATTTCATTGTAATATATGATGGCACATCTTTCTTATATACGCCAATCATTCTTTTCTTTTCTATTAACAACATTACAAGTATAACGCTGCTTCATTTCACCGAAACATAGGACTTTAATTTCCTGCTTCCCTATTTTAAATAAAAATTCTTCAAATTTTGCATCTGAATCAATAAGCAAAATTAATTTTACATGCTTTGTATCGGTAAAAATTAGGTACGTAAATGTCGAACATGTACCCAAAAATAAGGATAGCCATGGAATTGAAATAGATAAATTAAATGTTTGACGCTTAATCTGTCAAGTTAGGTTAATATATTTTTATTTAAATAAATCATTATTCACTTTAACAGTAATAACAAAAAATCTGATGTGACCAACACAATACCTCCCGCCATTTACCTATGGGGTCTCGTTGCCGCGAGCCTGATGTCTGGTCGCGAATCTGTGGACTTCGATTCGATCCCGATCAACGTCAAATAATTCGAATATTAAATGACAAAAAATTTAGCACGATCCCTATACCTCCCTTATCAAGAGCAGCGGGAGGTAATAATAATAATGAAAATAAATTAACCTAACTTGATAAATAAATAGCTACAATTGTTATTTTTTAGTTTCAATTCCATGGCTATCGCTATATTGAAGTTTCGAAATTTTCATACCTAATTTCTGCCGTTACAAAGCATGCAAAATTAATTTTGCTTATTGATTCAGATGCAATATTTAAATCCTGCGACATTTATTTGAAATATCTAAATAAAAGCAGGAAATTATGAAAGTATAATTTTACATGTTAAAGCCCTATGCTCCGGTGTCGCGGTCAACAGCCTGTATATCTAAGCGAGATTTGAAACTAGGACCTTTGGATTACGAAGCGACGTCGTTGCCCCTTGCTATCCTGCCAGCAGTAGAGTTATGAATTTGTTTAAAGACACATTAGCATTGATGCTATAATTGGCAATATAGTTTTGCCTGCAAAGCCAAAGCTCTGCTATAAATGTTTGTAAACTACTCACAGGTTCGTTTGTTGAAGTTATGAAGTGAATCATGTGCACATGCACTGCTCATACTCACTCTCCGTTGCTTGTTTGTCGAGGCACCGTTATTAATATCATCTTGAGTAGTTCTGACAGATCTCATCGTTCACACGATGCGAAGCTGTGATTCACGGCAATTCACACTCGACGGACTAACATTCAGCACCTGCGTCGAACGGCGAACGGCGAATGTCGAACACGAGGGCTGAAAAATGCCCGTGGTTTGCTAACTAATAGCCTAGGGCGGTCATCACTGACAGCTGCCAAACCATCATTGATTCATGATCTATTTGCAAACATGTCCGCAAATATGTTAACATGCTTTTTCTGCACTAGGATGGCTCAGTGTTCGCCATTGGATTTTCATAAACAATTTATCATTGCTGGTCAACAAAATTCTCATAATTATACATAAATATGAGAAATGGATTTTGTGCTCGCTTCACCAAACACAGAAACCGTGTCGGCGGATATGATTTACGTCTTCAATTTTTGTTCAAAACAAAAAAAAATACTTTCAAACACATCTTTCGACATTAATGGTTGATTTTATTATCTACTTGTAAACTAGTGACATTATTTTACAATAACTTGAGGTGGTTACATTTGTATGTAGTCGTGCCACAAATACTGTCCCTAATACAAGGGAGGCTTATTTTACATCGGGGTACCTCAACATGCGCGATTTCCAATTTTAAGTGGGCGGCAAAATTTATTAGTATTTATCTGATAATTTGGAAATTAAATAATATAATGTTCACAGGTCTCGGGAAGCTGCAGAAAAAATCCCAAAGGTAGTACGAGGTCACCACCCAGTGTCAGTAAAGATTTGGTGGAGGATGTCGTCGCCACGCTGAATTTGCCGGAATTGGCCTGCTCTAAACCTCATCTCAATATTGAGGCATTAAAGGCTGATTTGATAAAGACAACACCTTCCATTCTTCCTGAAACTGGTGCGTGCTGGAATAGATGAGCGGCCGGAACGTGTGTGAAAGAAAAAAGCAGCCATTTTGAATAATTTTATTTTTTAAGATTATATATATATATATATATATATATATATATATATATATATATATATATATATATATATATATATATATATATATATATATATATATACAGAATGTAATAGAAATAAGTACATTAAATTTAGTCAGTGATAGAACTCGTCGAGAGCAACAATATTTCTTAATAAATTTTTGTCGAAATCTCATTTTTTTAGCAGTTTTATCCCCCGACATATTAACGAGTCGTTTAGGTATTTTCAGAATAATTTGATTAAGTAGCAATGACAAATAAATCGATTAATAATTATTATAAAAGTTATAATCAGTAAATATGCTTGCCTTTACGGATAGCGAGTATACAGACTTTGTGCTGGCCTATGGTGAAGCTCAGAGAAACGCTGCCAAAGCCCAGCAAATTTATTTCGACCATTTTCCGAATCGTCATCTTCCAAACTTTCGCACTATTTTACATGTAAATAAAATAAGTTTTGATTCTCAGCCAGGTTTTATTACTCGAAGAATAGAACTACAACAAAAATGTCACAGCTGATAAGTTGTAGGATATTGTAAGAACAATAATTACATAATGTCGTAGACGCCTGTATTGACAATAACGGTGGCCATTTTAGTGATTTCATTTAGGCACTTTTAATCATCTTTATGCGTTTTCTTGTTCCGTCAATTGTAGAGTTGTGCTTGGTCTTGACTGCACCCTATAAATGTCGTACAATTTTGGATTGTTCGACTTGTTGTAACATAAAAATTTGACATATGATTTGTTTTGTTACCTTAGTTGAGGTATTCTATTCTATCTATTTATCTTTCCCGATTTGTGTATAGTTTCACTATCTGGTGCACGAGTTATTACTCGTAGACGCATGCGCAATATTCTGCGAATGCGTCCATTTTGAATTCAACCATATCTTCAAAAATATCTACTATTCTAACAAATAAATTATACAATCTACGCAAGTAATGAGAAATTTTCACAAAGTTTTCATATTATACCAAAAGTTAAGAGTTTCAGTAGAAGATAAATCTAGACTAGAAGATCACCCACCATTTGACCTACAGTTACTTTATGTTTTAGATCTATGTTTAAAGTAGTCGAAACAATTTTGTAGAAATTTCCCATCATATGTGTAAGTTTTATAATTTGTTGAAAACGTAAATCGGCCGAACCATTATGATCCTGGCCTCGTATGTGCTTTTTAATTGGAAATCACTAGAACTCTCCAAAATACGCCACTGCACATAACAGAAAGTGGTACAATATAGCCACAAATTTCAGCAAAATAATGGATCAAAATTTTTGTACACTCTTTTGATTAAAATACCAAGAATTTGTATAAATTTTCATTAGTAGTAAAACAAACCCTAAAGAGGTTTTAGTTTAATGCGTACTAAAACATCAACGTTAACGCGTGGTTAAGCAAATTAAAAACCCTAATCCTTCTTGCATAGTAACCTCATTAGGTAATTCCAACTTTGCACAAAAAATAATAAGAAATTTAATTAAACAAAATGAAAGAACTAACTGACCTTTAAAGAAACCTAGCTAGAAACTAAAACCTGTACTTTCCGCTACTCTTATTTTTAATCAAGGAGCTTAAATAAACGTTACATACAATGTCTTGACACAATAATAATTTATCCACAAAGTAAAGAAGAAATAGGGACAGACAGACTAAAACGCAAAAGATATTACACGAAAATTAATCTTTCAAATACAAATAAATTAATAAGAAATATATAAATAAAAAAATACTTCGTCTTGCCTTTTTCATTTACAACAGAACTTGTAATCGAAACGCGTGTTATATACATAATACGAAGAACAACTTTCAAAAGTAATAAAGGTAATTTGAAATTTGTAGAAAAGTAGAGTGATAGTTACAAAAGTTAAATTGGACAAAATGTAAACAAGGTGGATTTGTATGCGAGATAGAGGTTTAAAATTAAGTTGGGTCGTACGGGAATCAAGTCCGCGCCCACGTCCTCCATCGATGTAAACTCAAAGTAAACATCTTAGAGTCGGACACTAAATAAATGAAATGCAATTAGCATGTGTAAAAAGGCTGCACGATGCGGAGTGGACGACGGACGAACGCTGACGCTCGTTAGTTAGACACGAACCGAATACATTATCCGTTACTGGTTACTCGAACCGTGCCTGAATAAACGACTGCCAATTTGATCTTGCTTGGAGTTTGAATTATACCCAGAGGTGTTTGTGACTGCCGACTGCATCCCCGAGGTCTGAGGCCTCAGGCTGAACCAGCAGCAGCTGCCGAGAAACCAAGCCCCGTTACGTTTTTGAGAAACTGAGCCATAACATTAGCTTGGGATGTCCGCTGTACTGAGGGGAATCCCAACATTTTTGCACAGTCTACAAACCGGTGGAGTGGCAGAAATCAATGTTATATTCCATTTTTAGTGACACTGGTTTTAATATAATATAATATCAACATATTTGCAATGCAATGTTTGAATAATAAATAAACATTTAATTATTTACTATGGAAGTGAAACTCATTAATAATGTTAAAAGGTAGGTACTAATTGAAACAGTGGCACTGAAATGTGTCCTTCATGTAAAGTGCAATTGAAGAGCTTTTGGCAAAAATAACTTTAATCAAAACAAAAATAGAAAAATAAACATGAGCAATTACATAACAATTAGTCATTTTTATAAGACGTAAAAACCAAACTGTTTGGCATCCTTGAAAGTATATAGCTCATATTTACAATATATGGACTATGGTTGTTTTTGCCAAAAACTCTTCAATTAATTTTACAATTTTAAAAAAAATATTCGTGATATGTGCAATTCAATTTCAAATAATATTATAATATTGAAATTCATTTTCATTTTAAATAAAAAAATAAAGATTTATTTAAAAATTCTTACGAATTTTATTATTTAAGTCTGTTTGTACGTTTGAGAATCCCAGCTTCTTGTTTTCCTGTTTACCCGTCGCAGGGTTCCGCCAGTACCCTCTTTCAACCCGCCAATTTTACGTCATTTTCATTATCATTACTAACTAATTAATGTAGAAAGTTTTTAACGATATGATGCGACTATTACATACTAGTTCATTACCTAGATCATAAGAGCTTCCTAATTTGAACGTTTGTTACAAATGTCACTATTGCTCATCTGCTATTTATACAGTTTCTGTTTTAACTAACTATAATTTGGAATGCATAATGCAACTTCTGCCAAGATATGCCGGAGTTTCGGCTAGACGGATATTGCTATGAATTAACTATGATAGTAGAATAGAACACAAGTAGAGCAAAACTTTACATGCTACGTTATCGTTATCGTATTTATAATGTAATTGAAACATTTAAATTCTACGGAAGCTAAGTACCAAAAGAATATTTTTACATGAAAATATATTATCAGACAAAATTTTATTAATATTAATAGTAATAATGAAAAAGATAAAGATATACAACATAAAAACGGTCATTTTATATTTAAATACTTGAAATACTTAATAAAAAATATAAAAAAATCAACTTACACGTTACGCTTTTCTTTTATAGGTTAATGTGCATATTTCACACAACATTTAAACAAATTAAAACATGTATATTTATACATTATATATTATTATATATTATATATATATATATTATATTTATACATATAAATAATAAATGTATAATTATAAAACTATATATTTAAATTGTCATAAACAAATATAATGTCACTACATTTTCACTGTTTAATAAACAATTATACTATGTTATGATTAAACGTCAAAAAAAACTGTTGCTAATCTAAGATAACTAAATTTATTTATACCTGAACAATTTTATTTCCCAAAATAAAATCTGTCACTTATCACCTTATCAACAGACTACACAAACAAAATATGATTAATTATTTCATAGCAAAAGAGATACATTTCTGTTTTGTGACGTCAAAATAGCGTGATGACAAATATGGCCAAATTATCTCAAAAATAAAATTTCTGACTCTGTTATAAATAATTTATGAGCTGTATCTTTCGCGTTATCTACATTTCAAACTCATGACCATAATAATTACTATATTAGAAGCTAAAAATTATACATACACAGTGTGTTTTAGTTAATTGAAAAAAAAATATATAATATTTGATCCCCATATTTGTGGAAAAATATTATTGTAATTAATTTTTGTTGTGACAATTTTTGTAATTCGTATATGTATAACAAAAATTGGAATATTTTAAAAGTGATGATAATTAATATAAAAAAAAATTGACAGAATTCAAGACAGGACAAAATATAGGACGAAGATACAGGAACCAGAGGACCTAAGAAAGGACTCACGGTAAGATATAGGGCCAGGAGACAATAAAGGAGCACGGCACAGGAGACAGGGCATAGGTAGGGCAAAACGAAAGAAAAAAATATATTAAAATATTTAAATAGCACAAAAGTGACCTCTGTGGTTCACTCTCCACGCCACGAATAAGTACCCATATGTGACGTATGGTAAACGGCCACAGGATACGTATGCCATTATCCGTATCGATATCTGCGTATTGGCACACCCAGCAATGGGTAATATGCCGTGTGGTCGTGCAATTAAAAATTCGAATCCCACACGAGTCATTTTTTAATAAAAACCGACACACCTAGATGAGTCCGAGTGGCAGCAGAAGCACTACAAGCTACTCTCCTCCAACAGAGGGCTCTAAAATTGGCTCTGTATAATTGTATATGGTCGACACCGATAATAGTAAATTAAAAAAATGGCCTGCTTCGGGCAACAGACAAACAGGAAAATGGCCGACGCTAAAAATTGACAACCATCAAAATAGTAAGGAAAAGAGGTAGCTCAGATAATAGACAGCCCTGGAAGTAGACAGTAAAGAAAAAGTTCGACACCAAAAATAAGCAATAAGGAAAATGACCAATACCGAAAATAGACAGTAAAAAATGGCTTACACCAAAAATAGGCAGTAAGTAAGGCTCAGTATATATTTTGCAAATTTCTTGTTGAATATATAATTTTCTCCATATTTAGTTGGTAACAGAAAATGTAGACCAAAAAGATCGGTGTTGATTTCATTATTATGGTAACTCAACGTTGAATATTTACGAGAGGGTAGAAAAAAATTAGGGAAATATTGCTCCTATCCTAACTCGTTCCTCGAGGCAAATCGGCGTTGGCGCGGGGCTAGCACTCCTGTATAAATACGATTGCGAACACGTGATACATAATTTAATCGTTTGCATGATACGCTGATGTTCCCCAGCGCAGAAAAGAGAGCATTCCATTCTCTCCATCCAATTTTTGAAATGACTAGATGCGTGTATGTAGACGTACAGGGTAGAGCGTAGAGCACGTCGTATGGCTCGGGGCAGCAACACAACAACAGCGAAGACGCAGATGCAGGAGAAGAGGAGATAAACTCGCCCGTATGTTACGATTTGTAAAGGACAGTTTTGGATCACTTAAGCTGTCCCGGAACCACGCTCGGATACTGGAAATTGAAATGTAAGTCCTTGCAATTGACTGCCTAATATTGCTGCAGGAAAAGCTTGTTTGCCAAAAAGACAATTTATTAAGGAACCAATTCTCCTTTCACTATTGCAGTTCTTAACGTCCCTCAAAAGTAATAACTATTCCACCCTAACATTGCAAAATTATAAAGATAAATGAATTTAAAAATGTACCATCGCAGCAGCTTATTACCCATTACTGGTCCTGCTAATCTACTTTTTTATTCACAAATTTTGATACAGACGATGTATCTATACACTAGAGATAGAAAGTACTTCAGTACTATATGCCCTTAAAATTTGTACCTGAAGTTGTAGTACACCCTGTATAATCTCTTTAAAGCTGTGGAGGAATGAACACCCAAGGAAATTATACTATAACTAACCAGTTTTTAATAAGGAAACTAGTTTTTTTGAGTTTGTGTATATTTATGAACCATACTCTCCTTTTTTCCAAATTTTATAATATATATGAGCAATATTATTACGTATGCATGAAAGATGTAAGCTATCATATATAATATATATATATATATATATATATATATATATATATATATATATACATATATACAGTGTGTTAATTAAAAACCTGGCCATAGGCGTTTAACATGGGAAATCAGTTTTTCTTTGCGCAAAAGTTAGATTTAGATAAAAATATTTCAAATAAATGTTGTAGAGAATTAAATTCTGCACCCGAATAGTAATAAGATTTTATTTTTGACATTTCATAACCGAGAAATCAATTTTAAATTGTTTTGGAGATAGCTGACTTATCGCGGTAGCCATGAAACTCAAACAAAATTATGAACAATTATATGCATCTTAAATGTCAAAAAAAGTTTGTATTTTGTAATTTTCGTTCAATAACATATTTCTTTGAAAGTATGGAACAGTTTTCTCATGAAGAAAAGCTTCAGATTATAAAATGGTGTTACTCTGGACAAATTTTGTTGCATGGCCATCGCTATAAATCAGCAATCTTCAAAATACTTTAAAATTGATTTTCTCGGTTATTAAATGTCAAAAATAAAATCTTATTACTAATTCGAGTGCAGAATTTAATTCTCTACAACATATTTCAAATATTTTTTTCTAAAATAATTTGGGAACTTTTGCGCAAGGAAAAACTGATTTCCCATGTTAAACGCCTATGGCCAGGTTTTTAATTAACACACTGTATATGTACAGGATGTAACAAGAAAATAGAACAGTGCCATTTATTCGTGAATATGAAAAGTTACACAAAAAATGAATAAGATATTTTGTTAAACATAGAGGGGGACTAAGCTGGACGGCAAATCGTTGTCACGTCTTCATCGACAACATACACTGAATATGAAGTAACAGATTAATATTGCATGAAGCTCTGCTCTGCGCTGAAGAAGAGCTTACTTTTATTGCGAAAAGAAAACATGTTTTAATTAATTTCTCATCTCATAAGATTTTACTTTACTAACGCGACCTACATCCTCGAGGTCAAATACAGTATGTCACATTAGACATTTATTTTATAGTCCGCACATTAAGACAGTAGAAACTCAGAAATACACTTTTTAGGTTACTAACTTTTACAGATTGACAGCTGTCAGTTATATGGTTTGGATACGAAAAATAAATAAATGACAGTTTTGCAAAAGTAGTACATAAAACGTCAAACGAATTGTTGGAAATTCAAGTGAAATAAAGTGGCGAAGCCTTGACTAAAATTACGAATCAGACGGCCGGTACAAAGTTTTCCTGAGAGGTTTAAGATTTTAAAATTTTCCATTTGATGCGACAGAGACCACGTATAAATGATGTTTGTTTACCGGCCACGGGTACGCTTTTATTAGGGTGTCACCGCGTTGAACGCGCGCACGTAAGAAAATTCAAATTCATTATAAACTTAACATTCCTTACTGAAATAGCATGTCAAATTTCTCCGAGTTGTAGTGTACGTCTCATGAATAACGCATTAAAAATACATGAAGTGTTATGCAGATCCCTAAATTCTGCGAAATTGGCTGCAACAGAAAATCCGGATGTTACGACCGTGGGTTTATTGGTATTTATACGCAGTAGCACACTGCTTATTTGAATTAATAAGAATTACCGCTATAAAGAATGCTAATCATACCCCACATACTAATTTCTACACACTTCATCAATCGATAACACTATATTTGCTCTCTTTCATGATTTATGCCTCTGCTGGCCAACTTACGTACTGTATATTTCATGTCGCTTCTAAACACTCCAAACCAATAACGGAAATATAAATTTTGTTTTTCCGTGTCGATAAATAAAAATTCTCACATTTGTATTATCACGGATCGTTGGGCAAAATTTTACCGACACAAAAATACGCACACACATTAATTAAAAACTCCGCAAAAGTTCACGGCTTCTATTCTTGAACAAAGAGGTTAAAGCAGAAAATTCCAGAAGTAAATTATTCTAATTCCAATACATCCTACGAATTCAGCAATTAAAGTCAAAAAAAAGTGAGTAGTAGTAGTAGTAGTAAATAGGGGACTTAGCTCACAACACGTAATATCAAAACTAGTATCTACAGTTAGTATTATACTTTTTACTGTTAGTAGGTTGAGAACTGCTGGTTTAGTCTGACGCTGTTTGTGGTTTTATAAATACATTTACAAATTACAAGCACAAAAAGAGACGTTACTGTTTCGTATTTCTGTTTATGTACCCGTACTTCCGGTAATTTGTGGTCCACTCCCGAGTAATATTGGGTATATTATGCAAAATGATGCTTAGGGTATAATTTTAAGGACGATGAGGCAAATAGAAATTAACATAAGTTGATGGGAGCGTTACCAAATGTTGCGGAATATTACGTATAATTCGTTTGAACGCGTGGTTGAATATTGCAATATTAAATCACTGCTCTTTTCCATTTCGTAGCTTTCTTCGCTCGCTCTGGCCCAAAAAAACATTGATACTTCTGGGAGAAATATATCTTCTTTAAGGCAGAATTGTTGTTTTGTAACTTTTTATAAAATTTCGAACATTCTCGTCTATGTTGAGCAGCTATGGAAGAGGATAACTTTTACGGAAATAGCCCTTCTCTAAAATCCTCATAAAAATAAGAATAATCGTCATCCAAATTTACTATAGATTATTTACTATTACAATATTGTGTTTAAAAAATATTTATTTCGTTCCTCATTTTACAAATCATTTTTTATTATTGCACCCCATTTCATGTCTGGTACATATCGTGATAAATATTATTCACATTAATAATAAATTAAGTATTCATATAATTATATTCATGAATATATTTATTAAATGCACAATGGAATATTGTGTGGTATAGTTAAATAATTAATTTTTTTGTATTATTGATATCTAATGAATTACAAAAATGCAATTGAATTGATCATGAAATGCATTGCACCACGAATGTTTTCAAACGATAATACCATTTTAAAACGATGAATAAATATGTGAATAAAATATATACACATATATATTTCCATATGTTTACAAATTTTAGTTGATTAATATGTCAAGTAATTCCAGATGATAAAGATTTACTTTTGTAATTAAATTTTAATAACATTAATATTTGCATTTAATTATTAAAATATTAGCTTAATTCTCTGCAAAATTTTATACAGTGGAGTAGTATTTCAATATGTCTAAACAAATTTTATTTTTTAACATAAATTGTCACAAAATTTTATAAAAAATAATTTACATAAATACAGTTACAAAAAAATTAATTGCACGAGACAAAAAAAATCAGAATATTTAATTTGAAAGATGTATGCTAAATTATTAACCCAATTTAATACTTAGCACAAAGCACAATTTAAACTGTTATTAGGTCCCTTTGACACTAGGTTTAAACATTTATATTTAGTCATGTAGCACAAAATAAGTTATCTAAAATTATTACGTTATAATCAGGTCGCATATGTGCTGGGATGATAACCCTACCCTAACTAAGTCAGCCCTAGTTAACCTTTATTGTTTTATGTAGATTCTGTGACACTTCGAGCTAGTTTTAGGGACAGAGGAAGGATTTGTTTGCTTTTAAAGGTTTCTGTTTATTATGCACAATTTGAATAAGTAGATGCATAATTAGTGTTTTGATTTCCAATCATTCATTTATCAAAACTTGATGAAACAATATTTGATTTTGGTCTATTCACAATAAAGTCATTTGAATTTCAATTATAGTTTACGTTTTAATGTACGTTTAATGAAGAGAATTTTTCATCATATTTTATGCTTGCGCGACTGATAAGAACATATGCGACCGGTTATCATTTTTTTTTTCACAATTTTGTTAGTTATTGTAGAACAGAGTAATAATAATAACAAATTATTAAAAAAAATGTGGAATATTCAAAATAAAGAATTACGAAAAATCTTTCAAGAATTACAACAGAATTTGATGTAATGTGGAATTGCCAAAAATCACAACAGAAATCACTTTCGCGCTATAAATAATTAAGTCTGGATTTGAATTCGGTTTATCAGTGCCACATCCGGTCACTTTAGTACACTCGACCACACAATACCTACTGCGTTGTGCGTGATATTAAAAAGAGAAATTCGTTTGACAAAACAAAGGTAAAACCTAGCCACAACTATTAGCCAAAATAACTGCTTTGTCAAAGTGGTTTTGTATTCACTATATGCTGAAATTCCATTCAACAGCCTACACTATAAAATGAATGCATAACTTTGTCAAATGGGCAAAATTCTTGCTTTGTATGAACAATGCTTTGTAAACATTATTAAACATAATTAGTCTATGTGCAATAAATTGAATTAAATTGATATTTATTTTATTCCTTGACAGTAAAGCAAATATTTTCATTATGATAAAACATATTCTTTCTAGCTTCTAATTATAAAATTCATGGAAATGCATAAAAAAAAACTTCACAGTGTCCAGTTTGCCATTTTTATATTTGAATAATTGAATGATGAAACATATGTTGTTTCACAGGCATTTTTCTTCTTTCCTTTCTGCATAAAGTTCTACCCCACGCAAAAGATAAGATAGACAAATTCTGAGCATTTACGCGTAAGTAAAATCAATTTTACTTGCAAAACGTTGAAGGTTAGTTTACCGATGCACATATTCTTCACTGGTAGATTGTATACTACCCACATGTAAACACCAAAGAAATATTTGTATTTGTAAATGTGTACTTTTTAAGCTGAAGTCACAAAGGGATCAATCGAATATTGAAAAGAAAGCAAATGTTTACACATTTTGCAAATGGAGATTATAAAAAAACTATTAACCTATATTTAAATGCAATCCTAACATTTTTAAATTGAATTCATAAAATCTTTTATCATTAGTAGGAATTCTCGGTTTGTAATGCTTGTAGATTTATACTAACAGAAAGGGGCATCAATTTTAAATTCACCAATTTGGACAAAATTTTGTGTATGTAAGTACTCTTTATATATGGACCATATTAGCGTACCTACCCCAAAAAAACGTCATATTTTCCAGTTGTAAAATAATGAACATCAATTTGTCTATACATGAACATACGAACCCAGGCTCATAATAATTCGGTCGTCTTATATTTTAAACAAATTATAAAACTTACTCAAATGGTGAGAAATTTCTGCAAAATTCTTTCGGCTACTTTAAATATAGACTTGTAGACTTGAGGGCCTAATGATAGGAATACTGCGACCAGCATTTTGGTAACTATAATACGTACTTCCATTAGACTAAACATTTATAGAAAATTTCCTTCGCAGTTTGTTCTGAGAGTTTCTTGTTGACATGTAACCACTACGTTAAATTGTTACATCTTTCAGCGCCTGGAAATTTGTGGAATATTTAAGCAAATAAAAACAAAGATCGAGAAAGGGTTTTGAGATATGTGTGCAGGCAATGGCAATACTCATCCTTAGTCGTATAGTGACAGCGGGTTGCCGAGTCGGGCAGTAAGAGATTGTAATCATGGTCGTTGCGAAAGCAGCCGATGTCTCCGCCACAGACACTCTCCACGCTTTTCGAGATATTTTTTATGAAATTGTGTTTTTTATGTTTGGTCGCGCACCCAAAAGCCGCTCGTAATCGGTTCACTAGCACCCTTCTACCAAACAGAGATGCGGAGGAACATATTTTTCTTTCATTCAATTATTTTCACCTTTACCACTCATAGAAACATCGTTTAGTAAATTAAAGACATAAAAAATCTTTGTTAGATACAAGATAATGGTGAATTCACTGATATTCAAAAAGTTACATACAGCGTAAAACAATAACGATATCAACATCTTATTTATTTTATTAATTGTATTATATTTTAATTGGATGTGTCGACGTTTGTTTCCCAAAAATTACGTGATATGTTAAAAACCGGCTGCCGCCCAAGAATTATATATACCCACTCCCTTCTCCACTTAAACCTAACCGCCTTGTACGGGCCCTTTGAACTAGTTGTTTTTATATTTTCAAATTACAATATAACAATATAAACTAAAAAAATGTAACAAACATTTATTTATACAATACTATCCTTACTAATGATAGGTTAATAATACCCGAAACGTCCAATGTATATCAATTTATCAATTCCTATTATAAACACAACCTTGAACTTTAAGGCCTTGTTACTTCTACTGCATATTAAAAAAGTTTCCAAAATTTAAACTTTTACATTATTTTGT
The DNA here is from genome assembly GCA_951394225.1 of Harpalus rufipes. Classification (NCBI taxonomy): domain Eukaryota; kingdom Metazoa; phylum Arthropoda; class Insecta; order Coleoptera; family Carabidae; genus Harpalus; species Harpalus rufipes. The sequence goes on from OX596278.1 coordinate 5,193,658, forward strand.
TTTATGTTGAAACAATATTACCATAATATATAATTTATACAGTGGCGGAAACCTTTTTATTTTCTCGATGTAACTTTAGTTAAAATTTCTGTAGATAAGTAATAATAACAAAAATATTAGTATATCATATACTAAAATTTATAAAGTTATATTTAACATTTAATAAATATTTAATAACAATACCCGTATTTCAAGAAAAACCCTTGGACAAAAGTATAGAAATACATATATTATTTAGAAATAAAACAAATAAATTAAGATATGACTAGTATTTTGTTGCATTCCCGTTTGTTGTTCGTACAGCTTGAAATCAATTCCAGTAATTTCCTATATGTCCTGCAGGAATACTCTGCCTTTCATCATTTAGCGACTCCCACAATTCATTGGCATTTTTAATTATTTTTTTTTTGGAATTTGTCGATCTAAATGATATCAAAGATACTCTATAGGATTTAAATCCAGAAATATAATAAACCATTTTTTAAAAAACTTTGATGAATGTTTCAAAACTATAAACATATTTAAAAAAAAGAAATATCTTTAAAGACTGGGTAATACTTTGCAATAAATTATTCATAATTTATTTCTACTTAGGTAATTTATGATCGGTGTACGGATAAATACTGTAATTATAATTAATAATAGTTACTAATGAAATTCACAATAATAAAGCTAAATGTAGGTCAAAAATTTATTGCATTAAAACGGACAACAAATAATAAATAAATGAATATACAAATTAATTATTGATGGATCACAATGTACTGTGAAATTTAAATTAAACTTAACCGAAACATCGGGTGTTCTATTTAAAGATTTGTCAGTATACATCTTAAATTGATAAATTGCGTATCAGAAAATGACAGCTATGAGATAAATTCATCCACTGATATTTATCTTCATAACAGATTTATTTCAATGAAATTTTCATGCAGTGTTTGGTTAAAGTATAATAACAATTTATGTGAAATTTGTTGTATGTTCAGTCCACGCAAAAATGTCGAGTATGGTCTATAATTAATATCTCAATTTAATGTTTGGCTGGAATTAACGTCGAGTGAAATTTAAAATGTCATTATGTGGCAAAATAAATGTCATACAAATTACAAATTTAATATTTGATATGGATGGTAATATTTTTCAATTAATAAACGGTTGCTATTAAATGCAGTATTAAAATACATTTTCGTTCAATTAGGGTAAATGAAATCAAAGAATAATTATATCACGGTATGATACAGCATGTTTTCCGATACGTAAATGTAAATAAATAATCATAAAGCAAAATAAATAAAATTTTATTGCTAATAAAATTTGTTTCGTACGGTGAATAATAAAATTTTGATTTAAATTTAAAACCGCACCAATATTTTACATAATTTAATTACAGATAGCATTTTTATTATTTTACTGACCTATTTGTACTAGTGATGCTGCAGTTTTTAATCCGTGCGACAACCTTTTAATTTATATCTTTGAATTACATCTAAATGTGTAAGTCTATAAATAAAAATAAAAATTATGTGCATTAATTTCTCGAGTAAAAATTAATAAATTTTTATATACGGCAACAACACGGCCGCACCAAGTCCGTTAAGTGAATAAGCACGGCCCCAACGCAATGCAGCCTTGCTACGGCCGTGAGTGCGCATTTAATTATTGTATTATGTGCATAACAAAGCGTGCGGCCGTGCTTATTCGCCAAACGGACCTGGCAGTCGAGTATCATATACATATTACTTAATCAACGATACTACGAATATTATTTATATTATTTTAGTATAGTTTCATTCACCTAAGAATATCATTGCGCAATAAAATGTGTATGATTCTCAACGACATACGTATAACTCTGTTCAGAAAATATGTGGAATTCTCAACATACTAGTTTGTATACATTAGTGTGTATTTTTTTTGTAAAAAGTAAATTAAATACGAAACATTATTGTAAAGAATTATTGTGGTGGGAATAGATATCGAACGGGATTTATTTTCCATAAATCAGATTAATGTTTGACGTGTATCAATTATTTATGAAAACCAGTAAAAAATAGCTGCCATGGCTATTGCTACGAACGAACAGAAATTTTGAATTTTTAAAATTGTGAAGAAACTAAAACATAAAAAATGTAAAAACAGTTTTATATGCAACTAATTCTATACAACTTTGTATTATATAGGTTTTGGCGTAAAATAAATAGAAGCGTAGGAAATTACATAAAACAAAAATCCCATGTTATGTCCCTATATTCACTCCTAACCACCACCACCCTGTATATTACATTAATTTGAGTTTATTATTGTATTATACCATCATACAATTTGTTCAATTATCCTAGCGTCTATGTTATTTAATATATTTTAATTAATTATAATGAATTAAATATAGTTCAAAACAGCTGAAGCTTAATCTAATCAGCTGGTAGACTGGTCTTTCCCGCTAAATTAGTTTAAAATCCTATTATACATACGAGATTTATCTATTTCGTCCGAAATGTAAAAAGAACAACGCTTTAAAAAATCCATATTTTAGCCCCGGTTTCAGTGTTTGTATCGCATCTGTTTTATTCGTTTTGTTAAGTGCTAAAATTGACAAAATTTAATTTGTTTTGCTTTTATAACATGTCAGTAATATCGTAAGCGACCCCTGAATTGAACAAATTTCGTTGGATTTTACTTGGTGAAATATATGACAATGTAATTTAGATTCAAGCCTACTGAACAGGAAATGTCTTGAAAATTTTTAATATTTCAAAAAAATTAAACGGCGTAGAACTTTATATCTATCATAAAATATCATATTTCAAAAATGCGTAACTGAAGAATTTACAACATTCATTTCAATTAAACTGTCAAATTTTAATTAACTATATACAATATAGCTATACATGATGCTTCTTCTGTAGTATACTTTACATGCAACTGGTGCACAACATCAATGTTAGATATTTACTTTTTATCGTTTTGGGCGAGACATTATATCAAATATTTATTGATGTTCCAAATATTTTACTCATTTTTTCTTTTACCTGTAGATATTAAAGTTTGATGGTTTCCGTCGGAAACACAGTAGTAATAAAATAGTAGAATCTATAGAGAAACTACGTTTTTCAAAGGTTGTCATCAAAAAAGTGAGTAGTAAAGGTAGGCCCGTTTGGCACCATATACTTTACAGTCTACCGTGTGTCTCAAGCAAACCTTGACATAGGCGTTTACATGGGAAAACAGTTTTTTGTAAATAAAAAGTGTCCGGCAGAAAATTACGTCATGCTATTGAATATGATAATAGTACATTACCTCCTGTACGTTATTTAATATTAGTTACTTTATTATCATTGCATAAATCAAAGAAAATTATAAGTAAATGTCAATAAATATTTATTTCAATATTTTATTATATAATATAAAAATATTTTCAACTGTCATTGTGGCTAAATGGTTAGCATGGCTGCCTGTGGAACGAAAGAATATTTAAAGATTGGGGTTCAAATCTCTATCAAGCTAAACTTTTTTTTATTTATGTATTAATTACAAATTATACTAAAGATATTATGAGATAATATAAATGAATTAGTTAAATAATTGCAAATAAGTTGCTATCACGATATAAAAGTAATTTCAATGGAAGTAGTAACCGCCAAAAGCAAGATTTTAAACTATAGCACATACTTTTTCTTTATAAATACAGTAAAAATACAAAACATACACATATTCATTGTATCTCAATCATGTTTTATTAAGATCAAAAGAAAACATTATGCATTTTTATTAAATCCATATTTTTTTATTATTGTAATCAATTTTTGTCATTGTTAAAACCAATTATTTTTATTTATAAAATTTTGTTATCCATTTCAATATCTATATTCTATTTCCAATTACAATAATTTAGAAATAATATAATATTTTTTTTCATGGGGTCTCGTGGCCGTGTGCCTGAGTGTCTGGTTGCAAATCTAGGGGACCCGGGTTCGATCCCGACCGACGCCAAAAATTACATCGCATTTTAATGGCACAAAATTGACCCCTGTGGCGCACTCTCCACGCCAGCAATGAGTGCCCGTGAGGTGAAGTCTGGTAAGCGCCCGCACAGTACAAATATTCCATCATTACCGATATCTGTGTTTGAAGCAGATTGGCACACCCAGCAATGGGTAATATGCCGTGATGAAATATTTATTTATTTTTTTTATTTATATTTTTCTATAAAAATTATTTAAAGTATTTTACGTGTCAACAATGTGTTCATTGTTTGGTTTTTGGTTTTATTTATGTCAAATATTCGTGTCAAAATGAATTTCTTAAACGCTAACGATCGAATGAATATTATAAAAATGTATTACAATTCGTAATTAATTCATAAATAAATAAAAAATAATGAAAAGTTTAGCTTGATAGAGATTTGAACCCCAGGTTTCATTCCACAGGCAGTCATGCTAATCATTCAGTCACAATGACAATTGCAAATATTTTTTATTACAGAATTACATATTGAAGCAAATATTTATTGACAGTTATTTATAATTTTCTTTAATTTATGCACAGATTATACAGTAATTAGTATTAAATAACGTACAGGAGGTAATGTACTATTATCATATTCAATAGCATGGTTTAATTCTCTGCCGGACACTTTTATTTGCAAAAAACTGTTTTTCCATGTTAAAAGCCTATGTCAAGGTTTGCTTGGGACACACGATATATTAGTAGCGCTATTGCTGCTATATACTATTGTTAAAGAAAATTAAGATATGGTTACTTTTCCAGTAGAATTAAAATATGAAAATCGTACTTCTATCTTTGCATTGAAGTGCTTTAATTTTGTTTAGCAATATTTTTGATGTAATAAATTAGTTAAAGGCTTAGTGATCCGCCTATGATGTAATTCAAGCAGAAGAGAAAGGTTTGCGTAGCCCTGTTACATCGTGGTTTATTCATTTGATCGCTCATTGTTCACCACGCGGCACTGAAATATGATTTTGTTAACGACCCGCACCTCGGCACATCTTACCTAATTTCCTTATTATTATTTACGCTCGCGATAACCTTCAAAGCTTGTGCTCTTTACTCCATCGATCACTATATTCATTACTTTAACTATGTAGATTTAATAAAATATCTAAAGTAATTTAAAGTTCTCTCTTGCATAGTTAATAGTAATCTGATATCATTACGCGTAACATCGTTATCTAGTAAGTTTTCATAATAAGATTTTTTGCGTGATTACTATAAAGTCTGCATGAACATATCAGAATGTTAAAATCAATAGAGAATATGTTATTTATACAAAAAGCTGCTCTCAAAACGAATATTCATGTTCGTCTACCTGCTTTAATTTTTAATATGTCTAACCGATTCAGCATTTTTAAATATTTTATTAATACAAACTAATTTGTTGGGCTTTGTATCTATGTTAATCTTTAAAAATGGCAAAAAGTATATTTTTTTTTAAATATATGTAAGGAAAGTACTTTATACTTTCCTAATCGTGTTTGAATTCTCCCGCACAATAATGGCCGAACATGAATGACAGCTGTAACTTGTCAATGAATGACCGGAGAAAGACAGAGGTCACGGTCAGTCAGAAAGGTGAAATCTAGAAGATAGGTTATACCGATCACGCTACCGATATTGACTGAAAAATTTATTATTTGTAAAGAAGGGAACAGCAGTGTGAATAATAAACATTGAATGTTGTTTCTTTGTTTTACAGGTAAAAGTTGTAAATAAAATATATTTTATTTTGTAATTTTATGATTAATAAAAGTTAACTTTGTTTTACAGAGAAACAATTCGGTTTATTACCTAGTCATTCCCAAAAAGGAAAAATTAATCCTAAAAAGGACAATTCACATTATATATATTCATACTTCAATATGTGGTACGCTATATAAATAAATATATCATCACGGCATATTACCCATTGCTGGGTGTGCCAATTTGCTTTGTACACAAAATTCGGTAATGATGATGACATATTTGTACCGTACGTACGTTTACCAAAATTATAATTAAAATATAGCATCTTCATCACAAAAAAATGTAAATAAACTAAGGCGAATTTATTAAAATATTTAAACATAGTTAACTATAATAAAATTTTAAAACAAAGTCAAATTGTTAAAATATTTACATTATATGCTAAGTCAAATCAGTAAATGTAAATAAACAAAAGTAAATTCTTTAGTGCCCATTTTTAAAATATGCTACATTTTATGCACACCAAAAATAGTGGTAAAACTTATACAAGGTACTCTTCCACTAAGGAGTGTATGCCGTTTATAAATAATTTATTTGTAATAAAGAAAGTAGTGTCATTAAATGAAATGTAACACACAAACATAAAACATTTGTCGCGTCAGAGAAATGGGTTAATACGCTCTTTCTGCAATTATTTTGCGTAGAATCAGCACACACAATAGCTATCATGTAAACAAAGTATAGAGCTTAAGAATCTATTCATTGCATGTGTGTGAATACGTATAGAAATGCAATATTGGCTAATAAATATTTAATGATATATCGTTTATTAATTTTAAAATCAAACATCACCATCGAAGCTTTGACAGCTGTTGATTTATATTCCTTAACAAAATAGAAATTGATATAATTTGGCTGATTTAAATGTTATATTAAAATTGAATCTAAAAATACGAAATCAATATATAGATGATTGTGGCCATGTCCTCATAAGCCGTGAATTGTTAAAGAAGCTATGATTGCAGCTAGCCCCGTGGGATACTGCTTACCCATAATGGCCGTCATCGTATAAAGTACCATACTCACGTATTTATTGTTCTTACATGGGCGGGGTTTCTGAAAAAGTAATAGATACTACAGGGAATTCTCTTGTTGCTGGCGCTAAACCAACGTCGCGATGCATTTTCACATCTCATTTCACCGCCGGCGTCGCGACGTCGACAACGCTTTAATTTATTGCCACAAATTTGGCCAAATCTTTTATCATTATTTTTATTTCGGTTCTGTCAAGTTGTAAATATTTTTCATTGTTCATTTTCACCTATCATATCGTATATATTTTTTTTATAAACTTTTAGAAATCACCCAAATAACTATAAGACGACAAATTCCCGATTTGCTAAAAAAAAAACTCAGGAAATTATCTTCTTTATTTTATTTTGCGTACGCTCCTGAATTCTGGTTTGGGTTGTTTTACCCAGAGAATAATGAACTGAAGCTCATTATGATTATCTTTGTTGTTTCGGGCTGACACGAACACTGTACTGTAGTAACCCAATGATCTGCGATCGAAATAGTACAAAGCCCAATAACATTCTTTCTCTGTTGTTCATTGTGCTTAATGCAAATACATGCACAATGTACTGGACTATAGTTTTTATTAAATGATGGATGGTGTGTGACTATTATTAGATCCAAGTGACAAAGAGTCATGGTTTCACCAGATCTAAATAAACGTGTTTCTCATAAGGGTGAGAACAAAATAATAGTATTTGGTAACTATTACAACGAAAAACAAATTAAGAAATTATTATTCGTGTTAATGATTGAAATGATGATCGACTGGTTTCAGAATGGAAGAATGGAAAATAATCGGACACGCAGTCTTATACAGGGTGTAACACCAAAACCGACCACCGCCATTATTTTCTTTATTATTATAGGTACAAAAAAATACTATAGAACAAAGTTGTAGGAGATCAAGGGGGACATCTCGTTAGAGAAGAGAATATTTTTTTAAACCAGTGGTTCTCAAGGTACAACATAAAGTTATATTTTTTGAAATAGGATTATACATATTTTTTATGCCTATTCGATACAGTATTTTTTTCTGAATTCAACCACGAGATTATTTTATATCCTTACATAACAAAAATATTGAGAAAAATTCAATTGAAATTTAAATAAATTTTAATTTTTATAATTATTTTTCAGAACGCTATGAAGAAAAACAATTGAGCTTAAATTAAAATTAACAAATATTTGTTAAAAAATTTACAAACAGTGTTCTATTTGATTTATATCCTAAATAATTCAAATTGACAAATATTAGTTTTTGTTTTTCATACATAGCCTACTGAAAAATCAAATTTACTTATATTTCAATCGTATTTTTTTCAATATTTTTATTATGTAAAGATATAAAACTGATACATGGTTGAATTCAGAATAAAATACGTTATCGAATAGGCATAAAAAATATGTATAATCCCATTTGAAAAAATATAACTTTGTGTTGCAAATTGAGAACCACTGATTTAAAAAAATATTTTATTGTAAATTAGGATGTCCCCCTTGGTCTTCTACAATTTTGTTCTATGGTATTTTTTTGTAACTATAATAATAAAGAAAATAATGGCGGTGGTTGGTTTTGGTGTTACACCATGTATAACAGTCCCCATCAATACTGGACATTAACAGGTGTAATTTTCATTAATATATGTATATATTATGTCAATTTTTAATAATTATTTTTAGCTGGAAGACTACAGTCAAAACGTCGGCCAGGAAATAAGTAACTTATATAAGACTGCATATTCGATTATTTCCCATTCTTCCATTATTCGTGTTGTTTGGTGAAATGTATGTAGTAGTATAGTTACGCTGATTCAAGCCGCAATCGTGCACTAGTTTTTAGTCTCACACTAACCCAACTGTATTGTTATACAAGGAATTTCTATACACTATCTTTTCTATTACAATTTAAAAACGTTATTAATTAAAAAGTATGTTTCCGTCTGAATTGAAAGAGTTTCTTAATACATATTTAAGTAGGCTGCAAATTAATAAGAAAAGTTGAGTGTAATAGTGACATGTAAAATGATATTAACATAATTAGTTAGAATGAAAGTCCAACATGCATTACATATGAAAAACTGGCAGCATAGAGCATAAATTTCCACCTCAATTAAAAGTAATTGTAGTCTGGCATATAGTAGTATATTATTTGTTTAAATATTTGCGTTCCAAAACATGTAAATTTATGGCAGACTATTTGAATTTTAACAATAACGTATTTTTCATTGAAAAATTGAAGATAAATCTAGTGAGATCTCCCGGCAGATAAACCTGCAATTGCAGTGGATTTGAATTGGTCAGTGGAAACACTAACTCTGAAAGCGCGAACAACAAATGAAAAATATGTTCGCACATACTATAAAGACGACGAACGCACGCTTTAAAACTGATGTTTTCCTTATGAATGTTTAATTCTCTACGACCTTCGCGATGAATACTCAAAAGCTAAAACCAACCTTGCGATAGAACTCTAACTCGATTGAAAGCGTTGTGAAAACCAACTACCAATCCCTTCAAACGCTAACTGTACAGTATTGTAATTCGCAGAATAACATTGTAAAAGTAGCTACAATACTGATATCCTTCAACTTTAGCTGGTTCAAAATTTGACCACTCGATTGAAAGAAACTTTGTAAAATGAAATACATACGTAGAAAAGAAATATTTGTCCAAATCCAGACTGTTCAGAAAGCTTTGCTAATTAATACTAGAATCTCTGTACATTTAATTCAAAATGTTACAATTATTTCACAACATTTGGAAATGATACTAGTTACTATACACATAAAGTAACTAAACTTAATGACAAATATATCATTTTGGTGTTGGTGTTGTACGTCTTAAATTAACCAATAATGTAATATGGCTGTGTGTGTCGCTTATTGAACGTTTTCGGTCTTCGAGTCTTAGCTTTGTTCCAGTCGGTAACTTTGGACAAGTTTGCAACATGTATCTGATTTTTTAATGCGTATACATAAACTAGTTACTGACAAGTTTGAAACACCTAAATGTTGGAACGCTGAATGAGACGGTGACGGTACCAAATCAAGTATTTGTTGCATACAAGCTAGCTAATCTGAAAAGTGAATAAATTATTTAACAACAAATAACAATTATGTTATAACAAAAATATAATATTAAATAATATAATAGCATGAAATATGTTTTATTGTTACCTAACAATCTAATCCTAATAAGTATAAATATGAAAACTAAAACTGAATTTGTATTAACTACGGACGCTCTGACTGTTGTGACTGTCAGAAACTAGTTTGTGATACTCGAACACTACGCGCTAGAACACTTAACCAGTAGTTGCAAACTTGTCAGTGAAACGGTTGGAACGGTATTAACGGTATTCTGTTACTGTACATGTGTCTGATAGTCAACTATCAGCAGTGACAGGCTGGAACAAACCTAAAACATACGTAGCTATAGGAGCATATTCCGTAAAAACAATTGAAGATATTAATATTCTAAGTTGAGCCGTTTCAAAATTTGGCCAAGCGAATAAAAGAAAACTTTGTTAGTTAAATAAAATACATAGGTAGGTAAGTAATATTTGTTATCCTACGAAGTTTAGCCAAGAAAAAGAAAACAGCAAAAAACAACAAGTAGAATAAACAGCAAAATCCTTTTTAACATCTTGTTTTCAACGCAAAGTAATACAAGAGAAAAACGAAACTGTTTCTCCGTTAAATAAAATAAAATCAAGCGTTGTTCGACGTTTAGAAAATAGCAAGAAACATACTATTCATGTAATTAGTGTTAACAGATAGAACGAAGATAATTAAGATATTATTTTCAAAACCTTTCAGTACTAACTAACATTGTTAAAGTTTAACAAGGAAGACAAAGTAAATATCGTTTATCTCGATAATAAATTAAGTAATTAAGCATTGTTCTGTTCGTTCAAGACCAAGTCGTGAAATAAAATATGATGGGTAGATATAGAATTAAGTAGCATCAGAAACGAAAGAACATCAACTGTTATTATCTATCTATCTGGTTGGAATCGATCAGCAGAACTTTCTGTTTCGGTTCCTCTCCCCGAACGTGTTTGGGGATCAGGGAACACGTAATCTTTCAATAAAGGCGTTCTTTATCAAAGCAAGCCGACTCGCAACCAGTATTTCTGAATAATAAATGTAAAACATATCCCGGTAGTGCAATATAGTGATGGCTGGTACGTCGTGTTCTATGGGCTGTGCCCATGGGAAGCCGGGCTTTCAGTCTCATAGGGCTCTGCCGAAACCCCGACCTATTTCACCCACGAACATACAAGCCCTACATACGAGGGCTCTACACAATATACACTCAATATTCAATAGGATATAACTACTGTCACATGCAATTATTCAATCTGGTTTGTTCGATACGTGTAATGATTTAATAATATATTTCATATCCGGTACAGTAACATACGACGTAATCACTGATTTATATATAAAACACAAAACAAAAACAGTTTATGCACAAATCTAGATATATACAACAATAAAATTTGCATTTATTTCTACACACATTTTGCACTCACTAACTAAGTTTTACTGTTCTATTACAACAATAGAAGCATTTAGTTAAAAATACCTAAGTCCTAAGAAAAAAAACTGCGTCTGCGGTTTATTGCCGCGTCCATGTAAAGTGTATAAACCGTAGACGCAAAACAGCAAAACGAATAGAATTAATTAAAGATTTTTTTTCTTATTGACCTGGTGATGTAACTAATAATATATTAAACTCGGTACAAAAGTGACATCTTAAATTAATAACAATACTTAGGTCTTAAAATTCTAAGTTTTATTTATTATAAATTCATATACCCAATGAGCTGTACTGGTGTTTCAAGAAAATTGATCAGTTTAATTTTTTTTTTATTATTGGATATTGTAGAAAAAAATTATTTAAATAAAAGTTGTAGTAAATCGAGGGGCACATTAAGTTATTGAAAAAAAAGGGATATGTACAGTGTGTCCACTGTAAGCGGGCCACCATTGCTAACTTTCTTATTTGAAGAGATAGAAAGACGATTAAATAGACAAAGTTGGGCGATATTATACGACAAATTTAACGGTGGAAAATACAAAACAATTGAACATCAAATACGCGACTTATTCAACAAAATACCTTTTAAATGGAATGCCATATTGAAAATGGTACCATTTAAAAGATTTTTATTATCTGAATATAAAAATTCATTATCACTATGCCTCTAAAATTAAAAACAAAAGAGTTATTTCAAGTTGAAATTTAAATATTTTATTTCATATTTTAATACACATATATCATTGTTGCTATGGAAACAACAGAAACTAACATTAAACAAAGAACAACTGACATTTTATTGATAGATGCTGTCAACAAAATGGAAAAATATACTAATGGTGAATTAGTTGATATGCTTTTTGTTTATGCAAAGTGCAAGAAAAATTCTGTAGCCAGTGTGCAAAAGTATTTAGAACTATGTTTTTGTTTTTTCCATAGCAACAATATTGTATTTGTATCAAAATATGAAATAAAATATTTAAATTTCAACTTGAAATAACTCTTTTGTTTTTAATTTTAGAGGCATAGTGACAATGAACTTTTATATTCAGATAATAAAAATCTTTTAAATGGTACCATTTTCAATATAGCATTCCATTTAAAAATATGTTAATTTGAATAATTCGTGAATTTGATGTTCAATTGTTTTGTATTTTTCACCGTTAAATTTGTCGTATAATATCGCCCAACTTTGTCCATTTAATCGTCTTTCTATCTCTTCAAATAAGAAAGTTAGCAATGGTGGCCCGCTTACAGTGGACACACTGTACATATTTTTAGGCTCATTCGATAGAGTATTTTTTATGAATTCAATCATGTAATTATTTTATATCCTAACCTACCAAAAAAAATCAATTGAAATTTAACTAAATTTTATTTTTATAGTTATTTTTCTGTAGGCTATGTATGAAAAACAAAAACTGCTGTGTCAATTAAAACTATTTGGGATGGAAATCAAATAGAATAAAACTATTAACAATTATTTGTTTCGTTTTATTTTTTCGTATATAGCCTTCTAAAAATAACTAAAAATAAAATTTATTTAAATTTCAATTGAATTTTTCTCAATATTTCTGTTATATAAGGATATAAAATGATTACATGGTTGAATTAAAAAAAATACTCTATCGAATGTACCTAAAAATATATATACCATACCGTTTATGAAAATAAAACCTTATATTATAGTTTGAGAACCACAGGTTTAAAAAAAATCTTCAATAAATGAATGTCCCCCTCGATTTACTACAACTTTTATTTGAATGATTTTCTTCTAATCCCAATAATAAAGAACATAATCAAGCTAATCTTCTTGAAATATATGTACATGAATATACTGAAGTGGAAACTTCCATGAAATCTTGTCAGCAAGCCCTGCATGTCTACCTTTTTTTCTCTGACCAAAGACCATCAGTACAGAGAACCATGGTTAAAATGAGAGAAGTAGACACAATGTGTCGAAATTTGACGCTGGCCATGAAAACCTAAGTACCATGATTTAAAATTTGGAAATAATTTTCAACTTAACGTCAATTAAACCAAGAAAAAATGGCATTTAGATTTTTTAACTTAAATGCTTTAATTGTCGACACAATGCCAAAAATGAATTATCCTCCTTGTTACTTTTTTTTTGTAGTATTTTTAAAGTGAAGAAAACAGTTTTTGTGCGAAAAATTTGTTGGCGATTTATGTTCAGTCGTTCTTTAAAAACAAACTAGTCTATAGAGAACATCCTTTACAAGATGAGGGCAATTCATTTTTGCGCTAATCAATAAAGCGTTCTAGAAATAGATATATTCAGTGCAGTGTAATAAATTTAAGAAAAATACATTTTTCATGATCTCTGAAAACTGTGAACATAACATAAAATGGTGAGCGTGGTGCCAACACATCTAAAATGCAATGCGTGCCAAGTGGAAAATCTAGTGAAGATGTAGAGCTAAATAAAATAAGCTTGACGCAGTAATTCCTCCACCAGACCTTATTCTGATTTCCGCCTGCAGGAAATCGGACGTCGCGAAATTTGCAATCTGTATTTCGATTATCAGCGTCGCTTCGTTCTATTCTTCGCACTATCTTTATGAAATTTAAATACACCACACTCATAACACCGAGAATAAATTCCACCCACGATAGAACAGTCAATGGAAGCGAATGTCGTAACATCTAATCTGGAAATTGCTATTTTATTTCCAAAAAAGAAATATAAATCATGCGCTTGAAAATAAATTCAGCTATAATGATTTATTCTACATCTTGCCAAAGCAAGTTTTGCCAACAATACGGAGGGGAGATACGAAACATCGAAAGCGGGACGGCATGCACGAAAAGACCACGGCAAAAATAAAATAAAAATAAATATATCGTCAGGGCTTCTTACCCATTTCTCGGTATGGCAATCTGCTTTTATTCTCATATTTCGGCAATGGCGATATATACAGGGTGTAAATTTTAAAATGGATCATAGGACTGTAACATAAAAAACAGTTTTTTAGCTGTCAAATGTTTCTGTGGCGCACTGAAAACGATTCACGTTTACTTACTTGCAAACGAAATGTGATAGGCATACTAGTTTGCACTAAATGTTTTAACATCTAGGGGACCACATTTTACTCATATATTTTTTATTCACTCATCTCAAATGAAAGGACTTGAAAAATGCTATACAGTCATGTCAATAATTTTTTTCTTTATAAATTAATATAGAAATTGTTGTTAATTAAAAAACTGTTTTTCTACGTTATAGCCCTATGAACCGTTTTAAAATATACACCCTGTATGTTAAAACACAAGGTTGTTGAAAGATTATTAAAAATTGAAAAGGTCACCCGTGAAAAGATTTTGAATAAAAATTTGATCAATCCAGGGTGTGGGAAATGGTTTAATCTACTCCGGTTTTAATTCAATGTTGAGTGAAGGGGAGAAACAAAACGAACAAAATGATTGAGGGCTGTAAAAGTTTTCCAGATTGTAATTCGATGAGGTTTGTATCGGGCTTACAAGAGCGATTTGTTCCATGTGTCAAACACATAATTATAAGCTGGTATTCGAGTCTCTCCGAGTTTCTCGATACACGGCTTAGAACAACAAACAACGACGTACACGGAGACATCACATACGAGTACTCATACTAGGTGTGATCAAAAAGTATCTAAACTCCGCCTAAGGCACTTCGTTATAAGGCACTGAACCTGTGTCTATTCAATTTTTGTTTCTTCAAGATTGTTTCTAAATATATCATAAACTCTAAAACTGGTAGCATGAACAATTAATTAAGGGTGATTAGCGAGCAGTCGACTAGCAATCTCTGTCAAATATTTAAGGAAAAATAATTCAAATAAGAATAAGTATTGTTCTCCAAAATAATTCATGAACGATTGACAGAGATAAAACACTGCTTGTCAACTGCTCGCTAATCACCCTTAATCAGTTCATGTTACTAGCCTAAGTGTATATATTTAACCGTTTTCCAAATGTCAATTTTTATGAAATATTCGATCATCTTAAAATTGATAATATGACAAACCGATTGCTAAGCATATCAAGCAAGCACTCATGGTCATTTATTATTAAAACTAAGCAGATATACAGTTTGAACGCTGAGAACCGTGACATACACATTTAACATGGGAAAAGAGTTTTTTTTAAATACAATCCCGTAATAGAGGAGTTTTTGATATGGCATCGAAAAGTATCTACATACTCCTAATTTAATGGCTTATTATTAAAATATTTGCATAAATATAATGCTCTTTGACAATTATTAATCATGGAAACGTATTCAGTAGCTGAGTTTGTTAGATCAAGACACCGTAATAATTATTCACGAGTTCAAATTCCGCCCGCTTTATATTTTTTTTTTAAATTTGGGAAATATTTTACTAAATAAATTACAAAATTAAAACATAAATTGTTTGGTAAATCAAGTATTTTATTGACTAAATCGTCGAGAATTGAAATATGAAAATTTATAGCACCTAAACACCTAATAAAATTAAAATTTATATAAAAATAGCAAATTTAATAAAAAATTTGATTTACAAAACAATTTGTGTTAATTTTGCCGTGTGCCTGAGTGTCTGGTCGCGAATTTGGGGACCCGGGTTCGATCCCGACCGACGCCAAAAATTACTTCGAATTTTAATGGCACTAAATTGACCCCTGTGGTGCACTCTCCACGCCAGCTATGGGTGCTCGTGAGGTGACGCCTGGTAAGCGCCCGCACGATACAAATATTTTATCATTACCGATATCTGTATACAAAGCAGATTAGCACACCCAGCAATGGGTAATATGCCGTGATGATATATTTATTTATTTTATTTATACATTTTACAAAATAAAAAGAAATAATAAAAACATACAGCGGGCCAAATTTGAATGATTACTGCTTTTAATAAATTATAAGTAATAACTGTCGAATAGCATTATATTTTTGTGAATATTTCAATAATGAGGCATTAAATTAGGAGTATTTAGATACACTTCGATGCCAAATTAAATAATCTTTCTAGCTATATCAAAAACTCTGAATATAGTCTTACAGGATAGATAATATTTAAAAAAACTCTTTTCCCGTATTAAACGCCTATGTCACGGTTTTCAGTGTTCATCCTGTATAGATTAACCCTTTGGATTCCATTTTTTGCCAGGGCCGAATTTATATTAATGGAGACGGTGGTACAAAAATGGTCACATCAAATAAACTACACTTATTTACAAAACACCTTGTATACAATTATACAATTTCTATCTACAGTTAAAGGTCATCAAAATCATACTCTGATTTTCCATGCGCACCCTGTTTAAATTATTCTCGTGATCAATTTTTTGTGACGTCACGTTCTTTACTTTAGTGAGCATGTAACATAAAGGGTAGGATGTATATCATTAACTATGAAGTGCTTTGGGAAGAACAAATGACAAATCAGTGAAATGGCGATCATTGAATTCTTTGAAGAGGGATGACAAGATCTAGGGTCAACTCGCCGTGCAAGCAGTTGAGATTAAATCGTTATTTCCGTGTACATCTAGAATTAGTATCATAAATAAGGCAATGGCAGTTCTGCAGAGTTTAGTCGTAAATTGAATTACTGTTAAATCTAGGTAAATAGCCATCGAGCAAGTAGATGAGCATAGATGGACACGAGGAAATTTTGACAATATTTCAATAAGTATTTAGCTACAGCAAATTAGAGAAACAAATATAGGAAACCTTATAAAAAATACTGTGACCTTAAACCCAATCATTTACAAAAATTCAGAATTTTGTTTTGTTAATCTATATGTAGGTATAAACCACAATCGGATACAAATTTTACAGACATGCAGTACTAACCAAAATGAGTAAAAAAGCGTAATCAACATAGATCTGACCTTCAACTGTTTCCGAGATATAGGCCATTGTATATTGGAATCGAAAAAAAACTGATAAATACATATAGTGATCGAATAAAATTTTGTCTATGCCATTAAATAGACTATAAAAATACAATACCTTTTCATCTTTATTTTATTAAATAGTAATTTATAATTTAGGCTTTCAATTGAAAGTCTCAAGAAACGCACTACAGTACAACAAAAATTTGTGCAAGGGTAGGAACATTTTAACAACACGATTGTCCGAGAGTACGAATTAACTATCCCAGATCATTCGCGATTGCGTCATAAATGACATTGAGATTCCTCTGTGCGAGGAGAGATATTTCAAAGCACTATTCATGCAACTAAATTTCACAGATAATCATCTGCGAATTTAATGGTGCGAATTGCCAAGCGTTATAAACAACGTCATACACACACTCGCGAATCAGCTGCTAAATTTTGCAATCAAATAAACCGTGTTTTCAAATTAACTTTTTCGTTATTTCCGGGAAATGCCCACGAAAGAATTAAACATAGACGGTTGATGTGTGCGACCCCGAAAAAAATGGAGAAAATAAGGTTTTGTATTTATAATATTCAATAAGATTCAAGTTGTTATAACATAATATTATATTATAATATAAATAAATATATATCATCATGATTTATTACCCACTTCTGGGTGTGCCAGTTTGTTTTTATCAATATATAAAAACAACATTAAGTACTAGTAAACTAGTACTACCACTGCCACATATGGACTAAAAGTTGCCGGTTGATACTACTCACAATTTTTCCTACTAATTGCGTTAGTGATGTAAAATTACGTATGGTATCGGACATAAATAGAGCGACTCCTTAGTAACTAATATTTTTCAAACTGTAATGTAAAGATGACATTCATAAAACCTTATGCACATTAAAAAAGTAATTCAAAAGTATCGTACTTTTGTATTTAAATACAGATGTGAGGTGCAACAAAAATAGAGCAACTGTAAAAAATATTATTAAAAAGAAATTAACCAGAATATAAATTTATAAAAGAAATTAAATAAGAAAAAATGAACAATGTTACATATTTTATATTTTAACAATTATTTATAACAGATTGCATTCGCCATGGCATCGAATTAAGTAAAATATCGATGATTTTGTCGTTTATACATTTCCAAGTATGCAATATAATTTTAAATAATTACTTGGAATTATTAATAATATTTCTTGCAATATATTTGTCAATGGTTTCCCAACAGATTTTCAATTATATTAAAGATCAGGTGACTATTTACGAATTATTGAAATATATTCATATCAGCTCATTACTCTTTTTTCATTCACCACTCTCACACGGTTAAAAATATGACAAGGTTGTTTCAAAATATGAATTCAGAATTAAATTTCTTTCTTATTATACAGGGTATAACAAAAATAAGTACATTAAATTTAACCAGTGATAGAACTAGTCGAGAGAACTTTTTTTTCGAAATATCACTTTTTTTAGCATGTTTACCCCTCCATAAATTAACGAGTCGTTTAAGTATTTTCATAATAATTTGATCCAGTGGCAAGAACAATGAAACAATTGTTTTTGACAAATGTGAGTTGTCAACTTTTTCAAATAAATTTTGATAAATAAATCGATTAATAATTATTATAAAAGTTGTAATCAGTAAAGATGCCTGCCTTTACGAATAGCGAGTATACAGGCATTGAAGCTCAGGAAAACGCTGCCCAAGCTCATCAAATTTATTTCGAACGTTTTCCGAATCGTCATCTTCCAAATGTTCGTCTCTTTGTACATGTTGTTCAACATCTCCCAGATCATGGATCCTTTAAGCCTGCTGCTTAAGATCGTGATAGAACACGCCCATGGTTTAGTACACAAGGAATAGCACTACAACAGAAAGTGTCACATATGACAATTTGGAGGATATTGAAAAAACAACAGTTACATCCTTGAAAATGCAGCTACAAGCATAATCAACAACAGCCAGATGCTGGAAAGAGTAGAGGATCTTTATGCCTTTTCTTGTTCCGTCAATTGTAGTGTTGTTCTTTGTCGACTTCATCCTGTAAATATTCTACCATTTTTTGATTGTTCAGCCTGTTGTAAGAAAAATTTGACGCATGATTTTTATGTTACCTTAGTCGAGGTTTCAATTCTATCTTTTATCTTCTCCGATTTGTGTATAGTTTCATCTTCTGGTGTATCTGTCAATTTATTCAATAGTTTCTAATCATTGTATTCAGTCGCAACAACAGACCAAAATCACACTCATGGCGCATAACGCTTGTCAAAACCATAACGAAAACACAGCTGGACAGCTGTTTTTAGACGCACGCCAAATTTTGGCATTATGCAACCCGCTCTTGGAGAAATGCATTTGTTTATTTTATTCAACCATAGGCGGGTAATGAAATATGTGACAAAACTTTGAAGAATTTTAACTTAATATCTAGAAAGATTAAAGGAAAAGTTCTATCACTGATTAAATTTAATGTCTCAGTATTTTAATAAATGTAATTAAAATTTCTACACTTGTAAACAAACCCTGTGTAAAGAGAAAACGATACATGTATGTAAATGGCAATGTTGGTTCGAATATACAAGTCTGGTGCGTCTATGAATGGTCCAGATTACAGAGTAGAATATGCATGTTGAATTAATACACGTCAAAGATACAGCAGTCAGCGCTTACAAATTCAAAGACAACAACTAAATTAACACTCGCAGATATAATTACTATGTAGCAATTACCAACTACTTAACTCTCCATGTAATTAAAATTAAGAGCACTTCGTACTAACACAGACACATCTATTTTTACCATATTGTAAATCTCAATTAACTAAGCCCGCAGTTCAGTCCGTAAAGCATGCGATTCTTTCATTCTTTATACTATATTTTTCCTGACTTTTCAATTTCCTTCTTCTCTTTGCTTAATTCAATCTACTTCATTAAATTCTAAGTAAAAATAAGATATTATTAATGAATAAAGCACACTAAGAAACTTTTGAAATGCTTCTTTAAAATATTTCCTTCGAAAAACTCATGAAAAAACTTTCGTGACAGATGTAATTCTCTGTCTGTTCTTTCTCGAATTTATGAAAAAGTCGCAATATACCCATCAAGTGTAATTTGCATTGTAGTGGGGTGTACTTGGAAGCTAAAACGTGCCATACAAAAGAGAAACTGATAGAGAATCGAAAGATACGGACAGAACAATCAAGTAATGTAGTTAGCCGAACACGTTATTGCTACAACCGATTCCAATCCGAAATTCTCAACTACGAATTAATTGTTAGCTCTTGTTGATGATACTTTAAACACTGTCCGCGTTGCCTGAAGATAATTGTACGTTTCACTGGTTTCCAACGTAGTGGATAATAGAAACATCATACATGGTTTAGGATTTTATGAATATGTACGAATATTAACCGACCAACCAAATATAAATTAGACATATTTAACTTCAAAGGAATCTACGAAAATGTTAACAAATTTTACAATATTATTTCCATTATTAATGAAAGTTAACTTTACCTAATAGTACTTATACAAACGAGCATTTTTCTATTTAATTTAATAAATGAATATAATATACATAACTCCACATTTGATGTACCTACAAAGGTCGTTAATAAACTATTAACCGTAATACAAATACAAATTTGTGTACAAACCTGTTGAAATCACATTTTGATGTATACTTTATTGTTTCAAATACCTACTAAATAAACCAAAACTTCAGATATGTATGCCTGTTTGTTTCTAGTACGTTTTGTTTGTGAAAACCGTACGACAAACATTGATAGTTCTACAAAGAAATATTCGTGATAAAATTGTTTGATATTGTTCCCTTATGTCAAACACAATATGTTAAACTTTTTTCCGTAAAAAGTTTAAGTTTTTGCAAAGTTTGGGATCCATAAAGCATCATTTTGAAAAGGCGGTTTTTGACCTTCGTGACAAAACTAAAGCTAGGTTCTGTTGATTTCTCTTTCAATTTATTTTATAAACTATTACAATTGTTAAAATGTAACTTAATCACAATTTGACAAACTGTGCCATTGATCATATTACACACTGCATGAAGCAAAATTGAGTTTAATTTTTTTTTCTTTATAGTTATTGAAAAAATAATGTTATTATAATCTGTTATTACAAGTACAATAATAAAATTTTACGTACATGCCTTTATTTACAAATAGATACAAAACAACTAAATACCTTTTATTCAAATTATAAAAACATTAAAATATAATTATTACATGTTATTAAAAATAATTAAAACAGACAAAATGTATGGGAACATCACATTTTTAATACATATATTCCAGCAATTTAGAAAATGCGAGGCCGCCAACAAAATTGGAATATGTAACCGAAATCAAAACAAACTCTGTTGGTCATATTATAATCCGTCACCCCAAAAGATCAGTGCAGAAAGTGTCAAACCCAGGTAGAATATATATATATCAAAAATGTGATGTTCTCATATATTTTGTCTGTTTTAAAAATTTTCGTAGCATCAAATAATTATATTTTAATGTTTTTCTAATTTTAATTAAAGCTATGTAGATATTTTGTATCTATTTGCAAATATACGCACGATGCATAAAATCTTATTATTTTAATTAAATTTAACATATTCCGCTGTTGATGCGAAAACGCAACATTAAGTTTTAACAAAAGTAACTATTATTTAAATACATATACATATTTTGTTTTGAACGTGGATAAAAACTATACTTATATTCTATAAATTTCTTATAAAAAAAAAAACATGTTACGAAAAACTTATTGTTTTATAGAAAGAACAAGTGTGCCAGATTCTCTGAAATTGCCTATTTTCAAAAATTTGTAAAGTCTATAATAACAAATATTTTTATTAAAAAAATATATAAATTAACATCTCTACTCTCTACTGAAAAAACCCAATATAAACAAATTTTCAGAAAAATAAAAAACAGCAGTCTTCCTGTAAAAATAAGACCTTAAAAAGTGTAGAATTGAAGCACAATAAAAAATGTTTTATTTAGTAATTGAGAACCGGTTTCGAAATAATAAACCTTTGGTTTGACTACAGTTCGCTTCATTTTCTTCTGGTTTTCAAGTTTTTCTGTAATTTTTTGCTTTTCAATTAACTTTTGATATTTTAAAAATTTTACTACATTTTTGGTAAAGTAGACATTTTCGACTAATTTCATATATATATATATATATATATATATATATATATATATATATATATATATATATATATATATATATATATATATATATATATATATTATCTTTTATGATAGAACATCTATTTTGTAATATAATATAGTTATTAAATGTCCCCTTTTGAATTTAGAATAAAACGTAAAGTGATCAAAGGGTGAGCAAAATTCGTGGTAATTAAAAAATATTCAATTATAGTATATAATTGTAGGATGAAATAATTTAGCGTTTGAATGTACAGGTTCCAGAGATTTGCTTCTTGGTTCTTTCTCGTTAATTTCATGCTCAACTGCTCGACGGAAGGCCTCTGATGGGGCTCTCAGCCCCCTTAAGATAACACACCTTGTTTGGTCATTATGCTTTCATGAAACATCGGTTTGACTGCAATGGTCAGATGAAAAATTCTCCCAAGGAACAAACAAATTAAATTCATTTGAATTAAACGTGCCTGTCTTATAAATTAACATCGAGATTAACATCTTTTTAAAATGCTATTCTTGTTAGCATTTATAATTTATACCGGATCGGAATAAGTCAAATCTTATTTATCGCGCGACGGAAATTTTCGCGATGCACTTTTCACAACTATTAATACTAAAATGGCGACGAATAATAAAAAAACCTTTAAAAAATATCGCAAATGACGAATTTTCTATAAAGTTTATAATTCTTATATTTTTATATAGCCCTAAGTCTGTAAGAAAGTTGCTAAACCTTAGCAACTTCGCTAAAAATTACAACCAATAAAAACAAATATAAACCCTATTGTTTTCATATTTTATTCAGTGTTTGAAATTATTATTGGTTATTTGCTATGGCAATATTGCTAGAAGTTAGTAACTTCGTTACAGAACTGGGGTGAATGTTAATAAAATTTAGCTGATGATGGGATAAAATTTGCCCGAAACGTCCAGTGTATATATTTTTTTAATAATTAAAAGCAAATACTTTAAGACCTCGTTATTTTTACTAATTTAAGAAAAAGTAGTTAGGTAATGTCACTTTTGTACCAAGTACAATGTATTTGTTGTGTTTCTGAAACTTTTCAATTAGAACAATTGCGTTAGTTTTGTTGTACAAATAAATGAAAATGTTTTATTATTCCATGTAACATAGGACATCGCAGACTTGAAAGTGGTCTTGTGGGAATATTTGTGTAACAAAAATGTTTTGCTTAAATCTGTTTCGTTTAGATGAGTTTCCCGAGATATACATGCATATGATTCAATTTAATGTTTTGTTTCGTTTAGCGAGATATGCAAAATAAATAGTGCAATGTATGGAAACTGTTAGAATATGAGGAAAAGCAGAAACGAAGATGAAAAGACGGTTGAAATATTGAGAATTCGGAAGAACGCAAAAGTTTACTTGCACATCTTACGGCTATATCGCCTTATTTGAAAGTCATTTACCTACGGAAGAAAGAACAAAGCGAGTTGCCAGCATGTGAAAACGAAACATTCAGTTGTTACGGCATGAAAAGCAAAAGCAAAGGAAAAAATTCGTCGCGCGGGAAGTTGGCAAAAGTTTGAAAGGTCCATGCGACACATTGCAGCAACTTACCACAGAGAAGCAGGAGAGGCGCTAACAGCAGCACTTTTGTTGGGGACATTGAGCAGCAATTTCATCTGCGTGACTAACTAGACTAAGTAGACCAGGGACAGTAGATTAGATAATATTATGGAGACGCGCTGCCACACTCGCACCGCGAAACTACAAACGCTCGCGGAAACGGAAACATCCCGATCCCGACGTCGACGACGACTCCGGACTCCGAGCTCCCGACGTTGCAGCGTGCGTCACTGCGGCTTCACCACGGCGGACTGGCGAGCGTCGCGGAGCGTCGACTTTGCTAGTGGCGCGGTGCGACGCGCAATCGCAACGAACGCTGTACGACTATGAGTTGGTACCATCCATACACCCAGTGCGTCATTTCATGTGATATTTTTTGTATCTGCCATGATGCCTGATGCTGTGACACTGTGACACTCTTGCTATGTTGACACTACAGAGATATAAGCCAGTGCCGGCTTTAGGCACAGGCCAACGGGTTGCGATGGAATTGAACCGTGTCTATCTGATCCTTTCGTAATAACTGAACTCACCTAAAACAAACTCACCTACACCTGACTCACCGAATGCTATCTTACTTAAAACGAACTCACCTAAATGGCGATATGTTTGTAAAACTAACAAATACATACTGATCAGGACGTGAATGTTATGCATTGGTTTAGGTTACGTTACAGTTTGATAAAAATAACAAATCAATTGCGGTCTTTATAAGTTTAGATAAATAATATAATTTTTTAAGCGTTACATTCGACCTTTTAGGTGAGTTAAAATTTTCAGTAAGCTAAATTTTTAGGTTTGTCGTTAAGTGCGTTCTCCTTGAGGTGAGTTTGATTTAGATTAGCTAACAATCGTTTTTTTTTTTAATTCGTAAGCTGATGTGACACAAAAAGACTAGTAACTTATTTTTTCTACAGTCTACATAGAAAGTAGGTATTTGCGCTCTCTTCTGTCAACGCAAAATGTCACTTTGTCGCTCTAGCGCGACAAAGTAGAAAAAACGTTTGCTGTCCAAATTTCTAACTATACAATGTTGAGAAATGTCGCTTGTCTACATTTTTAATGGAAACGTTTAGTCAGGAACTAATGGCACTGTAGTGACACATTTTCCACCTTTACAAATCAATCTGACATATAACTACTCTGTCGGTATATTACATAACCAAAAATATGCCGCACTATTGTGAAAATAAAATGGAGCATTCATTTACAAAAACGAAACTATAAAATGTTTAGATTAGATTGAAGCAATAGGTCAAGAAAAATAGGAAATAACGATAAATTAAAATTAAATATAAAAGACGTTTTTTCTTTATATTAATTCTTATTAATTGAGTAGTAGTGTACGTACAAAGTGTACATTTTTTTATGGTGGAGGACCCCACTGTGGCGACTGTAAAAAAAATATTGTGTGTGCTTCGAGCGCAAATGGACATTGTCGATTTCAAGAACCTCTCAATCGACAATGTCCTATTTTGCGCTCTTAATACACAAATAGCTATTAAATGCCAGGTGATCGTATATGTTTCTATAATAATAATAATAATAACATTTATTGCAACAAAAGTATAATAAATGAAGATTCAATTTTCAGTTGATGCTTTGTTACCGCGCAAGTAGCTCGCTCCGTCTTCTGTGATTATTTTCTGAACAACAGTAATGAACTTTTCGGTAGAAGCTATGGGAGAACACCCCGCATCTCTTTGGCGCTGAACAGAAATTCTTTTTACCGGCGGTAAATTGAAGTCCAATTCTCCTAAGGAAGGCCCTGGGTTCAAATCCCACCGAGATCCATGAATTTTTCACAATTTTTTCCTTCGGTTATTTAAAATCTCCTTGATCTATTAAGCCCATTTCTACGAATTAAATATTTATGTTATATGTAAGATTTATATTTTCAAAGGCAAAGGCAATATCGAGCCGGCCCTGAAACAGACTTCAAGCAACCGATGCGATGCGGCGCGACATTCTGTCATAGTTCCTACCCCGTCAACACATCATATGCCACACAATTACCCCAAGCAAAAAATACATTAATTTCTTACTTCATTCTATAAACATACCCCTTTATAATTACCAGGTCTACTCTATATTACAGTTATACTGATTGGTTAGGCGCAACCTTGAAATAACAACAAAAACAGTCTTGTTATTTCTATACTGAAAGACCCGGAGTCGAACTCCGGTTGAAGTACGGAAGTTTGAGGAATCTTTATCACAATTTCATCAATATGGATTAATCCTATGGCCCGTCGTTATTTGAAAGTTACATAGGTACTATAATTTAATAATTTTAAGAAGCTGTTCCAGAAATATTTTTACTAATCTTCTGTTAATTTCAACAATACGGACACGCATTTTTCAATATAGAGCATCATGTATATATTTAGGATCTAGCTCAATAAGAAATATTAGCTTATGATTCTAATAATAATATAGGCCAGAATAGGATTAATATGCAGCTGATAAATCAAAATTGGATAATGAAATATAATGTAACGTTTTTATTTATATGGGTGAAGTGTAAAACATAGACAAATATTATTAACAAAAGAATACGTTTATTAAACGATAAAATAAATAAAGATTAAATATTAATAAAAACAACTAACACTATGATTAAATAATTACACTAAGAATATTATTAAATGCTTAAACACTACGAATTATTTATCTAACTAACATTTATATCACTGCACTTATTTATATAACTACATTTATTTATGTAAACTGTTAAACTGTTTATTTATATCACCGAGTTCATATCTGGTTACTGGTATATATGAGACTGAGCGTCCGCCTTCTCCCGGCCAATATTTATATAGCGCGTAACAGTCTAGAAGCCACTCGAAGCCTTCCACGCGACAATGACCGGCACACAAAGGAACGAGGTCACGGCGCAATTAAGAGTCCAGCCGCTGCGGCACCAGGGATCGCGTGATCGCTCTTGTTCAGTGGCGGCGTTGTATATTCTTCTCTCGGGGGCGCACGTCACACTGCCCCCTCCTTAAGACTGTTTCGTCCCGGAACAGTTCTTGATGACGAAATTTACATGCATTGCCCTTGGTACACTTTGAAGTCTTGAAGAAGTGACAGTCGATGGTCCGCTGGAGTTCTCCTTTCTGTCTGTTAGGGTTAAAGCTGCAGACGAGAATTTCGATACCGGTATAGCGGAAGAGGATCTCTAACATGTTCCTAATAACTCTCCAATCCAAGCCATCTAGTCCACAGCCTAACTTCGGTACTGCCAACTTCAAAATGTCATTTTCTAGCAGATGATCCTTCAAGTCACACAGCGAGCTCCATAGATTGCGATATGACGGCTTTTGGTACGAGCGTGGTTTTGTGACCAGGTAGTAGATATACCGCTGCTGTTCTGTATTGTTATCCCTCAGTCGTAGCGTCTTCCCGACGGATGGACCTTGGTTGGCCAGTTCTTGTAGTCGTCCAAATTTTGTCTTAAAGACTGACGCTATGCCGCGTGACATCTTTAAGTCTTCCGATACGCAGTGGCCGAGGGAATAATCTGAGGACACGGTGAACAGATCTCTATATTCTTCTGTCGTCACGCCATACCGCGCCTTGTGACCAAAGGAATACTGTTCCATGAAGTCTTCAAAAGTCGGTTCCTGAGCTATGATCCGACGAACCGTTGCTCCATGCTGGTCTTCATTGTTGTCACCGGCGAACGGGGCTAGCCGATTAAAGTGTACTACTCTCGGCTTCCCGGTAGGTGTTTTTCTAATTCTGTATATCACGTCGTTTATTCTCTTAACGACCTCATAAGGACCTTCCCAATTTCTTTGTAGCTTTGGTGATAAACCTCGGCGCCTTTGAGGATTGTAAAGCCACACTAAATCCCCTGGTTGGTATCCACCTTTTTCTGCCTTGATGTCATACTGGTCCTTCATTCGGTCGCTGGCAGCTTGAGTGTTTATGCGGACTTGTTCATGAATGTCGTTCATTCTTCTCCGTAAGTCCGTTACGTAATCTTCCCCGGCCAGATCTTCCCCAGGTTTACTGCCGAACACCAAGTCACATGGCAGGCGCAACTCACGCCCAAATAAGATGTTCGCAGGACTTTGCCCTGTGGTTTCATGCACGGATGAACGATAAGCCATTAAGAACAGATGAAGATGTCGGTCCCAGTCTCTTTGGTGGTTGGAGACTACCTTCGACAAATATCGGTTGATCGTTCTGTTCATGCGTTCAACCATGCCATCGGACTGCGGATGTAATGCAGTTGTCCTCGTTTTATTAATCCCTAATATCTTACAGATATTTTGGAAAACGGCAGACTCAAAATTTCTCCCCTGGTCGGAGTGAAGTTCACGTGGAACTCCGAATCGGCATATACACTCCTTGACTAAGGTTTCGGCGACCGTAGTAGCTTCCTGGTTGGGTAATGGATAGGCCTCAACCCATTTGGTGAAGTAGTCCATGACAACCACGATGTATTTATTTCTGTCTTCGCTTTCTGGAAATGGTCCGGCCACGTCAATCGCAATGCGCTCAAATGGACTGCCAACGTTGTATTGACGCATTGGAGCTTTCCGTCGTCTATGAGGGCCGTTGCTTCCAGCGCAAACTACACATTTCTTGCACCAGTCTTTAACGTCTTCCTTGCAGTTAACCCAGTAAAATCGCTGGCGCAATCTTTCTAATGTTTTGTTGACTCCAAAATGGCCACCTCCAGATCCGTCATGGATCTCTTTCAGCACGTCTGGAATTCT
Source organism: Harpalus rufipes (assembly GCA_951394225.1). NCBI lineage: Eukaryota > Metazoa > Arthropoda > Insecta > Coleoptera > Carabidae > Harpalus > Harpalus rufipes. Next base: position 5,222,380 of record OX596278.1, read on the forward strand.
ATTCTTAGGAATAACCAACTGAGTTCTCTTCTCAGTTCCATCGGTATTTTCCACCAAACGCTTTAACAGGCCATCTTCAATCATCATCGAGTCCCATTGCGCCCAGTATGATTTTACACTCTGTGAGTGTGGTGCAACTTCTTCCCATCTTGGTTTTCTCTCTTCTGCTTTCCACTCCAGCAGTATTTTCAACGTCGGGTCATTCTCTTGGTCTTCGCGTAGTCCATCGGTCTGCCAATTATCGTCGACTACTGTTGTCCTGGCGACAGTAAAATGTTTCTCTTCCAGTCGACTACAATGCTTGCACTCATCTTGGCATGGCCTTCTGGACAATGCGTCGGCATTACGATGGCTGGTACCCGCCCTATGATCGATTTTGAAATCGTATTCCTGTAGTCTTTCAATCCATCTAGCCACCTGACCTTCAGGATTCTTGAATTGTAGCAGCCATTTTAATGCAGCATGATCAGTCCTAATCAGAAATCGTCTTCCGTACAAATATTTGTAGAAATGTTCCACGGATTTCACGACTGCCAAGAGTTCTTTTCTAGTCACACAGTAATTCCTTTCTGGTTTTGACAAGGTCTTACTAAAGTAGGCAATAACTTTCTCATGCCCATCTTGTATCTGGGAAAGAACGCCACCAATTCCAACGTTGCTGGCATCTGTGTCTAGAATGAATTCTCCTTCAGGTAAAGGATAACTCAAGACGGGTGCGCTTGTTAAAGCATGTTTTAGTTCTTTAAATGCAACTGTACAGTCCATTTCCCAGATAAATCTTCTTCCTTCTTCAGTAAGCCTTGTCAGTGGCTTGGCTATGTTGGCAAATCCAGGTACATATCGCCGATAATAGGTACACAAACCAAGGAAACTTCTGAGTTCGTGTTTGTCCCTAGGTGCTGGCCAGTCTCTCACAGCCTTTATCTTCTCCTGGTCGACTGCAATACCCTTACCGGAAACCACGTGTCCCAGGTAATGAACTTCTCTTCGAAACAGGTGACACTTCTTCGGGCTAAGTTTCAGGTTAGCCTTCCTCAATCTCTGGAAAACCTCTTCCAAATTCTTCATGTGGTCCTCGAATGTCTTACCAACCACAATAATATCGTCGAGGTACACTAAACAGGTTTTCCAAGATAGCCCAGCCAATACTGTTTCCATGAGTCGTTCAAACGTTGCAGGAGCATTGCAGAGCCCGAACGGCATTACGGTGAATTGCCAAAGTCCTGTACCAATGGTGAAGGCTGTCTTCTCTTTGTCTTTTGGATCCAAATCCACTTGCCAGTATCCGCTCTTTAGGTCCAAAGTGGAGAAAATCTTTGAGCCAGCTAAGGTGTCTAATGTGTCGTCTATTCGAGGTAGCGGGTAGCTATCCTTCTTCGTCACGTTGTTAAGTTGACGATAATCGACGCAAAATCGTGTAGAGCCATCCTTCTTCTTCACTAACACCACTGGTGAAGCCCATGGACTGCTTGAAGGTTCAATCACACCTTCCATCTTCATGTCCTCGATTATTCGTTCTGCTTCCTTACGTTTCGCCAGTGGTAGTCTTCTTGCTGGTTGACGGATGGGTCTTGCGTCTCCGGTGTCTATTTTATGGTAAACTACATTAGTTCTCCCTTTGTTCTTCTCATCAAATTGGAACACATCTTTAAAATTTCCAATTAGATTCTTTGCCTTCGTTCTCTGGTCGGCGGTCAATTCTTCAAACGATGTTGTCAGTTGATTGATTAACGTGTCCGGGACTTTCCGAGATGTGTTCCCTGTGGCCTTTACAGTTCTAATAATCGAGGATACTGTCATGCATTCTCCTACAATTGTTCCTCTCTTCAGAACAACAGGATAAAAATTGACGTTCATTATTCGAACTGGAATTACCTGGCTGGCTTTGACCAGAGATTTTCCAACAACAATTCCAGTGCCAGTTTTGGCATCATCATTTTTGGGCTCCAGCATAACGATACTTCCCTCACAGAAACTACCATCTAAATGTGCTCCCAGGATAGTTTCACTTCGTTCTGGGAGGGTGATGTCTTCGGCCATTAGTACACGCACAACCTTGTCGTCTCGTGGATTTAATATCAGTTCTTCTTCATTGACCATCATCACTCCCTTCTTCAGGTCAAGTTTAAAACCATGCTTTGACATTGCGTCCATTCCGAGTATTACTTCATCTTCAACTTCAGCTACTAGTGCACGATGTTTAAAGGAGGTGTTTCCAATAGAGATGGTGACATCTACTTCTCCTAATGCGGTAGCTTGTTCTCCCGTTGCTGTGCGTAACCGCCACTTGGTTGGTTGAAGATGCGTCTTGCCAGTTTTCCTTATGAAGTCGGGTCTAATTATAGTTTTTGTCGCACCCGTATCCAGTAGCATTTTCATTGGCCTTCCGTTAATAGAGCCATCCACATAGATGCTATTGGCTTTATGATGAAGAGATGCGACATAACTGATGGATTGTGGAGCTACTAGATTACGGGTCGACAGTTGCTCCTTCGCATCAACCCGATTTAGTTTTCCGACTCCTTTTCTTCCTTTGCAGATTCCGTCTTCTTTTGCATCTTTCTACAAAGTCTTTGCGGATGGCCCAGTTCACCGCAATTCCAACAGCGGAGTTTCTTTCTTCCGGTAAACACTTCACTTGCAATTCGTCGCACTGTCTCTTCTAGATCTTCAGTGTTTTCTTTTCTCTCAGCATCCATATTTCGCACTCGCGATTGGTTACGTGAAGCTTGTTTGGCAGCTTCATGCTCCAATGCATATGAGAGTGCGTCAATTAAAGTTTTTGGACGGGCCAATCGCAGTGCTTGTTGAGTTTCGCTGTCTCGAACTCCGTAGATAAATGATTGAGTGGCCAAGCACTCCAAAACGCTGTCAGGAGCTGTAGGATGTGCGAGGTGAACTAAACGAGCTACGTCAACTTCAAATTCTTGAAGGCTTTCTTTTGAACTCTGATACCGGTTCCTCAGTTGCGTCTGGTACACCTGCTCCAGATGCGCGTTTCCATACCGCATATCCAATCGTTTGACTAGCTGGTCGTAGTCTTCTTGTTGTTCTTCTTTCAGCGTTTGCAGGATGTCGATAGCTTCTCCGCGCAATGAGACAGTCAATGCCGTAGCCTTCTCCATGGTCGTCCAGTTATTTGCTTTGGCAGCCGCTTCAAATTGTTTTAAATAATTCGGCCACGAAGACTTCCCATCAAATTCCGGTGTTTTTATGTGCATTTTTGAAGTAGTATCAGCTTTTACTACTTTTCTTCCTTCTATTAGACATGGCTCAGTCACACCAGAATTCGGGATTGACGACGATGTAATTTTAGTGAACGTTTGTTGTATTTCTTCAATTTTCTTGTCATATTCATCTTTTAAATTCTTCAGGTCTTTCTCGGTTTTTCTAGAATTCTCCTCTAATTTTTCTTCTAGACTTCTAGAATTTTCTACTAATTTTTCTTCTATACTTCTAGAATTTTCTTGTAATTTTTCTTCTAATTTTTCTTTTAAACTTCTAGAATTTTCTTCTAATTTCTCTTCTAAACTTCTAGAATTATTCTCTAATTTTTGTTCTAGTGCTCTGGAATGTTCCATTAGTTCATTTTTTAGGGTTCTGGAATTTTCCTCTGCCTTTCTAGAACTTTCTATTAATTTTTCCTCTAAAGTTCTAGAACTTTGCTCTGATTTTCTAGAACTTTCTGCTATTTCCTGTTTTAAACTTTGTTGTATCTGTTTACCAATGTCGGATACGTCATCCGGAATTTCGAATAGGTAATCTTCAGGATTTTCCCCAGCATCGGTTAATGCCTGCCGCAGTCTTTCTTGAAGTGTTGATTTCCTTCCTGTTGTTTCCACATCCCGTTCTTCTAGTTCTCTCTTGAGATCACCTACTTTTAATTCACTTAATTTTAATTGTTTAGTCGCCATTTTATTTATTTTTATTTATTTACACTTCACAGTTTAACCACCCCACACCTGACACCAATTGTAACGTTTTTATTTATATGGGTGAAGTGTAAAACATAGACAAATATTATTAACAAAAGAATACGTTTATTAAACGATAAAATAAATAAAGATTAAATATTAATAAAAACAACTAACACTATGATTAAATAATTACACTAAGAATATTATTAAATGCTTAAACACTACGAATTATTTATCTAACTAACATTTATATCACTGCACTTATTTATATAACTACATTTATTTATGTAAACTGTTAAACTGTTTATTTATATCACCGAGTTCATATCTGGTTACTGGTATATATGAGACTGAGCGTCCGCCTTCTCCCGGCCAATATTTATATAGCGCGTAACAGTCTAGAAGCCACTCGAAGCCTTCCACGCGACAATGACCGGCACACAAAGGAACGAGGTCACGGCGCAATTAAGAGTCCAGCCGCTGCGGCACCAGGGATCGCGTGATCGCTCTTGTTCAGTGGCGGCGTTGTATATTCTTCTCTCGGGGGCGCACGTCACAATAATAACAATTCACTTTACCATAAGAGGATTGAAATGAGCGGCATTAAATTCGACTACATATATAAAGATAACATGAAATTCAAAAATGTGTATACAATTATCGCGATTTTTTTTTATAAGTGAACATAGGGAGTTGTCAAAGTCATCAAACTATCATTTGTCAACTTCATAATTTTTTTTTTCTTGTCGGAAGGGCATTCACTTTTATTTAACTGTATAATTTAATGTTTCTTATTATTAATTATCTCACTTGTTCTAATTGTCTTCTAATGCTGTACTTTGACGCATCCTGTAGTTCTATATTTTTTGTAGATTTTCTAATACTTCTGGACTGGGTAGCTTTTTAAAAATAGAAACAAATAAATCGGAAACGTGTCTTAGACACATTGGATTATCTATTTAATTGTATATATAATTTTGAAAGATGACAGTTTGATGACTTTGACAATTATAATACATTGCCTACAGTTCAGTTATAAAAAAACACGATAATATATCGTCGTCAATCATTTTAAATATAACTATAGTAATGATATATGCCCATGTTCACTGCTAAGAAAACTTCCGGTATTTCAGACAGGTACTCTTTAAAAATATGCCTAAATACAGCACGTAATCACATTTAGATGATGATAACACTAACATTTATTTGAATCTTCATATTTTACACAACTAATGATAATTTTATGTCCACAACCTGCTTTGTATAATATTTGCAATATTTTCTTTATTTTGTATGTAAATTTAAATACAAAAGTGCAATTGAATTTATTTTACACAGAGTATTTATTTGAATTAAATTTATCATCCCTGTACCAAAGTATTTATATTCGTTATTGCATATTCACCTATGTTTAGTGATAAAAAGAACTCCGCTATATAAATGCTTGTGATAGAATGTCACGTTAAAAAGATTAAGAAACATTTGGTATAATTTTCAACATAATTTGCTCAACTTTTCAGGAACTATTATTCCGTATTAAAAACAATTAAGAGTTGAAAACGAGAGGTCCCGGCAAACCTGTGGCTGAATACAGGACTAACTCTCCTGACAATTCGAAACTACGACTGGCGCAATACAGTAGTTACGCTAACTAGGAAAGGAAATAAATTTCCCTGAACATTCGTAAAGTTACAATGCAAATAAAAAAACTGCCTAGCACCATAGATAACTATAACTAATGATTATTCCTATGTTAAACTTATTTTCTACGCGAACTGATTTGAGCATGAGTTTTTACAATAACCTTAAAACGGATAAATAAAATATGTCACTTTGTACATATTTTCTATAATATTCTACATTATATCATTAAAAATTTATGAAAGGTAAAGTTCGAACACATAAGAGCTTTTTTATATTATTTCCACAGCTATTTATGTGTCAGGATTCTACAATTGTATACTCGTTTTCGATTACTTTTATAATAAATACTTATACGGTCGTACCTCGCTAAATCGAACTTCGTTAATTCAAATCCAATACTCAGTTGGGGGAACATCCTACTAAGAAAAGTTCTGGGTTCAATTTTTAACAGAAATCTTTCTTCGGTATTAAAAATAAGAGCCTTGATTCAAAAGAGAAATAATAAAAAAAGATATACTCATACAACGTCTTTTGCTGGTAAGAAATCTAGCAACGTAAGAAAAGGGTTGGAAACAAAAAGAAAATAGAGAAAGAAAGGGTTTCTGCAGTACGCTGAGAAGCAATGTGTAATTAAGACTATGATCCCGTAGCTCTCAATATCATCGTAGTCATAGTAGGCATGATTTCGTTGTTTGTAATTGGACCGGTCGCAATCAAGAACCGACCCCAAAATCGATAAAACAAAAACCACACGTAATGCAAATTAGGCAGGAATGCAATACATATTCATTATTGTCACAAGGAATCTGACGCTAGACGCAAGCGAAGCGTAAGACGCTGTATAGAGCAACAGAAGAGCTCGACGCTTGAGGACGACAAGCGTCCTAAGCGACAGCGTCGGTCACGTCGCACCGTACCATACCAGCCTATAATTTATACCCTCAGTTTTTCGATATTTAAATTTACTTAATTGTTCATTAATCATTTTTATGATGATAAGTGGTGCTGAATTTTGGAACGATTATTACGTTACTCCAGTCACTTTTGATTAATTTACAATGGGTTTTTGTTTAATCCTACGCTGACTTCTGTACACATTACTTCTCATTTTTTATTTTCTTTCATATTAATCATTACAAAATACCAACATTTTTATAATAAATAACCCGAATGCTCTAATTTTCCTTATCATTTATGTCTGCTTTAATACGAGGACCGTCGGAAAATTTAAGATACTGGGAAAATTTTGTTTCGGAAAGTTGGCACCATTGACGTATAGACGGACTCTTTCCCTTTCAAACGAGTGGTCCGGCAGCTCTCTACGGTGACTGTGAGTAGTTTGGCTTCCTCTTCACTCTCGAACCGCTTGATTATACGTTTTCTGCATAGGCTACTACAGTAAAACCTTAACCCATTAGGCACTGTTTTTTATTTCGGCTACAAGTTCCAATTTTGTTGGCGGGCCTCAAATTTTCTAAATTGATGGAATATATGTATCAAAAATGTAATATTCCCATACAATATTTTTTTGTATTTACTTTAGTAATGTTTATTGTATCTGACTATACCTAAGTATTTTGGTATCTGGAAAGTATACAATTCAATATACAGATCCGTTTTAATATACGGCTGTGAATCAGGGTATTATCTAGGGCAATGAAAAATAAAATTCAAGCACTTGAAATGAAATACTAAGAAGAGTACTGGGAGTAACACTACGAGATAGAATCAGAAATGAAATGATTAGAGAACAACTACAGTGTAAATCTGTATTGGAATTTATCGAGGAGAGGCAGCTAGCTGGGAGGGGCCACATGATCAGAATGAACGAAGATACACCGGTGAGACAAATATGGATGACGAACGTGGTAGAAAAAAAGACAACTGGGATTAGGTAATACTGAAGACCTTGAAGAAGAAAAACACGACTAGGTATTTAGCAATTTTTAAGTCTATTTGTAAACAAAGGCATGACACATAAAAAAAATTAATATCAATTTTGTCTTAATTATTTTGTATTAAACTAATGTTAACTAAATGAATATGAACAGTTTATTGCTTGACGCTTAATGTTAAAGAAACGACGAAGGGTGATCCAGAATCGAAGGCAGGAAATGTTAACTCGCGGCATGTATCTGCTACAAGATAAAGTTTACCCTCAGAGGATGATTTTGGATGGGCTGTTGTGGACCTTCCGTCGCACAGTTTCAATTTGGCACCATCTGATTTTCTTCGCTTCCTTCATTTAAATAAGCATCTGGCAGAAAAAAAAACGAAGATAATGTAAAAGTAGAAGCGAAACGTTGGATGACGGGCAGGCGACAACATTTTCAACACTGGCTTCAAAAATCTTGTGCCCGGCTTACTATTATTACTTAATATGTCAACCATGTCAGAAGTTCTAACAACCCTTTTTTTCTCAAAGAGTAGTTTACAATGTGCATATTGAATCATTTTAACCCAAAAACTTTTGGGTTTGAATTATATTCGATTGAGAGTTATTCTAGAAATTTGGTATTTGGAAAATAGGTGAAAATATTATTTATGTTATTTGTATTCGATGATAAATTTGATGTGTTATTTTGCAAACATTGTCCGTAATATATCATGATATCGCATCTTGACTTACGCTATGGGTGAATATAAATTCGTAACGCATCAACGAACGCGATAACTGGCCGTGGTGGTGTCCATTTAGATCTGAAGATGCAGTATTATATATTCATTCGCGTACGGTGATGTTTACGTGAGTGTACGTGCTGTACGTGGAACGTGAGCATATGACCAAGCCTGTTCGTATATGACGTAGGTTACACCACAAAAACAAAAAACGGGATATTTTTCTCCCCCAATTCTACATGACTGCATTTATCTGAACTGAAAGCGAAATGTGTTACAAAAGTTGTAGAATTTACGATAAATCTTTTGTTATTATTATTGAGGGCACTTTTGTCACCACGACCTGTAAGATTTATTATAACAAGGCCCTATCTTATTTTTCTGGAAGCAGTCTCAAAGTTCTAACGAAGCCAGTTACTGTTCCAGAAGTCAGTTTCCCGATCCCATTTGCCACAGCTGGACATTCGCTTACATATTCGGAAGTTTCTTGCATAGAAGATATTTCTGAAGATAATAACCAGTGAAGATACCTATTATAATTCTGGGGTCCTTTTTGCTGAGAACTCTTTGGCGTTTGTCCACGAGAACGAAATGAATTTCTTCGACTGACTTACAGGCCTATTCTACTAAAAACATTATATATCGTTAAGACTCATTATCAAGTAACATATAGTTATAATAACAATTATTTATCAAAACCCTATTCTGCTAATATGTTTACATGAACTACTAAAGTTTGGTATATATCAAAAACAAAATTAAAAATGGTTGAAGGAAATATTTTATTCTGCAAAGGTATGTATTAATTCATTTCTTTACAATTTTATGAATTATAATTTTTAATTTAGAAGTACAAATTCGGAATATCGACAGGAAATTTTAATAAAAGGATAAATTTTCAAGTTCTTCTTTATTCAAATTCCCTGTCCAAATTCCGATTATCCTCGCGACTATCTTCTTTTGAATTTCAACTAATGGACACTATTTTCAATACCTAATTTTTAATATTAAACATATTTCAATTAGTTAAAATATATTTAAAAATTTAGATTTCCATAAAGTTGATCGCTATTTAATGTAGATATTGATTTATTAAATTATTTATTATTTTGTAAATGTATATGCAGTACTTATTTGATAATTTGTATGTATATTTATGTAGGGAAATCACATTATATGTATAATCGTGTAATATTTCAAATTCGTTCACTATACCAGAAAAAAAAAGTTATCGTTTATTTAAAAAGATACTTGTAGAGATTTATTCACACAAATATATTCAAATATGAGGATTTTATTAAGAAGTGATGGTTTGCCGAAAAATTCTACAGTACCTACTTATAAATTATTATTTATATTACATATCATGTAAATCCACTTCAATATTTGAATATGATGATTGAATATGTCAAATTTAAAATGAAATACAAATATAAATTTCTGTCAAAATAAATATAAAGTTAGACAGTATCGTTATAATTATGATAACGATAATTTATAAGAATATTGAAAAGATTTTTGACATTTGTTGTTATTAACGTCGTTCAATCAAATGCTTAACGAAATCATTATGTGTTTTTAGTAGAATAGGCTTGTAAAGCTTCGAATGTCTCTCCGAGATAAACAGTTATACTTTTGTTAATTTTTTGTTTTAATTCCATGGCTATCGCTATTTTTACAAATCAGATTGACGTACCCACCAATGGATAATATGCCGTGATGATGTATTTATTTATTTCAAAATCGTGTTACAGCAAGTACCGTGTTATAGGAGGAATACGTGTACGTATTTATTTCGTCCTGTATTGAATGTGGCAATTCTATTTCAAAGATAGACATTATTTTAGTAGAATGTTTGAGAAAGAGGCGAAAAGATATCTGTTGGAAATAAAGGGTAGCGTGCAGACAACACCATGGACGTGAGCTGAGCGGTAACGGTAACGGGTAACGGTACCTGAGCGGGAACAGGTACTCGGCATCGACCACTGCGGAAAGATAGCGTCGCGACGCATGCAGTGAAAACGACAGGATCACTGTCACTGCTACGTCTAATTATGTACTTTTACTCAAGTAGGTTAGGTTTCACTCTGAAAGTATACTAACTACAAAATTTATTAATACTTTAAATAATTTAAAGTAGCAAAAATGGTGGATGCGCTACATTAGGTTTTACTGATAAGGAAAAGTGACGACCGAGGTAGTTTATGATCCAAATATTAGATACATTTTTACTGTTGTCAATTTTGAGAGGAAACTGAATGTGTATATGCTTTTTATGAATTTTTGCACGATTTGAAAAAAACTGAATATAGAAAGAAATATATTTTATGTACAAGAGAATTTGTAATTTTTTATAAAATCTTACTTACCCTGGAGAAGGTACAAGAGTGTACAGAAACCTTGGTTGTATAAGAAAATAAATACTGTTTGACCGAGATTACGAGTAATTGTTAACACCTAAGGTATTTAATTTCTGGAGAAATGCATCTGTACAATTTTCCAGTGACCCGCTAAACTGAAATGCAATTGCATTATTATGAAAGAGTTACTGCTCCATTTTCTCCAAAGATGTGAAAGAATTCATTGTATATAACCATAATAGCTACTCTGAATCTTGTATTCTCATTCTAGCAGTTTTAGGAGTGTTAAAAGAATAGAAAGAATGTAAGAAGCAGTAGTATTTTAATTCAAATGAATGTTCAGAGTTGAGATAATTCAAAGAGAAGTTCTAAATTTTATATCAAAGAATCCCCTCTAACTATCGTGAATAAACTTTTAAGTGTGTCGTTTCTAGCGTAAAATTACCATGAACTCCGACAATACTGATTATTTTAATGTCCTTAACTGCTTTTCTTTTTCTTCGGCAAATATTTCTTTCATATTTACTCAGGGAGAGAAGACGAAATTACGAAAATACCACTGCGCACGAATAATACAAAATTATATCATTATTATTATTGTTAAAGTTATAAATACTTTGCGAACTCAAACAAAACAATATTATACGTTTTTATATTCAACAATAAAACTCAATTTTTTTATTAACTTATTCTCTTGGTGTATCTATTTTTTGGACAGTACTGTAGTTTCTGCGGAGTAAACCCTAACTATTAGGGAACAACCCCCAAACATTACAGTATATATTTTATTGATCAGAAGATATTTTTTAGTATCACAATAAAAGGTCTGAGCTCAATTCGTAATGAACTGTTAACCCTTTAAATTCCATTTTTTTCCTGTTTGCCAGTTTGTGCCGGGACGATGAGAAAGTGGCATATTGGTATACTTATTTAATTTTCACTCCAGAATGGAAAAGTGATATTGACCCGCGGTTTAAAATTTGAGATGTATCCAAATATATAAAATTTGGAATTTTGAAAATTTTGGACAAAATGGATGTATTTCCGTATCTTCAACACTACTTGTCCGAGAATTAAATGACAATTCGTACTGTCAAAATGCAAGAAAAATTAAAGATGAAACAAATAGATTTTCTACCCATGTTCGGCAAGGGAGTTAAATAATATCATTATAAATTCATATTTTCGCAACTGCTGAAAATTTAATCTGCTGGAAATATAAACAAATTAATCCTTTTTTTAAAAAAAAGCAAAGCAAATATAAAGTTTTATCCTACTGCTTAGGGACAGATTGTCGCTTTTATGGGCGTTAGTAAGTCTTGTCATAGCCAGACTTTGCTGTAGTAATACGTGAGCTGGCAAATGGTAAAAATCACATACACCAGCATCGTGCAGAATTGAGTCTAGTGATCACGTTTCCCAACCAAATGAGCGCGAACAGAGAGTGCAAACAATTGTAGACGTTTCGGCGACCGAGGGAATTGATAATCATGCCGGCTTCAACGCTAAAACAGGCTACGCAGAACCGTAACGCAAAACCACATCAAAAAGGAGATCATTTTTACAGAATAGTAAATCAAATGCATTTAAATAAACATAATTACCCATAAGGGAGTAATGGGATTACCAATTTATCTGTACCAAATTTTGTTAAAAACTTTACAAGTATAACTAGGACTGTCAATTTTTGTCACCCTAAAGTAGACCATTCTGGCAATGAGGGAGTCAGTCTTAAATGGAAAATCACTTTTATATTTATATGAAAAGTTAAATGACTTTCGACAGTTAAAGTAGGGTGTAGGACACTTAGTAACAATTATAGGATGCTTCCAAAAGTTGGTAAATTGGTAACCCTGGTAACAATGATAAGAAATTTCTACAAATTTCTTTCAACTAGTTTCAAATATAAGGCGTTTTTTGGCGATACATTGGTTTGAAACTATTTCGTAATGTTTCAAACCATTATGTTTTTTTAACTCACCGGTGACGTCAAAGACGAAATTGGTTGAAACAATTTCGTATGTTTTCAAACCGATACGCTGGACTGGTTTAGTAGAGGGTGTAAACCTCAAGACTATGGAACACCGGTAAACGTTTGTAATTATATATTAATTCAAAAATTAATAATTTGGGATGCTACATTATTATCTGTGAAAACACAACGTTTGTATGTATAAATAAATATTAAAATATAAAAATACACAAAAAAAATCCTAGGGACGCGTTTAAAGTTAATCCGGCACTGCTTATCACATAGTAAATGTGTGATGTATCAGGAATAGTAATCCATAAACTAAATATTTTATGGACTATCAATAATGCAATGTGATATGTGTATAAAATCTGGCTACAACTCTGTCATACGATTGGGATAACAACAAACATACCACACGGTCAACCGCATTAAACCATCAGTATACCGAACGCCGCGCAACGCGCCGCGGCGCTCACCGACGCTCGTCGCCGCTGTGTCCGCGAATACAAAACAGCACGTGCAAAGACAACCGCAATATTAATATCGACCTGAATTGGCTTATTCCAGCGGACAGGAGACGCCAGAATCACCGATACAGCAATATGTATCCCGTACACCGTCCACCTGGACCTAAGACTAGCCACTGGGATAATGTATGCATACCCGCACACTCGATTACTCTAATCAACTTGTAATGCTGTTCGCGCCCTGCTTATAATAGATACTCATCGGGTTAAACGACCCAAATATTGAATAACCCAACATCTGATAGTAACGGTTAGTTCCGTCATGTTATTTACTTCAATACTTAAAATAAATACGAGCCCAAGCTCCTAACAGTTCAAAAACCAAATTATAGAAACTAAGCAAATTGCGAGAAATTGCTACAAATTTCTTTCGGCTAGTTTAAAATACAGAGTGTTTCTCGGATACAAGTCACATCGATTATTTTCTTTATTATTGAAAATAGAAGCAAATCATTCAAATAAAAATTGTAATAAATAAAGGAAGATATTTACTTATTGAAGAAAAAAATTGTATAGCCAGTGGTTCTTAAACTATACCATAAAGTTATATTTTTTTAAATAGGATGGTATATATTTTTTTCTGAATTCAACCCTATAATCATTTTATATCCTTGCATAACAAAAATATTGAGAAAAGTTCAATTGAAATTTAAATAAATTTTATGTTCCTAGACTTCTTGACTGGGAAATTTTTAATGGGTAAAAGAAACACTTCTGGAGATCAGTCAAAGGTTACAATTATTTATTTCTGGCCTCGAGTAGTTTCAGCACCTTTTGTGCCTTCCTCAGGAAGGCACAATAGTGATACAATACTTAAAAAACATCAAGTTTTGTAACTTACGTGAAATTATGTAATGACATTTAATATTTTGTAGTAATGACATTTAATACTTAAAATATATAGAAAAACTTAAGTTTACACATACAATGGTGGTCAAAATTTGTCATAATGAATGCATTTGTTCATTTTGAAACATATGTCGTCTGATAAGGTGCAAAAGGTGCTGAAACTAGTCGAGGCCAGAAATAAATAATTGTAACCTTTGACTGATCTCCAGAAGTGTTTCTTTTACCCATCAATAAATTTTATATTGTTATATTTCAGTGGGCTATGAATAAAAAAATTGAATTTAAATTTAACATAAATATGTTAATAACTTTATATGTTAATAACTTAATAACTTCTGGGGTCCCACAAGGATCAAACTTGGGCCCACTATTATTCTACCTCTTCATTAATGACGTGGTGGACTGTTTTCAACATTCTCAAATACTTTTGTATGCCGATGACATAAAAATTTATAAAACCATCAACTCTATTAATGACTGTATTCTCTTACAAAACGACATCAACAACATTTTAAAATGGTCCTACAACTCAAAATTGTTCTTTAATTACAGAAAATGTAAAATAATGAGTTACTTTGTTAAAAAATACGTTTACACTTATGCTTATCACATGGAAACTAATTCGCTTGAGAAAGTAACTCAGTTTAAGGATCTTGGGATTATATTTGACAAAAAACTAACATTTAATGTACATATTGAGACTACTGTAAGATCATCCTACAAAAATCTTGGATTTGTAATTATAAATTGTCGGTCTCTCTGTAAAACAACAACACTCAAAAGCTTGTATTATGCATTTGTCCGCTCTAAGCTAGAATATTGTCTACAAGTCTGGAATCCAATATATCATAAATATATATCCAAGATTGAGTCTGTCCAGCATAAATTCATCAAATATTGTTATTTTAAAATACATGGACAATATCCTATCTTTACCCATGATTATTCTGTTTTATTGCCTGAAGTGAACTTGGTGCCATTAAGTAGCAGAAGAAATTTACAATTATCTCTCTACTTATACAAATTAATTAATAATTGTATTGATGACCCATGTAGTCTTGAGATAATACCATTTCACGTTCCACGCGTCACTTCAAGACATAAAGTACCATTTCATTGTAAAACAGCTAGGACTAATTATGAATTGAAATCTCCAATAAGAAAACTCTGTGTAGCATATAACATGTATCATGTACTATTGACATTGACATATTTGGTGACTCCTTATCTAAATTTAAGAATATATTAACAAAATATTTCTTGTAATAAGTCACTTGTTAAATTTCTTACATGTAGCTACTTACTGTTCAACTCATTCGTTTCTGTATTTGTATGTCATATGATCGTCCTGTAATTGGGATCTTGAATCCTGTTGGATCGATTGATTAATAAATAAATAAATAGCAACAATAGGAATTATGCACTAAATAATTAAAATTTACAGATAGCATACTGAAAAATAACTATTAACATAAAATTTATTTAAATTTCATTTGAATTTTTCTCAAATTTTTATTACGTAATGATATAAAAATATTACATGGTAAAATTCATAAAAAAATACTCTATCGAAATAGCCTAAAAAATATGTACCATAGCATTTAAAAAATATATAACTTTATGTTATAGTTTGAGAACCATTGGTTATTTTTTTTCTTAAAGAAGGGGCACCCTTCATCTACTACAACTTTTATTTGGATAATTTCTACTATTTCCAATAATAAAGAAAAGAATCCAGGTGTCCTGTATCCGAGAAATATCCTGTATAGATTTTAAACAAAACTGAATGTTATTCAGCTATTCCGCGATTTAATATTAGGTTACATTACATTGTCTTTATTAGTAATACCATCTTTAATTTTGTCCTATAGATACCGGGTGTTGTAGGCAGACCGACACAGGAGATTTACATGTGAAATTAGTTAATTGTGAATAGTATCTCTCCAGTTAAAGGTATTAAGTTGTAATTTTGTATACTTATTGGAAGATTGTACTTTTATGGATTACGGTCCAAATTAGTCAAAAGTGAAATAATAGAAAAAAATAAAAATATTTGTAGAACTTGTAGGATTGTTGTTCATATTCCGGAAAAGTTGTTACTAAGAAACAGTTCAGACAACATAGTGGTAACGTGTGTACTTGATAATAAACAAAACTCGAAAAGACTTGGATTCGGAACCAGCCAGCAAAAATTTACATTTTATTTTTTACTTCTCAAAATAATTTTTATTGTTAATACGTTTTTAATCTTTTATTGATTTTTAATAAAATATAAACATTATTTGAAGCATTAATTATGTTTTGTAAAATCTAAATCACACTGACTGAACGTACAGTTTAATTAGAATAAATATCCGTTTTATTTAATTTATTATTTTTTTAATATTTATTTTTATTTTTTATTTATTTTACTACGCTATTTGAATTGTTAGCTTAGAAAACGATCCTTTAAATGCCGGTTGAACTATTACCACCCATCATTTGACCCACAATTTTAAGTTTATAATTAAAATAGCCGATTTGATTTTGTAGAAATTTCTAACCATTTGTCTGTTTTATAATTTGTTAAAAATCACTGCTTTCAATTCTCAAAAACGACTAAAGATGATTATACCGGGTGATTGAAAATATTCATTGCATCATAAACAACACAAATGTGTTAAGTAATAGTCATATTTTTTATTTACTGCCCGATGAAATGGCAACAATGTTCCGCCGGAAAACATCAAATCCACATTTGAAAAATATATATGTACCTCACTACGCCAACATGCACATAAAGCCTTACACTCTCAATTAATTGCGGAGTAAGATCAGATAAGATTTGTCAGCATGTAATGAGATATACACATAGCAGCAAAGAATAAATCATAACCCTTTTTGTTTTTATGAAAGATTTAATCGCATTATTATGTATTGCAGTTGCAGTATCAAACAAACTGTATCGTTACAGTGAAATATATCACAAAAGTTACAGAGATAAATGGTGGAGTCGCCTATTTTTAAATACAAGTATCTCCAAAATTATAAAACAATTTGAATTCTAATATTTGAATCGTCTAGTTTCCCGACAAATGCATTTATGGACAAAAATGAGTTTGATACAACGAATTCGTCTTCTCTCCATAACTCGGTGTGATGTTTACGTACCAAAACTCCAACAAATCCTTATATTTACGTTTAAAATATCAGGTTAATTTCAGAAGCCGATAAATCCACAATCGATTAGCATCTAATTCCAGCAAATCCAAATCAGCCAATCAGAGCAGCGGTTAACCGCTGGAAGTCATGTGGTCCTATTGAGTATACATTTTGTTTAATAACGTCAATTGTTTCTTTGCAATAATTTAATAAGGAAATAATGTTTATTGGATTTTATTAACTATCAATTTTTCAATCACATCAGCAAAGATGTGCAAAATCAAAGACAAAATTAGAGGAAGATAAGAAACGTGTTATAAAAGCAACTATGATGAATACTTCCGGTGATGTGTATGTAGGTATTTTTTTTCTTCTTTGTGAAATGTGTGGGTGATGTACCGACAGTAATGCTCGTATGCAACAACGAGTAACGTACGCTACGCAAATAATACGCAACACGGATTGCAGCGATAAATTTCCCTTGTTTACTCCATTATTGAACACATTCCGTTGTGGCGACTGGCGACTGGCGACTGCGACCTCTGGATAAAACATCCCTAATACTTTGCTCTTTCCACCACCGACATTTATACAGCATACTACGACTATTCCATTTTTACAAACGAATATATCACTTGTTTGTTGTTTACTTTCATCTATGGGAAATCATTAACATGTAAATAAATTCCTGTTTAATTTCATTTCAAATGAATCAATAAATTTCCTATGCAAAAATATTAATTCCAAATTGAATTTGGGCCTATTTTGCCCAAGGCGTATTTTCACATTTGCTGTGTAAAATTGCACAAAATACGTAAGGAAAAAGAAGAAAATGACGTGCAAGATCAAATCATAAAATAAAATATAAATCAAATATTTTTTTTCTAAATACAAAGTGTTTATTTAACTAAGCGTACAACGGTAAACTGATAGTACCACTAACCCTCAAAGATAGTAAATCTGGCAATAATTTTTGTTTTATATGCTTTCTATATGAAGTGAAGCCTCTTAATACTGACCAATTACCTCATAGTTCATTTTGTAAAAAAAAGAAAAATCAATGGTAATTGGCATTTTAATATTGGCATTTTGATATTCAATAAACCGAATATAACTTGTACTCTAATGGAAATAAAGTGTTTCACGTCAGTTTTGACAATCAACATTTTTTCCAGAGAATACATTGATTTGGATTTTTTACAAAATTTTGAACTGTTACAATTGATCAGTTTTAAAGGATTCCAGTTCTTCAGTGCCAATCTGCTTTGTACACAGATATCGGTAATGATGTAAATAAATTAATAAATAAATATATAATCACGGCTTATTATCTATTTTTGGACACCTATGCCAAAATTTCAATTATTTTTTATTTAAAGATAAGGCTTCGACTGTACGTCATTCGTCTTGAATACATGTTTACATATTATGACGTGCGTCCCTGAGTTAAGAGTATACGAGCGCCGCTACTGAAAGAATGTACCAGAGCTATGACGTAATCCCTCGCCGGAATTACCAAGATGATGCAATCCCCGGCGTCGGACTCACTAGACGTGTTAATTGCACTCGGTATCACTGTGGCGCCTAGAAGGAAGTTCTAGAAGGACGCTGGGCTGTATAAATACCGTCTGAATGACAGCGGAGAGATAGTCTGTGATATAGAAGCAACGAGCAATGAAGTCGGTGATATAAATAAACAGTCTACGAGTTGTGAACATAAATAAATGTAGTTATATAAATAAATGTAGTGATAAATATTGGTTAAATAAATAATCTTAGTGTTTAAGTAGTTAATAATATTCTTAGTCTTAAATTAGTGTTTATAATTATTTAATCATAGTGTTAGTTAAATTTATTATCTTTTAATTATCTTTTTAATATTTACTTGTCGTTTAATAAACGTATTATTTTAACTAATAATATCTCTTATTTTTACACTTCACCCATATAAATAAAACGTTACAATATGATTATATATTATTGTTACATTGTACATATTATATTTATTTTACATTATATTATATATTATAATTTCAACTTTGTTTGATATTGTTATAGTTTCGTGCAAAATACTTAAAAACATAAAAATTGCACTTAGATTCTTTTGATTTTAAACAGGTTATTTCTAAAACATGCTCGAAATAAAAAAAAATTATACATAGTATAGTACCTAGATATCAAGCCGGAAAGTGCTACATTACTGCCGAACAGTGAGTTATAAATAATCAAAATATACCAATGTTAACTATGAGCGCGAAGCTGGAATACGCATTCCCGCGAGGTGTCTATACTATTTTATTCATAATCAATTAGTAATCATTGGGTTTTAAATATTTTTTTTATTAATATTTTTCTAGGTAACATAACAAAATATTTATTGATTCTGGACATTTTTTACAATCTGACTCGTCTAAATGCAAACGACATTTTAGCGGTTAGAAAGTGATATTTATTTTTCAGGTAGCTGGAAGTTCTTAATCCGTGATTTTGTTAACAGGTACATACTAAGAGTATAGTTACAGAGATTTTGCACATAATTTTTACGGTAAATTAATAAGTAATACTTCAAATTACATTCAAATAAATAAAAGTTCATTTCTTATTGATCTTTGAAATTATCATTTCATAACATTTCACTGGTAACAGTCAATATTATTAACTCCGTAATTAGCAACGCCCGAGGAAATTGAATGAATTACAAAAATTAGTCAATAAAAAATATTAAATAACATGTAATTATTCCAAATGCGGTTACATTTTATTTGTTGCAGGTAAATATTTTCATTGAATAATATTTTCTTTCAGAACGAAATTCAATTTTAATATTTCGAATGTAATACGATGAAACAAATATTTCTAGGTATATTAAATTCTTGAAAACAACAGGATATCATATTAAAACTGATTTCTTTCTTTTCAATTTACAAGTTTATTAACATTATCAATATTCCTGTTATAAGAAAGAAAATCATGCTATATGCTCATTATAAATAAGAATTGTAAGTCTTACTCGGTTTACAAGCATATTGATTCTGACAGGTAGAAATATGTATTTGTTAAAGACCAACTCAGTTAGACATACATAATAGAGTAGCGTTTAATGGCCGAAATAATTAAGAACATGATTTATTTGACGATATACAATGACAAAGAAGTGAATAAAATAAAATTTAAGCAGCTAAGAGGCATTACAGATTGTAAAAAGCTCTTGCAATAATATTTAAGCTACTTACCGGCGTCTTTGATGTAATTCGCTTTTATTGGCAAAGTTCCCATCACATTAGCGCCTGACAAATGGTTTAAGTTTGATTAATTCTCTGCCTATAAAGCTTATACACTACATTATTAAAACTCTCTATAAATGATTTGTTATTATCAAAAACACATTTCACAAAACACTTTTCCATATATTTCGTTAAAATAAATGTATTTATTTCTAATGAGTTTTACAGGGTGTATCAGGACTAGTGTAAAAAAAATTAATAGCATATTCCTGGCATCATTTTTAGTAAAAAATGTTATGAAGATAGGTCCTATTCCTTTTGGTTACCAAAATATAAGAGATCAATGTTTTACAAGTAGTAGCAATTTTATTAATTACTTCCTTGTACGTAAGTAAAGGAAGTATTGTAATCGCGAAAAATTTCGGTTTTCAGATTTCAGCGGAAATATCCATTTTGATCATCCCTGAATCCATTTTGACTAATTTCGCCGTGACGTCTGTACGTACGTACGTATCTCGCATAACTCAAAAACGGTAAGCCGTAGAAAGTTGAAATTTTGTATTTAGGACTCCTATAACATCTAGTTGTGCACCTCCCTTTCTGGTTATTACACAATTTCCAGAAGTGGCACTTTACATGAAGTCTATAATAGATTTTAATGAAAAACTGTTTTAAAATATAATCCAAAACTTTTCAAATTTGGTATACAAGACTTTTATGTCAATCAAAATAACATAATAGATTTTGGTGAAAATAGGCTAACCGAAAGTGGTACATTACTTGAAGTTGTTAACACTTTTTCTTGAAAATAATTATTTTATTTTGATTTTAGAAATAAATGCTTCTAATAAAAGTTATAGAGAATTAATTTCTGCGTCTAGCACATCGAGTATTATTAAATTAGCCCTTATAAGCGAGATATGTAAATTTAAAAATTATATACTTTTTGTTTTTGTAATAAAGCTTGCTATGGATTAGGACATAAAAAAATTCATGTCAAATTACGTTAAATACGTGCAATTTTATGATTCGTACAATAACAAATATTATACTTTAATTGTGAAATTAGTCATATTCATTGTTGTAATCAAATATATTTTTGTTGTAATCAAAACTCTCTTTAAAAAGAATCGGGTTAGAGTAATGTTAATTTAAGAATGATAGTAGTAAATGAATTATTTTTTGTTCTATATCAAAATATTTCTCGGGCTTGGCTTAAGCCTGTCAATATTTTGTAATTTAATTATTAAAAAAATATGTATAATTTAATAATCGTACAAGGAAGTCGTGTGGTGTCCACATCAGATTTTTTTTTAATCAAGATACATTTAAAACAAACAATGGAAGCATAAAATATATTCATTTTGTCTTATAATAAGTGTTCAAAATGTGCCCCTCGAGCTCGAATGCAAGCTTGACATCGACGAATCATAAACTAAATTAATTGTATTTTGGTTGTTACGACTGTCAGCTGCAGCGTTTCTTATTCTTTCTAACAATTGGTTGCGTGTATTTATTTGAACACTATACACCATTTGCTTCATGTGTCCCCATAAATAGTAATCCAGAGAATTTAAATCGGGAGATCGTGCGGGCCATCGGACAGGACCTCCACTTTCTATTCATGTATTCGGGTAATGCTGATTTAACCAAGCAGTCACTTGTCTTCCGTAATGAGGATGGGCGCCGTCATGCTGATATCACATTTGTTGTCGTATCTGGAGAGGTACATCTTCCATCATTTCACAATGTCTGCTTTCTAAAAATTCTCTGTATAGCTCCGATGTTAAACGGTTATTTAAAACTTCGATTTCCAGAAACTGATTATTAAATATACCAGCCTAAATATTTACGCTGAAACGTTGCATTGTATTCCATTGACTTTTACTCTGGATTGATGGTATCTTGTTAGAAAAATTTAAAAATTGCTGCTATTTATAAAATTTTGAACTCTTGTATTTTGGTAACCAAAAGGAATAAGACCTATGTTCATATAACATTTTTTACTCAAAATAATGTCAGGAATATGCTATTATTTTTTTTACACTAGTCCTGATACACCTTGTATATCGTGCATCTGTGCTTTTCAGCAAAAGTTAAAACTAGGATCTAGTAGACTTGACAAGTGCGAAAAAAGTCTTATAAAATGAGTTCTTTATACTATTTTTTATATTTTCCGTCTTTTATGTACTAAAATATTTTAAAAATTAAACCGAGTTGATTTAGAGAAATTTGAATGTGTAATGTAATTTATTTATCAACATAAATTTAAGAGAATATAGTGCAACAATGAAAGATGAAATCAATTGCACTCCGCCTAAGATACGTAATACAGCTCAGACCACTTCCTAAAAAAGTCCCATATTTTCAAATAAAGCAGCATTTCTGTTTTGATGTTGGTGTTTTATTTAGAAAACGATTAAAGTATCAGGAATGAAATTGAATAAAATGTATATATTTAAAAATAGCAATCTTTTGTAGGCTATGTAGAACTAATTGAAGCTGCAATGAATATGGATTAGATAAGAGACGAATATTTAACGAAGATTGAGTGCCGGATGAATTTAAAAACCAATTTGTCGTTTTCCACCCATATTGATGATATGTAATCTGATGGTATCTCCATTAGAAAATCACAAGTGTCCGAAATGGTAGTACTTAGCCGTGCTGCCTTCAGCTGATAGAGCACACAATTACACAAAGCCCTGATCGATCTATCGGCAGTGTATATACTGTAGAGTACAGAGGTAGAGGTGAACAAAAACCACGGACCTCAGAGTCAACTTACACATACGTAGACTGATGACGTAATCTCTCCTAATCAACAAGATCAACAAGAATGCATACATGAGGAAACAAAGCACATAATAATCAAGCAAATTTATACGATACTAAGAATTTCTTAAATCAGAAGTCCTGATTTTATAGACAATAAAATTTAAGAGAACAGTGGTGTTAGAGAAAAATATACAACAATCTATCCTAAGAATTTTGGTGTAAATGAATGAGAATATCTCGCTGCAGGCGCAAACACAGTCACAGTGGTAGAAGTAGCACCGTGACAGTCAGAAGGCTGAAACGTCGGAGTGACTGATAGCCGTAAACTTTCCTGATAATCCTACGGCACTGCGGAATACTTGGCTGCTAATTAGCTCTGCTTGACGTTTGGCGCTTACAGTTCACCTGTGAAAAGAGCACCCTCACATTTATAAAACTCTGCCAACTCAAAACTTTCGCTCTGGGACTGGGAGACATAATGTACCTGTGTTTTGTAAACCGCTTACTGCAACCAGCAAGATCTTTTAACCAAGAGGTAAACTATGCCCATAACACTCTTTATACCTCGTAAAATAAATATGCATTATTTATTTCTATACACATATTTTTTTGTGAAAAATCTGGAGTACGGTCAAGCAGCAAAAATCTAGATGATGAAGACGAACCAATATCGTTGTTACTAATGTACTTATTTTGTAACTTATAACTATAACGTTAAGAAACGAAAATCGTTCGTGAACGACTTTTGTTCTCTAACTTTTTGTCAAACTTACGTGAATGAAACATTCGTCCCCCAACTAATTTCGTTAGCATTGCTCAATTTCCTTATTCTGTAAAATTATAATGAAATTTTCGTACAAATCGTTCGTTTATGAACTAGTGCTCATAACACGAAAATATAAATTATGATCACAATCTGTGAAAGAAAACGACATTTTAAACATAATATTAAACAAATTACAAATATGGTAAGAAGGTATTTAATATTTTTCATATAATAATGTATACGTTACGTAGGTTTCTTTTCGAGAATTTTTCAAACATGAAAATAATCTGATGGTAATGAGATAACTATGAGATACTACTAATCCGTTTAATGCTGATTTATTTAGAAAATTACAGCAATTTCCTAAATATTTTGCATACGATTTATTTTTGCAAATAAACCCCACGGTGGTATGTTATTTTTTTAAAGAAATGAAACAATATTTTTTTTATGTTTCAATTTATCCTTTAAATGAATTATTCTCAACGCAGTTACCAGAAATATATCGGCAAAAACAGACACTGCCCTATATCTCAGGTTTCAGTAAGTCGTTGTTTACTAAAAGTAACTGACATATTGTTTATTTTTTTCCCAAAAATACATAAACTATCCTGAAAGTATATCACAATTGTACAAAAATGAAATTTGCAATATTACAGCGATTGTTTTCGTTGAACAACACGTAAACGACAAATTTACAGAATATAATTTTTTAATGTACGTTGTACATTTCGTTCAAAAATATTGGATCGTTAACAATTTCGTTCATAAACGAAAACTTAGAGAATAAGTACATAAATATGAAAGAATTTTTGCCTGAAGATACCAGAGTTAATAAACCTTGTTCTGTATCGAAACCTGTTTCATAACCAGTTATTATTCGTGTAACTAGTTCACTTCCACAAATCGGTTTTCAAGTTTAGTACTTGATACAAACTGGTCTATTTTCTTATCCGTAACTATTAGAAACCAGTTTGCGCCGGGAATCTAAACAAGTTTTTCATTTTCAACTTTTCGCCAAAATTAAGATTTTAAGATTTGAGTCTCTGAATCAACCACTCGGTTATTTATCAGAGACTGGCCCACTCAACCCAGTGGCGGATATGTGGGAAGGGATAAAGGGGATAATTACCCCCCTAGAAAATTGAAAATATATGAAGATGTAGAACTCATAATAATAACAATACAATATTTTATTTATTTTAAACATAAGTTTATGTTATATAAACCATGCTTTTATTTATCATTTTATTTTCACAATTTTTAAAATAATTATTATATACATTGATCAAGAAATATGGTTTACAATAAATGGATGTTCAATATAAATTTTAAAAATAATATTACAGGTTGCCTATATTATGTATTAACGGCATAATTAAAAGATTGTAACATGGGGAATGTTTAAAGCTCGACACGTAGCTGAGAGCCTGAATTTTCCGTGGTTCTATAATTTTGATTATGCCCGTGGTAGGTACAAACAATATTTTATTTTGATTCCTGAAATTCAAGGCTTCAATACGTATATTTGTATATTCGTTACCGATGTACTGGCGTTTTGAATTTTAAATATTCTGTGGTATCTACGTAATTTGTGGGTGTTACTATGTTGTTTATTATAAACAATTGTCAAATAAAAAGTAAGAATCGTTTCATCACTAATTAAAACAGTTTCGCTAAGTATCAAAATTATACTTCATTGTACTTTTTTTTTATAATATTGTGTTCCCGATATAACAGATTTCAAGTAGATTTTTATAAAGAATTTATTATTGTTACGTATATACGTAACACATTAGTCAGCTAGTGAAATTTGCTCGTTTGGTCTATAAACTAGTGATTTTTTGATTGGCCTGCGAATGATCCTGGTGTGATTTATTTTTTTGAGGGTAAATATCAATGTAACAATTACGATTGTGAGTTTTTGCGAACAATGCCGGCTATTATACAGTGTTCATATATACCCAAGTGAAATACAAACATACGAGTAGCTCTTTGTTGTCGGACAGTTGTCATTACTATTCAAGTTAACTCGTTTACTAGGGCCCGTATGTGCAGACCGCGGAATTTAATCTACATAGTATTCGGCTAGTATTGATTGCCTTGGGATGATGTTATGCTTAACACTTACCATAACCTCTCTTCATTTAACTTAACCTTATAACAACACTTGTTTGGCTGACCTCTGCAAATCTATCTCAAATCTCCGAAAGACAATCGAAAATCAAACGCTCTTCTAAAACCATACAATGGACTCAATTTTCATAGTTGCACCATATGGTTCATAATGTTTAGAATTCTTTTTAATATGTTAAATACAAGTACATTGAGTTAAGATAAAAAAAATGTACAGTTAATTTCTCAGAAAATTTGGAAGCAAAGAAACAATAAATAACAACATGGTGGGATAATTTTGAGGCAATATATAACATTTTAACATGGTTAAACGTTATGATAAAAAATACAGCTAACCATCTTGCTAAGATGGTTGCACGGATGCTCCGCTAATATTATTCTCTGTGTTCCAATTTCGTCGTAAATTATTGTTGCTCTGTTTTCGTGTGTACGCGTACAAATGATAATAGGGTTTTTTGCGTTGTGGAGTTAGCTGTAAATAATCCTCTTAAGTGGCGTGTTGAATTTCGACACGAAATGAACTCGAAGATCGTACGGGGCACGCATGTCTGTACTCTGCGATCGCCAAATTGATACTATTATTCATACGCTGTCATACCGTTCTATTAAATTCATTTTTTTCCATATATATTGCTCACTAAATATTTATTTGCAATTATTGGGCTTCATTGTCTTCTACTTTCAACTTATTTTACTTTATAATACCGCAGAGGTATTGGATTGATACGTTTTTGGTTTCTAGGGCTAGGGAGCCTTGGAAAACAATTTGTGTAAATTATTGTCAAAAGAAAATGAAATGTCAAGTAGAAAAAAAACGAGGATTTTCGACATATCGACATAGACTACGAAAATTTCACTGCTTAAATTTCATTTGCCATTTAAACGGACACCTCTTTTAGTCGGACATAAAATCGGCAACCAGTTCTGTCCGCTTAAGAAAGATATATTTGAAAATTGATTTTTACGTTACTTTTCTGTTAGAGTTGTAGTTTAATATCCTAAAAAGGCAGCAATTGCCTAAAAAAGACGGCAATTATCTGTGAGCCTACCGCAAAATTGTTAATCCACCACGATGTGGGGCCATTTTAACATGAACGTTCAGAAAAACGCATGGAAGGCACTTGTAAAGAATAGAGGAAAATGTATTCTTGATTATCTCATTTATTTTCTTTATTAAAAAATAAATAAATTTTGAATTCAATAAAAAGGCTACGAACTTCATCATAATCGACCCGTATCACTCTGCAAGACGTAATAAGCAAAATCTTTTATGCTCGGAACTTTTATTAGTAATAAAAATAAAAAGGTTTATTAGATTTATATAATCTCACAATTAAACTTCTGTCACTTTCCAAGATATCTAAAGTGCCGTTAAAAGTCTTTTTCTTCTCACATGAGTAATTGCGAAACTATTCGAAAACTTCGATAAAAAATTGTTGATATAGGTACAGACGAATATGACATGGTTAAAAATAAACTAAAAGTAGCAATTAAGAATTTCATAACAAGACGACATAACGTAAATAAAAATAAATTCGTCTTCATTAAATGTCATTGTAGTACATCACATTTATAAAATAAAAATAAATAAATAAATATTTCATCACGGCATATTACCCATTCCTGGGTGTGCCAATCTGCTTTGTACAGATATCGGTAATGTTGGAATATTTGTACCGTGCGGGCGCTTACCAGGCGTCACCTCACGAGCACCCATAGCTGGCGTGGAGAGTGCACCACAGGGGTCAATTTTGTGCCATTAATTAGTTTATATCTCAATTGTTTGTTAACTTTACATTAATATAAAAGGCCTATCCACATATTGTCGTCAGTGGGTACATGAAAGGTACAGTGGGTACGTCGACCCATACAGTAGGTCGTAGGTCGTAACTGAAATGAATACGGAAACCCTAGAATGGGTAGTGTTACAACATTTATCTTTTATTATTAAATATATTTATTATTTTATATGTTCGTAAACAATCATCTTTATTATCTACCATAGTCAAGTATTTCAGCCAATCAGCATTAGTAAGTAAGTAATTTATTTATTATTATTTATAACAATGCATAATTGTACTTCCCGGCTGCCAAGAACTCACATTAAATATTATTTGTAATTCATATCTTAAGGCGAGTTACAAATTGGTTGCATTAGTTTACAATAACCTGTCTTAGGGGTGATTGAGAGAGGGCATATAATAGTCGTCATCTCACGGGCTCGGAAAACTGGTGGAATGGGCAGTACACAAGTTATTTCTGAAAAGCTTTAGTGCTATAGGTAGTTTAAATCACTGAATTAGTGACAGACATAATTTTTAAAAACTGACGAATTTATATTCTTGTAAAAAAATTATACTTTTTATAATTTAATATGTCGCTATTTGAAAAATGTAAAGTCCTGAAACTTGAGCTTGCCACAACCGGAAATATTTAAAAATTTACAAATCTACCACGCGACAAGCTAGAGTGTGGAAAATTCATGAACATCCTAAATTTCGAAATGCAGAGAACGTAGAACTCTAAAATTTTAAAATATGTCATATACTTCAAGACACGAGCACCGGATATAATTATTAAAAATTTATCATTGCGTTTCGTACTGCCTGAATGTAAAAAAATGCTGTAGAATTTCATAAAAACAATAATTCATTTTTCCACATATACAATTTTGCATAAAATTTGGAGCAATTAATTTTTGAATAATTAATAAAAATAAATAACACAAAATGTTGGTATTATTTGTAAATTTATTTTATTCAAATGGCATTCATTAAATAATAAAATGAAAAATATTTAAAACAGATAAATTATACGAAACAATATTTTTGATACCTTTCGGCATTGTTTTTATAGATTTCAATTTGATGAAATGAAGAGTGATGGTGTATTTACGAGAACTTATAAACATATTATAAATATTATTTTCCGTAATTTAAATTTGTTGAATTAAGCAAAATTATTCTTGTTTCGTTTTGTAAAATTGTATAATTTGTTATTTATTTAATAATAACTTAATACAGGGGTCGTTACCGAAATCTGCAAAAAAAACAAATTAGTACACCCAGAAATTGATATTGAATCAGGGGCGCCGACTGTCAAATAATTATACCTTTACGAAATTAAATACGAGCGCTGACAATTAAGTAATGAGACTGATTTTTTTTCCGCGGTTGTGGTAACACTGCAGCTTTAAAATTTTTTACTTATTAATTTGGCATTCCTGCCCTATCGATTGATGCATCAGCTGTGTCGTGTTTTGAAGAAGTGTGTTAGTGGTGCTCGTCACGAAAATGGAAACGCGTAATTTAGAGCAACGTGTAGCGATCAAATTTTGCGCAAAACTGGGCGATTCGGCTACGGAAACGTACGGTAAAATACTTAAAGTGTATGGTGGTGATTCTCTCAGTCGTGCACAAGTGTTTCGTTGGCACAAAGAATTCAACGATTGCCCTCGTAAGTCCAAGATGAAAACCATGCTCATCTGCTTCTTCGACAGCCGCGGGGTGGTTCATACAGACCGTTAACCAGATCTACTACCGCAAAGTACTCGATAGACTTCGAAAAAGGGTCAACAGAGTGCGTTCCGACATCGCACGAACTTGGATTCTCTACCACAACAACGCGCCCTGTCACACCGCGTTTAGTGTGACCCAGTTTTTGACCTCCAAAGGGATCGCGGTGTTACCACAGCCGCCGTACTCGCCTGATTTATCACCCTGCGACTTTTTCTTGTTCCCCAAATTCAAGCAGGTGGTAAAAGGAACGCATTTTGAGTCGATTGAAGAGATCCAAGAGGCCGTGACGAGGGTACTGTCGGACATTCCGATCAAAGCTTTCCAGAACTGCTACGATGCATGGAAGAATCGCTGGAATCACTGTATTGATGCCCAAAGGAACTATTTCGAAGGGGATCATGTGGTTGTTGAATAATTTTTCAATATACGGTTTTTATACATTCAGTCTTATTACTTAGATCAGACCTTGTAATCTTTCTAATCATATAAAAAAAACTCCGCCTTTGTCTCACGGGACGGACAATATTTTTAAAAAACCTGTATGTGTGTGGGTGCCCCTGTCCCCCACAAGATTATAGAAACACGGCGCGCCTGTACTGAATCGTGAAAATATATTTATTTATTTATTTATAACAACGTTGAAAAAATATTTAAATTAGTGCTGGGTTGTGTTTGGTGTGTTGTTGTCTGGTATTAGAAAAAATGTTTCAATAAATATTTTCAATGAAAACATGGAACAATTGTTCTAAATTTAGTCGGTTTATAATTAGAAATTATTATTAAATAAATACCGATTGTATTTCGAAATGAGTCACGTACTTTATGAAACACAAAACAAATTATAAGTGATATTGAATTGCGATGATTGTTGACAATCTACAGCAGTCGAGCAAATGTACATATACTCGTAATTCCGCGATGGATAAATTATTCAAGCACATTATACCATTGTTTGCACACAATAACACCGACTATGCACAGACGGTGCAAAGTTTAAGGAAGGCTCTAGGTTGCGATAGATTAAGTTATGGTTTAGTTAGATCCCGCTAATCAGAATTAACGGAATTGTTAATCAGTTCATGTTACTGATCTTACTGGGCAACGTGAGTACAATGGAGACTCTTTAATCCGTACCCATGTTAATCCGAACATCGAATAATCCAAACAGCTAGTAATTCGAACATCGGGTAGAAGTAAGATAATCCGAAAAAGGACTCTTTAATCCAAACTGAAGTGGCGCAATGTAATAACAATTTCAGTACGAGATTGCGACTGGTGGATGTAGGTACATTCGTTGTTTAATAAATAGCAACACATAATATTTTGTCAACTGGCGCTCAAACCTGGAATGAACGTCCGAACCGAAAACAAACAAAAATTTATAATTTTTTTCAGATCTAATTATTTATTTATTATTTTTAATTCAACATGATGCTTACATCCTAATTACAGAATAATATTGCATAGCAATATGAAGAGGTAATGTAAATACATGTACAAGAGAAAAAAACTATATAAAATATAATAATTATATTTTTTATTTCTATTTCTTAATTTCAACGTTATTTGTTTTCAGAATGCAATAAATATTTTAAAACTTTCTAAATTGACGTTATTTACAGTATGTACACTTACTTATCAATACAAATTCAGTAACCCGAACAAATCGTTAGTTCCAGTACCACCTTCATTTTGCACTTCGGATTAAAGGGTCTCTACTGTATAAATGCATATTCGTTGGAAGAGTAAGAGTAACAGCAAAAAAATGAAGAAAAAACTAAACAAATCGTGGCTGATAAAATAAACTTGACTTGACCTCTAGCTGAGCCGACTTCCCCCTAGTACTGTCTGAATCCTGGATACGCTAGGCCTACGCAGTCATAGGTTTTTTGCACCAGCCCTGCTCAGGGCACGACGCGAACGAGTGAAGACCACACTAGTCAACAAACACAAACATAAAACATAAAAAAATTGTTTAACGTCTAGTAGATTCCCCAACTGTTAAATGAAAATCTAGGTTGTGTGATGTTTTTAAGTGGGAATTCTACTTACTATATGCATGTATTCGAATTCTGTGAAGATGTCA
The DNA here is from genome assembly GCA_951394225.1 of Harpalus rufipes. Taxonomy (NCBI): domain Eukaryota; kingdom Metazoa; phylum Arthropoda; class Insecta; order Coleoptera; family Carabidae; genus Harpalus; species Harpalus rufipes. Next base: position 5,253,923 of record OX596278.1, read on the forward strand.
TTACTCTTCCTATGGCATTCCAATTATTGTCCTTAAAAGTAGATTGCGAATTTAAAAGATATCTAATTGAATTCCATATCCTGGATGACCTTAATTTTAAAGTTTGACATCTACTGAAGCATGGTTTCCACTTTTATTGCAGAATTGTTCTCATTCCATCTTGCATTTTTGTTGTACTACTGCGCTTAGCATTATCGCTGATTTCTTTCCTTATTGTTGATGTAAATAATAAAACTATAATTAATATTTGAAAACGAAAAAGTCCATAGAAGGACTGTAGATAAAATGTACCTACAATATACAATTTAATGTAGTTGAAATTAATACCGGTTATTCAATCTTCTTATGTTAAAGTGAGGTGTTCCTTTATCTATTATCCAATTTCGATTTACCGTCTGGAAATGAATCCTATCCTGCCCTATGTTAATTACTAGAATCTTCATTTAAATTCCTTATTTCGGACAGGCCCTTAATAATTCCTTGATATATTTTTTACTAAATTGCACATTTTCACTTCACTTCACTACACTTCACTATGTTATTAGTAATATAATGAAATTACATATTCATACGGATCTCAATTAAACACGTCCGTCTCCTACCGTGGTTGGAACCAAGGTTGGAACAAGACTAGAATCATGGCAGAAAAAGTAGAGATGCAAAACTTTGAATATTCAGTAGTACTACTAGACAATAGGATACAAAATGAAGATATAAATAGACAAAACAGAAAATATTTCACATGAAGAAGAATATTTTCATAAAATAAGCTATAATGCGTATAAATGCTTCCAGATATTTAATAATTTGTCTTGTTTATAACACATTTTGGATCATTGTACTCTAATGGAAATTTCAAGCTAATGGTTGTAGGATTTTCGTTTTCGGTAATACTTCCCCTTTCGCGTTTCGCAAATAATATCTGTGTGCTAATGTTGTAAATTAATCAATAATACGTATCGCACACAAATAGCCTTCCCCAGTGACGTTAAGAGGGTACTGAGGTGAATAATTTTTATGAGGTAGGTTGAGTGACGTCGCCGTCGCGATGGATGATGACGTCGGCGTCGCATCCAACCACCTGAAAGGGGTGAATATAGGTCATGCATGTACCTATATATGCTATAGTTTCGGTTAATACAAAGCCACACTGGGAAACTTACAAAGAGCTATTTTGGAAAACTGTCACACACGACGGTTTTGGATAGACTGCGCAAATAAAACAGTGACCCTCAAACAAAGGATTATTCATCTCTATCGCATCACATATATGAATATTAAATAAAAATAAAAATAAATAAATAAATATTTCATCACGGCAAATTACCCATTGCTGGGTGTGCCAATCTGCTTCGTACACAGATATCGGTAATGATGGAATATTTGTACCGTGCGGGCGCTTACCAGGCGTCACCTCACGGGCACTCATTGCTGGCGTGGAGAGTGTGCCACAGGGGTCAATTTTGTGCCATTTTTTTTCTACAACGCTATTCTCATGTAATGGACGCTCCTGGCTCAATTGGTAATGCACTTAGATTTCTATTTGATATGTCTCAACATAATAGGTATGTATATCTTTTTTAATAACTCAATTATTTTAAACATTATAAAATATTTTTTTAGTTTATTTTATATTAAAATAATAATTAATCTGCACTATATGTTTATCTACAGGGTGCTCCACTTTTACGCAATTGTATGTAACTTTATATTTTCAAATAGAACATTCTACATATTTATTCAAATTTGAAAATTACAGGAAATTTTCTATTCATTAATATAAAAGCAATCATATGTTATATTATTAATATTAAATAACAGGTTTAACAATGAAATATTGAATTGAAATAGATGAAATATTTTATTCATTCATTTTCTTTAAATTTGAAAGGTATAATGTAAAAAAAAATAACATGCAAAGCCTATATCATTCGTCTTTGTGTTTTTTAATAACATAACATGAATGTTTTTATAATATTAGATATCTAATTCCATATAATTTTCAAATTTGAATAAATATATAGTGTTCTATTTGAAAATATAAATTACATACCATTTCGTAAATATGGAACATCCTATAGAAGAACCTATACTGCAGATTTATAGACATTTTAATATATCCATAATATTTAAAATAAATCGAGTTAAATTAAATTCTACACCTAAATTATGAAACAGATTTTGTTTTGCACATTTAGTACCCTATAAAATCCGATTTGAAATTTTACAAATATTGCTCAATTGTAGTGATAGTCATGGAATTGAAACAAAATTACAAAGAAATTCAAAGCGTTTTCAAATAAAAATTACGGATAATTATATTCTATACGTCACTAAACATATTTTGTTTTTATAACGTATATCTAAATCACTGAACAGATATATTTCTTTTTATTTTGTAACCTGCAAAATCGAAATTCTGACAGGTCAAATGATATGCATTTCTTTGTAATTTTGTTTAAATTCTGTGGTTATCACTTCAAATGAGCAAAGTCCATAAAATTTCAAATTCAATTTTAACACGATGACCGCCGTAATGGTAATAATTGTTAACATATCTGGGGCCAACCTTTTTTTATTTAAACAGTACCACATTTCATAAATACGTCATAGAAGTAACAAAAGGTGTAAAATAAAATATGTTTAATGATTTAGGTGCAGAATTTAATTATCTACAACTTTTTGAAACCTTTTTGTCTAAAATTTAATGGGAACTTTTGTGCAAGGAAAAACTGATTTCCCATGTTAAACGCCTATGGCCCCTGTATATTTTATCGTACTAATACAGTATTGAAACAATTTTTAAATTTATTCTGCTCTTGGCTATTGTATATCGCTTGATTAATATGGGTAAACAGTAGTTTGTCAGCAATCATATATAATCCCCAAAATGAAAACAACTTCCTCTGGGGAATTAAAGCCACATAAACAAAATTCATTTTTACTGTAAACTGTTTCTATACAATCAATAATATATATACGTATATAGATGAAAAATTCGCGGACAATTGAAGCCGGTCCTGGTGCTCAGATCGGATCACAACGATCCGAATGTAATTGTTCGTTGAATGCATCACGGGTAAACGTTTTATTCCATTACGCATTTTTGAAATCAATCAAATATACTACTACAGGAATAATCTGTTTCCATTATAAAAGATATGGATATGAATTTCTCTTGCTTTTATTATCCAAACTTCATTTTCCGATTAAAAAGTAATTACAAAAACAATAATGGATACGCGAACTCGTACGTGATTTATTAAATTAAGCCAGGGTGCGCACGGTATGTCGTCAGATGGATAACCTCTTCGTGTTCCAAATGTTCTCTTCTGTTCCGCGGAACACAGGTGTTCCGTAAGCACTACGATAGTGTTCCCCGAAAATTTTTGACAATTTTAGGCGTTTTCGTAAAGTCGATCGGATTGATCCGACGTAATCCGCAGCGTTTGTAAAGTCAATCGGATTAATCTGTCGCGTTCGTAAACTTACTCCGATCAATTAGACCGAGCGATTTGATCAAAAAAATTCAACCCTGATCCACGTACAGGGTTAAGGCCATTTCGCACCAAGCCAATCCAATCCAGTCACGTCCAGTTGCTTCAGATGCTGCTGAATTCAACCGAGTAGTTTATTATAAAAATAAAGCAAATGTAAAAGTTTGGATTTATACCGCACAGTCGGGTTAAGTCAAGTCATAACTGGTATTGACTCAGCCGGAAAAAGCGAATACCAAAAAACAATCTGAAGATTATATATGAACTTTTTTTTCTTTTTTAATTAACAAGTGCTCCGCCTAAAGTTCTTGCTCATACAAGTGTTCCGCGGTATTGAAAAGGTTGAGAACCACTGATCTAATGTAACAATTTGCTTTTCTTCAATAAAACTTAATACTGAAAGTAAATGTATTTGTAAAAAATAAAATATATAGTAATTATTAAATATTCATTTATTTATATATGCATTAGTAATGTAGTTATGATTAATTAATATACAAATTTATGCATTAAATTGGAATTAGTTTATAGGTCATTTGAGAAAAAATGTATTTACATATATAAAAGTCGTAAATAATGTTTTTATACAATTTATAAATGACATTTTTAAAGGTGAAATATGTTTCTTTTATTATCAGCGATAAATTGTACAATAAATAAATAAATATGAATGTCATTACAGTTTATTATACCCATTTCTGGGTGTGCCAATCTACTTTTATTCGTAGATTTCGTAATGAAGATTTGAACCCGGGCCGAGAGAACCGCAATCAATATCAGTTCAGAATTTGTTAAATGGAGACATTGTAGACATGTGAAATGGTAATGGTAGTAACGTTATTTAATTTAACAAAAAATACATTTCTAAACTAAAGCAGAAGGTTGATATTGTTCCTATCCTACGCAGTAATTTATCACAAGCTTGTTTATCTAGAGTAATTTGTGAAATGTTTGAGCAAATAACAGCGCCCTGCATAGAAAAATCGTTTTCTTTTTCGAGTTGTTAGCAGAGTTCACTTTTACATTTTTAACGCGACCTTACAGTGTTTAGATAATTAAACTTCATAACGAAATCAACAAACATTTGCCAAATGAGAACAAGCACACCTAACAACCGAAATCTCTCTTGTACAGCGTCAAAAAAATTAAAAATTACACACGCACGTATCGACCGACGATTGCGATTAGCTGTACCCAGTTCGCGATTTTGCATTGGGCCTTAATCCAACTTTTAATTCATGTCAGCGCCGCGGAACATTTTGCGTGAGAACGCAAAAAAACTCAAACAAAGATTACAAACCGATTGGGAGTTTCAAAAATTAAAAACGAATGCGGAGTTGGACTGAATAGATATGATGTCAGGTAGAATTAAACAAAAGGACCTCATATGTACTTTTCACAATCGACGTATTGCACACACATAATTATTGAAAATAAGACATACAGTTCATATGTTTTATAATTTTATTTTAAATATGTTCAAAACAGTTCTCTTCAACAATAATACACACAACCATTTGAAATGTTTTCATGTTTTTGGATGCTTGGTGAATTGAAAACGCCAAACTGTCAAACGTATTACTAAAGGTCTTAAAATTTGTCATATTAATTTCAGGCTAATTTAAAAACTGTCAAAAATGTCAAATTATAGTTCTTTAATAAGGTTACCTTCGTATATTGCATATATCTTTAGTTATTTTTACGACACGATTTTGCTCTGACATATGGGCATATTCAGATGACACGTTATCTTTAATTATCTGCATATTCTCAGAATTGTTTATTATATTCATTTTCTTAGATCATTAGAAATATATTTAGAATAAGTGCTTTAAATATAGTTATTGTTTCTCAACACTTTGATATAATGTGATATTTACTATACCGAAATATTTGATGTAAAAAAGATAATGTAAAAAAAATTAAATAATTTTATATTTAATGATATGTACACGCACCGGCAAGAGGAGCGCGAAAAAAGTATAAACCTCTGTCTTTCATATTTGTACGACGATATAACACCTAAATATAATCACATACAAAAGATTGATTATCATCTATCGAGGTGGTCGAGGTATTAAATATTGCTCGGTCTTTAGTTTTATTAAATATGGGTTTCAATTCTAAATATTTAGAGTAGAAAAATAATTTTAAAAATTGGAAAATTATTATTTTTAACTAATAATTATTAATTCTTATTAATTATTACTTAAAAATAATAATTTTCAATTTTTTTTAATAATTAATCAATCTTTAGTAGTTGGCTATATTTAGGTGTTATACCGTCATTTGATATTTGTTGTAGATGTAAAATTATCAACACAAAAATGAAAGACAGAGGGTTTATACTTTTTGAAATACGCAGCTTTTTGGCGTAGTTTGTGTGTAGTTTGATATAAAATTTAATATAACTGAGTAGGTACTTATATTTTTCTGTCTTTTATAAGGACAATTTGTTTTGTTAATAAACTGTTTAATACATTACGAATTGTTATAATTAGTAGTACCAATCATTTTCTCTGAATTGCTTCAATAAATTGTTTGTTTTTCATTTGTACCTACCAGGTAGCTACAAAATTGTAATGATTCTAATTAATGAATATTATTATATTTGGTAGTTTAAAATGCATCAATATTATTTTTCCAATTAAAATAGAAATTTGCCTACATAATAATTAATTAAATTAAAATATGATCACCACTTACCGTTAATTAGAGTAGGTAGATCCTGGCAGTAATTTCGGCAGCAATATCTGCAACAAGCCATAATTAAATTTATTAATATTTCAATAGTCTTTTGAAGAACCTTATAGTTTATTTATCGCAATAACCTTTTACAAAATAACAAAAAGATTTATTTAAAAATACTAAATATATTGTATTCGTAACGATTTTCTTTTTAAAGCGGAGTATTTGTAACTTTTACTTTTGTAGTTTTCTTTATTGTTATACGGATTGAAAAGTACTACAAGACGTCAGATTAAAGGTCTGTTACATTTTATGAATGTTTATAAGTTGTTTAAGGTAGACCGTATTTTAGTAATGCTTCCAATTAAATTTCATACGAATCTACCTTAACAGGAATGTAACAACCTTTGATGTTTCCCATTACGATGATAATTTTTTCATTTTACTTTCTAACTGAAGATGGCAAAGTCGCTAAGATGAAACGTTATCAACGAATATCAGATTATTCCGTCATGTTTCGAATCAATTTTTCCAGCTCGTTCAGGAAATTAATACAAGGATCTCATTAGTGAAATTAATAAAATCTTGGTTACGGGTTTTAGAACTCTATTATATACTCGCGTATCCGTAAAACACATTACCGTAATTAAAGTTGCTCGTAGCTTTTAAAATCTATATTCATATTTTTCTTAACAGATTTCAAAATGTCTTTTTCGTTTAGCTTTACCAACATTACAACTATTTGCCTCTACCTAAAGGGATCTTATTGGTGTTTTAGAAATTTTGTTCAAATTTTAAAAACCGTTAGCAGTTATTATTATACGTAACTTCAATTATATTTATTTAAATTGCAAATATTAAAGCTGTCAAGTTCTAGACCGAAGTTTCTGTAAATTTATATTGAATGTCGAAATATTGCTAATCACAAAACCAACAAACCGGAAAATGATTGTTTTGTGAACTAAAACATGCGACAGAATAAAAAAAATTGCCAAACTCTATTAATAGTCATGTTTGAATAATTTATCGTGGGTAGCAAATATGTTAAACAAATGAGAATTTCAGCAAATGGCAAATTATTTAAGTTTGATATTAATCTCTGTTGGTGATGTTGAAACTAGCAGTCACTGTGAACGAAATAATATTACAAATTTTGTGACATGAACATTTGTATTAGTTAAAAATAGATTATATCATTTATTTGCATTGAAATTCAACAATGATTTTCAAACCAATGATGATGCAAATATTTGAAACTGACGGTAAAATGAAAAACATCTTATTCAATTACATTTTGAGTAAAATATGGTTAACTTTCGCTTTAAAAAATGATGTAAATATTTCTTCTTTGTTGGAAATTTAACGCATATTTTGCAAAATAAATCTCGTTCTCGTAGCTCATGATTTCACGTGTGAAATATTTGTTACATCCAGAAAAAGTTGATGGGTAGCTATTACAAATTTACAATAAAAAATAAACAACAAGAGAAAGAGGAGATTTTTCGTTCCATGATGGACAATTCCGCACGCGAGCGTTTTTAGTTTTTTCTACGCATGAGAACGGCTGTCAACGAAGCCTCAGACAAGATAAATTAAGACATTTGTCATATGTACGCGCACTGTTTTTACTGTTAGCATTATTACAGCATGTAAAGATCCTCTCCTGGCTTCGTTTGCATTTACGTACGTAAAATCCCTGCTCATAGTTATACTAGAGCTGCAATGTTAGACGAACACGCGGATTACGAAAACGACTTTTTTAATAGAAAAAGCATTTTTGTGTTTTACAGAATTTTACTGTTATTGGAGCAGTATAGAAGATTGTAGGTGCATTTAATTTGCCATTATCATTACTAGCAAAACACTCATTAAACCTATTTTATTTTACAATATAATAGAAATAAATAGAATAAAACTTGAAATCGTTACAGCCTATGAATATCTAGGAAGTATGTTAAGGCAAGATGAAAAAATAGAGCTAGAAATAATCAACAGACTAAAAAGACAAATAACATTTACCATACTATAACTGTACGTACGATATTAGGTAAAAAAGGAAATAAGAACAACACAATAACTACACCAACAATCATATACACTATAGCGAATCCTAAAATATGCATAAGAAACATAAGAAAAATATAAGCGCAACATAAATGAAATACCTCAGGAAAATCGCAGGAAAAACGTAATTCAACAGGGAAAGAAATAAAAATATAACAATAATGACGAATCAAGAACTAGGACAAAACAGAAGCAACACGTCACAATGAATCAGAACAACCTAAACAAAAAAAAATAGAAGTTGGAGGTATGAACAAAAAATGGGAGGAGGAAGACTGAGGAAAATATGGAAGAAGAAACGTATTCCCCTTTCAAAATATTTTGATCAATCGTTTGATACATTACATATTTTATATTGACACATAAAAAGTATTTTAGTTCAAACCAAGGTCATATTTAGGATCTGTAGACCACTAAATATTAAAACATAAACATTCTTTATTTTAATCTATTCAATATTTTAAAAAATTATCAGTTTGTTATGTGGTGCAGGCCCATAGACTGCCGTCTAGATAACATGCGCGTAAATACAGCCCTGGTTCAGACATCTTTGATCCAAAAAGAATAAGTTTCTACTTAAAACGATATAAAAAATTAACCTCCAACACAACTAATGTCAACATTATTTTGGAATGAAATGAGTGAAAATCAACAAACTTCCAGTCCAATAGAAAGAGTTTTACAACAAGTGTAAATTGCTGGAAAATTATTATTATAAAAACGTCAGTATTCTGTATAAAATCGAAAAGGTAATAAAATGAATAAGGCATGTAGTTGGCAGTGAAGTAGGTGAATAAAATATAACGACATGTGAACGGGAGTGGGTAACTCTGTTAGCGAACAGCAGTTCCCTGTAGTGCCGGAACTAGTCGTTGGCAGTGTAGTTACGGCGTCCACGACACAGGGACCGGTGACCCTGCATAATTTCCCCCGACAACTTCAAATACTCGTACAATGCGGAAGTGCACGCACGTCGCACGTCCCCCCAATAAAATAATTTAACCACGATGCCGACTCTTAGCCATGCGTCGAATCTTGGAATGAGTGTTTTGCGTTAGACGTTAAATCGCCAGGGGGCTATTTCAACGGACGTGATGTCGTTTAGACTTCCAACAAGCCTGATTCACCCACTATAACTGTGTTGTTTTAAAAATAACAGAGGACAATGACTCGATGACTCCAGACTTACTTTTTAAAAACCCCACTTTCTTTTTGTTTAATCGATATCCATTACTTTGCAGATAAAAATAAAATCGGATGGCCAGCAGTACAACCTCCAGGGACGGCTTGCCAAGCGAGCCAATGAAAAAGTATCATTTCGAAAGATATTATTTAATATGCCATGAATCGAGGTTGCCTCCAATACTTGAATTCTCGTAAGTCCTATGCTACCTATCTGGAGTCCAGTCAGGAGACGTCAACGACAAAAGAAACCGTAAAAAATGCACGATATTGTTTTGCAGGACCCGCAATTGAGGGCATTTTCACACGGCCCCAACCCATACTATTTCGGCCGGTTTACATTTTCAACAAACAAGTTATAAAATCTACGTAAATGGTGAGATATTTCTACAAATTTCTTTCTGCTAGTTTAAAATATAGATTTTAAACTTACAAAATCTAAATATGTTATTCAGGTATTCCGCAATTTAATATTGGGTTACATAGCTTTTATTAGTAATATCAGCATTAATTCTATTCTTTGTATCCCTAACCGCCGAAAAATTTCTGTATGCAATGGGTTTTAACGAAGGTGAGTTTCATTGTGCCAAAACTAAAGGGTCTCGGAAGAAGCTAAGTCTGGACTAGAAGATCACCCTTAAAATGCTGGTCGAATTATAGACCTCATTTTTTTTAATTTTAAGTCTATATTACAACTAGTAAAAAGAATTTTGCAGAAATTTCTAACCATTTGTGTAAGTTTTATAATTTGTTGAAAAATCAGCCGAAAAATTATGAGTTTGGGTAGCATGGTCAACGATCAATGGTAAATATACTCGTATTTTCACACAAAACGATAATTATCTATCATAAAATTCTACGAATAAAGTGAAAATACGCTGTGTTGCCACACCATAGAGAGAAGAGACTTTGTACTATTGGCAATAATTTTAAATAGAAGAAAAAGTAAAGAAATGAAAAGTCCTTGAAAAAATCCCCCGTTACGAGCAAGGTAAGAAGGATAAGGATAGATGGTGCTTTCTTCTTTGACTCGATCTTTATAATCTTCTAGAAATTTATCTCAAATGCAAGGTTTTTGATCTATTAATTCAATGAGATCCATAGGATATGTAGGTACTTCATCTTTTTGACCATCTTTCACAACTAATCAACTGAAACACTGCGTAAATTGAAATGAACAATTAATGATAAGTCGTGTAAAAACATTTCTACATTTGAATTGGTCTCCAGAATCGCAGCAATAGAATATGGTGCAATATCTGTAACACATATTGCGTGCACACGCTATATAGCGTCGGCGCCACCATACTGTTTATTGTATCGCGGACGTGTGAAAACGGCAGATTTAAAAACACGTATTTTGATGTAATGCGATGTCCGAAATTGCTAAAGCGAACAAATCATATCCTAAATAAGAGATAGCGAATCTACTAAGTAGGATGTAGTGTAAAACATAATTCACGAATTTTATTTGAAAAGAAAGTGTATCCGGATGCGAACCCGTGTTTTTGGTTTTAATTGAGCTAAAACTCTGCTTTCAGTAAAACTAGAGCATGTCAACGGTCACCGAGTAGACCGGTATTTTATTTTATTTTCGCTAATTTTATCTAAAGAGACAATAAACCAGTTGCAGAGAAAAGTCTTTTATCTTTGTATTACTTTTTCTCCTTGGAATGAGCGGATAATTTAAATTGTTGACTTTCGACGTGAAGCAAATTTCTTATTTTTATTTGAACTTGTTAGGCTTCGTTAACTTTTCATATAGCATGGATTGTCATTTTGTAAATATTATACGTTTCGTAAAGTCAACGATGACATCACAAATATATCAGATCCATGCATTTGAAGCTTTGACGAAGGCGTCAAATCTGTATATGAATTCGACGTTTAAATCTGAGGTTATAGAAGAAGTTTAACTTGTTGAAATGGATATGAAAATAGAGCTTGTTTCTATACTTGTACATAATTTGTAGACTGAAAGACCACATGAATCATTTGTTTAGATTATTTGAAATTGTTTCATGTGGTCATTTATTTGTTCAAAATAACTCATAAAGACTTCACAAAGTGCGAACTACCATATTTTCTTCAGACCTTGCAATAGTGCTGCAATGTTTATAATCAGAAACATGTAAATAAATACATTTTCTCAAACACAAATATTTACAATTTTAAATTTGTACGCGCAATCTGTACTAACCTGTACTTGGATCAGAGTTGAAATTTTTTGATCGGAGTAAATTTATGAACGCATCAGATTAACCCGATTGACTTTACAAACGCTTCAGATTACGACGGATCAATCCGATCGACTTTACGAAAACGCCTTATATACTCGTATACGCAAAATTGACACACAATTAATTACTGGACGTAAACAATTTTGATGGTGCCGGGAATCGATTAAGAATGACCCAAAGAGCAGAAGATATAAAGACAAACATCGAAAAGGTTGTCGAACTAAAGGTAAAGAAGATGAAAAAGAAGATTCAATTGTTTTCTTCAAGTAGAAAAAATCTACGATCGTAGTCCTAATATGCATTTGATAATTATCTTCTTACATGTGTTGTGTTAGCTTTGGTGGTGCAATTTAACTTCTTGCATCCGATTTTCGCGAGGCATGCGTTCCGCGAGTGCAAAGGAAGGAAGCGGAAGTCGCTGTTGGATTGTGAATTATGACGCGGCACTGCAGTGCGGACTACTGACTCCAAGACATTTCATGTGTAGCACGAGATCCGTGTATTTACTCAAATTAGCTGCTAAATAAAAATACTGCTATACACAAACTCTAACTTCACACATTACCCAAGTCTTATACGGGCGCACAGATAGAAGAACATGCTCCAAATGTAAAATATTATAACTTTATTTTACAACAAAATTACTACATTTCACAATTCGAAAAACAACATCACATTTATATAGAATTATATTATTCGGAAAATACTGAATTTCCTTTGGAATATCAATGTGATAAGCAATTATTAATAAGAGTTTTGTTGTTTAAAAATTCGAAACTAAAGTAAACTAGAGTTTGATATTTACAGAAAATCAAATAACACTAAGAGATTTATAGCTGCAGACTCCAATCATTATTCGTAACATAATTTAACTTCGTTCAATTTTTTAATAAACAGATTAACAAATTTTCATTTAAACAAAACACGATTTCCAGTTAAAACTATTGATAAATTAGTTCATAAATTAAAAATTCGGCAAACCGTTTCTAATTTTACAACGTTAACACAATCTAATAAGAAAAATAATAAATACGTAACACTACCGTATGATAACGCTTCCGAAAATTTAAACAAAAATTTTAAAAATCAAAAATTAACCGTAACTTACAAATCAAATAATACCAATAAATCTTTATTAGTTGTAATATGATTGTAATAAAGTCCACATCGGTCAAACTAAAAGACAAATTGACACTTGGTTTAAAGAACATTTTTATCAATCCAGAAAAATCTAACGTAACTGAACATAGGTTATTATTAATAATCACAAAATTAATAATTCTAATATTAAACTTTTAGAAAATATTAATAATGATAGATATTTAGATGCATACGAGAGTTTAATAATAAATAAATTTTAAAGCAAATTGATTAACGTAGATTTCGGTCCCATACAAAATTAGAAAATCAATCACCTATGACTCCCGTCCCTCTATAATCCCAGCTCTCTCTTTAGCTCTGTTCGATGTCAAGCACTAGTGTAAACTGGTGTAAACTTTTTCACTATGACGCGTTTTTTGACAGCGGGTCAGTTTAGTGCAACGTGTTCGATGAAACGATCAGCTGCACCAGACCGCACTTTCCTACCCTTGCTCGTAAGCAAGAGTAGAAAAGTGTAGGTCAAGAGTGGGGATGAGAAATCAGATGTTTTCTTGCGTTTATAACTTTTCTGCTATCTATATTTTCGAAAAACTCGCTATTTTTAAATTCAGCAGCAAGAGAATAAAATAAATTCCTATTTATTCTAAAATGTTTGACAAATTCATCATCAGTATAACTCGGAACAACTTGTTCAAAATATTTTTTAATGCAATTTCTTGTTAATTTGCATTTTTTGGCACACATGTTTAAAAACTCTTCATCACTATCTGATGATAAACTTGTAATATCATCAGATGAATCGCTTGTGTCTAAAATATATGATAACATTTCAACGTTCATGTTTAAATGCAAGTGTCAAACTGTGTATCAGCATCAGCTGTCCACTACGTCACGTATCACACTGAACTACACTTATCTGTTTTTTCAAGATGTTGCACTAGTATACATTGTACTGCACTACACCGCACCTAACTGCACGACACTGAACTAACGAAATTCTCATCGAACAGACCTTTTTTACTTCTCAAAGTTGTTAGGACCTCTGGCACGGTGAACATGTTCAGTAATCTTGACTACTCTGATGAGAACTTAATTCTCGAAATACGTATTCAGTTTTTGTTAAAATTAATTTTAATGTTAAGGGGTAATTTTATTAATTTGAGTTATGTTGTTTAAAACCGCAAAGCACTAATTTAAATTGTTCTGAAATTGTAGTGTTCAATTTAATCCAAAACTAATATTTCAATAAAAGCATATTCATTTGCGTGTGTATCCATCGAAATTACTATTCCGAAATACGCTTAAACTCCATTTGGAAAATTAATTTTTGCATACTCTAAAAATTCAACAACATATACAAGATTTTTCAAAGCTAACAAGCTGCTAAGATTTGCAAAAGATTATGCTTTACATTTGTCGTTTACGAGTTTATAATTTGGTGCATTAAAAACGTCATGTTCACAGAACATTTACGTTCTCGTGAGATCTGGGCAGTAGATAAAATTTGTACTATTTATTAGCACACATTCTCATAAGTACTGACTTCCTCAAGTTGAAAAGTGCGAATTGGAATACATAATGGGAAGTGTGAAGAATATGAAATGAAAATAAACATGAAGAAATCAAAATTGATGAGGATAGTTACGAAAGAAGAACCCGTAAAATTGTCATTATCTAGGAAATACAGGATCTATTAACAGCAAAGTGCTTTATAATGGAGTATGGATGCGAAACATTGATGAAGAAGAGGAAAAGTACTTGGAAAGTTTTGAGATGTTGTTATGGCGACTACTGGAGAAGATTCGCGGAAGAAAGATAGTCAAAAAATGTGTTGAGAAGAATTGTAGAATTTTGAATCAAATAAGAGGAAACCAACTGGATTGGACATATTTTAAAAAATGGTTGCAGTATTCTCTACCGAAATTCGGTCACTTTAATACGTAAAGAGTTAAAGAACTTAAAAAAGTACCTTAATGATATGCAAATTAAAATTGAAATCATCGATTCAGATGCAGAATTTGAAGCCTTTTTACCTAAAATAATTAGGGAAGCAGGAAGTTACGAAAAGTATGATTTTACATGTTAAAGTCCTATGTTTCGGTTTCGCGATCAACACGCTGTATATAATGTGTGTGTGCCTCTGCCCCCCCACAAGATTTTAGAAACCCAGCGCGCCTGTTTGTGTATGTATGTTGTTTTCAGAGTATTATAATTGAAGGGAAATAAATCGGAGAAAAGTAAGAGAAAGAAAGAAATTTGGAATGTTAAACGATATCAACACGATAAAAAAAAAATATTGTGATTTCTAAAATGAATCAAATACTGACAAAAAATTTACTGTGTGATATTAATCTGGTATTATGTATTCTTGTTTTATTAAATCTTTTAATAAAATACCTACAGTGTTAACGTTTAAAGTTATTTCTCAAATTTAACTTCATTTCAAACCACAAACTTTGTTCCGAGATTCGAACGTGCCTTCGAAGTTTCCAACATGTTCGACCCCAAATTACTTCATTTGTGAACTACTAAATTTTAATTACTAAATAAAATAAATATTGCATACATTCGTTACCGCACATTGAAAATGAATTTAAACTCAGAAAAGGTTTCGAAATCGAAATGTCAACAAATTTTCATTCTCCAGTAGAATTACTGTCTTAATTGAGTTCAATAAAAGTGTAACATGTAACATGGTGGTGAGTAGAAGCATCGGACTCTGACAGGAATAGCATATGTCAGGCTGCATGCATGAGTGCTAGAAGAACAGAGGTGTCCCATTAATCATTAACAAGCAGTGCTATTCGCACTGAATGCGATGAAAGAATGCAATTAGACACAGCCAGCCTAGGCACGAATCAAAAAGACTCACAAAGTATTCAGAGTATGTAATGAGATGCTGTGAGCTGCAGACTCGCATGTCGCACCACGGCAGCAGATGACAGGCAACACTGGCATTTTTATTTTTTATTTACGCACACAGCATAATCGTAAATACAGTTTTCATATAGCGAAAAAATTCTTTACGTGCAGTATCAAACGTTATATTACTTTTAAGGGTTTCATACAACGCATACGTAGGTAGGTACTTCACATCGCAAATATAATTACATTTTTAATTAAGTAGAAACATTTACCAGAGAGAAAATATTAAATAATAACAAAATGGACTGCATTAATTAATTCAGACAATCCGAGTTCGAATCCGGCAGACGTCAAACTTGAAGAATATTTCCAATTGAAGAGCCAAGGAGGAAAAGGATGAATGTCCATTGTCTAGCAAAATGACATGATTGGTCCTTATAGATTGAAGGTGGCGCTATCAAATGTCCAAGTGTCAGAGTATAACCTGATTTCTGTTCAGTACAAGATTTTAAAGTTGGAAGAAAGAAAAAAAAAACTACAGAAGACAATACTCAAAAGAGAAGAAAAAAATCAAATAAGGAAGAAAAGAAGAACAAAATGCGAGTCATTGCCAATAGAAGAATTAAAAGTCAAGAATCAAGCAAAAAAGATCAATAAAAACAAAAACACCAAATAATCCATTCAAATAAGAGGAAGACAATACAGGCGAAAATGAAAAGATAAAGAATCACGAATGACGACAATATTGAAGATTAAATAAAGCATGGAGAACAAAAAGTAAAACTAAAGAAGACGTTACTCAACAGAACAGAGAAGATAGACAAACAAGCAAGATAATAAGATCAATACGGAAGTCATTATTAACTAGAAGCATTAAATTAAAACAAATTAAGCAATTGTATATAAATATGATAATATAATGTAAATATGTAAATTAAATGTATTAAGATTCAAAGCCCAAGAGCAAAAATAAAGCTATCTATCTATATATCTATCATAAATTTATGCCATCCAATATTGTGAATATAAAGGAAAACACATCCTTCCGGAACGTTCCGTCCGCTGTTCGAAACTCGCCGTCACTACCTGACATCGTAAGAAGATAATTATTTTTGTAGAGGAGCAAATCTAGAGCAGCTTATTAGCGAGAAGAAGTACGGTCCGAGCGCTAAGTGCCGTAGAAGAGCGATGAACGAGCGTACGACAATGCGATGCGACATATATTTGCTTGGATGAGTACACACGGAGTACGGAGTTGGAGTTCTTTATTTGAGTTGGTGCACACCTGTGAAGCGAAGTCAGTAGCCTGGTGTAAGCAACATAGGGAACATGTGCACAAGACTAGTGATAGTGTTGGTTGTAACTCAGTTCATGTGGATTTGGAGCGATGCTGCCATCCATGCGACAGGTAGGAATAAGAAGGTGGAAGAATACTGTACCGATAAATCTCAGACTCTATTCTCTTACTTTTCACTCAAGATTTTGATATTAACAAGCGGTATTCTTAACTCGCCCTCACTCGGCGTTGTTAGATTTTATCTAACATTTTTAGATTATTCCCTCTTAAATTTGGAGGAGTGGGGGTTAGTTATTGTGGCTCCAGTTATGCCTCAATAGGGGACGTAAAATTAACCTGTTACTATCTGCTTAGTTGTATCTACCCTGAATAATTTTGTTCAGATTAGTCAATGTTAGGTAAATTCTAACACGCGAGTGATGTAGTTATTTTTTTTTAATTTCGTACGAAAAGGATACCGACCAATCAAGTTCAGAATGTAATAAATTTCATAATAATTATACTAACAAATTATAAATTTAAACACTTGCAAATTTGGTATAAAAGTACACGTTAAATTGGTTCAAAATTGAATACGCGTATTCTTTTGTGATATAAAAATTGCATAATTTGCAAAAGAAGATCATAGTGTTATATTTTTACCTTATAATAAAAAATAGCTTTTACTGGTTAACACAAAATAGAAATTGCTTCAAAAAAGTTTATTGCATATGAAACATTAAAATAAAAATTAAATAGCTCGAAAACACGAAATATAAAACTTTAGAAAATTATAACAGCAACAAAAATATACACTGGAAATAAAAGAAAAAAATTATTGATCATCAACTTCTGTCACTTCAATGCAAGTTTTACAATACATTTTTGAGTGTTCCAGGCATATAAACTTATTGCGCGCATCGCACACTTGTTTTGTTTATTATCACGGACACAAGGATAATCTTCATATCTTCCTTATTTACCATTTATTTTAGTTTTTTAGTAGGGGGTTCTGATACCTCGCCTCTAATTTTGTTAATTTCTCGCTCATTTTGCTTTTTTCTGAAATGATCATACACAACAATACGAATTAAAACAAACGTTTATTACCTTTAAAACGTATTAAGACACACTAATTATAAATGCTAATACCACAGAGACAACTAAAATGAAAATCTACCCAGTTCAAACGACAAATTTCCAAAAGTTATATGCAATTTTCAACGCTTGGGGTTCGACCACGTGTCGGATACAGAGTTAAATATTGTAAAACATAAGATGAAACATTGTTGCTTTTTATTCGGTGTTGGATGATTATGGTAAATATATCAGAATCTTGGTAAAAAGTACAGAAATAGGACTGTGATACGTATATCAATCACGTTCAGTGAAACCTCGGAGGACGGTTGTAGCTTGACGTTTATCTAAAGAAAATTTACTGGAGAAAAATGCTCTTCTTTCTTTCTCAGCCTTGCGAAGTCAAAAACCTAACTTAATTTAATAATAAATCCGAACAAATGAAGTCCCGCGCGCCCGTCCGATGAATTATACAGAACGTTTGAGAATGCAAGGCAAGACTTCTACCATTTTAGGCACGGTTTACACCAGATATTTTACCCTGAACATCACTATACTTTCTCAATATATAGAAATTATTACATTAAATTTTACAACTGACGGAACTCATCGAAAGCAACGATATTATTTTTTTTGTAATCCTTACATATTGTTAAAATTATTTAAAAAATTGTCACAAATTTTATTACCTGCGGACTAATAAACGTCTAACCTCTATTTGTTTATTTTATTTTATTAATCAGAGTTACCAAGGCACACTTGACAATATCAACCAAGGAGCATTGGTATCAGCTTTCAATTCATTTCGGTTGCAGTTCATTGCTACGCCCTTTAGACCAGTGATTCTCAAAGTGGGCAATACCGCCCCTTTTTGGACGCTGGATAGATCCAAGGGGGCGATGGTAACCTCAAGGTTAACAGAGGGGCATTGAAATTGGCGATAAGAGCTAAAAAGAGCTCAAAAAAATTAACTGTCTAAAATATATTTCAATATTTTTTCTCTTGAATGTACAAATGCATCGTCGCATTACTTTTCAATTTTCAAAACAAGATTTAAGAAATTAAATTATAAAACATAATTTGTTTTTAATACTTGAAAGACCGACATAAAACGATGACACTCTCCTCATTTTCGGTTTCATGAATACATTTTATTTGATTTTCATCGCAGAAAATATTATATAGCGAACATGAAATCCTTTTGGAAATATAAGATCCCCGTCGGACAATGGTACTCTATTATTAATTTATGAATTCCTTTTTTTATTAACTATCGAAATTTACAGAAAAAATATCATAATCTGATTTCCTTTAAGCCGACAAAATTATAAATTTGAAACGCAGTGTCACAGGTAGGTACCTACCTATATGCTGTTGTTAAAGTACCATAAATAGAGGAAAAACATTCAAGCCTCGTATTTTATACAAATCTTACAGGCATTAGGTAATTTTTCCTAAGCGTGTTACGAGATTTATTTGTAGTTTTATAATACAGGTGTGTGTCATCGTTTTATGCCGACCCTTTGAGATTACTTTGTAGATTAGAGTAAAGTTTTCTAAGGAAGCATTGAAAAATATATTTTTGGAAAGGGGACGGTGAGCCCAATAAGTTTGAGAATCACTCAATAATTATTAATCGATTTATTTATTATTGTCAAAATTTATTTGAAAAAGTTGACAAGTGGCATTTATCAAAAACAATTGTTTCATTTCTATTGTTAACTGAATCAAATTATTATGAAAATAGGTACCTAATGATTCATTAATTTAAAGAGGGATAAAAATGCTAAATATATTTTTAATAGTTGTAGCATGTCTCTACTAAATGTGTGAACCCAGTCCTGCAACGTTGGAAAGTGTAAACTCTTCCTCCATTGAGAAGTTGGTGCGTAGTCGGGCTTTGCCTTCCTCGTATTCTTCGCTGAATTATTTAAGAACGTGCGGACTTGGCGACCAACTCCTCGGTCGTTTTGCGGTTTCACACTGCCCAACGACCAGCCGAACTGCTTCTCTCCCAATATACCCGAACCTAGCTAAACATAAATTAAAACATGCAAGACGACAGGGACAAACTTATCTGCAGAAAGAAATAGCAATCGCCAGAAACAGATGATGACATTGGTGGAGTTGAACCCTTTTCAACTCAATTTATAACAAGGTACAAAATAATAGTGATTTAAACCAGTGGTTCTCAAAGTGGGCGATATCGCCCCCTTTTGGGCGATGGATAGATCCCAGGGGGCGATGGTAGCCTCAGGGTTAACAGGGGGTAAAAAGAGCAATAAGAAAACGCTCAAAAAAATTGACTGACTAAAATATTTTTCCTCTTGATTGCATCGTCGCATTAGTTTTAAATTTTCAGTCCCAAAATGATTTATTCCGAAATAAGATTTAAGGAATGAAAATATAACACGTAGTTATTTTTTTCAATACTCGAAAGATCGACATAAACCGATAATACTCACTTCATAATTATAACCACCATAATTCAAAATACAACCACTATTTCTGGTTTCATGACTGCTGCACACAGTTGGACTTATTATGAATACACATTTTATTTCATTTTCATCACAGAATTTATGCATTTACCGATTAATCAATTCCTGTTGATATCAAAATTTACAGAGAAAAATTATCATCTGATTTTCTTTGCCGACAAATTTATAAATTTGAACTCTTAAGGTATATATTTACCAGGGCATCAACCCTGAACCTGAACCGAACCAAAACCGGAACTAAACCGTAACATTTTAGCGAACCTAAACCCAGAACCGGAGATTAGATATATTTTTCAATGTGGTCATTTCACATTTTCTAATTTATTTTTTTCTTCAAAGAATAGGTCAAATGAAATATGTAGGTGTATATTTTACACCTTACAAGTCTTTAGAATCAGAGATATGATTTTTCAAAGTTATCTTTAATTTCAAATATTTGGACGCTGACGTCACGGCTATACGTCACTGCTTGGCGGATGCGGAAGTAGCTCTCTACCGGTTGTATTTGGAATTATTGTTGTTTGGGTTATCACTTGTCAGTTTGATTTTGTGACAGCAACATATTGTTAACGAAAAACATATTTAATAAATGTTTTATTTACATACCTTTACTCTTAACTCTACTGTCACCTGTCACAATTTTAGCTTAGTTTGTTTACAACAGCAAACGGAAACTACGTGGACCGTTGTGTGTGTGTGAGAGAGAGCGAGAGGGGAATGTCTTTGTGTGAGTAACAAGCCGTGACGTCACGAATTTTACAGCCGCGAAAATTTATTAGCAAATTTATGAATAAAAAATCGCATAATTCATGTTATTTTATATTACTACATTTATTAAATGAGACGGATTTTGCGATTTTATAAAAAAACAACGATTTTTTTTTTTACCTCATTGAACCCGACTCGGAACAGAACCGAGTATTAAAATTCTGATTCACTATTCAGCTTCGGTTCAGGTACATTTTGGGTTGGAAATGTCAGCATAATCGTAATATAGTTGATAATTGACGCCTTCTGCGTATGCGTGTTGCGCGAACATGTGTTGTCTGTGAAAATTGTGTTCGTGTTTTTGTCTTGCGTAAATACCGGCACGCATTTTAAATTATTTCTATATAAAGATTGTTATACAAAAAATATTAATTCAATTTTCATTAGGTCGAACCGAACCTGAACCCAGTTCATGAACCCGGAACAAAACCGCAAATTTTATTAATGTTTGAACCAGAACCGCACCCCATCTCTCAAAAAACAAATTAACCTAAACCTGAACCGAATCCAGTTTTTGGCGGGTTCCAAGCCCTGATATTTACGAAGTGTCATAGGTATATGCTGTTGCCAAAGTGCCACAAATAGAGGAAAAACATCCAAACCTCGTATTTTGTACAAATCTTACAAATTTGGATTAGCGTGCTAAAAATTTCTTTGTAGTTTTATAGTGCAAGGTGTGTGTCATCGTTTCATGCCGATTCTTTAAGATTGTGATTACACCCCCTTTCCAAAAAAAATACATTTTTGGAAAGGGCGTGGTGAGCCCAATAAATGTGAGAATCACTGATTTAAACCAAATGTGGTTCATTAAACAGACAAATGTCACAGTAACTTGACGCATTATCAGATAATATTCTAAATGCCATTTAGGGCGGAAAATAATTAATATGAAATGTATACGAGATGGACGAGGATAAAATAAGTTGAAGGATAATTTTCTATTTTTCATCATGTTTACATCCTGCAGTGCAGAGGTGCAACTGCTGCTCTCTCATACTCCACTCGTAGAAGCCTTGGGCTACATGCACTCCTCAATGCCCGAGGGAATCTATTCACTTCATGCATATGCAATTACCAGGATAAACAACAAGATTAAAAATATTCTAGCGCCAGTGTCATCGATCTATCAACTGGACTTAATTCGAAGAAGGGAATTGCTATCATACATATTCATATATGGTTTTTGACGTGATGTGTCGGTTCAGCAGTTCTACATGTGTAGGGGTGGAAGTTCTCTTCACCGCTATGTGAGCAAACAACGCGTTTCCGCAGTTTATCCACAACAGCATAGGCCGTCACGGTTCACGGAATATTACAAATAAACACGGTTTGCATCTTGCGGTCTATTACCACTAACACTGCAAACATTTGTATCTTTCATTTAACAAAAACAGAAAATACGATTATAATGTCCAACTGCATACAACATAGTTAGCAATAATCCCGTTACATTTTTAATACCTAGTCATGATTATTATGCCTAGTGATGCAGATTTGAAATCCAATCCACTTAGTTGGTAGGCCGCTCAACTGTTTTCAGAATTATTTTCAAAAAAACAGACCACCCACTCATTTATTATTGTGTCGGTTAAATTGGCAAAAAATTGTATTTTATAAGACTATTTTAATGAGCATATTTTTGTCAACCAATGGTTTTTAAACTGTGGGGATCAACTTCGTTATTATAAATCGGACCACATATTTGTTATTTACTAATTAGATAGAGAGTTTTATTCTGAATTCAATGATATAATATTTGCATACCCTGAGATGACAATTTTTTTTTAAGAAAAAAGCCTATGCAGGGTAAGTCTGGGAAGACGCCCCCGCCCCCCCCCCTAACTTTTTAAGTATAAGTAATAAAAAAAAATGGCTCATATAAAAGTTTTATTATTTTAAATATCCTATTTGATGGCAGATATAGATATTTTTTATAAAGTCAGGTTTACAAGATACAACTATCAACTTTTATTTCTTAAATAGCAACCTATAATTATTTTACTAAAATATGAACCACCATATTTTTGTCTTTTCAACGATCTATTAGTTTTTATTACTGCATTTGAAAAATTTCGAGTAAAATAAGATAA
Organism: Harpalus rufipes; assembly: GCA_951394225.1. Lineage (NCBI taxonomy): Eukaryota > Metazoa > Arthropoda > Insecta > Coleoptera > Carabidae > Harpalus > Harpalus rufipes. The sequence goes on from OX596278.1 coordinate 5,277,272, forward strand.
TTGAAATATATGAGAAATAATTCTTATTCAAATATTCTAGGTGGCTATGTGAAAATAAATAATGTATACTTTGTTGATATTAACATTATTATATTTTGTTTATTTTCACATAGCCACATATTAGAATAAAAATTATTTCCCATATATCTCAATTATCTTATTTTTCTCAATTTTTTTCAAATAAATTCATAAAAACTAATACATCATAGAAAAGAGAAAAATGTGGAGGTGTATATTTTAGTAAAATAATTATAAATTGCTATTTCAAAAATAAAAGTTGATAGTCGTATCTTGTAAACCTGACTTTATAAAAAATATTTACATTTGCCATAAAATAGTATATTTAAAATAATTAAACTTTTATATGAGCCATTTTTTTCTATTACTTATACTTAAAAAGTTAAAGGGGTGAGGGGTCGTCTTCCCAGACTCACCCTGTATAGGCTTTTTTCTCAAAAAAAATTGTCATCTCAGGATATTATTACTCATAATAAAGAGTTTAAGGGGGGGGGGGCGTCTTCCGTGACTCACCCTGTATAATTTTATATTAATTTGATTTAAATATGACTTATAATAAGATTGCCGCGATTGGAATAAATGAATACATACTTTTTTTATTAAATATCAACATACAAGAAATATTCATTTATTTCTTTCATCGCCTTCTGATTCACGTAGAAAAAGTGCCCTGCTCTATCGGTAGAGTAAGAATTATGTAGGTACAAAAAATCAATCGGCGTATATGAGAACGCACGCCGTCAAATTTTATTGGGCATGACTCAAAATTCGGAAGAATTGGGGAAGCAAAAAGAAACAAAAACATCAAAAATGAAAATGAAATATTTGAAAAAACTATGTGACAGATTTTCGTGTTCACCACAATGTTCTTTTTGAGGGATCGGATTTGAATGTCAAGAGGCAATGAGCTATTTTAAATAGGTCATATAGGAGAGTTTTTAGGAAAATTGAGCGGTGTTATTTTCGTTTTAAAATGAATTCACCTGAGCCGAAATCGCAACCAGATAATGAACCGTGACTCCATTCCCCTTTCGACTCATAAATGTCAACATACATTTCATCAGGCAGAGGGCGACCGCCGACCGCACGAAGCCGGAATAAAACCACCGTCTTTAACAAACGACGACGGGACTACCTATATAGTTTGTTTCCAACAGGGCTCTGCAATCGTCAATCAATAGGAAATTCTTTGTTACCAAATTCCCAAACGGGGAATTTCAAATACTAGTCGAACTATTAGCTTGAAGTTTAAATCAGAGACCTTTCGATTTGATAGTTTATTGAGAGATTGAAAACCCTGAACAAATTTTGGATAACAGCTGAATCCTTTTATGTTTTTATTACATCTGAATTGTCATATTTTGGTTGGCTAATAAATGTACTCGTACATCCGCATATCATGTGCAAATTACATTTTTGATGCTTCTTACATAACCATATTTCAGTTTAAAATACAAGATTTTCAATAAAATGTAGTTAATTTCATATTTGGTGTTGTGGTATTTAACCCCGCAAAAAACATAAAATGGCATGTCGTGTGTTGGAAACAGACTGCGGGAAACGAATGCTGAGATAAGACAATGTGTCTGATTTAACTGATGAAAACTTTGAACAGCGCGATGTTAATTAGTCCAGTAACGCAAGACTGAGATGAGCAAGCTACGCCACTTCGAGATAGATATAGATGAACGACATGCGAGATCTAATCATGAAACAGAAACACTGCCATTTCTCTCATACAAAGAAACAATTCAGTATATTCAGAATTATTCACCATAAGGAAAGGTCGCGACCTTAGTCTCACCAATTTGGACAAAATTTTGTGGACGTAGTACCAGGGGCGGTTTGTGCCTTTTAGGAATGAGGAGGCAAATTTTTTCATTGATAGAAATCTCAAACCCTACTTCAAATTAAAAGATAAACAAGTTTTCCTAATATTTTTTTTTGTTTAAACTCTTTCAGTTTGTCAAAAATGAAGTGACCTACTTATTTTCATAACCTACCTTGCTTTGACGAAATTTAGGCAAAATTCAGGTTGCCGTTAACATTTCGTCCCTGCTTTTTTCAACACACACCAAACATAAACATAGTCGAAATTTTGTCCAATTTAACACACACACAACAATGTGTAACACTGATAAACATCAATACTTCTCACTAATATTTGGTGTTATTGTTTATATGAATTAAGCAGTTAATATTATATGTATTTACAAGTAAACTAAAACACTAAATACATGTTTGGGGATCTTATTTCATCATTACACTTATTATCCTTTGTTAAAAATGTCCTTAAAAAGGTCCTTAAAGTCTATTTATACCACTGACATTACTTGCAAATGTTTAAACAAAACACAAATAACAGCCATGTTGATCTAAACGTCAAACTAATTAACACATATATTTATTTCATTTATTGGATGATTATAAATGCTGATAAATTATATTTGGTAATAATATTAATAAATATAAACTTTTTTGAAGTTAAATTTTGAAATTTATTTTTGAAAATTGGGGAAAAGTTCCAAAAAGACACTATTTTGTATTGGTAGCGACATCTCTTGAACTTTTGGTCAAAATACGAAACAACATATGATTTTTAAAAAAATATTAAAAATTATACTAAAATCAAAGGAATAAAAGAATATTCCTACCTTGGCTGTCGAAAATTGTATAACTCGACCCTGTTGAGGGTAGTGTGTTTAAATTTTTGTTAAAATATTACGACAGATACATTTTTAAATTAATTATTTAATAATCATAAGTTTATTGACCTTTGCAAATACTGGTAAATATTGTTTTGCGAATTTATCTATTTGCAAAATTGGGATATCTATATAATAAAGTGCATAGAATTCAATAGTGCTATCGACAAATTTCTACCTAAGTAAAACAATAATTTCATTAATTTTGATCCACATGCAAATTTTGATATATGTACTGACATCTATAGTTAGCAAATGTGTACTACATACGTGAAAATTTTATATAATATTTATAATTATTTTTATGTATCCTGAGATATTCAAAATCATTAAATTATTATATAATTTATAATATTTGTTGTAAAATATTTTTTGTCTTACAAACATAGTCGGAATATTTTTAATCTAGCTAGGAACTGGATTTTCTCAAAATTGTTAATAGCAATTTAATACTACTATTGTACTCTATGGTGAAAATTGTGAATTATTTTTTAATGTTGTGTTGTAAACAAGTACGTTGATATATCGTGTAAATAGACGAAAATCAATAACATTGACTGTTCAACTGCGCATGATCACTTTTATTGATTTTTCGATCGTTCAACGTAAAACTAATTCCAATCCATGCCTGTCGATGCATTTTTTTTACTATGGGAATATTATTTATATAAGCATTTAAATGTATATTAAAATCCAGCCCCTTGCAGAAAGGGCCTGCACTGGAAAAAATTGAACAATTTCGTTTACTGCTGTTTGTGTTAAAAAATGTATACTTTATATGTATATTTACATTTCTTTTATTGTTTATTGTAAACGAACGATTTGAATTATGCATTATTTTGGACATTTGGTTTCATAAATATTGTTTTACTAATTTATTCGTAGTTACTAGACCAGTATAGTAAATATTTTGAAAATCATTTGATAATCATAAATTCATTGACTTATACTGGCAAATATTGTTTACGTATTTATTTATATAAATTGGACCAGTTAAGCAAAAATTCGGATATTTATATAAGAAAGTAGAACCCAATGGTGCTATCGACAAATTTGTACATCTACCTAATTTTGGGGCTGTACGATTTTATTTTCTCAAAAATCGATTCCCCGGATCAAAATACATATACACATTATTTTTTTTAATTTTCTTTAAAGGAAAAAGTCTAACTTGTACATGCCATAAAATTACTACATTTTTGTGGGCGACCGACGCAACGGTAGCGCATAAAAATATTATAGATTTGCGGTAAATTCAAAGTGAGTTTATTCATTTCTGGTAATGTAGAAAATTATTTAATTAAAAACGTATTTATAGGAAATTCAGGGAAATTTAAAAACTGTCAAAGCTGTCAATTTAAAACTAATTTTTGAAAAATATCATTTACATATGTAAAATACCCTATTCAAAAAGTAACACATTTTTAAAATATACCACAACATTTCTTGAAATCTAATTGGTCAATTGAACAGTCGATATTGTTGATTTTCGCCTATTTACACATTACATCAACGTACTTGTTTACAACAAAATATTAAAAAACAGTTCACAATTTTCACCATAGAGTACAGTAGTAGTATTAAATTGGTTTTAACAATTTTGAAAAAATCAATTTCCTAGCTAAATTAAAAATATTTCGACTATGTTTGTCATACAAAAGATATTTTATTAAAAATCATTATAAATTATATAATAATTCAATGATTTTGAATATCTCAGGATACATAAAAATAATTATAAATATTTTATAAAATTTTCACGTATGTAGTACACATTTGTTGACTACAAATGTCAGTACAGATATCGATATTTGCATAATTTAATGCAAAATTAATGAGTACAGTAGTAGTATCGATTCTATGAACTTTACTATATATGCATACCAATTTTCAATTGTCGTGTTCAGCTGATACAATATTAATATGCAAATAATCAAAAAATGGTACCTTGAGAATCTCAGTCTATATTTTGTTAAAAAATATTATATCGTCCTAACTCAGGACCGCTGATTACGGGAAAAATAATAAAAAAATCCCCTAGGCTATAGTTTACAAGATATAATTTTTTTTCATTAATGGAAATCTAACAAGTTTTTTTTTAATTTGGCTGTCTATAATTAATGAACGGTAAAATATATATTGACGTACGTTACGCCATTCGATTCTATAGACTTTTGTATATATGTACACCAATTTTCAATTGTCGTATTCAGCTGATACAATATTACTACGCAAATAATCTAAAAATGGTACCTTGAGAATCTGAGTAGGTTGTCAAAAACTCGACTATTCTGTATTTTGTTAACAAGTATTCAAAACTATAACTCAGTCAAAAATATCATGAAAAATGCTACAGTTAAAAAAAACCTACAAATATTTAAGTTTTAGTTACTTACTAGTTTAAAGTTTAACATAAGAACAGCTACCCAAAGTAATAACACCGTGAATGAAGATCGCAGATCGCACAATTCGCATCGTCACTATTCACTTGGCAACTTCAGACTGCATTCTGCACTGCGACACTGACTATCCCTACCTATACCCAAACGAACAATCTCGTCTCGATGTAATATTGATTTCTCTTTTTAAACAACGCATATAATGGAACAAAAAAAAGTGACTACTATTATTTTTTTAATATTACATAATTCTTTATTTGCAGAAAATAAAATATTTATTAAACGCGCACATTTTCTTTCTTTCTTGAGAGGAGGCCGTGCCTTCCTTGTCTCCTCTGACGAGTCGCCACTGCGTAGTACTCCTTACACATGAACCACACTGTTCGCTACAATACAAAATTATTGAGAAATTTATCAGAATATGTACTATACAAAAAAAAACTACGTAGGAAACAATAAATAATTGTACGACGGGACGTAAATAGCTTCCTTACTTACCTAGCGGCTCCCATACGCCATACGTACGTATTTTGTTAAATACCAACAATTAGATATTTTAAATTTGTTAATATTTGCTCATTGTCATAATTTACGACTTTGAATTTAAGTTCTTCCAAATTGTCTTCATTTCATAAATATTTGACGTGTCAAATATGGCAGATGAGTGCGTTTTTATTCTTTCTTCTTAAATTTTCCAAAGAATACTAAGATCCATTGTTTCAATGTATCAATTAAAGATAAAAAATAAATAATCGGAAATGAAAAAAATCTTTGTATATAACTCGAAATGTAATAGGTAACATCTTTGACCGGTCTCGGACTGAATTGACAGCCTTCGCTTCACTCGAGTTGTAATAAAATCAATTTTATACTATTCCACCGATGTTACCAATTAATTGTAATAAATCTCAATGCTAATCACCAATTTTAATAATATAAACTTTTAATATTCTAATAAGTCCGAGAGGTTTTGACTTAGTATATTCCGAGCGGTAATTTTCTTCAGAAGCTTTTTGAATTCAAAAAGGTGTGAATAAAATTAATTAAATGATTTTAAAAGTTTAACAAAATATATTTACAACGATAAAGTTAGATATGAATATAAATACAAAATAAAATTATAACTATAAAACATAAATTAATAGATATTAAATTTTGAATAGTCAAATACAATAGCAATTACAACAGCATATTTGAATGACAAATTACAGTGAGTTCAATTTCCAAAATCATAAAAATTTCAAAAAAATTACATACCTTAACTTGGTTTAATTATCTCGGGAACAATTATTTGGTTAAATGATATCACAAGAAATTACTTCAAAATATTTCAAATTTAGCCTCCACACATCTTTCCTGAACGACGAACCAACACCCAATCTCTATCGTTTCACTCTCAGAGTCATTCTCTTATTTACGCTGATATAGCATAATGGCTCGTTTCTCATCTCGTAAGGCTAAAGAAAAACTAATACAAATACAATTTCTTTATATATATTTATATATATATATATATATATATATATATATATATATATATATATATATATATATTATTCTAATTACGAATATTAGAAATAACCTTCGCAATCATTACAGAGTCACAAGCATATCCTCGACTGGTAAATACTATTTACCTCTCTTGTAGCATAAATAACTATTGTATCAGCATCAAATGCAAGACACTCATTTTTTTTTTAAATAATTTATTTAATTTTTTATGTTTAGAAGGCAGGACAACGTGATTAATATTATTTTTGACTCCATTGGTTACAACAATTTTTATATTTTATTTCACAACAAAGTGCATTAAAATTATCTCGATAAGCGGTAAGCAATTACATTAATATATAACCAAGTGGGCGGTAGAAAAAAAAGGTTGAGAAACTCTGCTATAGACAGTTTAAAATGCATTCGTAATCAATATTAATAGTACAGAATGTCAGGTTTTACTGAACACATACTCTCGGTTGAAAAAAACCCCGGTATATACTATAAAAAATTATAAGGTATTCGAAACTCCACGGCAAATTTTAGCTTTTGTAGTCGGTAAAAATTTCAATAATAGTCCTCGCAACTTTAGAGTAAGTTGTGGAGTTTGGCAGTGTTTCTGTGCTTGTCTGTGGTGCGTGGTTCACACCGCTCGCACCCGGCACACGTAACCCAGAGTGGCAGAGTATATGAATTGTGCATGCCAAGGTATCTGTCCGGAATCCAAGCGACGGTACCCAGGGGACTGCCGGCTCTTCTACAGATGCGTGCTGCTGCCCGTTCCTGGAGCCGGAGCAACCGGAGTCGCCGCTGGAGTTATCGGAGTCGAGCATGCGCACGCCTGGCTGCCTACTCGCTGCACTGCGGGACTGGTAAGTGACAACAATCACACACACAACAAGCCTATTGTTGGGGTGATAACAGTTTGGTAAAACTGTTTCTCACAAAAAGTGTTTTAATCACAATTACCAAACATGTAATTGCTCATCAATGTTTATTTTTCTGGTGCTAAACATCCAGTAAATAATTTTCTAATATTTAAACTTGATCCTAAGTTAAATGAGATACAGAAATCGTTAACAGTAAGGAAGCTAAAAAGTTATATGTTCTTGAAAGAGTTAATTCAAGGATCTTGGAGTCATAGTTGATGAAAAACTAAATTTTACTACTCACATAATCCATATTGTCAAATCATTATACAAAAGTCTGGAATTTATAATCCGAAGTACTCAGTTCTTCACTATTATTTCTACTTTGAAGAAACTATATTTCTCGTTTGTGAGAATAAAACTTGAATATTGTCTGCAAGTTTGGAGGCCAATCTATAATAAATACCAATATATACTTGAGTTTGTGCAACGAAAATTTGTGAAATTTTGTTATTATAAACTTCATAGACGGTATCCCAGTTTTGACACTGATTACAACATCTTACTTGCAGAAATTAACATAGTGTCACTTAATAAGCGAGGAAAAATGCAGTCACCTGTATTTTTGTATAAGGTTTTATATTACATAGTGAATAATCCAGTTATTCTTGAGAAAATATCCATATTTGTTCCTAAGCATAATTCGCGTATTAAGAGAACCTTTCATTACAGTATAGCGTGTACTAACTATGAATTAAAAATCACTAGTTACAATGTTATGTAATAAATTTAATACCCTGCCACATTACATTGACATCTTTTTTGGATCGTTCATCAAATTTAAGAACGCAGTATAAATATTGTTACTATGAAATATAATGCTTCAAATATTTTGTTATATGTATGCTATGAAAACCTATATTATCATCTATGTCTATAGATCATCACGGCAAATTACCAATTGTTGGGTGTGCCAATCTACTTTGTACACAGATATCGGTAATACTTGTACCATGCGAGCACTTACCTGTAATTGGGAAATTATATCCTGCAGGTCAGATTGATATTAAATAAATATATTTTTTAAAAAAATGGATTAAGGTTGTTTGGTCATAGCTCCAAAATTTAAGTTTTTTTTTTTAAATCAGCTGGTGTGCCTGTATCTTTGAAGAGTACGTACTGTATATTAATTTATTTTGACAAAGTTCTTCATGACATTTTATTGTATCTTATATTAAATATTTGCTCATATTTCAAATAATATGATTAGAATATGTATAGTCTTGTATCCCATACTCCGTACCTGGCTTTAATTAATTAGTTCTCTACCGCATTGCCAGGACGCAAATAAACAAGCTACGATGCAGGGGCTGACCCTAGAGGCAACCGGAATACTAGTATGTTAGCCTGATGCCCTACAAAAATTCAACGTCTGTAGATCCGAAACAACCTCTTACTGTACAGGATTAAATGAGATCCTTTACTTTACCCAACACTCAGCATTTACTCTAAGTGACACTACTAAAAAAACCATCACATATTACTTTTTATTGCTCAAAAGCTCTAAACAATAAAATGCTTTTATAAATAAAATTTAGTAGGTACAACTACTTTTGCTCATATTGCAATTGGCAAATAGTTCGAATCCGGCTCATCAAAATTCATTCAAAATGTTAATTTATTATTACTTATTTCAAACCCGTTTTAAAAATAATAATAATTGTTATTAATAGTATGAAATCAAACAAGTAAATGAGTTGAGAATGTTATTTCGGAGATATTTAAAAATGTTGATGATTAATGGAGGGATGTCATAGTAGAATGATAGCGGTGGGCGGTAAACCATGCAACCAGTCACGCGCTTATGTTTTTTCTTTCAAAAATTACAGGATTCAAAATTTATAAATAAATAAATATATCACTACGGTTTTTTACCCATTTCCAGTGGCGGATTATCCATTAGGCGCATAACTATACGGATTCAATTACTGTTTCATACAAAAATATTTAAATATTATTATTATTAAATTTTGCTTTAGTTTCCACCCATGAAATGAATGTGATAATTATTTCAGTTCCAGATTACGACTGGTACATTTATGTATACAAAAATTAAATAAAAAATAAATATATCATCACGGCATATTACCTATTGCTGGGTGTGTCAATCTGCTTTGTACACAGATATCGGTAATGATGTAATATTTGTACCGTGCGGGCGCTTACCAGGCGTCACCTCACGGGCACTCAATGCTTGCGTAGAGAGTGCACCACAGGAGTCAATTTTGTGCCATAAAAATTCGAAGTAATTTTTGGCGTCGGTCGGGATCGAACCCGGGTCCCAGACACTCAAGCACACGGCCACGAGCCACGAGACCCCATTTTTAACATAAATTTATGTATACATACAATGTTTCATACATAATACTTTAGTAGCGACTGGCGATGAAAGTCGGGATGAGAAAATTATTTAGTTATTACATCCCAATTACAAAATAATATTACATAGCCATATATGAAGAGGTAACTTAAACACATATACGTAGAAGAAAATATGAAAATGAAAACTAAAAAGATAAGATAATAATTGTTTTTTGTTTCTTTTTTTAATTGTTATACAACCCTATACAATATTTATATCGTTGAAATCATAAAAAAATCTTCCTCAAATGAATTAAAAATTATATAGGGTACCATTTAAAAAATATAATTTTGTTCTACCGTTTGAGAATTATTGGTTGTACTTTCGGTTTGTTATTACTGCTAAATTAGCCCCTTTTTCTTGATTTTTTTTGTATATAAAGTTATTAGTTCGCCCAAAAAAGCGCGGGTTGTTTTAAAGGAAACATCCTGTATACATTTTAAAGGCGAACCTTTGTCGAGAATATATAAAACGTTGAAATATTTAATTATATATGAGCTATTTCTTTTCGTTCGATTATAGATTTAGAATTTGAGTGGTATAACTCACGGAAAATAGTAATTAATTAAATCTGATTGATATATCTTGGCAAATGGATAAAGACGCGTAGAAAGGACGTGTGCCGTGCGCGTAATTCCGTTACACGCGAATGCTCCGTTCTTTTCTTTTTCCCATTTTACCAGTTCCGTTTTTCTGATATCGGAAGTTCCGTTTCCCATACTACAGCCTGCATCAAGCTCATTTATTGTTACACACCTCACGTAACACGTACAACAAAATATACAATGCATCGAAAACTAACTTCCGTCTGTAAGTGATAGAATATGATGATTTCAAAATCCACTTTCATTAAAGTATAGTATTTCACCTTGTTTTGGATGTGGCAGGTGAGTATTTACAGGGTGTTCGGTATAAATCCAACACCAAGGATATTTCATTTATTTTGAAAGATACAAAAAAATGTTAACAAGCCTACATAAAATTACCTACACAACGACATCAAAATATAATTTTACTTCAACCATTTCTAAATTGGCGACACATTTATTTTCAATAATAATTTGGTGTATGAAGAATGTATGGTTAGGAACAATGTGATTAAGAGAGTTGGTGTGAGTCAGTTGAGATGGTTTGGGCATGTGGAGAGAATGGCGAGTGAACGGCTTGTTAAGCGTATATATCTTGGTGAAGTTGAGGGTTTTCGATTGCGTGGCCGACCAGTGTGTAAGTTGATGGATGTGATTGGTAGGGTGCTTAAAGAGAGAGTTTCCAAGGGTGAAGAGAAGAAGAGCATGTATGAATGCGATTATGAGTGTGGCCGAGGCGAAAGAAGTCTGCTTAGATAGGAATGTGTGGCGAAGGATGATTGCTTCCTAACTATTATTGTGATCCGGATGTGGTATTTCGCTACCGAAAATCGGTCACTTTAGTATGTTTAAGAGTAAGGATTTGTTGTATGATGTTGATGTTGTTCTTATTGTTATCGGGTTTGTGCGAACCCACTAAGTGGGACACGCGTGATTTTATGTATGTATGTATGTATGTATGTATGTATGTATTAATAAAATTTCATACAAAATAAAACAACAGGCTATGAAAACAATTTTATTATCTTAAAACAAAAGAAAATTGGAGATATCTCTCTCCATAAAGTTTTAGGGCTCTAATAGAATTTCTCTGACATTCTCCGAATAATAAAACTATATCAACCACTTCTTCATTTGTGTAACGCACTTGGACCATAATTATTATAACAAAAAAAATATTGTTACTGTCATAACAAACCTAATGTAGGTAATTACTTTTCTTTTGTTTTGAGGTAATAAAATTATTTTCATAGCTTTTGAAATGGTTTTAACAAATCTATGATATTTTGTATCATTGTGAAGGTAATTTTATGTACATTCTGAAAAAATATGCAAAAATACAAATTCCCTATGCTAGATTGTTGTACACATTTCCGCTAAAACCGGAAGTGATGCAATTTTTTTTCAAAATATTCTTATATAGGTACCTGTTATTATGCGAAAATTTATTCAAAATTTAAATAATTATTATTGTACTAGAAAATAAAATAAAAATGTTACACATTTTCTGTTTGTTGAGTAATTGTAACAATAATTATAAAGTGCATCCTTTCTTGATATAAAAAGTAAGACTGGTTAGTTGTTCTACCTAGGGAGTAAACGGCATGTCTTATTTATTGCATTTTAGATGCAAGCTTCAGTGCTCTTGTGCTCAGCAAAGTTCATATCTTGTTTGTTTATGAATATTTTATATATTTAGCATATGTCCACAACGTATCTTCTAGTCTAAGTTATAAGGATTATCACAGTTTTCTACGCTTATCAAAATAAAGTATTACATTGTAATACCGTAAAAGTACACTAACTTACACTAACACTAACAAATTGTTAAGAAACTCTAACTTAAAAGCTTGTAATATTCATAAGTTTATTCTATTGAACGCCTGATCGTTTTTTGATGTAAGAAAGCCAAGTTTCTGTATGAATATTTACTACATTTTGCTAGAAGACACTGAAGTTCTAAATTAAAAGTTATCATTATTTGACATTGTGTGCCACTCATTTTTTATAAAAACTTGTCTTAAGCCACTCTAATTTCAACGCCTCATTTAGTAAGGTACATACTGAAATTAGATTCGCAATGTAAAAATTATTTAGTGTTCAAAGTCTTTGTGAATTTTCATAAATGGAATTTGAATTTGAGGACCAAAGAGCGGAACATAAACGCGTCTTATATTCGATTAGTCGAATAAATTAACACGGAGTTGGACCAGGACGCGTTGCTTAAATTGTTAAACAAATTGTCGGGCGTATGCCTCGTATCTTCGTTCGTTGCTTTGTCTTCATTTCATCTCCCAAATTTATAATTTTAACTTTAACCACTTCTCTGTGAATTCACCAAGTTTATAGACACAAAAACGTTTACAGCCGTGGTTGCGACAGAGCGAATGTTTTCTTTTCTCTTCATACAAAAGGTGGAATTATATCAATATGACCTAGGTCACGCTATCACACTGAGAAATACATATTTTTTGCAGAGGAATAACTAGAGTTAATTAATTTCTGTATACGCCATTGGTAGATTTTATAATTTATTTGTTGAAAATGTAAAACCGGCCAAACTATTACGAGGCTGGGCTCGTAGGCATATAAAGGTCCTGGGTTCAAGCCCCGGTAAAGTACAAAATGTGTACAAAAATTTAATGCTGAATTTATTTTGTAATCGTTGAAATCTGTGTTGATGGTATAATAGAGTGAATAGTACAGTTTTTAAGATATGGTAATGTATGCAAGATGACTGTGTATTATGAGCAATGATAGAACAATAGTGGGAGGGTTGATGACATGCATTATTCCGTGAGGGAATTAGACAACGCCAGCACATCACACATGCAGCTAAGTGGGACATCATAATGCGTCAACGTAGATGCGTCCCCTCTGATCCCCAGGGATTTGATATATTAGGAATTCGATGTTTTAGGACACGTGGAAATCAGCTTAGCTTCTCGTATGTTAAGTCTCATCGGCTGTTAGACATGTTCGGTTCAACGTTTTTTCGCTTATCAACTCGAATCTTCTTCCCGTTTCCAACTCCGAGCCTCGTCAAGCACTCCGCTACTCTTACATTTCATCGTCCCTTCTACACTCATTTACATATTGTTTCCATCCCTCGAAACTTCACGACCGCACTCGAAACAACATCGCAATAATAATAACACAAACTTTAAACAATACACGAGCACAGCTTTCCATTTTCTTTTTTATAAAGAATATTTATTATGAGATGATGACTTCTGGAAATCGCCTAATGAAAAATAACTATAAAAATAAAATTTATCTAAATTTACTACAAATTTTATTTAAATGATTTTCTTCTATTCCCAATAATAAAGAAATTATTATTATTACTAGTCAGTAGGCTATGTATGAAAAATAAAAACTGCTACCTGTCATTTTGAATTATTTAGTGCATAATTCACCATTTAATGGTTTTAACACTATTTATAAAGTTATTAACAAATATTTATGTTTCATTTTAATTTAACTAAAAAAAAACTATAAAAATAAAATTTATTTAAATTTCAATTGAATTTTTGTAATGTAAGGATATAGAATCATTGCATAATTGAATTCAGAAAAAAATACTTGTGTTATAGTTTGAGAACCACTGGTTTAAATTATTTTTCTTCAAGAAGTGAATGTCCCCCTCGTTTTACTACTACTTTTATTTGAATGATTTTCTTCTATTTCCAATAATAATAAAAATAATCAAGCTGATCAATTTTTGAACATCTGTATTTATAAAAAATTACTGGGGAATAAATTGTTTTAAAAGATTAAAGATTTATTGCAATTATATTAATCGTATTTATTAGAAAATTTTGGACTGACAGCAGATAAGGGTTGCTGTGTTCGCATGTCGATGAAGCAACCAGCAAAACGCTCGTGTTCAGCGTGAGAACAGCCACAGCCGCCTAGATGAGGACTCCATACATTCTCTACGCCTTTAGCGAAACATCCGTTTTTTCACGTTGTATTTGTACTGCTCTTCCCACCTCAATTATTTTCCTTTTTAAATTAATAACAAATAAGCACCACCTGTGTTTCCACCATAAGAAAATACATACTATTCCCTGTGCCTGTGCATGTGGTAGTTAGCAGATAATTTATAGCATCTTGTAGCGCATTCTACGGTTGCCAAATTACTGTCAAACACAAGATAAACAACAAACAGGAAATGGCCAGAAAAATCAATATTACAATAACACGCGGGTGCATAGATAAGATTAAACATCGTGGTGCAACACACACGCACAGCACACCACCATCGGCACATGACGCCCTCCTGCTCGTGTGCATGGGTGCAAGTCAACCAATCGCAATATTGACCTGGTTCGAGGATTTGTGGAAACGCGAACGAACTGTCGCTTTATCTCATGAAATGTAACACTAGAATTGTCAACAATGAAATCATTAGAATGGGCTACTTGCATGATATTAAGAAAAAATTTTTTTGGAATATATATATATATATAAAATAAAAGTCCCCCTATTTTTTCTTTTTTCAAAATTTTGTCACTTACGGCTAAAAATAAATATTTTCTTTTTATGACGTCACAATCACGGATGACATACGACCTAGTTCTGTAGTTTGGGAAGACAGAGACGGAGATAGTGGAACGTTGTCTGATCCTCGATCTTCCCTCCACCTCTCCCACTCACATTAACGAATCAAATGCTAGTGATTGTGTCGTCATCAAGATAGGAGAGATACATTTATGTTAAATTTATTAAATAATAACACAATGTATTTGAAAAATTTATAATGTAAATAATGTAGTTGAGTAAACTAAACTTGAAAAATATAATAGTTTTCAAAATCCTCTCGTATGCAAGTAGCCCATTAGCCACCTACTAAAGATTGTCATTTATTTAGTTGTAAAATATTGCTCGGTCTTTAGTTTTATTAAATATAAAACGATGACACGCACCTGTACTGTAAAACTTCAAAGAAATTTCTTAACACGCTTACCAAAAATTACTTAATGCCTGTAAGATTTGTACAAAATACGAGGTTTAAATGTTTTCCCTCTATTTATCGCATCCTATGAGAATCACTGATCTAAATATATAAAAAATGGAATTTCATAAATTTCGAGGAATAAAATGCCAGTAAGATTTTGCACAAATCCTTGATTATTTGTATTTAGAGATGCTCGGTTAAATCTATACAATGGAGTGCTTAGGCCTATTTCAAAGCCAAAATAGTAAATAAAAAAGAATGTTGTTGCATAAATATATAATTTGGGGTTCGTGCCAATCTCCTTTATGGGAAATGGCGTGATTGTATTGTACGTATGTATGTTTAATAGAATTACAAATTTGTTTGAATGTAAACAGGTATTCGAGCCAATGGTGAAACGATGCGTCCTCCCCGACCCAGACTGGGATTGCCGCAATGACGACCAACTCATCCCCATGATGAAGTACCCCACTACGTCCGAGCTGCCTGAAGAGGACATCACAGAAAACGAGCACTTGGCAACGGATAAAATGGACGAGCTGAACTTAATCATTCCACACGTCATTGAAATTACATCAAACGCAGACCGTATCGATGAAGAGTCAGAAGTGATCATGGACAACATAGACCGGCCGATGCCAATGGTGTCGTCGACCTCGCGTCCCTCCCCTACTTTGTACCAGCCGGCGATGACGCGGGGCCCCTATACCCCCGTCACTGACGTGAACGGCGATCAAATCGCTACGCAAATGAATCGCATCGCAGACCTTGCGCACAGTCTCAAGGCTGTCGCGCAAACAGAGTCCTACAACTTCCTGAAACGGACTGCCACTACCCCTAAACCACGTCCAACGTACACCGTCACGGAAAGATTCGCCGCGCCAGTCACAGTTGCTCAGATGCCCAGTTCGGGAGGAGTCAACGTTATCATCAACCATCCAGCAGAATCTCACTATCTCCTGCCAATTCAATTACACAGAATCACCAGTCAGCTAAACACTAAACATGTTTCGCACCCTATACCGAACGAAAGTAATTTAAACTTCTTCGGATCGAGTGTGCTGAAGCATATCGTTCAACAAAGTGCACATCGAGTAGATCAACAAAACACAGAAAGAGTAGTGTCCGCCTTATTCAACAAATACTTGGCAAATAAAAGTTTTGTGAAGAAAAATATGACTTCGTACAAAGCTCAAGTGGTTCTACCTGTAGAGGAAGTAGTGGATCATGTGCGCATCAAACACGGCAGTGCACCACCTACACGAGCGCCGTGCATAAACGGTGTACGCCTGCCGAACACTACAGACTGCAGGCGGTACTACATATGCAACGCATCAACAGCAGCGGTACACACATACACATGTCCACCGTACACAGCTTTCGACGCAGTTAGACGCATGTGCGATGTAACGCAGTACGCGCGCTGTGTCGGCGGGGACGACGAAAACAGCTACAACGATAGTTTGGAGCTCCCCCCAGCTGAAGCTTGCGACGCGAGAGATAAACTTCCAGACCCTAGTTCGCCACGGAGATATGTTCTGTGCGTCCGAGCGCCAGATGGACGGTGGACTAGACATCAGATGACTTGCCCTGGACTGCTCATCTATTGCCCAACCAGGAATTTCTGCTCCCCCAAGTCTAGTTGTTATTAATAGAAACATATACTGAATTCGAACTATATTTAGATTCAATATTAGAATACAATAACACACATTTAATATTAAAAAACAACAAGATTGATTTTTACAACTTTTTTTATAAATTATTCATTGGGAAGAAATTTGTAACTGACAATAATATTCGACACATATATCGTGATTGCGGTCGAAATAAATGATCCATATTTTAGAAATATAAATATATATGTATGTATGTACTGAACTATCGTTTATGTTATGAATTAACACATGCATTTTTACCAAGCTAAAGGCAAGCGAGTACCTACTGTTAGAATTGCGCCCGCTTTGTGCATAGAGGCATGTGCTGATATTTGGTCTGGCGCAGTATCGGGATCGTGTTTCACATCAAAATCGGAAGGAAAAATGAGAGAAACATCCTGACGTATGACGTACACGTACGAAATGCGAGTAGAGTTGAAATTGCTTATGGTTTCTTATGGTCTGTCCGCGAAGGCGAGTATAATTGCTGTTGAGTGATCGGTTGATTGATGGTGACTAGTGACGTGAGCAAAAGTGGATGGGAGAGCGAGTGCAAGAAAACAGAGGCAATGGGGGCAGTGGAGGTGGATGGGTAATACTGATAGCAGTGACACGGAAACAAACACTTAATAAGTAAATCAACGGATAATCATATTCGACCATTTCAGTGATACTTGTTTTATTTGAATGTATTATTAACCACTACTGTACGGTAATAGATTGTTTTAATTTGTGCACATCTTGTGATCTTATGTGTACGGAAAGCTAACAACTGAAATGACTACACAAAATGTCACAACAAAACTGAGGACATCCAAACAAACAAACAAAAACAACATAAACAACGAGAATTGGTGTTGCCAGCAGCTCTACAACACATGAGTTGCGAGTTGTATTGAAATTGTAAACATAATTTGTACTTGCTAACAACGGAACCACCTTTTCTGGTTTTGCTTATGTATTGATTACAAAACATGATGATTCATATACATGACATGAGACACATTTGTCGAACTGTAAAACAGTAAAACGGTCTATTTGAAATGGAAGATGTCGATTTCAGAGAGTAAATAAGTCTCAACATTGATTGTTACAGTACATCTCAGTCGGCAGAACCGATAACAAAGTTCATAACACAATTCACAGTTGGAGTAAGCCTCATCTCATCTCTACTTATTACTTTACAATTGTCACTCTATATTTGATTTACACTATAAATAAAATATATAATATATACTTAAAATTTTCTACACGATTCATACTTAGTACGCAATTAACATACAATCAATCATATAGGTGATCTACATTTTATAACAATAGCGTAACATTAACCTAAGATTATTGTACCTGGTATGGTTATTACAAATGAAACATATTATCCAATCAATAATTATATGAAAAATAGTAAAAATATAGTAATAATAGTAAAGCTCTTTCGACACATGACATACCGAAGGTGCACACATTTCAATATGGATCTCGGCCTCACACGTCATCCTTTTCTGTGACCAATCCATGTTTGGGGTGTGACTGTCACAAGGCGTTGGCGGCAATTTCAATATTATTTTATTTTTAATGCTGATTTACCACTTATGGGTATATTAACCTTTTATTCAATCAAATAAACCAAAATTAGAGTGCGAAAATATGCCGTTAGTTGTCACGCATGTAACACTGAAAATATAACAAGTATTGAATGTAACCATCCGAGTTTCATCAAATTGAGTTCTATACGTTACGTTACGTTACTGTTACATTAAAAAAAATTGCAAATTTACATTTTTTATAAATACAGCCTAAAAAAACTACTGAACCCTATTCTATATTCCGCCAGAAAACTACAATGACACTGATGCAATGGCAAGCACAAATGTAGCCTAAAGTGAAAGGTACTTTCAAATTGCCGCTAACTCATTGCCTGCAAAGTCTAAGGATCACGTGTGAGCCCGCGATGGATTCAACGGCAATTGGCAACGCTTACTCCAAGAAGCAGCACACGGCATCTCCCAAAACAAACTTCATTCCGACATCGGCACACACACACATTCAAGCAACGTAACTTGTTCACTGAACACATTGACTTAGCATTAGTAGGATATGTGTTTGAGCTGCGTGTGTGTGTTGCTGTTATCGTTTACCGGATCGTATAGTTATTCTGATGTACTTTATCCGACCATTCTATATGTATAACATCAGGTAAAAGTGCATATATCAAACTATAAAGGAGAGAAACTTGCTTCGGATAAAGTACAAAAACAACCGTAAAGCGTAACCGAATCATGTCTAGATGATGATGTATAGGATAGCGTCACATTACATACATCGGTCAACGCGACAACTTTTAACAGTTGTCGCGTTTCATTCTTACTTAAATCTACAAGAATAAAAAATCATCCTACGTCATATATCGTATGTGGTCATTGACTTGGTATTGTCCTGGTGAACGGAGTCTTACGGAGTGCCGGTACAGCAGTAGCGGTAGAATAATACGGAGGAAAGTGCAGTCGACAACCACTCTAACCATCTAACAACACAGTTTTCACAGAACGTCACAATAGATACCGTGAACGTTAAAATACCAGATAACGTAAAAATATGTTTTCACACTTTCTAACTAAAACGTAACTATCTCTCTCTGAAAGTTAGGTTAATAAAGAAAATAATCTAGCTGATCACTTTTCTTGGTCAGCTCTTTAGCGTTAGCGTAGACGCTATTTATTTTGACATTATGTGAAAACTGTCTAATAACAACCGCCAGACCCACAGATAAACAACGAAACATAAAGCAATTTTACAAGACACAATGGTGAAAGATATTGTCAATCCCGCGTTTATTAATATTAGAAAACATTGGAGCGATTGTCGATCACCCGCACCCCGAAAACAAACACAAACAGTGCGCGTACGTAGTAGAGGTTAAAGTTAGGTTGGAACAGCAGGATAATCCCTTTTCACTGACACCACATATCTGGCAGTAGAGTTAGAAAAATAACTTACGATTTAAGTAAAAACATGTGCACAGATCGAAAATTTAATAACAAATTTGATTCAGAAAATTGAAACCGACATATATTGATTAAATGGATACAAATACAAACATTCTTGATTAAATATGAAATAAAGGGATTTTCTACATATCGTATTTAGTTTAGTTTGCGATTTCGCTTGTCTGTAGTGTTGCACCTGTGGTAATTGTTTGTCTGCAAATGCGTTCCGTTTCCGTTTCGAACAGTAGAGAGAGCCAGAACCAGAACCAGGAATGATAAGTGTGATCTGTTTCATTTGCACTTGCACATCCCGATCAACCACTTCTGCCTCACACACTCTTTATCTTATAATATAGTCTTGGGATCATTTATTATATTTATTATTTTCTCTTTTTTATTTTTCTTTTCTTTTTGTTTAAATTTTTTGGTTTCTTTTTTTATAGAAGCACACAAATTGATTTCTTTTTCTGCTTTTGTTTCTTCTCTGGTGACTTTTTGTTGATTTGTCGTACTAGATCATAAAATATCTGCAAACAAATTCATTAGCATGTAAATGTACACATTTACTCTGTCGGCCAATAAAACTATAAATATCGTAATAGACACTTACGTACAATTTGCACTGTTTAGAAGTAATGGTTGCTATGGTTACGGCAGTACAAACAACTCTGAATGACAGATGGAAAAGGTAACGGGAGGGGACTTGTTTGTATTGAAATAGAACTGCAGTTATCATTCCATAACAAATTATTTCAAACAAAAATAACATTTATATTAAAGGAACAAGAAGATTATTTTACTGTGCAGAATAGTCCATTCAATTTCAACAGAGCGACTCAAATACTGCCAGTTGGCATCCAATATAAAATCAAGCAAGCCGTATAATAATTACGATATTTATAATTTTATTGCTGGATCCGACAGGGTCAATTTATCTAACTATTGGCAACGAAAATGACTAATGGCGGCAGCATTAATGGCCGGCGTAAGATGTGTCAGAACTTGTACAATGTGAAACACGGAAATAAAGTTCATATATTTTTAAATGTAAATTGATTTAAAGTGCAGTATTGTTTAAAAGTATGAAAATCGTAAACAGAACAGTTTAATTACGTTTTGGACAAGTAATTTTCTTCGCCAATAGCGTCGTACAATGTGTTTAAAAAAACTAACTCAGAGTAGGCTATGAACAGAGAAACGTTCTTCTGATCATTTTTCAATATAAAACATTGTATTACTAGAAAAGGGATTTACTATCTCACTATAGTTTCTTTAATCAAGAGCATCGCTGAAACTTTAGACACGGTTAGAGCCTAAACTGTGCGACCGATTTTAATGAAATTTGCACCAGATTGTAGGAAATTATTGTCTTCAGTGCCCTCGTCATGGGTCAAATTTCTGTAGGATGCATAGTTTTTGTGTAAAAAAATATTAAATGTTGAAAATTGGTACATTGAAACAAGTTTAGGTGGGCAGGAGAGGAAGTACTTTAGAAGACTATTAGCGTACAGTTTGGGTTTAAAGTGTGCTTAGACAGATTGAACGTACGTATAGACATAAAACACTATCAGCGGAACCCTAGGGGAAACTCGGGGATTTTGCTAGTTCTATTACTATACTTTCATAACTATAACCTCACTTTTTTTCCAAACTAGACAAACATTTCAAATGCAGTATTTTGTGGACCAGAAATTTAGTACCCATTATAATTATTAGCAATAACTACCTATTCAATAAATAATTTTCATGTACATTTTGTACTCTGGAGTATACATTTTAAATTGAGCGCCAACTTGATGGTAAACATTTGAACGTTAGAAAACTGCACGAAACAAGAAATGAACGGGGCGATGTATGAACATTCGGACGATGCGTGTGTCTCCGGCAAACGGCTTTGAATTTCTGGAATGGTCTATATTGACATTAGTCGTTTTCTAATTTATCTCCATTTTCAAAATGATTTTTCATTTTTGACAATATCTCGTGTCAAATTGACACAATTCTTTTAAATGAAGACACGTTTCTTTGTTCATAGCCTACTCTGAGACACTTTACAATCACTCCTTTCACTTTTCGGAAAAACACAAATAATACTTACAGCGGAAAAAATAATCATTTTGGTTTCAATTGTTATAGATTTATATAATAATACTGAAAATGGCGGCACTTAAATGCTTCCGAAACATATTTTTAAATAAATATTTTATTATTACTTATTCAAATATTTTGTACGTAATGAAAGAAATGATCGTACAATAGAAATTATTATAATTGGGGATAACTTTAAAGTTCAAGCCTACATTTAATTTCTCAAATATTTGTCTTATGACTTCATGATCACTTAATTATAATTATGAGTAATTCAAATACCTAACTACACCAAAACTTATACAGATAATGCGCGCAACTTGCAAAACGTTAATTTTTACTTTGAAATAAACAAATATTAAGATGTAAAATTATAATAATCATCAGTTAAACTTTCCATTTGTCATAGATAAACTCTTATCAATTAATCATATCATAAAACATTTAAAATAGTCAAGGTCAGGCAAAATTAGCTACAGTCTATTGCTCTACACTTTCTTCTATATTACCTGCAATTTCAGCGAAGGTCGACGCTATAGTTATAGGATATTTATAGTTTCAATTTAAGTTGCAAAGCTTCATTCATGCACAAGTAGTCTGACTAGCGCAATTATTACTCAGACAACACTTGCCGGTATTGTAAATATGTATTTTTGTTATAAAATTGTTTCATCTTTTATTGTTACCGTTTTAGCGTATCTAGTTTAATTGTTAATATTTATTGTATTGTTTTATAGAATAAATTGACGTTACTTACATCATTTACATTAATTTTGGCTTTGGCAGAGGTCTCCATGAAGGCACAATTGAACTGACGTGATAAATTTACGCCTTGGTCTTTGCCCACCACTCTTTCTTCTTCTAAATCGCATTTGTTACCCACCAACACCATAGGTACGTCATCAGTGTCCTACATTACGCAAGTACAAATTAAATACTGTATATTAGAATTAATAAGTTTTGAAATACCTTTACTCTCAAAATTTGTTCTCGAAGATCTTGCAAGTCGTTGAAGGTGGACTGTGCAGTTATGGAGTAAACAAGGACAAATCCTTGGCCATTTTTCATGTACAGATCTCTCATTGCTGTGAATTGTTCCTAAAACACAACATTATTTATATTACTCATACATCAAATTATTATGATTCTAAAACAGGATGTAAACAAAGTAAAAAATGTAAACATACTGTGCCGGCTGTATCCAGGATTTCTAGCATGCATTGTTGTCCATCCACTTCAACCTGTTTCCGATAACTGTCTTCTATGGTAGGGTCGTACTTTTCCACGAAAATACCTTGTACGAATTGAACTGTAAGGGCGGATTTACCGACACCACCAGACCCGAGAACTACAATCTTGTATTCACGCATTGTGTCCCACTGTCTGGTATTTTCAGCGAGACTTTCACCTACAACGAAACAATCTAAATATTTAACAAAATAAAACAAAGACTTGAGCAAAATGTTCCATTCCAAGTGAAATATTAAAAAAAAAGAGATGTAAAAGTGTAAATCAGGCAACCCAGTGATGATGCAGCTAACCACAACCCAACAGGAAGCTGTCCACACACGCACATATTCTTTACAATTAGTAACAATTTGATACCAAAATACCGATTAAAAAAATTATCAGAAGAATGAGATAAGCCCAGGCTATGACTGTAATTAAATTGACTAATAAATCGCTAGTTTTTTCATTACAATTGAAACATGCATGTCTGTAAATTGGTATGACACATCGGGACGTGAATCACGGGGCAATGTACCAAACCATAAACACCTTTGCTTAAGATGATATTTAAAACTACAGTATATGCACAACACAGAAGAGGAATAAGAGCACATCTTACACATGAAATAATAAGAGACATAAACGAAACGAAGCACATAAATTTCACTTGTCAACCGGGAATCATAACACACCGGATTGAGGTACCCACCTTCTCAAAATATTATGTCCTAGTTGCCCCTCAAACGTGAGAGAAATTAGAACACTCCGCGATTAGCCTTTTAATACAACAACGTCAACGCAGAGCCTTCGGAGCACTTCAGTTACGCTGTCATGGCTTGAAACTTTCATACACTCGACACTCTCCCAACTATTTTACTCAATTCTAACACTTTGGTCTGTACAAAACTCGCATAACTTCTTGTTTTTAACACTATGAAGGGTCAGTTTTCGTTTCAAGGTCCGCACTTACCACAGATTCAACACCGTTATCTTGGGCGATGGCTGGCGGATTGTAACCGATCGTCTCTACATGAACTGCAAGCACTTCCGCGCATGCCGCACCCGTATTCTATGAACAACGTACGCTACGCGGCCAGCCGCCGCTATTCCCAACAAGAAGAAGAAAGAAAGCAGCGTTATGTGGTCACAAACCATGAGCGGACTTTTCATTTTACCTCGGAGTATTGTACAGAGGCCTGACGATATCCCTCGAAAGAGTCCTCATTTAGTTCCCCAATGTAGACTGTCAAAATCTGTATGTTAAGTTTTTGTTGTTAATTTTATTGTTTGTTATAATGAATTTTATTAACGCGAATGCCGTAGACGTACTTCGAAGTTCGCAGAAAGATGAACAGTTCACTGATTTATATAGTCATTATTTATCTGATATTATCAGGTTATGTGGCAATAAATACAGAAATAAATATATAAAATATTCGCACCCTTTGTCCAATTTCTTGTATTACTCCTTGACATCCTTGTCTAAATTTCAAACTCTTGGAGAAGAATATACTAATGTTATACGGTTTAAGCGGTCTCAAAACAATATTCCTAATAAATGGGTACCTATTTCATATTTAATTTTAAGCGTTGTATGTCGAATTCTATTTTAAAAGCGATAAGTTAATGCACGTTACTTACCGTGTGAAAAGGCGCGTTTAGCTTAGAGTTCTTCATACGAGTTTTGTTTATACCATCATATTATTCTATATATATTTTACAGATACATATTCTTTGGTTGTTTTTATTTATTGGTGGAGAAAAATTATTTGATAGAAGTATAAAACATTGTGAAAAAAAAATTAAAAATAATAATCAGTTAACACCGAAAGCGCGCACATTTTTGTTAAAATCTATCCAATTTATTATCAACAATAAAGATTTACTTCTCAGACTCAACCAAACTGCATTTTACTTAAACGGAAAATACTATAACATTTCAAATAGAATCACAGGAATTCAATATGTTAGTTTATTAATTAAGACTTAAGAAATAATTGACTAAAAAAAATCTTTTAGGTATTTTTAAGAAATTGGATGGGCGACGACAGTTCCAACAAAGCACTAACTCTCCTCGGACGCGTATCTTTATTGTATTTGATTTGTGCCATATTGCAGAAATTGTATGAGAGCAGTTATGAACAAATAATCGAAGATAATTCAGGTATTCAGCGAGATGATACTCTTTCTTCAGATGAATGTTTTTTGTGTGCAGAGATTAAAACCTGTCCCAGTCTACTGCCTTGTGGTCATGTTTTCTGTTGGAAATGTATTTTTAACTCTATATCTCACACGGCGAAATGCCCTGTGTGCAGAGAGCCAATGCAGCCTAACAGAATAATTTTGTTACAGAACTATTAATATGTACTTACTACAATCACATCAAAATATTGTTATTTCTGTTAAGTTTTGTTCTTTAAATTAATTTTATATACAACCGTTAAATAATGTTAACTTTATTTTTATCAAAATCAGTACTTAATGTGCTTCAATATTTATCGAGGGAAATAAAAATGACAAGTACTCCCTAGGGAAATAAAATAATTCAATTCCATTGGCAGTGCCACTTAGAAGAATTTTATTTTCTTAGTATTCAACAGTTAATTAATATTGATTAAAAAATATGTCGAAAATTATAAATTATATTTATTATGGATAAAATATGATTTTTTGAAAATAATATAAATAGTTTTTCGTTTATATAGGAATGTGCTTCATTCTTACTAGTTTTATTTTTAAGTTTTGTTGTTTAAATTAATTTTATGTATAACCGTTAAATAATGTTAACTTTATTTTTATCAAAATCAGTACTTAATGTGCTTCAATATTTATCGAGGGAAATAAAAATGACAAGTACTCCCTAGGGAAATAAAATAATTCAATTCCATTGGCAGTGCCACTTAGAAGAATTTTATTTTCTTAGTATTCAACAGTTAATTAATGTTAATTAAAAGATATGTCGAATATTATAAATTATATTTATTATGGATAAAAATTATGATTTTTTGAAAATAATATAAATAGTTTTTTCGTTTATATAGGAATGTGCTTCATTCTTACTAGTTTTATTGTTAAGTTTTGTTTAAATTAATTTTATATATAACCGTTAAATAATGTTAACTTTATTCTTATCAAAATCATTACTTAATGTGCTTCATTATTTATTCAGGGAAATAAAAATACTCTCTAGGGAAATAAAGTGATTCAAGGCCATTGACAGGCCACCTAAGAAGAATTTTATTATCTTAGTGTTCAATTGTTATTTGATATTGATTAATAGATATGTCGAATATGATGAATTATTTATTGTGGAAAAAAAATTAATGATTTTTGTGAAAATTAGAAAAGAAATAGTTTATAGGAATGTACTTCATTCTTACTAGTTTTTCATGCTGTTAATAGTCTCTTTTGTAACGATTTTTTCCGGCTGTATATAAAATATTGTATATTACACGGGAGTCAAGTGTCATTATTTGCCTCAAGCGATTGCCCTGAGGATTCAAGCTTCGCTCCCGACAAATAATGACGAACTTTACTCCCTTAAACTACTATCAATTTTTAATATGCTGTAATAAATGTATTAATAATAATAATAACAATAATTACCTCTTAACAGGTCGTTGTATAAAACTTTTATAACTTTTAAGAGTGAATAAAGGATAAATAATAATTGACTGACCCCGGTGCTGTAGTGGGCAACATAGTCGACTCACAATCCAAGGGTCTCGGGTTCGAATCCCGGGTAAGGTATGGTTGTTTGTGTGTGTCTTTATCATCCTCATCTCCATCAACGCAATGTAAACGATACAAAAGTATAAGAATAAAATTACTCACCTCTATATATCAATTTGTAATAAGTTAATTGTAACTTAATAAAGAATATTATATTATAAAGGGTAAAAATAATTAATTTGTTTTATTTTATATGTATTTTTTTTATTTGTTATAAATATGTACAAAAACGACATTTTTTATAATTATAAATATACAGGAAGTTCATGAATACGTGTTAGAAATTTAAAGGCTAACTTTTACTAATAAACTCATATCCAGAAACGCACCGTTTTTAAGCTATAGGCTCTTAAAAGGGTTATTATCTACCTTAATTTTAGTTGGCTATGACCTGTCACTTCATTTATTATTTAGTTTATTGTTTGAATTGCAGACGCATTATGAATGAACATACTGATCGCGATTACGTTAATATGTATTAATGTACGGCCCAGAGTGTACGCCATATAAAAATGAATAAAATTATTTAAAAAAAATAAAATAAACAAAATTAATAGTGACAGTTTATTAGTAAAAGTTAATCTATTTTGCATCCCCTACATATCCTATAAATTTGTAACACGTATTTATTTTAAAATATATACGACCCTTGTAACTTTTGCGTCCCCTTTCCTCCGCATAGGGATGGCGGGAAGGATAAAGTCAACTTATTATGAAGTCTGATCGAAACGTTCTCTATTTATTTTTGGTGTATAATAAATGAAAAACGAAAGTATATTGTGTTGTAAATATTTAAAAAGTTTTTTTCGACAACAAAGGAAGTTAACAAGTCTTTGAAACGATTTTTTACGGAACGGTATTTGAGTTAACTGATTAAATATTAAAACACTGAAAGGAAGTTATTTTAAAATGGTTAACCAAAATTATTAGAAGCTGGTTATTACATTATATTTACCAAAGTTTGCGGTGAGGAAAGTAGTACCGGAAAATCCGACTTGTCCATTATCAATACTGTTGACTTTAAACATTCCAATACTATCAGTAATCTAAGCCTCGATTTAAATAAATATTTGCATTTGTTTGTGCGGAGATTAAGAAATCGCTAACAATTTTGACTTTAGAATATTTTGGGAATATGTTGGGAAGAAGCGCGCAAAAAAGTTGTCGAAGTTTTGAGTTGATTATTCGGACGATGTTTATAAGTATGTATTCTGTATGAAACGAAACAAAGTCCATTAAAATGTATAAGAAGGTAGGTTGTAGTTGGTAGAGGTTGTGGCGTGATGTGGAGAGTGGCTGGTTGACTACGCAAGGTGCAAGGTGCCGAAATGCCAAAGTGGTGACGGTGAGTGGAGGCTGGAGGCTGAGGCTGAGGGATGGAGATGTGGCAGCAGAATGAGCGTAAAGGGGAAGAGGGCGAAGCGGGAAGTAGCAGGGATGCTGCGCGTGCTCTTGTGCGCCTCCCTTCATTGATCCCGGGGAGAGAGATCGGCTGCGAAACCGAGTTCGGACACGCTGATCCTCCCCCCGTCCTTGTCAGGCACGGGTTGCTAGTGGGCAATGTTTCGGGCGACGTAGACGTCCTCCACGTACCAGCGTCGCGTCCATGTGCCGCGATGGTCTCCCTGCCGCTGGCGCACGACTAGTGGGCTCGCGGTAGCGCAGTGGCACTCGTATCTGGTGCACGAGCCACGGTCTCGGATTCGCAAAAATGACTTCAGTATACGGATGTGCGAAGTAGGCACCAGAATGAACCGAACATGAAGTAACGGTCGTAAACAATACCGTCGGTAATCAAAATAAAAACTAACTAAACTAATATTCTAAACATAATAAACGATCGCTCGCATCCGCACGCGCTCAACCACTGTACGACTGAACGCATGCATTCATAACAACATCATCAGCCAAGCCGTGACTTCCTGCACCACACTACGAGTACGAGTACGAGACCACCAGTCAGTCACCAGATCAGATCACCAGACCACGAACCACGACCTCAGCTTTCAGCTACATGCGTTGCCAAGACACGGTACGTGTGATGTGCGCTTGTGACGATAACCAAACCATTTAAAGTAAAACACAGTGATCCTAACTAAATTCAATTCAACTAAATAAAGTAAATATAGTAACCTATAAACACGTACATTGTACATGTACGTTGCTAAATAAAATAAATCAAACTATGTACTTGTTGGTCATTTAACTAAACTTATACTTAAATAAACTAAATCAAGGATTGTTCCGCTATAAACATATACTACATTTAAATACATTGTTTGCTTAAATAATATTATACATAATAATTAAATAATAATAAATAAATAAATAACTAAGGAGCAATAATATAAGAAGACTAAACGCTAAACTGGCCGGTAAAGAAATAAAAGTAAAAAAGCCCACACACGACCGTCATCTAACTAACCTAAACCAAACGCTAAACCTAAACGAAAACGAAATCCGAGCAAGAAACGAATCGAACGAGTACCGATACCGAAACCGAGTGCACTAGAGCAACTACTATCTACTCCAACACTTTCGCACCTAGAGACCTAGAGCAGCGTGACACGAAGTCACACGCCACCTGTACGTCATACGTCAGTCAGTCACGAGTCACGCCACCACACGAGTACACATGCGGGCTTCGTCGGCACCCATGGACACTCCGACGGGGACGATGACCAGTACCAGCACCAGGCACCGACACCGCCACCGAGCACTCACGTTCGCTATCCTCTTGCACATCTGTCTGTCGCTTCCGAATGGTATGATCATGATCATATTCTAACATACTCGTATATAGCAAAGCAACCAGGGTGCCAGGGCGCCAGGGGTTCGTTTGTCATCCCGATTGAACGTTTCAGGACGCGTCTCAACGACATCATTCCTCGTATCGGATCGGATTACCGTTTCCTTCCTCTATCGCTCACATGCATAAATCACCGTACACCCATACACGACAACAAACTCCTAACTTATTCCCTTTATAACTTGTTTTGTTTGCTTCTTCCCCCCTTCCCCCTGTTTCCCGGCCCGACATTAATTCTTGTCTCCGAGTAATGAATAACTGTACCAGTACTCGTATGTAACGAATGTACACATGTTCGTTTGTGGACATAGGCACAAGTTGGCGAACGATCACATACGCTTATCGTCCGAGTCCAGCAAGCATTAAGTAATTTCCATCTTACTGCCCTCATCCCCTCAGACAATTTAACATGGGAAAACAGTTTTTTCAAATATTATCTGGCCCATAAAATTTTCAATTTACTTTTTTGCTAACCAAGTAAACTTAAATTATTAAAAAATCTTTCAGAACTCATAATACAATTAAAATTATACAACCTTTTAGTTTATATTCTGTATTTTTATTTAATACCAACGTTTTGGCAGCACAGACTGCTGACTTCTTCAAGGAAAATACGTAAGTAATAACAAAAACAATAACAACAAGTAGCCACGGTAACATATTACAACATATTTAATATAGGAAGCCATGCTCGACTAAGTTCTAAACCGTCACAATGATTGAGAATCCCAATGGTTTCCCTAATTAACCTGATGTTGAGGTGTGTAATTTTTGTTTCTTCGAATTTGATTCGATGAAATTCTTCCAGGCTACTTGTTGTTACTGTTTTTTTTTTATTATTTGTTTACGTATTCTCGCTGAAGAAGGCAGCAGTCTATGCTGCCGAAACGTTGGGTATTAATAAAAATACATAAACTAAAAGGTTGTATCATTTCAAGTAAACTTAATTTAAAGTTATTTTAAAAATAGATCTAGTTGCGTTTGACAGTTAACTCGATATTCATTTTTTAAAATAATGGCACACTAGATTTATTTTTCTTGTGACTTTAAATTCTGTTGAATTTGAAAGCAAACTGATGTGTAAAACTGAATATGAAAGAACGAATGTATTTGTGTAGATGAGATATAATATTTTGTATGATTTTACCTAGAAGAAGATGCAAGTCTGTACCGAAACATCGATGTTGTATGAGAATAAATGCTGTTTGACTGAGATTTCGAGTACTTGTAAACACCTAATCTATATGAGAAATTTCCCATATTTAAATTAAGATTACCTGGTTACCAAAGGCATAAATTAAAAAAATTCTGAATGCTATGATAATATTTGAAGAAGAATTGCTTGACTTGTGCACTCCTACACAATATACCATACCATATTTCGACTGCTTAGAAAAAAATGTTCACGTTTCCGGAAATACGGCAAGAAGCTGTAGGCGTTTGGGGAGTATAACAAAGCATTGAAGAAGATACACCGTTTATCAATTAACGCGAGAAATAATAATATTAGGACAAGTCCAGCGTCCGGAAGCGGCACGTGCACTTGGACTCTGAAACGAATCCGGATCCGGTGGCTCCAGAATCGTTGTTGCCGCTTGCCTTACAGCCTACGTGACTAATTATCCTTTATTTCAGACCGTTTGTTTTTTACTTTACACAGAAACTTATAAAGAAAATTACATTCCATTAATGAGCGAAATTCCATCCGTATTCCACGCGGTATACTGTCACTGGCTTATTTTATTTAGAGGTGTTGAGAACCGAAACTTAAACCAGAAAACAGCAATGGGTGAAACACACTCGGTGTCGTGAATACATGGAGGAATTAAACAATTCCTTTCTGAACTTTAGCCCTAACTTAATTACGCTATTGAAGAGAACCGTACTCAATACAATTATCATATATTTTCTTGGCGAAAACTGATGAATACGTTAAGATGCCGTGTTAAGTGAGAACCGAGGAGCAGATTTCATTATGAAGTTTAATGTGCAGGTTAACGCAACCCACGTTGTGTGTTAAACGTTGGGACCTCTGCGTGCTTAAATTTGCCACGAGGGGACATTACTACGACACTACAATGTTATTAAACTACATCCATCGTTCACAATTTGGTCATCGGCGTTATCCGCTACCGAATGGCTTTTTATCCTCACTTCAGACTTCAGGTCAAATGGTAGTTAATCGAATAATCTGAAACGTGCCCAGTGACATATTGTAATCAATTACAGGGACAGAAAATCCTCCACGGTGTTTTCAAGCGAAATATAAAACTATTTCCAGATAAGTTAAGCACAAGGCCCTGCTATTTGGCATTCAACGTTAAACGAATGTCCGCTGCGCTGTCATTCCAGCGTTCGCTGTTGGTTGTTGGCTGTTCACTGTTCACTGTTCGTGTTCGCCATTCGACTCTACTACCGCTTTTCTACATTGTTCTCTGTTTAATTAAACTTCCTAGGTCTGATTGCGAACACCATAAAAACATGAGGTGAATAAACGGCGCCATAAAAATAATTATCTCTGCATATATTTCGTATCATCTTTTGAACAAAGCATGTATAAATCAATTATTGTCTTTTACTTACCAGCATGCACATAGCATTAACACTCCAACTGTCCAACCTCCAACCTGAAATCAATATTCTGCATTAGTAATCAAGTAGGTCAAAAATGAAAACTTTAGAAATAAGAATATATGAGTATGTCACTGTTCTTGATGCGACTACTACGCTATCCGTCATTCGGAAATGTTTCGAGACCGAATCTCGGAAGTCACTTAAACATTTCACTATGAACTTTGGAAAATATGAGAGTTTGCAACTTGTGCGTCAGCTACTCCGATAAAGTATATATTTCAAATTTCCTAAACTATTGTGCGGAAATCGTACTTCTAAATTGTATGCTTCTCATTCTACGCAAATCCGCTTGGTAAACCACTTCGCTGCCTTCAAGAATTATACAAAAACATGTTGACTCAACTCAACAAACTAAATATATTTTATCTATACACACTGGCATAATTAGCGGAACGTCAAAAAAGCTATGTATTTCAAAAAGTATGAACCCTCTGTCTTTCGTATATGTGTTGGTGATTCTACATCTACAACAAATAACAAATGACGATATAACACCTAAATATAGCCTCCTACTAAACATTGTTTATCATTTATCGAGGTGTTAAATATTGCTCGGTCTTTAGTTTTATTACATATGGGTGTTTAATTCGTATTCACTATAGATCAAGGATAAACAATCATTTCTGATTTTGTTGTCGTTTCAAAGAATCATTTAAAAAAATGGAATATTATTATTTTTAAGTAATAATTAATAATAATTAATTATTAATGATTTATAAACAGCGGAAAACCTAGATTAATTAAAAAACTATTAATTATTACTTAAAAATAATAATTTTGCATTTTTAAAAAAAATATTATATACTCTAAAGTCTAAATAATTAGAATTGAAACGACAACAAAAGCAGAAATGATTGTTAACCCTTGATCTATAGTAAACACGAATTAAACACTCATATTTAATAAAACTAAAGACGGATCATTAAATTATAATCAAGACAAGGAACCAGTTGTCCCACAGGTTTTAAAAACGCAGATTAAATTATAATCATTAATTCGACAATTTAATCAATAAAACATATGTACCTCCTGGCTTTTAAATAAGCCGGTTTATGGGAAAAAGTTTGAAATATTTTAAAAGTTCGTACAATCAAAATGTCGTTTAGTACTTCCCAACGGCTTGCAAAAATTTAAAATTAATTACAAACATCAGACATCGCGAGAAAGCAAAAAACAATCTATTGAAATTTATCAAAAATACTATCGTTTCTCTGTCTACTTTGTTTTCCCTTCAGCGCTTTTCATATTTTTCAAAGTAATATTCCAGTCAGATAATTTATTATTCAAATCGTATTGAATGCATGGTTATTCAAATAGAAATCCAAGAAAAATTACAAGGAAACGAAAGAAATAAATTCGTCTTACCGCCGTATTAGCGAGGCAGCTAATATCGGAAATCTTCTTTAACACCAGTCAACAAAAAAAGAAAATAATAGACATAAAAATAAAAGAGAAAGAAGTTTAGTGGGTAAAACAAAATCAATATTGTAAAATATTAGCATGGCTTATTGGGACTTGTGTTATATGATGAAGTCTTGAAAACGTTCCGGCTCCGGCGGACCGTATCACGCGAAGAAGAGAACACCGCAATCATTTATCTCAAGCATAGGATGCACAAATATTTAATATTTATGTCAACTGGGTGATTTATTTCAATTAAAACTTCATATTTTTATTATTTCATTCAAGTGTATATGAATTTGAATCTGACTGTGGTTAATTAATTTTCGTACATAAT
The DNA here is from genome assembly GCA_951394225.1 of Harpalus rufipes. Lineage (NCBI taxonomy): Eukaryota > Metazoa > Arthropoda > Insecta > Coleoptera > Carabidae > Harpalus > Harpalus rufipes. The sequence continues at coordinate 5,311,602 of OX596278.1, forward strand.
CCATGAAAGGGATTAACAATTTTCTTTTGGCAGATATTTATTTATAATTGAAAGTATATTAACAGTTTTTCTATTGAATCATTAGAAACAATATTTAATATATGTTCTGTCATAAAAATTACATTGTCGATTTCGGTTAAACTTCATATTTATTTTAGAATTTAAAAACCGGTTTGTCAACCAGTGAATTTAACCTGTTTAAAATTGATTCCAGAAATTTTAATCTAGTTTTCAACGAAACTTGTTTTTATTTTGTTGCCTATAATTTATATTTGTTTGTAAACGAACAATTTAATTTCATTCATTCAAGATTTCATTTTTGCTTTGTCTTTAGCATTTTGCAGAAATATGCAGTCACTATATGGTACTGTCCAAAACAACGGACACACCATATTTCTGAACGGTGCTATTGTCAAAAGAAAAAAAAAATATTCATCTTTATTGATTTTGTCTTTAGGTCTTAAAATTCATGTTAGATACATACATATGTATGTTATTCTAAAAGTCTGTCTTCTGTTCATTTTATTTTAAAGAAATCCGTAATCCTGACGGGATTCAAAATTGTCGTTCAAGTCTTGTTTTATTTTTCAACTGTCTTTGTGGACAAAATAGTTCACATGGGTTTTCAAAGCGCTATAAAACAACGTTATAGTTTGTTGCCGGGACACAAATAAATAAATATCGTTTATTCTTTTTATTTACGACGTTGTATACATTGAAAAGAGTCTTTATGAATTTATCCTAAAATCATTCACAACAATAAGATAATGAGTTTAATTCTCGTGACAAATAAAAAACGTTTCCAGCTTGGTAAATAAATGAAAAATTATCGTGCAACCTACTTGAGTATGTTGATGTTTACTGCTGCTGGAATTAGGACACATTTTAAAATTGTTTTCATTACAAATACGATGTTTAAAAATAGTTATAGTCTATTTTTTCATACAAATTAGCCAAATTATGCCCAACCATTCCACTGAGTTTTAATTTAGTTCGTTAGCCGTAAATAGAATGCGTATAAAACGAAAGCGAATGTTTTATTAAATTAGAGCAAATTTAATTAGTAACTTAACGCATATTCTAGAATAGTTTCACATATGTTTTTAAAAAAAATATAAATGGTATGCCAACCTATTATTCGTCCATGTATTGCGGAGAGTTTCAATTTCACAAATTACAATTAGTAAAGCTTTTTACGTCCACTTCGGTGCTAATGTAATTTATGTACATAATTTGATATGTTTACTGACATAAATAGGATATAGTTTTATTAATTAAATGTATTCATTTATGTATTTCACGCTTACTGTAACAAATGCAAATAATTTGTATTGTTAACAAAAATTAAAATATAAGCTCAAGCTATTCCATTATTTCATTCTGAGCCGTATATTAAACAAAATATTATTCAATGACTAACCACCCAATTTCCAATAATAAGATAAAATATTGTTCTTTACCATACATACATAACATTACCTCCAAAACTATAAATATAGTTTCCGACGTTTCAGTAAAAAAGAAGTACACAATCATTAAAATATTACTTACAAATATAAAAGAACCAGACGCCGGTAAAGAATGTTCGAATGTCATTTATATATATATATTCATTGGATGCTCATTTTAAATGGGCCACCGTTGCTATAAGAGCTACAAAGACGGTTAATAGGCAAACAATTTCTATTTCATAAAACGTAAAGAAAAGAAAAAAAAATTATTCAACCAGTGGTTCTCAAAATATGGATCTTAAATGACAACATATATTTTTTATTTGCATTTAGTTAATTCATTATTAATTCAGTGGTATAATATTTTTATTTCCTTCCATAACGATTTTTTTTTGAGAAAAATGCATGTAGATTTTTATAATAATTTGATTAAAATATGGCTATAATAAGATTACCATGAATGGAAAACATGAATACGTGTTAATTTTTTACGTAGAATTAGAATGATATGAAAGAAATACGTGAATATTTCGTTTGTGTTGATTTTTATGATTAATTAAAAGAACAAAATATTATATATATATATATATATATATATATATATATATATATATATATATATATATATATATATACAGGTGTAACACCAAAACCGACCACCGTCATTATTTTCTTTATTATAATAGATACAAAAAAAAATACTATAAAACAAAGTTATAGGAGACCAAGGGGAACATCTCATAGAAGAAAATAGTTTTTTTAAACCAGTGGTTCTCAAGTTGCAACACAAAATTATAATTTTTCAAATAGGATTATACATATTTTTATGCCTATTCGACAGCGCATTTTTTTCTGAATTCAACCATGTATTAGTTTTATATCCTTACATAATAAAAATATTGAAAAAAATGCGATTGAAATTTAAATACATTTGATTTTTATATTCATTTTTCAGTAGGCTATGTATGAAAAACAAAAACTGATATTTGTCAATTTGAATTATTTAGGATAAAGATCTAATAGAACACAGTTTATAACGTTTTTAACAAATATTTGTTTCATTTTATTTTAAGCTCAATTGTTTTTCATTCATAGCTTACTGAAAAATAACTATAAAAATGAAATTTATTTAAATTTCAATTGAGTTTTTCTCAATATTTTTGTTATGTAAAGACATAAAATAATCTCATGGTTAAATTTAAAAAAAAAACACGCTATCGAATAGGCATAAAAATATAACTTTATGTAGTAACTTGAGAACCACTGGTTTAAAAAAAATATTTTCTTCTCTAATGGAATGTTCCCCTTGGTCTCCTACAATTTTATTCTATAATATTTTTATGTAACTATAATAATACAGAAAATAATGGCGGTGGTCAGTGTTGGTGTTACAGCATATATATATATATATATATTAACTGCCTCTTAAGAAAATATTGCTACATATCCCATTTCATTTCACTTAGTTATTGTTACATTCTCATAACTTCAATCAATAAACGAGCAGCACATACAATTTCAAAACTAAGTAGTTTCGAAACGTACGTAGAAAAAACCTAAACTTTATTGAAATTACTGACATAAGTAACTTTTATTTTAAATAGATATTTTCTTATTATAATACTAATTTTTCCCAAATAATACCTAATATTACCTGGTAAGATGGGGAATTGCTTGTATATCCCTAAGTAATAACTAAATTTCTCCAGTAATACGTGGAGTTCCTGAAATACTATATATTTTCGTGCACACCATAGTTGCGAATTGCCCATTTGTTATTAACTAGAATATTTTTACAGAATTCTCGGAAATGTACTTGTGTCGCCTATAATACGACAACCAGTTCTACTTCTGCAATGTTCAGCTGCATCACTATTATCTTCTACCTATCTACCGAGACCCGTTTCCTTTTGGCACAATACGCGTACAGTAAAATCTACCTTGCAAGACATATGGGACAATACTCTAACACTTGGAAGTTTGCAGCATAGTATAGATATGGATACTTTAAAAGTTAGTTAGTTTTCTTTATTCCACTTATTCCAATATACGGAACAATTCTGTGGGAGAATTCTCCAAATACAATAAAAATCTTTCGGATGTAAAAAACAGCTATACGAATCATGTTAGGCCTTAAATATTGAGACTATTGTAAACAACTATATTAAACCCTGTATTTAAAATACATAAATCCAAATTTAACTTCACTAAAAATGGAGCTTGCCACAGTTATAATAATAATAATAATATATAATTTTGCCATTTGATCAATGTACATGACATTTGGCACGTCAAAGAAATACAAAAAATGAAATACAAATTTGTAAACAATGAATAAGATGTATAGTAAATATAATTACAAAGTATTGCTCATACATCGTTAAGAAATTCGTCAACGCTATAATAACATTTTTCGATAAATAGTATATTATGTTATTAGGAGTAGAAAGCGGTCTTTTTGTGTTGAACCCAGCTATTGCGGCCGAGGCGTAGGGCGTTCTGTTCCGAATAACATATACTATTTTTTCTTCAAGTGTTTTAAAGTAAACTGGGGATTTTTTAAATATATTTCTAGAATTGTTTTAATTATAGCGTTTGCAATTTCAGCCATAGTTGGCTGTGTACATTACAAAACACAAACGATACAACTGTCAAATAACAATTTTTCAATATGGTCTGTGTTGCTGTGACGAGTGCTGCCGCCAGCGGTGAACTAAGAAACTAACATTTTTTTACTAGTACAATAATGAACAACATTGTTGTACTAGTAATAAAATGAATATCTTCTATAGTGTGTGTATAGTAACATAGTATGAATATTATTGTACACTTGAAGAAAAAAAAAATTTAATTTAAGTTTAAAAGAATTCTTACAATTTATACTTTTTATTTCCCGTGGAAGTTTATTATACATTTTAATTCCGATTATTTTTGGATTGATGTAGCATAATTGTAATTTATATTCTGGAACTATCAATTTAGTTTTATTTCTTGGATTATATGTATGTACATCTACATGTTTCAATAGATGCTCTAAATTATCTCTTATGAATATTAATACTAAAAACATATAGAGGCAAGGCAGTGTTAATATTTTTTGTTGCTTAAATGTGTCTGCAGGAGGCTAGATACCCCAGTTTAAACATATTTCTTATTGCTAATTTTTGTAGCTTAAAGACTCTCAAGGCAGCAGAAGAATATCCCCAAAAGATGATGCCATAACTTAAAACTGATTTTAGCCGGTATAATACCTGAAATATCAACAATTCTTTTTTATAATATAACCATGGGTGCTATTTTTTTGCATTTGTTGTCAATTTCATCAATCCATGTTCAATTTTCGTTTAAAATTAGACCTAACACTTTAACAACTTCAAGTTGACGTAATATTTCATTACTGCATCTAATTAGCATGCTACTATTTCTTTCACGGGTAGAAAAATTTACTATAGCAGATTTTGAGACATTCAAAACGAGTTTTGAAAAAGTAAACCATTGTGATACCTCACTTACCAGACGTGATAGTGTGCCTGCTCGATCCTCATTTGTATCTGTAGAAGGAACTAAAATAGTAACATCGTCGGCATACGCTACAAATTTATTTTCTTTTAAAACATTTTTTATATTTATATTATAATACTAGATCTGCAGACTTAATGCGCAAACCTGGTTACAGGCTACAGAAGTTCATTAAATGTTCATTAAATTTAGATCTGTATAATAAATTGCCCGAGAAAAAAAAATGAATCAAGAAACATTCAAAAATACTATTAAAATTTTTAATGCATTTTACGATTTTGAAGAATATTTGAATGTTGATATGAAACAAAGTTTGTAATATGTTATTTGACGTACTATAAACTTGTCAAACAATATAATACAATTAATTAAATAAATAAATAAAGAATTAAAACTGTTATTACTAATAAAGGCAATGTACCTAACCCAATATTAAATGGCGGAATACTTGAATAACATCTTCAGTTTTTTAAATTAGTCCATAGAAATTTGTAGAAATATCTCACCATTTGCGTAGGTTTTATAATTTGTTTGTTGAAAGTGTGAACCAGCCGAACTATTATGTACCACCACAACAATTTGTTCGTATTATAAGTGGTTTATGAATATTGTATTCATTTCTCTGAGTAAATCGAGTGATTAAAGAAATTTTAATGTTTATGAGCATTAAAATAGACGATGCACGTAATTTAAGTTTAGTGCAGTTGTAAGACACATTTCTTCTTCTTCTTCTAAGTTTATTAGTAACATCACTGCAACGTTATCTCCCCCTGAGATTACTTTGCGACAGAACTGAATTGCTGCGCTGCGGAAAAATAGAAAATTAAGAAAAAATGGAGTAAAAAATGATTGAACAGTCAGCATGTTTTGTAGATGACGAAAGCACACATGAAATAAACTTGAAACCGTAGTTTTTTTTTCACAATGTCATACATTCATGTTATTGATCCTAATTTTGTTTCTGTTTTGTTGGTCGGTGAGAGTACTTGATACCGAACCGACGGCAACGACGCGGAAGATATCTATTTGGTAAATAGGTTTCAAGTTTGGTATAAGTCAACGTACAGGGTTTAAGAGTGCGTGCATCGAGCACGTTTTCAGTAAAAAGACAGTGAAGAACTCTGACAGAGGTTAACACGCTATGTGATAAAGTGATAAAGTTTCTCTTGCATGGACCTCTTTACGCGCGCCATGTTGTTTTTTTTGCGCATCGGACCCTCTGTTTACGGCCATTCATTTCGCATTAACTGCGGGATCTTTCTCTAAATCCCCCGTTCCAGACAATTCGAAACTCGTCCGAATGGATGCTATAGTTTAGCTCATGAAAGTTGACTATTCAAGGTCACTTGTTCGAAGAAAGTATACGCCGTGGCTCAGCAACTATTATTGCAGCCCGCATGCGGAATTTCGCTACCGAAAATCGGTCACTTTTAGGCTAGGCGCGCACATGCGATTTTCCTGTCGCTTAGTCGCTGCGACAAATAAATCGTTAGTCGTTATATTAGAACCAATTTTGAAAAATGCATTATTTAAAAAGAAACATAAGTTTCAAATAAATTACATACATTTGTTCCAAGCCTATGGGTACGAAATACAGTAAAATAATAATAATTATAATAATAATAACAATAATAATAATGTTTCATTCCTTTAGAAAATATTTACACTTTATAGAAAGCGTCGTCATAAGTTTAAAATATAATAATGCACACATACAATAATAGAATTCATTCATTTCATAGAAGCATTTCTCTGTCAGGTAAATTCTCAGTTTTTGCTTAAAAGTACAGAAATTTGTTATCTCCTTTATACTTGCAGGTAATTTATTAAATAACTTAATCCCTAAAGAATTTAAAGAGTTACTACTAATTTTAAATTTAGTAAAAGGAGTCCTTAATTCATTGTTTCTTTATCCATTATCCTTTTTCTGAAAAATATATGAACAATTTTCATAACGATGGTGCACAAATGTTCTAAGTGCAAAAATTAAACTTTCGAGAAAACGCAGTTTAAAAATTTAAACTTGTTTATCAAATTAGCATATTTGCAATACGTTTTTAAATTTGATCTCTTGGGGCAAATTAATTTACTTTAAGCCTAAAAAGTAAAATTTATAATTATTTTCGAATTAAACACAATAAAATTAATATTTTTTTTTGTGTACTTACAACGCCACAAAAGCTAATACGTACCTTAATAAAGATTCAACATTAGCGTGATAAAACGTCAACAATTGAGGAAGAGTTAAATATTGTTTTAAATATTTTTTTAATAACATAGTTTGTTCAACTTGATAATGATTATATCACAATGATTTTTCCGATGTAACAATTCATCAAAAGTAAAACCTAAAATTTTAGATATATCTACTATATCACAATCCAATATATTAGAATTCTGATAAGTATGAAAACGTATAAAATTGGTATTAGTTTCATTCTGATATAGTAAATTAGATTTACATTAGTTTAACATTTTATTTAAATAAGCATTGCATTTATTTTGTAAGGAAATGTTAGTTTCATTCGAAAATTTTAATGAAATATCGTCTGCATAAATGATTGAATCTATTTTATTTTGAAATATTAAGTTAAGGTCATTGATGTAAATCAGTGATTCTCAAAGTGGGCAATACCGCCCCCTTTTGGGCGCTGGATAGGTCCAAGGGGGCGATGGTGGCCTTAGGGTTAACAGGGGGGCATTGAAGGGCAATAATTGGGTGATGAGAGCTAAAAAGAGCAATAAAAAAACGATCAAAAAATTTAAGAGAAAAAACCATAATCTGATTTTCTTTAACCGACATATTTATATATGTATTTGAACTCTTAAGGTACATATTTACGAAGTGCCATGTAGGTAACTATATGCTGTTGCCAAAGTGCCATAAATAGAGAGAAAACATTCAAATCTGGTATTTTGTACAAATCTTATAGGCATTGAGTATTTTTTGTTAACCGTGTTAGAGGATTGCTTTGAAGTTTTATAGTACAGGTGCGTATCATTGTTTTATGCCGATCCTTTGAGATTACCTATGTAGATTAGAGTAAATTATTTTGAGGGGGCATTGAAAAAATATATTTTGGGAAAAGAGCACTGGAGCTAAGACGCTTTCTTGGGGTATTCCTATATTTGTAAATTTTTTATTAGAATTAACTATTTTGCAGTATAATATTATATCACACCAGACAGCTTAAAAAGGACCTTGAATAGTCATCTTCCGTGAACCAAACTGAAACAAAAAAGCCAAAAACGAAAGACTGGTGATTCAAGCTATTTGCCCTGAATAAAAACTTCTGGCCGTGTTCACCTGTTTACTTTAATCTCATTACGAAGCCAGGACGGAGCCAGGTATACGTATAAGGGTAAAGGCTCTGTATCTCATTGAAATGACGTGCAGTAATGAACCCACTCTAGTAATGCTGCCTGCCGCATACATAACAGTGTCTTAACTTTGCTTCTCGAAAAGCAAAGGATTCGACTACTTAAAAGCTACGAAACACTACGGTTTCCCAATTACAGGAAATTTCTTTTTAGAGAAAGCATTATCCACTAACGAAACTATTTCTTTTTATCTTATTTTCCCGGCTTCGGCCTCGGTTGGAATAACGTAGTCTCATCTTTGGGAAAACTCAGTTTTATTCATATTAACTTCTTATTACACTTATCCACTTTAACGAGCATATTCATTTAAATTATATAGTATTAGACTTTATAGCAAATAAATAAAGCAAATTGGAGTCTCCCCTAAGTCTTTACGGGGCTCACAAATTTTCATTTTGTTTAACATTTTCCAGTAATACTGGCATCACATAAAGCGTCCTGCTGACATGATATTAGAATCCATTTTTAAAACACATATCCCTGTACGGTTATGAAGTAAAGCGGACAGCGCGGTCCCGAAAAATGGAATATGAAAAGTCTAATGTATCATTCACTTAGACTTTAAAGGTCCATTTATAATCACAAAGGGGTGCAAAAGGTACGAGGCACTGTATAATAGAATATAGATAATGCCACTGCTGCCTGCGTCTGCCTGATGATGTGAAACAAATTCAGTTCAATCATTTTATTCAATATCACGAGGAATTATGTTCCGTGATTAAGTTGATCACATAAAATATGCACAATCTCTACTATTATTTATTCTTATCATCTCAAACAAATTTTAAAATTTGCTTCACAAATAGTGTCCACAGAATGTCTAATTTTTCTATGTAAATTAACAAGTTAAAATTCTTTTAAAAAATAATTTTTATGTCGTAGCCACAATGTAAAATCAGGGTGTAACAGCTAAACGAGCTACATCAAATAATTTCTATATTATTAAAAATGCAGTAAAGTACTATAAGACAATCTTATATGAGCCCAACCCCAAACGTATTCGTGCTCTCTGAAAAACATATATTAACAGCAAGAAGAAATAATTTTTAGATTACAATAGTTAAGACTATGTTTGGGATTTTTTTTTATTTTATGTATTAATAAAGTGTACTGAATTTAAATATAATTTTCTTACTTAAATTTATCATTTTAACAATACTCTACGGGCAAATGACAACAGACACGTGCTATTTTTTTTAGTTCCAACAGTAAATAATACAATATTTATGTTAGTATTATTTGTAAAACTGAAGGTAGTAGTAAAATTATTTACAAAGTGATATTTATTTATTAAAGTATCACCTACAATTATATTAAAAACAAGAATAAATTAACTTCTGGATCCTATGATTATTACTCCCAATTCAACAAATTTTGATAATGTGTATTAATAGAGTATATAGAACTTGAATATATTGCTTATAATAAAATTTCATAGATTTAATAATAATTTATTTGCAAATAATCCATTGCCTGCATGTGACATATTTTCGTCTTTAATAATTCGCAAATATTTTTTATTAAAGTAATAAAATTGAAGATGGCAATTAATTGATTATATTGTCAGTTACCTTTACCCTCAGTTTTATAGATAATACTAACATACATATTGTATTATTTACTGTTGGAACGAAAAATTTTGGGACTTTTCTTTTGTCATATATTTGCCCGTAGATTGTTGTTTAAATGAGAAATTTAATTAATAACATTGTATTTAAATCTAGTACACTTTATTAATACATAAAATAAAAAAATGCCTCAATATAGTCTTAAATATTGTAACCTAAAAAATTATTTTTTATTGCTGTTCATATATTTATTTCAGAGGGTACGAATACATTTGGGGTTGGGCTCGTAGAAGACCAAGAGGGACGTTCAATTACAGAAAATATTTTTTTAAACCAGTGGTTCTCAAGTTACAACACAAAGTTATATTTTTTAAAAAGGGATGACATATATTTATTATATGTAATCATTTTATATCCATACATAAAAAATATATTGAGAAAAATACAATTGAATTTAAATAAATATGATTTTTATAGTTATTTTTCAATAGATGAAAAACAATTTAGCTTACATTAAAATGATATATAAATATTTGTTAATAACTTTATAAATAGTGTTATATTTGATTTCCATCCTAAATAATTTAAATTGATAAATAGCAGTTTTGTTTTTCATACATATCCTACTGAAATATAACTATAAAAATATATTTTTTTAAATTCCAATTGAATTTTTATCAATATTTTTGTTATGTAAAGAAATAAAATGAATACATGATTGAATTCAGAAAAAAATACTAAAAAATATATACCATCCCATTTAAAACATATATGTATTACTTAAAAACCACTGATATACAAATATTTTCTTCTCTACTCCAACGTCCCCCTTGGTCAATATTATGATTGTCTTATAGTATTTTATTGTATCGTTAATAATATAAAAATTATTTGAGGCAGCTCGTTTAGCTGTTACATCCTATTATACGTCTAGTTATTTTCTAATGAATATTTGGATATTTTCGCTTGGATTTTTGAAACATACTTTAATGTAATATAACACAAAACTCTCATGGAAATTTTTTTACGTTATATTATATTAAGAGTTAGAATATATTTACAATTTAGAACAAATAAAAATAATTATTGTACTCCATTTATAAACGCAAATTACAGAATTACAGGCATCTTTTAGATAATTTTACAGTAACTGGTGTAACTTTATTTACTTGTTGTACTAGTAATTGACACTCGGACACTCGAATAGTTGCTGGAATCGAACTTCGAACTGTTTATATGTTTTTCTTTTTGTTCCTCAGGAATTTCAGTTTTACACTAAACAATACCTGAATTTCTCCGGTAATACGTGAAATTCCGCCAACCTTAAAATAGGACTTACAATTTGCAGTGTATTCCGAGTACTCGTAAACAGTATATTTTTTTTTCTTTATAGTTATCGGTTCCGGATATCGATCTCCGAACTGCCTATATGTATTTTCTAATATATATTTTTTTCCAATGATATTTTCTATGTAGGAATTCCCTTATTCATCTAATATTAACTGTTAACACCCCAGGAATTCCCGTATTACCCAAGGTATTAACATAATACCAGAATTTCTCCAGTAATTCGTGGAATTCCTTCAGCAATGTAATACCCCTTTTTAAAGCTAGAATCATATTGTAGATACAATTTTTTGTTATGCACTCACCAAGTTGTAAGCAGTGTGTATTGCAGTAAATCTAATTTAAAATTAATGAGAAACTTATTAAAACTTTTCCTAAGATCTGCGACTTAAAACGACAAAAAGTGAAACAGCAATTTTTTTTAAATATTTTTAGATTAGTTTTTAATAAAGTAACAACTTTCTCTGTATATAACTTTTGTTATAAAAAAGAATGAAATAATGTGGAACAATTATTCTGTGGACATATTTAATATGGACGAAGGATATTCTTTTCATATTACAGAGGATTCGTGACCGCAAAAAAATCTGGTTGCGGATGATAAACCTTTTCGAATAACAGTCAACACAATACAAAGTGAAACTTTGTGGTAATGCTATACTTACAATTCTACCACAACAAACACACGGATTATGTCAATATGTCAGTACCGAATTAAGAAATTTTCAGACACGGCTTGTCAATAAATGTCTTTCGTGTTATCCCAACTCACTTGTTCAGTCAATACATAAAAAATGTAACAATGATGACACGTATCGCTCAAGGAAATCAAACTGATGAAACATATTTTCTTTACATTGTGATCTGTGGTTCTTTGGATTGAATCTAAGCAATGTAAAAAAAATAGTAGAATTTTTTCATTTGTGTAGATTGTATAATTTGTTGTCAATTTAATTCAGCCTGGATACTTTGTTTAGAATAATACCTAACGCCCTATAGTAAAGCTTTTTTTTCTTTCGAACTGATATTTTCATGTAATATTCACATCAAAATATCTGATAAATGCTTTACAAACTATCTGACAGGTAGATTCGAAGTACAAAAGACTGTATTAACAATCATTGATTTTTATAAAAAGATTTTTATATTCTGCAGGTTTTCCGCTTCGTGTTCGGAAAACAGTATTACAAAAATTCTAGAAACGTGCAAAAAAGACATAATTAATATGTCATTAGCACAGTTTTTGCACTGTGTAAAAATGAGTACCGGTTCAGAAAAAATAATTCTTGCTCCACCTGGCAAAAACGAAAACGAATCTTTTTTATTTTCACAGCATCACAGTAAGTAAAGATTAATATTTAAATTGTCAAATAAAGAATCTTTTAATGAAATATTACTTTCATTATTTCTGAAAATGAGAAATAAAAGATCGAGTAAAATAATTAATATTTGCTTTTCGCGAAAGTAAACAATAAATTTTTTAATTAAATTTGTATAGAAAATGTAAGATATTTACATCCGGACTTATAAGCGGTATTTTTCTGTTTTTACAAATGGAAATTTAATAAATGAAATTATAATTCGGAAATGGAGGCATAAAATTGTTTGATTTTTAACAAAAAGGCTTCATTTCGTTCATATAAATTCTATTTACTAATCTTCAATTATGTAAGCGGATCTTAATAATTCTTATTCACAATGGAACAAGAGTTAAACAAGAAAATTACAAGCAAAATAAAAAGGCGTCAAATAAAAGGCATAAATTAAAGAAAGAAAAATCAACTTTACTTAAAAAAATTATCTTATAACAATTTTCTTTTACAAAGAAAAATACGACGGTTAACTACTAACAATACTGTAAGAATTTCAGCTATTCCTGGAGAAATTCAGGACTACCATTTAGGGAAATACAAAAATACCTACGAAAGTATTACAAGACCTACAAAGGAAATTAAAAAACAGGTATTCCAAAAATATTCCACTGGTATTCAGTGCATAAAATTTTAAAATAAAATAATTTCAAAAAATAATTATTTCACACATGTTTTGATCTCAAAATCCTTTTTAATTAGAAATTATTGGAAAAATATTAAAATTCCAAAAGGAAATACAAAATTTACAATGCATCACAATATTAGCAAGTAAAATATGTATAGTGAAGATAGTAGCACAAAATTGGACTAACGAAAAAACAAATTCCAGGGTAAAAATATCTGCAGGTAGTGAGGCAAACTCAGGGCAGACAGAACCAATTTTCGGTGGAAACGAACAGAATTTTTGTTATTCCATTGATGTAAAATTTTTCGCAATAACAAACATGCGGTATGCACGTTTTAAAATAATAACGAATGCACATCTACCTGAAATGAATTAGAGATTCCGGTGCTAGTTTTTTCAGTATTAAGGATTAACTTCTAAATTCATTTTGCCATTTCACAAAATGGTAACTGGTAGCAGGAAATCAATAAGGTTAAAGAATATTACGAAATTAAATGTACTATGAGTATTACTGTATATTCCCATGTATAAGACGATGCTTTTAACAAATGAAATTGACCCTAAATTGGTGGTCATTTCACACCCATACATAAATATGAATGTTAGTAATTGTCTGTTTTGTTGCAAACGAGTTCTACATAATAACATTTCAAAATCGATGTTTTCCAACGTCAAGTAACCTTTTTTTAATCTATCTGAAATGCTTACAAATCTCCGTAAAATTTTTGGAATTCCACTGGACAAAATAAACATTCCCTTGAAATTTGACGATTTATTTAGTAAGATAGTTATTTGTGTTTCTAAAGCGGAACAGAGCGCGATTAAATTCCGTTCAACAACCAATAAGATTATATGAACACTATGCTTCAAATTTTACTGAATGATTTGGTTTTTCAGTTAGCCGTACTAAATCGTTTCCAATGTATTTATTTTTTATCCCCTATCAGAAAAAAATATTTTTAACTTAAAACTTTCTGTTCTAAACTGACAACTTGCAAAACCTACTTTTAAAACGGACATAATTTAAATAAATATATCATCACGGCATATTACCTCTTTCTGCTTGTATATTAAAGCAACCGACACCGAATACCATTACCATTTAGTTTTCTCACCCGGCGCAGGCAGCCAAAGTAAATTTAATCTTATAAGGTCATTTCTATCCCATTAGTCGCTGTTGATACGAAAACGCAACATTATATAAACTATTTTTTTTGTTTGTTTAATCAATTTTTCTGAAAATTTGTTTATATAAGTTTTGTTTAGAAGAGTGTCGATATATTAATTTATATTTTTTTCTGAAAATGTTTTTTTTTTTTGTAAAAAATATTGAATAAAGTATAGTCTTCATCTACATACAAAACAATATATGTATATGTATTTAAACAATAGTTACATTTATTAGAACTTAATCTTGCACTGTCGCATCAACAGCGGAATCTGTTATTAGTATAAATAAAATAATATGATTATATGTATCGTGCGTTTATTTGCAAATAGATACAAAAATAACTACATATCTTTAATTCGAATTATAAAAACATTAAAACATAATTATTATATATTATGAAAATTTATGGAAACATCACATTATATATATATTCTGCCTGGGTGATATTTTCTGCACCTTCTTGATTTTTCGGAGTGACGGATTATAATAGTCTGTTTTGATTTCGGCTACAATTTACAGTTTTGTTGGCCGCCCTCGTATTTTCTAAATTGGCAGAATATATGTATCAAAAATGTGATTTGTCATATATTTCGTCTGTTTTAAATATTTTTAATAACATGTAATAATTATATTTTAATGTTTTTATAATTTCAAATAAAGGTATTTAGCTATTTTTGTATCTATTTGTAAATAAAGGCATGATACGTAAAATTTTATTATTTTTTGATACTAACAGATTCCACTGTTGATGCGAAAATGCAACATTATTTTTTTCAAAAACCATGAAGATTTTTTTTTTAAACTCAATTTTATGTTAATTATTGTGTATTAAACTAATGTTGACTAAAATGAATATGAATTAACTGTCAGTTTATTGCTTGGCGCTTTAATGAGTTAAATCGGTATTTGCGATATAAGATATCGTATACTTTGTGTATCGAAGTGCATTTTTTAAAAATAATTAATTAATTTATTATGTTGTTTTGCTAACATTGAATTTGAAGTTAAGTGAAGATGAAAGGTCGGTAACTCTTCTCTTTTGTAAATTGCTTTAACATATCTTGCAAAATAAAGTAACGAGAAATTCAGATGCTGAAGGTCCTTTTAGACACGTGTATCTATATTATTTATAGTCTTCTTTGTTTTAAAGTTACGGTAAACAACACTTTGTTCTCAAAGGCTTGCTTGTTTAAATGTTCTAACAAGCTGTAGGATAGGTGCCGGTGTTATATGAATTTTAGAGTTAGAAGTAATCGAGGAAGAACTTTTTCGGGTCATTCCGTTGGAAAAGGTTCCGGCGAGTCAAACTAAGTGGAGTGTAAATCCTGTTCAGTAAAGAGCCGTGCTTTGATCACTGATGGCGATATCTTAACGTAACGGTTTACAGAATTGCTTCCGCAACCTTGATCCGGTCAAAATACAATATCCGTTCAGAAATTCGGTCCACCAGCTATATCTTACATTCGCTCCAATCTCTTACCTGGTCTTACAAACACCTGTAAAGCGTTTCATTCACGTGCTTCAGCCATAACTAATCCTCTATACGACATTAACTGTTAACCAAATAATGTTGAATTCACTTCTATAATATCGTCACGACTTATTACCTATTTCTCGGTACCTATGCCAATGTACATTTCTAGTTACAATGACAGATTTCTTTGTTAGTTTTATATAAAAGTTATTGCTTCTTAGAAACAGGTCACTATTATAAAAAATTCATAGAAGATTTTGTTTCCCTAGAAGTCGGATTACCTTTGCACTTAGTTGACTTTAAAGTAATGAATTATTAAAATATACAGTAACTTCAAAGCGTTGCATTTCATTTCTCACAAAACTAATCTGTATAAAGTAAGTAATCCGCTTTCTGTTGTTTCTTTTATTGGAAAATTGACCGAAAACATCAAATATACAGTTTTTATTGAAAAGTAAAATAATATATCCTAAATAATA
This sequence comes from Harpalus rufipes, assembly GCA_951394225.1. Taxonomy (NCBI): domain Eukaryota; kingdom Metazoa; phylum Arthropoda; class Insecta; order Coleoptera; family Carabidae; genus Harpalus; species Harpalus rufipes. The sequence goes on from OX596278.1 coordinate 5,327,990, forward strand.
GTGGTCAAACTTTAGAAGAATTAAATCTCATTTAATCAAATTTAGACTAAATATCTATTACAGTTTTTTTCATATTACGAGCTCATGAATGTTTATTTTTATTTAAAGCAAATAATTTTTAAAGATGATCCTAAGTTAAATTAAGTTACAGAAATCTATAAAAGTAAGGAAACTAAAAAGTTGTTTCTCGAATTAAAACAAAAGACTAAGGTTGTTTTTGCTAAGAGGTCCTTAAATAAATCTGTAGTTTAATGCAAGATCAACCAATGTCATGCAACTGAACGTGACTAGTAATATAGGGGTAGTTTTGGCCTAAATTTGACCTTGAAAGAAAGGTCTTCATATATTCTAAAACTGTGAAAAAACTAAATATTGTTTAACCATTAACTGCTTTAGTAAAACACAGGTGTTATTTAAGTAAGCGTACAACGCTTCAGCGACAGATAGTAAATTTGGGAGTCCCTTAAAACTATCTAATTATATCATAGTTCAAAATTTTGAGAAAAAAATCAATGTGTTCTGTGGAGAAAAAAAATTCATCCTTGTCACAATTGACATACAAGATCATTGGCGTCGCGGCAAATAATAGATATTTGAGACTTTCATAATGAAAACTATATGCTATCATCAAGGTAATTGACATTTTGATATTCAATAAACCGAATATAAATTGTACACTGTCAATTTTGGCAATCGAATTTTTTCCAGAGAACACATTGATTTTTATTTTTTTTTTACAAAATTTTAAACCATTACGTAATTGATCAGTTTTAAGAGGCTCCAGTGCTAATAGAAAACATGTATAACAAGAATTATTGCCAGATTTACTATCAATGGGGTTAGTTCTACCATCGGTTAAGAGTTATATGCTTACTTAACCCTGTATCATTACATAACTGAACAAAATAAAAACCCAATTTAAAAATGTACAATATGCATGCTACAGGTTTTTTGTTAAAATAATGCAGATAGACAAAATGCAAAAAAGCTTGTGCGAAACAAATAGAATTCTTGTTCTTAGCTCCAGAAATGGAATCCATATAATATGAAAAGGCAAAGGTCTGCAAAAATTTTACTGCGCCAAGAAGCCAATACTTGTCTTTTGATTCTGAGGTTTTCGGAATGTATCAATATTTTTCACAATAAAATACTCACTTATGTGACTGGTTGTTGTTCGGACAAACCGGGTTCAAATCCGTCCGATGCTAACCTTAAAAATGATTACCAATTTTAGTATATAGCCATGTGCTATATTAAAATGAAATTTCTGGGTGCATATATTTTTAATCTTTTCGATTGGTTCAGTTTTTTTGTATGTCCTTTTCTGTCGGTATATAACGTTCAGGATTATATGAAGGTTCGCAGAAATAATAATCATGGTAACCTCGTTCGGTATTTTGTTAATGCTGTTTTTTAGTGCAAAAATCCTAAATGTCTGAGTTCATTTTGAAAATTTTATTAAACGTAAATAAATGTGCATGAATTTCGTGGATATGATTATTAATAATATTATTATATTTCATATATTTTATTTCCTTTATTATTTGTATCAATATTTGTAGATTCTGATTGTTTATAAAGAAAATATTATTTGAAATAAATAAATAAAGAGACTTTATTAAAAACAAGCTTTTATTAAAATGCACTAAAAAGGAAAAACTAAATTTTCTTTTGCATTCTGTCCCGATAAATAAAAACATGGAGTAATGTAAATATTTTTATATATAAAAGAGACATAATAAGCCGTGATAACTTTTCGTTTATATAATCTTTGTTTGGAGCTACTTTAAAAGAGAGAAAACAAAACAAAAATCCTTGTATCATCGAATCAATTGGCTGCCAAGCTAACAGACTAGGTGATACGTTTCCATGTAGGCAATATGTGACGAGAATGATATATCTCTTCTACTCTTTAGCTTTTCAGCTCTTCAGTGTTATTTAGAGTTGTATTCGTGCAGTTATAAAGAGAATGTTCTCAATTGTACCAGTGCAGTCTGTAGTAAAGTTTTAATTTTAGAGATTAATCGTTACCAGCTTCAGCGCGAGGTTGTTACATGGAATTCTTCTCAGTGCTCTGAGTGCATATAATGGAAATGCTGATCACACTGGTTTTATTTTAAATCCCTAAAAATAATTGATTTTTCAAATATACGATTCTATTATATACAGAAATAGACCGTCTCGTCTGAAACTTAACTTATTATCAATTACCACATCATTGTTATCGCTTCATATCACATTGAACAGTAAAAATCTTCTGCCACGTTTCGATCTTAATGTAAGATCTCTGATTTTCAACAGTCACAATACCCAAGACACGTGTAGGCTCCATTTGTAGCTGACGTTTGTAAAAAACAGATTAAGCTACAGTTGAAAACAAAACACAGGCTGCTTCCCCAAGCCTTCTACTACAACTGACGTAAATTTTACTGTTGTTATATCACCCAATTCGCAGTGTTGCCCACCTGCGCATTATTTATGAAATGACCCTCGTATATTTCTGTCACAGGGATGTGAGTAAATTAGTTGTTTGATCAATTCCCAATTTAAATTTATCAAGGCATCGAACCCGCCAAAAATTGGGTTCGGTTCAGGTTAATTCGTTTTTTGAAAAATGGGTTCGTGTGCGGTTCTGGTTCAAGCATTAATAAAATTTGCGGTCTTGTTCCGGGTTCAGGTTCGGTTCGACCTAATGAAAATTGAATTAATGTTTTTTGAATAACAATCTTTATATAGAAATAATTTAAAATGCGTGCCGGAATTTATAATTAATGCAACGCAAGACAAGAACATGAACACATTTTTTACAAACAATCAACACATACAGCGACGCAAACGCAGAAGGCGTCGATCGTCGATGATGGGCTATAAGAGTTACGATTATCTTTTCGTTTCGAACTGAAATTGAATCTGAACCGGAGTTGAACCCTGAACCAGAATTTTGATACCCGGTTCGATTCCGACTCGGGTTCAATTGAAAAATATATCTGAGGTTCGGTTCTGGGTTTGGGTTCGCTCAAATATTACGGTTTCGTTCCGGTTTGTTCAGGTTCGGGTTCGATGCCCTGAAATTTATTAAATGGTAATAAGAAAAATGTATGTATCTACATATTTACTTCAAATAATCCTGTATCAGACTAAAATTCTAAGAACTAAAATAAATAAAATTTAATACTTGTACGAATGAATACATTTTCCTTACATATTTTCAGAGAAATGTAAAAATGAAAATTCGTAGAATCACAAAATAAACTACTAAACGTACACGAGAAACTTTTGAATTATATACGACATATCTTTCTCTCTGTAGGTATATTAAAGATCACAACAGATATTCTAGAAATCTTATCCAAGTTATATAAAACTTATTGTGTCATTGGTTTGCATGAAGGATTACTAAGAGCTTTGTAGTATGTTACACAGTTAAAGTTGAAAATCTTCGCGTAATGTGTAGGTATAAGTGGATCGAAAACTAGCACAACCCTTGATTCGTTCCACAGCGTAACCTGATAATCCCTACCGTTGTAACACCATTAAAATGATCAAGAAGTAGCTGCTCCATATAGGAGCAACGCATAAGAGTCTCTAATAGACGAATTAATGCACTAGTCAAGATCCTTGGAAACTAAATTGATACGGCACTTTGTTGTAGTTACTTAACAAGGGAATCTTGTTATAAAGATAGATTTAAGAGCCTTTGACACGATGCAACGAGAGAAATTTGTTCTCCAGTTTAATAAAATACGGAAACGGAAAAATATTGTAATAAATAAATATATCATCACGGCATATTACCCATTGCTGGGTGTGTCAATCCGCTTTGTCGCAAATACAGTGGTGGCTTGTGCCTTTTATGAATGATGCAAATTTTGTACTCAAAACTATAAACTTACTCAAAAAAAAAACATAAAAATGCTAGATTGAAAAAAAAAACGCTACAAATATTTGTTTTAGTTACGTACTAGTTTAAACATAATAACAACTACCCTAAGTAATAATACCGTGAATGAAGATCGCAGATCGCACAATTCGCATCGTCACTGGGTCACTGTTCGCTTGCAAACTGCAGACTCAGACTGCATTCTGCATTGAAACACTGACTACCCCCACCTATACCCAAACGAACAATCTCGATGTGCAGCGAGTTACCGGGTTATGCTATTGGTCGGAGTTCTTGCCTCCTATGCTACGTTTTCTCTCTGTTTATCTCATATGTTGCATCTTACTTCTTAAAGGGAGATAGGTGGAGTCAAATTGTAAGTTTGCCTCCGGTCACCCGGTTCATTGAATAATATTGATTTCTCTCTTTAAACATCGCTTTTTTTACAATTATAACTCAATTTTTCAAACTAGACGTAATAAAGAAATGTGAAGCATAAACGATAGATAGAATTTAAAATCTACTCTGAGAAAGAGTGAAGAAATATTTCAATTCTGAATTTGAAATTCAGTAGAATTTAAAGTTATAAAATCGAGGCCCTGTGTGGCATAAAAAAACTACTTCAATTACTTATGTCGCCAAGAATTATATACTTTTTATTGCGCAATTATAGTGTATTTGAAAATAATCTGGTGCATCGAGAACTACATATTTGTTATTTTCTTCCAAAGAATTTGAATTTGTAAAAGTTTGGAAATGTTTTGTATGCCGTCCCTGTTTGTCGCAGCGTGCCAGCGTGGCATCGTGCCCTAGTGAGGTTGAATACGACGCCTGCGTGCTCCAGCATCCACCATCAGCATCGTGCAACGTTAACCTTATTTCTCAATGCCCCACCGACCAGCCTTCTTCACATATATTTATTTATGAAATTGCTGCGGATCCAGATTTTTCTTGGAAGTATTACACTAAATTTTGTCTTCTTACTTTCTCATACATTCTTAATATAGTGATATGGTTTTTTTTTAGATTTAATACCGCTATTTTATAAAACTATTTTCGTAAATATATAAGATTTTAAAAAGTATAAGTCTGGGGTAACGTTTAAACAATCTAAATAAAAATAAAATTTATCTTTAACAGAACAATAGATGAAATATTCAATTTGGAGCCCAGACTCGTAATAGTTCGACCGGCATATATTTTCATCAAATTATAAAACAGGAGCACACGGGACACGGGGAGTGGTCCAATAGGTCCGGACCGCCCCTAAAATTTGACAACTATTGTATAAAAACAACAAATACATATGGAGGCCCCAAAACAAAAATCATGTAATTCCAATTTGTGACATTTTGCAGTAAATCAAAAAATATAAAAAATGGAGCACTTAAATTAAGTTTTTCTTTAATTTATACAGTAGAGTACTTTCAGAGAAAGATATTTCTCAATTATTAAATTTCTCTTTAGCATACATCCGCTAAAGAAAAAAATCAAATTTTGGAGTTATCTGGTTTTTGTTTAGTGTAACAGAATTTTTATAAATAAAACAACTATGTCAGTCTACAAATAAATTATAATATAAAAAGTAGTACATTTTGTAAACAAAATTATAATTACTTTATTTTACTTTAATAACAAATAAAATTGTGAGATATTTCTGTAAAATTCCTTCGGCTACTTTAGTTATAGACTTCAAACTTATAAAAACTGTAGGCCAACTGGTTAGACCATCATTCTAGTTTCGATTTGTTTTCTATCGTGACCATTTACTGTTGGCAAAATATGAAATTAAGTGAGTACAGTAAAATCTACCTTGCAAGACATATGAAAAAATACTGTATAATATAGAGGGTTTGTGGATACAATGCGTAATAGAATTAAAGGTGTTATTATTAATAATGGCGATGTAACCCAATCAGGGGTTGATTGGGGCGCCAGGAGTCCGGAAACTTTCCCGGTAGTCCGGTCATTATTATCAGAAATTGTTCTTATAGTTTTATGATTGTAGGTAAATCATTTACGACGTATATGTGAATTCTGATAACTTTATGCAAAATACAAAAGCCGACCGAGCTGTCAAATTTTTAACATTTTTGTTTGCCAGCCCTTCAAAAAACATTTCATCTGATACGACATATTTCTGACAACTTTAAGCAAAAAACAAAATCCTAATTAATATTTAGAAGAGGTCAGCTACTACCAAATTACTCGGATCGATTAAATTTGCTAGTCCGCTTCTGAACCCAATATTAAATGTGTAATACTTGAATAACATAATATTCAGTTTTTGTAAGATTAAAATCTATATTTTAAAATAGTCGACAGAAATTTGATTTCTGCAAATGTAATCCGGCAGAGCTATTATGATACGATACAGGACGTTACGGATCTTTAGAAAAATCTGTATTTCATTGTACGTGTTTTTGTCTGGTTTTGTACGGAAGAAATTATGATTTTAGGAAGTTATTCATTTGTCGATATCAAAGAGGAACGTTTCTGAAAGTTAGTTATATTGGCGTTTAGGTTTAGGTTTAGGCAGCAACAGGGATTTGCGGTTATCGTCCGTCCCTGCGGCTTGGCAGCGAAGTCCCTACTGCCCTATGTCTATGCAATAAGCCACGGTCTACAGAGGCCGATATTATTATCCATGGCGTTTGACGTTTGTCGCCCAATATGGGATTTGCAAGCCAATTTCGATACCGCATTAACGCCTCTTATTCCACGTGAAATAAACACACATAAACAGAGGTCTTGCACAACGACAACATTATTAGCGTGCGTTACATCATACGGTAATTCACACTAACTCCATCTTTATTTTATGCTCTGAACGTTAAAGAGTAAAACATTACATACAGTAGCAAATTATACTAAGGCTCGGTATTTATGTCTTTCAGTGGCTGATCAACGTATTAGGGGGCCTGAAGCTTATAATTTTTGGGCGCCCTTTTCCACTGTGCGTCAGAAATCAAATTAAAATTGACTGGAGAACCATATATATAAAATAAATATTTTAATAGAAACAAACGTTTTTTTCTTGTTTAATAAATTATTATATTTTTATTCAAACACAAATATAAATTAAACAAAATCAACATACTACATTTATATAAATACAGATCATATTTTTATAAAAATATTGTATAATTATATTAAGTAGGTAGGTGTGAGAAATCTACACACACTGTCAAAATTAACGAAGCACCAAAAAGTTATGTATTTAAAAAAGTATAAACCCTCTGTCTGTTGCTAATTCTACAACTACAAAAAATCACAAATGACGAAATAACACTTAAATATAGCCACCTACTAAAATTGATTATCATTTATCGAGGTGTTAAATAGTGCTTGGTTTTTATTTTTATTAAATATGGGTGTTTAATTCGTGTTTACCGTAGATTAAGCATTACCAATCATTTCTGCTTTTGTTGTCGTTTCAACTCTAAACATTTGCAGTAGAAAAATAATATAAAAAATGGTAAATTATTAACTGACGTCTCTGGTTAAACTGTTAAGTGTCAGTTAAAACGAAAAATATGCGTCAATTTTGTGATATTTTTCGCTTTAACTAACAGTTAACAGGCATTTTAATCAGAGATGAAAATACCGGGACTAAATGATTTAAAATGTAAACTAATCAGTAAAAGCATAAATATGTAATCATCTATCATAATCATGATCAATCATTTCTGTTATTTAGGAGTTACAAATATGGTTTCCACGTGCGGTTAACCGTTAAACAAATAATGTGAAAAAAGTATTTTTACACCTTAACGGTAAAGTTATTCTTTGACGTTAACGCTAATGCTTCCATCTACATCTCATCATCTTAAACTCATTTTCATTTGAAATGAATTTCCTCCATTTTGTAAAATGAATTTCAAGATTTATATTTCTAAAAGTTATAATTAATTGCGATACTTCATTACTTGATATAAAGCAGTTCATGTAGCTCAAGCCAGCAATGAAATTTATTAGAGAAGTAGCAACTTTCTGGAAACTATTTCTACTTAAATGCAAGTAAGTCTTTGTTTTCTCTCACACTTCAGTGATCAGCCACAAACTACATTGCGCTGTTAATGAACTGAAATTATTTTCGCTCCATGAATTTTTAATTAATATAAATGATTATCCGTCTCTTCAATTACAAGTAAATCGGGAAATTTTCGCGCTTCGGAAGAAGATACGGAAAAGCAGCATTCCCTTTCGCTAGTGTGTTACACTTTCAACTATTTTCTTGTGATGGTGTTGCACAAGCATCACATACCGGGTGATGAATTGATTTGTGCAATATAGGAAATACAATGTTATTTTTTTAATATAATGATTGTTGCTTCTCTAATTAATTTAAAACAAAAGTGTAAATGTAAATGTTCGGAATTATAGTGACATCCAAAAAGTCCAAATTTATTGATATAGTACATTCGTGTCACGAAACAGACATAAATTAAAAGTTCAAATCTTAAACTAATATTAGAATGCCGTGAGAGAGCAGAATAAACTGTCATACTGTATGTTTGATATTGAGAATGTATTTAATTTTTACTTTAATTTTATTTTTATTGAAAATAATAGAACTGCTTAATATAAATGATAAAGTTATTAATTTGTGCAAATATTAATTTATTTTGAAGTAAGTGTCAAATTGTTATTTATTTGGATCTTTCAATTTATTTTATTTATCATAGCAATCTGAAAGCAACCTGAAAATAGGACTTTTAATTTGTATCTATCTATATCCACAAATTAGGATTTTTTTGAATGACATTTTTAATTCTGATCATCTTTGCTATTTACAATTTTATTCTACAATAATTATATGAAAAAATTAGCGTTGTTTTTCCTCAATTTACCAGCCGGTATAGAGGCCCTTCTATTCATTTGTTTTTATTAATGTCATAAATGTTTTGTGAACTCGAAGTTTGTCATTACCATAGTTACATTTAAAATGATTAACAGTAATGTATTATCGTGTTTTTTTTTTTAATAAGTGAACATAGGATATTATGAGATTCATCAAACTGTCATCTGATAATTTCAGAAAATCTTTATGTCATTGTCATTTAACTGTATAATTTCATGTTTCTTAGTATTAAGTATCTTCCTTGTACTGATTTTTTTGACTGCTATTCATTGACGCATGTAGTATTAAGTATCTTTCTAATAGTTTCTGGACTGGGTCGCTTATTAAAAGTAGTACCAAATAAATCGGAAACTTATGATTTGTACTTTTTCTTCAATTATTCTATGCATCATTTTGAAAGATGACAGTTTGATGACTTTGACAATTATTTCCTATGTTCAATTATTAAAAAAAAAAATGCAATAATACATATCGCGTATTGGTTATGAAATTGGCGTAGAAAACTATCAATTTATCAAAACAATCGTGCTATATGTTTGGCAAAAGTGTCCACAATAAATATATCTGATACTGTCAACTAGTATACAGAGCCCTCAGTATGTCACTTATTCTTAGAGTTCAAATAAATGTAAAATGGTACTTCCGTCAAGAAAGAAATGCAGAGAGCATGGAAAATATTTATAATGTCAATGATTGGAATCGTGAAAGAAACGTAATGCAGCAATGCGGTATACATGTAATGCACGTATAGCATTCTAAGGATATGTTATGTATAAAGGTGTAATCTAAGAGTCTCGTATAACCAATCCAATTCGTTGAGATAAAAGAAAATAGGGAGTTTCTGGAAATCGGCATTCGACTTCGAATTTCAGCAATAAATTTCAAATTGAAAATAGGCGATTCAATGAAATATTTATGACACCTGACCAATGTAATACAATGTCAAAGCGTTATTGCTTTTCTCTGCGCGTTACAAAGAAGATGAGAACTACTACTCAGTCGAAGTTTGAGTCAGCGTCTTTTGTTTCGTATTTCGGTAGTTCGCATTTCTTCTGAGATCCGAGCAAAGCAAAATGCTCACGGTAACACGTTTTTGATTTCTCTCCCAGGAATTCTGTCGCATCTCTCAATCTACTCGCACTACAAACACAAACACACCATATTACAAACCTATTGTGCTCCGTTTATTGTTATTTTCCCAAGAAAAACTATGTCCCGCAGCTACCTAAAATCATTTACCAAACTTACAACAAAAAGGTTTTGTTTTCAAAAGAAATCTTTGTATTTTAACACTTACAAATTACTCTGCACTGTATTTACGATTTACAAGAAATGAGCATTTCTTTTTCTTCTACCTATTCAATAATTTGCAAGCAATTTCTCAAAAAGTAATTACGATTCATCTTAATTTCGAGCAAGATTTTTACTCGGACGCAGACTTGCGCAGATGTTAATATTCATGAATGACGGAAGGGCGTACTTAAAGCGTAATTAAGGTGGACTAGAGTTCTTCTACATTATAGCTACGTATTATGTATTTTATTCTGTATTTTTGCGACAATTTATTTTTGATATATTACATATTATACTTTATAAAAAAATATTAAACAAATATTTTTTATTAGTTTATACAGCGCCCCATTTTTTGAAATGCGCATACGTCATTATGATGTATCATAATGACGTATGCGGGCACAATATTAATGGTAATACGACTAGAGGGCAGCCGAGTAGTGTAGTTCTCTAGTTAATATTTCTAGTTTTAAAAAAAAATATTACAGAATCTATTTTTTCTATTATTTGTGCATCTAAGTTTCAGTTAGTATAACCAAAAGTGTAAAATTTGATTTATGTGAAATACCCTTATTGGCCTGTAATAATTGGATGACATTAAACAATGGTCTTTACTGTTCCCAATTCCGATGCATATGGTCAATAGTCTAGACAAATTGAATCAAATTAATTTGCCGGGTAAATAGCATATTAAGTGACTTGTTCGTGCGTATGACATCGTGCAAATTTGAAAGGATTTTCATTTTCTGTACCTGATAATGTCAAAACAAAAAAACTTAATTATAGCTTTAATATCATATTCCAGTAAATTAAATTCAAACTACGACAATATACAGGGATATTAATCGTAAAAAAAATATTCAAAATGACCACCTTCTTCTTTCACACACTTCTGCAAACTTTCAGCCCCTCATCTATCGTACTTCCAGGGGTATGGAAGTTGCTATCTTCACTACTGTAGAAGAAAAATTTAACCGTCAAAACCTCCAAGTTTATGCTCACAGCTCTTGGGAAGCTACAGAGAAAATCCCAGAGGTATAAAGAGGCCACCACCCAGTGTCAGTGATGATTTGATAGGGGGTGTCGTCGGAACGCTGGTTGAGTTGAATTTATTGGAATTCATTGTCGTTGAAGATTGGCCCTCTGGAAGTACTGGCCTCAATCCTTTGGACTACTACTTATGAAATGTATTAGAGGAGAAGGCCTGCTCCAAACCTCATCGCCTTATTAAGGTATTAAAGGCTGATTTGGTGAAGACAGCAGCTTCTATACTCCTGGAAGTGGTGCTTGTTGCAATATATGAGTAGCCGGAACGTTTGTGAAAGAAAAAGGCGGTTATTTTGAATATATTTTTTTAGATTATTAATATGGAACAATTAAATAGCATTCGTTTTTTAATAGATTTTTTTGTTTATGTAGAATAAGACAGTATTTATGACACGACCACGTAGAAGGTTTACATACAAAAAACCATGAAATATTTTTGCTATAGATGAGTTATGTCATTGATTAAATTTAATGTACTTATTTCTGTTACACCCTGAATAATATTCTCAAACACTTTTAATATGAATTAAATTTTTGATTTATGAAAACAACAATACGTACTTTTTTTAATGACCACATTTGTGTATATTGATTTAGAAATCAGAATGCGCGTACCTATATTTTTACTAAAAGACCTACAACATTGAAAAATACATATGTATTTTGAAAAAAATTAAAGGTATAATTTTACCAAAAGCTATAACTGAAGATAATCGCATTTGTACGAATAACCAATGAAACAGAAATACATAATACAATTTCATGCCACATATAGGAGTTCGGAAACTAAAATATAATATACTGACATTGTATAGTATGACAGCTGCCATTATGTAAATTCCCAGCTCCTGGTACAGTGTTGAAATTAAAACGATTACTCGATGTAAACCCATTTATTCCATTTATTCGGACAAGAGCTAAAATTAAGTACAAAATCGCATATCGTTTTGTCGTAACTGATTGGTCACAGTTTTAAAATGTTCATTGATAATCGGATCATAACATCAGGACGTTATTGTATTATATCCACATAACAGGCTCGTATCTCGTTAATACATAACCACCGCACCGCTTTCGATGCTTCTGCTTCGAAAATCGAGGACATACCCATCACTTACTTTTCTGCTAAAAACGCGCCAATGAACCAGAATTCAGGCTGAAATTTTTAAAACACTCTTCGCTGCTTCCATCACCGACACAATTTTACATCATTTGCCCTGGTTGTCATTTCTATTGTGTCCTAAATTCAAACATCACATCTTTCCTTTATCGTGGAATTAGGAGATAAATACTTTCGACTCGAAACTTGACAATTATTATCAGTTTTTTTCATCATGGTTAATATTTACAAATCCATAACATAATTGAGGTTTATTTTGAATTTTGAATGAACATAAATATGAATGTTAATAAAATAATTAAAATATAAAACTAACACTTCGATCACTTTAAATTTAAATATGTACTACAGTCATGGAGGCAAATAAGATCCAACTTAATTAAAAATGAAATATTTTGGATAATTGGCGATCTTTATTGAAGAAGATTTGCTTATGGGAAACTTAGTTTCATTATAAATGAAAAGAAAGTTAAAAAATCAGCATTTTTTCATATGAAAATACATTCTTAAAAAAATTTGGGCGTTATGGTAATATAATAAGACCACTGAAGAAAATGAAACATTTTGAGAAAATTCAACACAGTTCAGAATAGAAATATCAGTTTTTCTGATCAGCCCTAAAATGAAAAAACCACATTACCTGCATTATCAAATCTTGCCGTAACAAGAATTAAACAATATTTACAAAATCAAATGTTTACTTAACAAAATCTTAAGTTATTCATAATTTTCGTAATTATTCGGCGTCTTCTAGTGCAAATTCGAAAATTTGTAATTCAAATAAATCAATAGATAGCTCCTCGCATATAAGTTTGCGATTTTGTGAATCTCATTTTGCTGGTAAAGCATTTTTATGCAAGGAAATTGATAGACAAACATCAAACGTTGAATCTAGGTTATGAATTATGAAGCACGCTGTATAATTTTATGTATAAATGCATATAAAAGGTAGCGAAGTTAAATTCGTTATTTCGATTTAAGCATATTAAGTAAATAAATTATGTGTAATAGTCTGTTAGCCAGTGATCTGAACTGAAATTAAGAACAACCAGTACAGCTCGGTCACAATTTAATTACGCATACTGTGCTGTTAAAGAGGGTAAAATTAAATAATATTATGGGTTCCGGTGAAGAAGAAGACCGTGGTTACTTGGAAATTTCATTTCGCTATGCTGTCAGACATTTTCACCGCGATCACTTTCCATATTTATATGATTAATAAGCAAACCTGCATTTTCTTTCTCCAAAACAATAAATAAATAAAAATATATTAAAACTAATGTATTTATTCTCTAAGTTTTCGTTTATGAACGAAATATTAAACGATTTAATATTTTTGAACGAAATGTACAACGTCCGTTACAAAAATCATATTGTGTAATTTTGTCGTTTATGATATCCTTGAAATTTTGTTCAACGAAAACAATCAATATTTTTGGGATTTCTGTATTACGATTACCGTTGTAGTATTGCAAACCTACTCATTTTTTACAACTGTAATTTCTTCAATAGTGTCAGGAAATTTTATGTATCTTTGTGAAAAAATTTGAACAATTACGCCAGTGATTTTCCGTAAATAACGATTTACTGAAGCCTGAGATGAGAATAAAAATGCAATGAAAGGATGAACTAAAACTTAAGTAAATCGAGTGCAAGATATTTCGGAAATTAATACAATTTTCTAAATAAATTATCCAATATGGTATTAAATTAAATACCTACTTACATATTTGTAATTCGTTTAATATTATGTTTCAAATCCCATTTTCTTCCATTTATATTTTCATCTTCCAACGATGTACGCTGTATAAGTTAAATATAAACGAAGGGTTTGTACGAAATTGTCTTTGATAAACGTTCGTTATAACTTTACAGAGTAAGGAAATGCTATCGAATTTAGTTGGATAACGAATGTTTCTTTCACATACGTTCGACAAAAAGTTAAAGAATAGGACAAGTCGTTTACGAACTGTTTTCGTTTCTCAACACTATAGTTATAAGTTACAGAATAGGTACATAAATCCCAATGACATAATTTAATAAATTTGCTATTTTATACTTAGTAATAATAGGCTTGTAATGTAAAATGTAATCCGCTGTCCTAATAGCAGAGATTAAAAATCGAGAGATCGCTGAAGAAATAAGGTTTTGCACAATTTATTTATGACATTCATTTAGGAGTATTAGTGTTCATTAAATGTAAAACGTATTTCTCAGAAAATCATTTTCCTTGAAGAAATACACGAACAAATAAAGTTTACAGTTAATATTTGTAATTTAACTAAATCAAATAGCATCAAATGGAAAAAAAATTGTAAATATTGCTGTAGGTAATTTTCAGTGTTAATATACATTTGAATTACAAAATTGGTGATATCAGCAAAAATAAATTTATATCAGTGGTTCTCAAAATATAGGACCTAACATTTTCTTTTTAATGATTAATAATGGGAGGAGTTTAAGATTAAATTATAACTAAAACAAATACAATTGCCCCTTAACCTTAAAATTATAAAATAAGCTATATACATATTTCGAGAACTAAGTTCTCATTATCAGTAGTACAAATTTAAGCGGAGTAGCTAAGATTACTCAACATGTAAACGATGCCAGAGGTCCTAACAACTGGGAGTCACAGGTGAATGAATACCAATTATAAACTAATATATAGCGTCCAATGATATTTAAGATTTAAAACGTCCTATAAAATTTAAATTTATATTAAATCGAATAGTTTAGAGTTTGGTATGGGACCGAGATCTGCGTTCATCAAATAATTTTTAAATTTATTTATCATTAAGCTCTCGTATGCATATAAATATCTATCATTATTACATAATATGTTTTAAGAGTTTAATATTAGAATTGTTAATTTTGTGATTATTAATGAACATATGTTGAGCTACGCTAGATTTTTCGGGCTTACCGCTTTTTAGATGATAAAAATGTTCTTCAAACCGAGTGTCAATTTGTCTTTTAGTTTGCCCGATGTAAACTTTATTACAATCATTACAGCTAATTTTATAAATACCGGATTTTTTGTTATTATCTATTTTATCTTGAAAAATTTTGTTTAAATTTTTAGAAGCGTTATCGTACGGTAGTGTTATGTATTTATTATTATTTTTAATATTAGATGGCGTTAATATTGTAAAATTGGAAACGGATTGGCGATGTTTAAATTTATGAACTAATTGATTGATAATTTTAACCCGGAAACCGTTATAATTAGCTATTTCTTTAATATAGTTTAGTTCAATATTAAATCGTTTTTTGTTTAAAGGAAACTTTGTTAATCTGTTTATTAAAAAATTGAATTTATGTTGCTAGAAATATTGTAAGGTTAAGGGGTAATTGTATTAGTTTTAGTTATTTTCATTTTAAATAGGAACATATATTTTTTATTTGGTTACTCGCTAGGGAATTTAATTCTAAATTCAACGATACAATCGTCATACGACGTTTTTTTTTTTTTTATAAAAATTTATATTAATTTTATTTATTACATGTTGCAAACTTGTCCAAAATTACCGGCTGTAACAAAGCTGCTGCCCCAGATTGGAAAATCAGGAAATTCCGCAATATTGGCGCAGTTTTCTGAAAGTGTAAAGTTTTCGTTTAAAATTGGAAAATGGTTGGACAAAACGTTGAGGCAGTATTTTTCCGTTGCGTTGAAAACAACCGGTTCTTCTGGGACTATGAAATAAATAAAATAAAATGAACGACGTTAGAAATTGGGTAATATTTCGCGAGTGTCGTGTCACAGCACAGCACAGCACAACGGGGCACAGCGCAAAGTCACACGTGATAAAGTGAAGAGGGACGCATTGCACGTGATGGATCGTATCTCAAGTTTCAGTGAAGTCTGCTTGCTGAAACTACCAGCAGCAGCCGCTACCGCATCTACCAAACATCAAACAACGCTTTATGCTTATGCTTATGCTTCTGCTCTGCCTCTGCTCCTTTCTGCCTTCTACCAGTTGTTGCCTTGCTTGTTCCAAACTACAACTGTTTCTGTTTTATTGTTCATCTAATCGGAAGTTAATATCAATAGTTTCATTTGAATACTGCATTCAAACAGTCACATATGTGACAACACAGCACAAACTTAACTACGAAGTTAAACAAATAAAATATAAGAGCACTATATCGGGGTTGAGCACCTCTGTTAAAAATATACCTAAAAGATCTAAAAACTAAAACATATACCAGTGTTTCTCAAAAGATGTGCCGGGGCACAAAAGTGTGCCGAGAAGTCTTACAAAACTTAGAATATTCAACTATCATAGGTAGGAATTCGCTGGCGCTGCCAGCGGCCGCAGTTGGCAGTAGCGACCGGCAGTACTGCACTGCTTCAGTGTTGTAAATTTCATCTAGCAATCTATCCAAATGTCAAACAACTAATGTTTAATGACAGTAACAATTGATTATAGGTTGTTAAAAATTTCCTTCCCAATATCCTAAAACTATGTATTAACATATGCTTAATAGTAGTATTTTACTGCCACTATTATGACGCGATTAAATGTCAGCTTACTCCTAAACAACTTCAACATGTGCAGATTAACAACTCATTTTTAATTGACTGACATATTATTACTATGTATGAAATATAATTAATATGTTAGGACACAGCCGTCCGTGCAACTACGTAATATTTTTACATTGCAACAAGCTTTAAATATATTTTCCGTCGACCGTTTATTAATAGGCTATCTTAATGTATAGAAAATCATTCATTAATGACCCCTATTAATGCATGATTTTTATTAATAAACGATTTATTGGGTGCGTTCACCACATGGAATACAGCATATATTGCTAACGCTATAAGTTGTAGCAAAAAGGTAGACAGAATTAAAAGTCATGCTTTTGACACTTACTAGTTAGGTATATTCACGTAGCATACCTTTAAAATGAATTTGAAAGAATAAAATTCCTCAAATAACATAAAAACCCGCTTGTGTTGTGTAGCATTAAGTAAACTGAACGCACCCACTGAAAACAATTGTTGACAAAACTTATTGATTTTCTGACGTAAAATTTGACGTTCGGTCAACCATTACTAACCTAAAAAAATTTGTCATGGAATAAAATTAGATTTTCCATTTAAGTAAGATACGGTCAACGAAAAAATATTGTAACTAACACGTGTGTTAATTGGCGATTAATGATCTCAACAATTAAATGTCTCGATCATTAATCGTCCTCATTAACACACTTGATAGTTAAATAACTATTAAAATATAATTTAAAACATTTCATTTCATTGCAGTAGTGCGTAAAACGTTGTACATTCCTCAGGCCGAAAGAAGGTTACACTCTCCGCTACGCGTCGGGCTCCGCAGGAGTAAACCTTTTTGTCACTAAAAATTCTTAATTTTTTCCTCTAAAATGGTATGTATAAATTTCGCCATAAAGTTTTACGAGACAAATACTCTTTAAAAAAAAGTTTTCTCATGTTACACACCATATGTATATTACAATTGTTTGTCCTGGACAGAATTTAATAAAATTACAAGTTTTGTTGAAATTATTTTTCGTTGAATTACTTAAAATAGTTTTTTTTTACTACCGTACGTGAAATTTTCTTCTCCTGAAAGTGTGCCGCGAGATAAAAAGATTAAGAAACACTGACCCATACTTGCAATATGACAGAACTATCCTGTTACTACGTAGTTCTGTCATTGTACGATTGTGGGTGTATTTTTTTGGGCAATAACTCAAAAATGAATAAAGATATTAACTTGAAGAGATCATTACTCGATTGTATGATGAAAACTATAATATTATACCAATTGTTAAAGTTTTTAAACAACTAAATCCATTTTCAAAAAGAAAATATTAATTTTAAAAATGATCTTTTTCATCTTTTTTCAATAAAAATACACAGGTATTAAGTTATTTATAATATATAAGCATGAAATTAAAAATAAACAAATACGTATATCTTCTACCCTTGAAAAACTGAACAATGATATTAAACTCAAGCTTCAGACTTTTGTATCAAAATAATGCAACTAAGAGTATTACGCCGTATTTTAATATATTTTCCAGACTAATCTCGTATTTCATTTCGTAGAAATTATTTCATATTTCGCAGAAATGAAATATAAAACATACGACGTATTAATTGGTATAAATCAAATAGTACAGGCGAGTTTTCCTTTATTTTTCAATATGCCAATCTGCTTTCACGGAATTTGAAATTCACCTCACGCATACTCATGCAAAGAACACATCTTTCCAACGCTAACTTTTTTTGAATAACAAATAACGCACGAGGAATAAAAACTATTGCCTGGGAGCATAAACTGCTTTTTACAGTGTTTGCTCAACATATTATTAAATTTCTAGGTAATTTAAATGTTTCTTGTTTTCTAATTATATTCGTTTGCGTGATAATTTTTAATAAAATAGGGTATGCAACAAACATTGACTTAAAAAAGCAAATACATGAATTAGTATGCAAACAAAACAATGATATTTGGACAACAAAATGTTGTTATTAATTTCAATTCATTTAGGAAAGTCACTTCATTGACAATATTGACTGATGACATATTTTCTTTCAATTTAATTATAAAAGAGCAAATATTCTTTTTACAACATTACTGAACTAATCATTTTGAGTTTATTTTGCGAGTGATGCAGTATCGGTCAGGGACGATGTGAGTACACTCAGTCCGCTCAGTTAATATTAATATGTTATGTAACGTTTATATCATACCTATCTCTTTTGTATACTTTTTTTTTTCCTTTTGTGTTCTTTCATTCTATGCTTCATTCACGGCTTCATGTTACCTTACTTCGTTGTGTACTTTTCATTTGTTCCGACTGTCAATTGTCAGTATCGTAGCATGAGTGTGTGCATGGAAACTTGATATAGTATATAAAGTAACAAATGAATATACAAGTTTAAACCAATTATAACTTTACATAAAATATACATATATTTTTTGGAATCCAGACACAGAAACAGCTATTTTTTACAAATTGGATTTAGGGCAATTTAGGACAGTATAGCTTATGGCAACTGGGGTCAAAATGATCCCATTATGCATTTTAAAGGCATAGCCGGATTTACCATTAAGCTAAATAAGCTGCAGCCTGGGGCCTCAAGTTTCAAAGGGCCTCAATTCGTTCAAAAAAAAACCCAACTCCAAGTAGGCAATGAACAAAAGACACGTATGTCTGATTATTCAAAAGTCAAGTTATCAAAATTGACGAACAAAATAATATTGCCATTCGCCGTTTTTTGATATATTTCCATTTCTAAAATAAACGGCGGGATAGCACAGTGGTAGAGTGCTAGCCTCTGGACTCAGAGGTCGTGGGTTCGAATCCGGGTCAGGTCGAATTTTTCTCGACTGATCTTGATCGGTATCTACTCCCGTTACCTTTCCAAGTTGGGATACAATTAACTTGGCAATCACTAAGCTATCTGGCACCGGCTGGTGGTTGTAACAAGGGCTTGCTCGGGTGGGCAACACACATGACATCTACGCAAGGAACTTCGTGGCAATTGTAAAAAATTAAATAGATGTTGTGTGTGAGACCACCCTAGGGATATAACCTACAAGGGTTCAAAATCCTGAAACAATATACAATACAATACAATTTCTAAAATAAAATTCGAGAAGAAAAGCTTTGATTTCTAAATAACATTTTTGACAATATCTCGTGTCAAATTGACATTTAATTAAATACTTTCAAATTAATGGCAACGAAACTGTCACTTTTATGTACAATTTTATATTAATCAACAACAATAAATGTGTTTTTGTCAGTTTTTTTTTTTAATGATTTGACTTACAGTTTTGACTATAATACAGGAATAAGATATACATTTCCTCCCAATTTGACAGGGTGCGTTTTTCGGGACAACGGTATATTGTCAAAAAAAAACATATATATATATATATATATATATATATATATATATATATATATATATATATATATATATATATATATATATATATATATAAAACATTTATATCTATTGTATATACTCGTATTTATTGAAATTAGCACTTTTTTTGGTTCCTAGTTTTTGAAAGAATGAGGGGCCTCAAACGTACTTCAGCTTGGAACCTCAAAAATGATTAATCCGGCCCTGACTAAAGGTTAAATATATATCAAGCTAAGAAAACATTGTTATTTGTACAAGAAAATTTTGGTAGTAATTTTTGATTGATTTTAATTTTAAAAGAATGAATAATTCTCACAGTGTTAAAGAGGAATGTTTGAAATTTATAGCGAAGATTCGGTGAATATAAATTACCTCCGAGAATTCAATAAAACTCGCAACATCAAAAAGTTTTCTGTTATGAATAGATATTTAAAATTAGGTACGCATATGCTTTGAGTCAACCTGTATAGGTAAGCATCGTTTCTTTTACATAGAGGTTATAAAATGACTTACCTATCACCCACGTGGTCTTCGAAAAGTCTCGTATAATCTTTATCCATTGATAAAAGTTCTAAACGCTCTCTGAATAAAAATTATGTTCATACTTTCAAAGTTTGTTACACTCTTCGTCAATCTGTTATATTTTATTATCCTCTGGTCGACATACTGCCGCAGATCTGGCACCGCATTTTCCAAAATAAAAAAGCTGTAAGCTCGATTCAACTGAACTCGACGCCACCTTATTCGTCACCAACAAAAACGACAAGAAATCACCGTTCTGTGTCAAGGATCCCACGTTTCATTTACAATTACATCAAACTTTTATTTCCGTAAAGAACAAAATTAAATACATATATCATCAGAGCTTTTTACTTACTTCTAAAAGCTACGTGAAAGGTGCATCATTGTGATTTACTTTTAAGAGACTGAGCTGAATGAATAAAAACTTTGAACATCTTTAAGTATACTGTAAAGTATCATACATGATTCGTAATTTGAATTTATTTTAAGAACAAATAATAAGTATAACCAATGTCAATTTTTGATTAAAATGAAATTGGTTATGTAATTGGTTAACAAATGCAATAAAGGACAGCGTCATAGCAAAAAGTGTCTGGTCGTGAATCTGGAGAACCAGGTTCGATTCTGATCGACGCCAAATATTTCGAATTTTAAATGGCATAAAATTGACCCCTGTGGCTCACTCTCCACGCCAGCAATAAGTGTCCGTGAGGTGACGCCTGGTAAACGCCCGCACGGTACAAATATGTCATCATCATTACTCATTACCGAAATCTGTGTACAAAGCAGATTGGCACACTCAGCAATGGGTAATATGCCGTGATGATATATATATATATATATATATATATATATATATATATATATATTTATCAAAATGAGGATAACAGTATACAATTATTCAATGTATGTACATGTATTTTAACATACGGCTGTAAATCTTGGGTATTATGTAAAGCAATGAAAATTAAAATTCAAGCCTCTAAAATAAAAAAATTAAGAAGAGTAACACTACGAGATAAAATCATAAATTATTAGAGTCTGTATTGGAGTTCATCGAGGAGAGGCAGCTAGCATGGTGGCCTCATGTTCAGACTGAACGAAAGTGAGACAAATATGGTAGAAAAAAGAGACCGTGGAAAACAATTGGGATAAGGTACTTAAGAAACAGTGAGCATAATACGTACACGATTCAAAATATTTGTACACCCTACACCTTACGGTAAAGGGTATCTGACAATATATACAGCAGGCATGTGCAACGTACGGCCCGCGGGCCGGATCCGGCCCTCGATGTGATTTTATCCGGCCCTTGTTACAATTTTCAAATCTTACTAAACATGGCCCTCAGAAACTTAAAGATATTTTAACATGTATTCAATATAATTTTGTTTTGCTAATTATTATAGAATATATATAATGGAAATAATTATAAAAGTTTGTATTTTATTTAGTTAATTTGGAATGGAATTTATTCTGTGATATTGAAAAAAAAGTAAATATATATATATATATATATATATATATATATATATATATAAAATTCGGCTGTGATATTTGTTTCCTGGCCCTAAGTTGCACATACCTGATATACAGGATGTTGACCGCGACAACGGAACATAGGACTTTAACATGTAAAATCATACTTTCGTAATTTCCTGCTTCTCTAATTATTTTAGATAAAAGAGCTTCAAATAATAGTTGTAGAGCTTAAAATTCTGCATTTAAATCAATAAGCAGAAATTAGGTATTAAAATGTTCAAAATCACCCCAAATAAGCGATTAACAATTTTTATTATAATTTGGAATTTCTGTTGAAGTGAAAAATGATTTACCAATTTAAATTAACATATAATTGTTCACGTGAACAGATATTACAAATAATACCTAATAAAAATATTTTAACCTAACTTGGCAGGTACAACGTCAAATATTTCTTAGTTTATCAGTTTCAACTCCATGGCTATCGCTATTTTTGTGGTGATTTTCGACATTTTCATACCTAATTTCAAAATTAAGTTTGATTATTGATTCAAATGTAGAATTTTAAGCTGCACAACTTAAAATATGATTTTACATGTTAATTCTATGTTCCGGTGTCGCGGTGAACACCCTGTATATAAAATCACGCCAAAAATACAAGACAAAATGAGGACAACAACTCTGAAATAAAAATGACATCGTCACTGAATCCAAATAGATGCATGAAGTAGAATCCCATGTGAAACCAAAAAACCACCCAAAATGGATTGCCAATAGAAAAAAAATGTCATTCATTTTACAAGACGCCATGCGGCAGTACAGTATCAACAAAAAATAAACTGCCACATTCAGCTTCCCGGAAACCGTGATGATATATTCATTTATTTATTTATGATCACACGTTTTGCCCATGGGATTACTTGTACTTTGACAAATTCGGTAGATTATATATTTTTAGTCATGAATAGAGGCAACCAGTCGGTTTCTCCTGGGTATTCATTTATGGAAATAGAGAATCCACCACCTGGGAGATCTAGAAGCACTTAATAGTAAGTGCATGAACTCAACTTGTTTTAAATTCTCTTCAACTTTGATAAAGAATTTCATGGTATCCCCCGAATATTTGAGAAATAATTTCTAAAAAAAATTTTGCCGTCATGCCTCTTAAACACATTTTTCATATGTCGAAATCTCAAAAGTGAAAGATATACTATGAATGATGCGAAGTAAATTTAAGCGCGCTAGACTCAGGAGCCATTGATCAATTCGACACGGTATCATGACATTTTTTACAAAGCGTTTAATTGAAATTTAAAATTCTTGTTTCAGTGTGTCACACCTGTGATTGATAAATTGATTAAAAAATTGGCTTGACTTGAGTAAATATATAACATTTATCAGACTCGTGGAAGGTCCTTAGGAAAATTGCTTTCGGAAATTTAAAAACGGGAAGTGGTTTTTTATCCTGAACAGCGTGCGTAGCTCAGTTTGCATCTGCCCAAGAACAATTTGTTATTATTATTATTTTGCTTTGAATATTATTACTGCAATAAATTCGAACAATTAGTTGAGAAGCTACAGCTGAGTGCAAAAGTATTGAGCCAAACTCATACATTTTTACGAACTTTTCCTGTGTAGTGTAATACGTATAAAGTTTTGTTGTATGCGTTATATGATACAAATTATTGTAATTCATAATGCCACTTTAAAGAAAACCTATTGAAAGAAAAAGCCGAAATATTAGAACATTTGAAAGCAAATAGACGAGCTACATTTTATGGTGAAAGTATAGGGTAGCTAAATCGACAATAAGTTCAATAAAAAAACAAAAGGATACAAATTATGAAAAATGTCGATTACACTTGTAAAAAGGATAACATTAAAATCGGCAGTACCTATATTCTAAAATGGAAAAGGCTCTTTATAAGTGGTTTTCAAATTATTTCATGCTAGCAATGGATAGCTACAGATATTTAAAATTCGCTATGGTATTAAATTTTTAATAATATCAGGCCTGAAGAAAACGCATATGAAATAGTTTTCTAAAATTCTAGTTCTTCAGGACATATGATCTAAAAAATAATATTTTCATTATTAAAAAATCTTTCAGAACTCATAAATTCAATTAAAATGATACATCCTTTTTAGTTTTAGTTCTGTTTATTGTTATAAAAAAAACTGACGTTTCGGCAGCATGAACTACTGCCTACTTCAGGGAAAAAACAACAAATATATAAATAAATAATAACAAAAATAGCAACAGGTAATCATGGTGCCAAATTACAACATATTTAATATAGGAAGTCATGCTCGGCTAAGATCTAAACCTTCACAATGATTGAGATTATTATTCTTGGTTTTGAAAATCTTAATGGCTCTAATTAACCTGTTGTTAAGGTAGTTATATCGTGAAATCATTTTCAACAGAATTAATTGAAATTTTAAGTACATCCCAACTGATGTATAATCTACCTGCTCTCCAAGTTTTAAAACAATTGACCAAGCAGTACCTGAGATATTTGCAATTAAATTTGGCCTTTTTAACACGTGAAGAATAGGAAATGGCAAAATAAACACAACATTTTAAATTATAACTTTTATATCAATTATGACATTTAATCGAAAAACTAGTATGTTATAGATAACCAATTAACGGATTTTATGTAAAAATTAGAAAATTATTTACCACCCAGATTTAATTTTATTGCCTCTAGAAAATTTTAATCTGAAGATATGATAAATAGGTAGAATTATACTTTACAACCATGTACATGTGTTTCAGATGAAGTATCAGTTAAGTTAACACCCGCTTGGTATTAGCGAATAAGAGGTGATCTTAGGCTAAAGGAATTTCAGACGTACATTCGAAAGAAATATTTTTGAAATTGGTATTTTACGTGAAAAGCATGAAAACTTTAAACAGTATAATACTACTTTTGTAATTTTAAGAAAGAAATATATTAATTTGTTTTGCAGTTTCCATTTGTAGTTTAGAATTAGTATTATATCTTAAAATATCTTATTATTTTTATACCCGAATGTACCAATAAATGTCCAGATACGACGATGCCACAGTTATTCTTCAACATTGAAATACGACACTTGTGTATGTGTTAGCGCGAGTGGTACAGTACAAAAAAAAACTTTTCTACGGAAAAATAAAGAAAATTCATATGTTACAGTCGTTGATATTAGCTTTTAACTATTTTGATGCAATCTGTTTATATAATATAATGTTAAAAAATATAAGTTATTGCAAATATAAACTGCATTAGCTTAATTTTTATTTTGAACATAGAACAAGTTTTTGAATAGGTACACTCGAGTGACAACTACCTTAAGGTGTGTTGGTCTCGCTAGTATTTTTGTTTCTTCGAATTTTATACGATAGAATTCTTCCACGGCATGCTCTGCAACTGAATATTTTTTTGGCTGGTTCAATCTGATCGAACGCTGGTGTTCATTCAATCTTGTTGAAATAGTTCTACCAGTCTGACCAATGTAAACTTTCCCGGAGACACATGGAATCTGGTAAACCCCTGATGACTGAAGAGGCATGACGTCTTTTACTTGTCTCAACATATGTCGAATTTTAACATATTGAGAAAACGAAATCTTCATGTTTTTCTTACAAAGAATTCTACCAATCTTGTCCATGACATTTTTGACTTAAGGAAGTGGAGCAAACAATACGTCTCTTTCGTTAGCATTGTTAATAGGTCTTTTCGGTTATAACAGTGTAAAAATCAATAAATATTAAAAAGATAATAAAAATAACTAACACTGTGATTCAATAATTATAAACTCTAATTTTAGACAAAGAATATTATTAAATGCTTAAACACTAAGATTATTTATTTAAACAATATTTATATCACTATATTTATTTATATAACTACATTTATTTATGTTCACAACTCGTAGACTGTTTATTTACAACACCAACTGTTCATTGCTCGTTGCTTCTATATATCAGACTGTCCTTCGCTGGCTTTGGCGACGGGTCTATATAGCGCGATGTCCTTCTCGAACTTTCGGACGCCACAATGACATTAAGTACAAGGGATCCGCCTACCGGATGTAATTAAACCAGTCTAGACGCGTAAGGGTTTTCTCCCGTCGAGGATTACGTCATCGCTCGGAAATATTCTACCAGTGGCGCACATTACAATATGATTTAAAAATCTGTTTGGCTCAAAACTTTCACACGCAATAGTATTTCTGAACTAATGTATTTATAAATAGTTAGTTAATTATTATCATTAATACGAAAATTATATTCGAATTGAATTTGTCTAGACATAATTTGTTTATGGATAATATTACGCATGTCTTTAGGCAATTAGTCTAATTTTAATTATCAATATGTTTTTGACATACATAGTAGTATTTATAATAAAGATAATACCTATAAATAATAACTATTCAAATATATTATTGTATCAATTATCTTCATTGAATGAGATTATTAATATATTAAATTAATCTGCAAACTGATTATGGCTTATAATCCTGCAAAAACAAGACTCTTGGTATTAGTACTATTGAAAGTTTCTTATTATATTTAAATAACTCACAAAATGCTGATATTGGTTGTTTTTGTATTGTCACAAATATTCTTTATCCTATATTGTGAAATATGCTCCATGCATTGATATTTTTGTTTTTATTCTATAAAATATATGTAAAATAGCTACCGCGGTTGAATAAATCAAATGTTTTGTTAAAAAGGGAGGAAAAATGCCGAGGCTTGAGATAGTAGAATAGCATGTATAGTGCAGAAAGAGATTGCGTCGCTGTAGCAACGACATCATCGCGTCTTTATTGTAATTAGGTTCCTGAACATTGAACGGTACCGACGGATGTGGGACGCGAACAGTCTCCGGCTTCCAGTTGCCAACAACGTGTCGGCGACGTCACCTACAAGAAATTCTTAAATATTCACTAACCGGTATTTACCATCCGTGCTCCTCCCGACCCGTGTTCGAAATCTCGAACAGCAAAAAGCATCAGCCATTACTGACACTCCCTTCAAATTCTAACTTCCTCACAATAGGATACAGAGAGACCCTTTAATCCGAAATGTTAAATGTAAGGGGGTGTTCGAACTAACAATTTGTACGGATTACTGAATTTATATGGATGTGTAAATAAAATTTGGAATATTATTGTAACAAACAAATAACGCTAAAATTAAGAATTATGTAGAAACAAAAAAAAACTTAATTATTAACTTATCTTTGAAGTTTGAATAGACTGGAGAAACGCGCTGTTGTATTTAGAATGTATATTGATGAATAAATTAATGATTTGATGATACATATTTACAAAGGAAGTCCTAAAACTTTATAACCGTACTGTGTAATACTTCAGTAATTCTCACAGAGTATAAATTTAGAGGATGTAACGTATATCTAATTACGTTTGAAACTGCTAACAGCACTATCCATAGGTTAAATATAGAAACGATCTTGCTTCTGACAGCTATGCAATATTCTAGGAAAAATAAAACTATGTTGAATTACGTTTAAAACATTGATGAAAAGAGTTTTCTTTGAAGACAGTAATACAATATTAAAATTAATATATTTACTTTGAAAACTAAATAAATATAAGAATGGTTAAATAACCAACTAGTTCTCGCTTTGCTGTTCATAATTTATGAAAAACATGATGTATAATATAATTTCACCAACGAAACATCATTGAATATTTTGTAAAAGAAAAGCGCCATAAACGTCGTCCAACGTAGGGTCAGGAATAAATAAATGTCACAAGAAAAATTACGGTCGGTGTTCATCATCAAGTTGTACACAAAAACATATCAAAAACAGTAGGTTACCAAGGGTTATATTAGCCATGAGAAACCCTTAGACCTTAGACTCTTCCCGAGTATGGAATTTATTATACAGCCCGGGATATGGTTCATAAAAACACATGTCTCCCCAGCTTAACCCGGTTGTAGGAGACGCTGCGCGCTGTATGTTGTCGTTTATAATTAGAGGAATTGCAATTGACACGGGTGCAAGTTGCTGTAGGAAATTGAAATGGGAAGTGAGAAATGGGTTGGGATTAGTGGAGCAGATGAAGCAGAAGTGTTTTGCGTTAACAAGGATGTTGTATTTTGTAATGCAGAAACGTCTGGCGGCTATAACGAGAAACGACTGCTGCACAAGCTCCTAGACCACTACAATGTACTGGAGAGGCCCGTCGTCAACGAGTCGGATCCTCTGCAGCTGAGCTTCGGCCTTACCCTCATGCAAATCATAGACGTGGTGAGTTTATATTCCTAACTCCTTAAGCTCGTACACCAATCTGCATAAAGCGTTATTTATTGTTCCTATATAAATCCCTTCGCTTTTATTTTCTGGACAGCGAATTATATTTTCGGGGGAAACAACGCTGTCTGAATTCTGAATTTTATATGCGCAATAAGTGGTGCGCCCTGCGCCTAGTGGCCTAGTGAAATTTGAAATAACGTTTATCGCTCCATTTTCAGGATGAAAAGAATCAGCTGCTGATCACCAACATTTGGCTGAAATTGGTAAGTGTACAGTATAGCATACGCCGAAAATCTCTATTCGATTTGGTTCTTTTCCTCATCAGAGAAACTAATAAAAACTTTCGCGTTGAAAAGTTGGGAACGATTCTTTGAAAAGGGTTTATTTCTCGTTAAGGGTGGCAAGAAACGACAAACAAAAAGTTGAACGGATTAAAAATTCAAGCCATTAAAAGTGTAACGGATGCTGCTTGGCATGGCACTTCGTGCCCGAAGCGTTAACGCTGTCACTGTCGCGTCACAAAAAGGCGCGAAAACGTGTTAGCGCCAACACATAGTCTTCCGTTACTTAACATCCACATTTAGTGCTGTCGATTGTTCTACACAGTATCCATCGTCATCCCTTTCCCGTCGGCTCGGCATGCGTGCCTATGCTTACAGATCAAAAGCGAACGCGCTATTGTTCCAATTGTTGCTGTTAAACTGATGCATAACTTACACATTCCTGAGTGACATCACATTCGTATTACCACTCCACTTTAAGCCAAATAAACAACATAACTTTCATCCTTTCAACCTGTAGCTGTACCAGTATTATCTCAAAATTTAATTAAAAACCTAAGATAATATTTAAATCTCATATAACTACGCGTAAAGTCGACAAGGTAGTGATTGGAGTTGGACCCATGTATAGGGACTTCCGTCAGCCGTCACTTTCGGGAGTTCCGAGTCCGGTCGATAAAATATGTTCACAAGAAACGGTAGTAGCTGTAAGCACCCGGGGAAGCTTTAGGTTTCAATTTTTCTAATTCAATAATCAGTTGCTGGCATGCTGTCTAAGCGAGATGCGGGTTAAAATAGCAAACTCTACTCGTAGGAAATTTGTAATTGCTGGGAGTAGATAACCTTGAGCGTCGGCAGCGTTTCACGAGTGTGTGGTTGCAGGAATGGAATGACATGAACCTCAGGTGGAATTCTTCGGAGTACGGTGGGGTGAGAGACTTGAGGATACCACCGCATCGTTTGTGGAAGCCAGACGTGCTCATGTACAACAGGTAACGAACGACACAAGCCACAGGCCGTAGGTTGCTCACTTGCTTACTTTCTGACTTGCTACGTCGACACTCGCGAGAGTTGATTATTTGCCGACGGCAACGGCAACTCACCAACTTCCTACCCAACTTTGTTATTTGCATTCACTACAACAAATCATTACCATACATGGCGGCAGTTACGTCAATAGGGGGATATTTCTAAAAATCCGTTAATAGGAGAATTTAACCGAGTATTTTTGACAGCACTTTAATCAAATTACACTATTACCGTTAACCCTAGTGACGTTACTAGCTAGCGATATACCTATCTATCGATTCGCGCAATTGTTTATCCAGATGATATAATGAAATTTTTTGCTATAAATCATCCCTTAGTTTTTCGATCCGGTGACTGCTACATATGCGAATATCCCGTTTAGAATTTCGATTCAGCTGTGGACCATACTGTCCCCTGGTTATTAGGTCAGATCCGTGAGTTAACTTAGAACGTGTGCGGATAGTTTAAGTGTGTCGTATCGCAGTCAACAACACCAAGTAGTATCAACATCAACCCTTACGCGTGACTCTGTCAATTTTACATCGGCTCCTCATCATGTATTCTCCTCGTGTATACAATATATTATAACTTCATTGTAAATGTTTAATAACAATATCTACATAAAGTAATTTAGTCCTTTTGCTGAAATTTGCTTCAATGAAAATAATAAAAAGCGAAGCCTACGTGCCCTACATCTTGTATTATTGTAGTGCGGACGAAGGATTTGACGGGACGTACCCCACCAACGTGGTGGTACGAAATAACGGGAGCTGTTTGTACGTTCCACCGGGAATATTTAAGAGCACATGCAAAATCGACATCACATGGTTTCCGTTCGACGATCAACGTTGCGAGATGAAATTCGGTAGCTGGACATATGATGGTCTGCAACTTGATCTCCAGTTGCAAGATGATTCGGGAGGCGACATTAGCAGCTTTATCACCAACGGAGAATGGGAACTTCTAGGTTTGTCTATTCTTAGATTTCTTTCAACAACTTTGGCGTATGCGCTAAGAGGTTCAATATTGTATCAGTCGTAAATACTAAATCATTATACTTTTGGTCACAATGAAACATAAAAATCTGAATCAATTATGCATATTAAATTTATAAAGTATCTAGTTTCGAGTCTACTCGTGGGCAATCTCTTCTTTAGTAGTGCTACTTCTAAAACCTTACTACAGACCGTTCCAAAAGTCTGGAGTATTACTCTAGGGGGAACTATAAAGTATTCCAAAATTATAAAAAATAGGAGGGTACACCAAACAGATGTCAGCTACTTTTTTAGTCTGTTGTACAAAATCTTACAACAATATGTTCTTACTCTAAATACTCTACTCAATGGTACGGTTTTAGAATGCACCCCTAGTTGTTTAGTAGTATACTCGTTGCCGCAATAGATACGATGGTAAACAAGATTATTGTACGGATTAATAGATTTAACTGTAATAGTTCGGATCGGCCAATGAAAAATGAATAATCTCTGTTCCATTCTATACATAGCATGTTGGAAAACTAAAAATAATAACAATAGTATGCGTTTGTACTCTGCTTATAAAAAAGGAGTTTCTTTCCATAATATTATTTTCTTGAATTGAAATTTATATGTGCTGTTACTAAAACCCCTACTTGGCGTTCTGTTTTGATTACTTTGCGTGTTAGTCCGTAGTTTGCGGGAACATCCTTCCAGTCCTGCGCATACGCTAGTTGTTGGAAAAATCTAATACTGCAGAAACAGGGGGTATTACAATTTAGGCTATCCACAGGGGTCCCCGGCAAACGTAACGAAATCTACTATAATTGCTGCCCGGAACCATACATCGATATTACATTCGTAATCATAATCCGGCGGCGAACTCTCTACTACTTCTTCAACCTGATCGTTCCGTGCGTGCTGATCGCCTCGATGGCCGTGCTTGGGTTCACGCTGCCACCAGACTCCGGCGAGAAGCTCTCCCTCGGTGTCACCATCCTTCTCTCCCTCACTGTCTTCCTCAACATGGTCGCCGAGACCATGCCGGCCACCTCTGATGCTGTGCCCCTTCTAGGAACCTACTTCAACTGCATCATGTTCATGGTAGCATCGTCGGTAGTTTCCACCATTCTTATTCTCAATTATCACCACCGGAACGCCGACACACACGAAATGTCCACTTGGGTATGGATTCCAACAGTGGATTTTAAATGGATTGGGTAGTAGTTGTTTGTTTGAATGTTGACAGATCAAAGTTGTGTTTTTGTACTGGTTACCATGCATTCTGCGGATGAGCCGACCTACCCGCACGTCCATCTACGATCACCCTCACCCAAGTCGACCATCGTCAGTGGCTACGGACCGCAAGCCTCTACATTTACAAGACGTCGAACTGAAGGACCGTTCATCCAAGAGCTTACTAGCTAATGTGCTCGACATTGACGACGATTTTCGGCACAACCATCGGGCTGGCGGGACTCCGGCGACTTTGCCTACAGCAGCGTTTTTCCGAACGGTGTACAGGTAAGAATTAATGTTTAGGGTACGTGTGTGTGTTTTCATACATGTTGAACATAGACAAAACGAGGACAACGGCAACGGAGGCCGTCTCCATGAAAGCCTTGTTTCAAACCACTCGTGCATCGGGGCGGACTACGAGCTGGCACTGATCCTGAAGGAGATCCGGTTCATCACAGACCAGCTACGCAAAGAGGACGAGACCGCGGATGTCACCAAGGACTGGAAGTTCGCGGCCATGGTGGTCGACAGACTGTGCCTTATCATATTTACGCTGTTCACTATCATCGCCACGCTGGCGGTGTTGTTCTCTGCACCGCACATCATCGTGTCGTAGCCGGTGGTGCCCAAGCGTTGTCACAAGCGGTCTTTCAACCATTCGCGTTCACTTACACATCTACATTTACAAGTACGATTACGATTCCATCATCGTTCACCATCAGTTTGTGTGCGAGTGGTGTTGGTGTTGGTGTTGAGTATGAATATGAATAGTTTCCCTCACTATGCCACTCACGACACAAACACTCTCCAAACACAAGTCTAATATATTATTATGTATTATTAGCTAACGCGAGTCGTTTTATACAAATACTTGGTTTTGTACCGTGTACTTTAGAAAATAATGAAGTATTGACACAATCATACTGTGATAAATGAAGTTAAATGTTGAGTTACGTTTAGAGCAGGTAGCGAAGCAGTGTGGGTACGGCATGGAAGTCGTGTGCGTACTCCCGCTGCACTCGCTCGATGCGGTAGCGATAGTCTTTGAGATTCGTTCATTTGTCTGCAATTCCGCACGGAACGCGCGGCGTGCCGTTTAGGAGAACGCTTAACTCCTGGACGCCACGTGGCGCACTTCTTTTGCTCAACATTGTTAACATATTGTTGATGGCGATTTTGTATTTGTGCCGTATATTAATTATTAATTAATTAATTATATTGTAGATTAGAAACAAATGAAGCGAACAATATTTAAATACCGCTATGTTTTTCCCGAATCGCACACTTTAAATCTGTTAAATAAATTAAAATAAGGACTTTTAAATAAATTTTAAATTAACGTTCGTACTATGCAAAGAATTAAAATAATAAAAAACAAATCATGCCTGCCCCATGTTTTAGATCTAGCGTTTTACATCTTCGTTCTAGTTTCATAAGCTTATTTTATTCTCTTTTCATCTGTAAAGCATGTTAATAGAGTAACATTTATTAGCATTATTACTAGAGATAACTTCCAACTATACTTATATAAACTTAGCGGCATGGTCGGTTAAATAAAAGTATAACACGTTCTTACATATCCAGTTTAGCACGCCACGTAGCAATTATTAAAGTTCCGGTATACAATTCTAATACTATGATCTAAAAGAATAAATAATAAATAATCGCTCCGGATCGTAAAGGACAAACAAAACAAACAAACACACAAATAAATACACACGTAAACAAAAGTAACATAAGCACCAAACAAATAATAACAATACGGTAGATGCACACGACGCACGCTAACTTGGCATTGTCATGTCAGTAAAACATCGCATCCAATGCAAAATGCACAAGCGACGTCTCAAACATCGAAACATCTCGTCTCCAATGCAATGAGCTCCAGCGCTGCTCATACGGCGTCAATATAAACAGAATCAATGTTTAAAATTAGGAAAATGTTTGAAATGGAATCTAAACCACTAAATGCTAACCGTTGACCGTTAGCCCAGTGTTGCAGTCGCGAACAAGACGACGGCTTGTCGTACCCGGAATCGATAGTGCGGTGCACATTAATTAAATCCAGAACCGGACCGGCCACCGGTACGCGAAAATGCCGAAAACGACGAAATGCTAAAACCAAGCGACGGCATTCACAAAGAGACGAAAGGCACGCATGCGCGCGGAACGACAAACTTTTACCAAACAAATAAATGACGCACGAAGGAAGTTGCTCATGGACATCGCGATGATGCATTCAGAAACGCGGCATCGAACCCGCCAAAATTGGGATTTCATTTTCAATCTTGGGACAATAATATTTGGGGTTTAGTTGCGCATTTACTAAAAGGTTCGAGTTCAATGCCCTGTTCGAAAGCTTCGTAGCAAAGCACGCGTCCTTTCGTCTTGAGTGAGTTCGTTTCACATATTTTCCTCCCTATCGCACGCCGATACACGACAATACTCCGTTACCACGTTTGGTAACTGGCTATAAATTTTTTTCATCAATCATTTTCCATTTGACTTTCACTCATACAGAAAACACGTAACACACACCTCACATCAAACATTGAAGCGCGTACAATATCCTTATTTATTGTTCGTTAAATCACGCGCGGATTCTTTTCCTTAGGACAAATATACAATACGTTACGTAGTCATCGGGGTATTGCAAGCAATGCCCCGATGAACGATACATCTATCTCTCTTAATGGATGCACGGGGCCCTATTTGCGGAGGTGTGAGTTTCCGCGAATCATTATCTCTATACACAGAATAGTGATTCGCCTGAAACTCGCGCTATTTAGTGTCATGTTGAACATTACAAATCTATTTAAATCATATACATAATAATAATAATGATATAATAATAATAATATTAATAAAAAATTGTAAAGAAACTCGCAATTTCATTGTTACCAGAGGTACTTTTAAATCTAACGTTCGAAGAATGTTTGTAAATGCGCAGCGGCAGAAGCCGGATTTGCGACAATTGGTTGATTTACAATGAATATCGACAATCCATTTTCCGAGATGCGTTTCAGTTTAAAACTACGCGACCGCGGCTGTGCATATTAAAGATCAAGTATTGAGCTAAAGGTACCTATTATGCAGAAATCTGTTTTCTATTATTAAAGTTGTTTTAACAAATACTGTGTAACAAAATGAATTGTAATTTGTTATATGAATTAAAAGACACAGAAAATGTTAAGTACTGTAGAAATTCGATTTTCACAGCATTCTAATAATTACATGATATGATGCGATGTGTCCCCACATGTGTAAAGCATAAAAGGTGAAATTAGAATGGTGTGGTTGAGAAAATTACGTTTACTTTTTCATGACCTTTCTTAAATCCTTTCCTTCAGTCACTTTATTTTAGTTACAACTGCTGCTGCAACCAAATAACGCTGCTCCTCTTCAAACGGTATGTACAAAATGAAATAACTAAAACTAAATATAACGAATATTAAATATCATTATTTTCTTTCTTCACACATCTCCAGCAAATGTTTGAATTATGTTTGCGCCGAAATTAGTGTATATTGATGAAAACAAGCAAGAAAGAATAGACGATTTGATTTATGCAAACAGCCAGCCTCGGCTTGTTGACAAATACGAGCGCAACGGCAACGCATTACAAACAGCCCTCAAACATAAAACACAAGAGTATTTGTGATCTTCCTGGGTCACCCATACAAAAGATCTTTCATCTACGTGTCGAATTACAGATCGAATCAGTGCAAACTTAGAAGCTGATTCAAATCCAGAATTGGCAATCAAAACTTTTCTTTCAATGAATAACAAATTTAATTTCCGATTTTACCAAACGTGCCTATTCAAATTTCCAACGCTCGAATCAGGGTCGCAAATATAATTTCAAATAAAAAGGTTTATTTGTTGTGCGCGGGGGAAACTAGAGATTGGTAATAAAGTTTATGTATAGGGGAAGAGTGTGGTCGTCAAGGTAACGAAAGGGGAAGGGGTTTGGTAACGTGGAGCCGGAGGTGGAGTAGCCTACGGTGAAGACGTCGTAGACATTGACGACGCGGTGACGATAACAACGACGACGTCTAGGCGCGAGAGTGGCGGTGATTGCGCGTGGACGTGGAGCGTCGCGTCGACGCAAGCGCATGTTCGGTGAGGTTGAATCGATAGCGAAGAGGGAAGCTGCACCTATTGGTCCATTGGTATCGGTCCTGCGCGTTTATCAACATGCAATCTAGACACAGCATACATTATGTTTTCTAAGGGGGTGGTGTCGGTCTCTCGGTAACGTAAGCCGTGCACGACGTCCGCCGTCCGCGTCAGTGTCCGCGCATTTCGCTAGCAAGTAAAATGGACGGAGAGTTGTTGGCGTTTGGTGTTCGTGTCGAGGGTGTCGCACACAGCACGCTGTGATCGTCGGGGTGTCGTGATATGCCGAGCCGGCCGCGTCGGGATGCGACCGCGGCGCAGCGCTAGACACCGCGACATCCTATCGCTGAGGCGTATCCGAATCCCCGACACTCCGTTGCTCATCCAAGTTGTTGTTGTGCATCTATAACCGTTGGCAGTACCAGTACGTGCAGTGCAGTCGCAGTCGCGCCCTCCGTTCCACTCAGCACTCAAGTCTAGAGGATCCTATACCTGTGCAGTGTATGGTGGTGTGGTGTGCTGTGGACATGTACCCGTGCCAGCAGTGACGATTGACGATCCGTCATCTCCAGAACGCCCGGAGGAGACCTGAGAGATGCCGATGACTCGCTGGGGCAGCGGCGCTATGACAGGTCGCGTGCTCTCGGTGCTGTTCATCACATGCCTCATGGCTATAGGTGCGTCTTTATCCCCAAAATCCATTCATACATCCTCTACCATAGCCACCATAGGGACATAGACGTACGTACGAACGCATCGGTACACACCCACCTCGCCCGTGAGCAATGCGCGGCGCACCCTCCAAAGCATGGACGCGCGCGTAAACAGAAACAAAATAAACTCTAAACCCTATTATCATTATCCTCTTTTTCAACGGCGTCATTCTTTCATTCCCTAAATTCGACGCTTTCAGTTATTTGCCATTCAATGTCCGTCAACGTCAACTTGCGTCACACGTCGCGCCTAAAAGAAAGGGGGGCGGGGCACATCTCTAACACTGCATCATGCATTTCAATATTAATCAACGTCTTCTCACTGATGTCCTTTCCAATCTACCGACCAGGCACGCCCCTTTAAATATTTATAACATTTTACTTTGAAATTAATGATTCTGGACTAGGCTTCTTTATCAGGATAATGAACATTTCATTGAAAACCTTCTTTCATTCACTTATTTACGTGACGTTGACATATTAGATTAGTTTTAAGTGCATTGCTTCTTGAATGATGGCATAACTTAATTGTTGCTGTATTTTTGAACAGCAATTATCTATTAATAAACATTTGCAGGTAAATGTTCTGAAGACGAAGAACGTCTCGTACGAGACTTGTTTAGAGGGTATAATAAGCTCATACGTCCAGTTCAAAATATGACAGAAAAAGTGGATGTCCGATTCGGTCTTGCTTTCGTCCAGCTGATTAACGTGGTAAGTAAATTATTTTCCCCTATTTACATCTTTAAACAGTGACACGCCCCTTTTCTTCAAAACTGTTATCATCTCTTTGTGCTTATAGAACGAGAAGAATCAAATTATGAAATCGAATGTATGGTTGCGATTAGTGTGGAATGACTACCAATTACAATGGGATGAAGCGGATTACGGTGGTATAGCAGTTCTTCGTTTACCCCCAGACAAAGTTTGGAAGCCAGATATTGTGTTGTTCAACAAGTAGGTCAAAATTTCGTCACGCAAATTTCTCGTCCTTATGAACAAATTTTGTTCTAGTGCTGACGGGAACTACGAAGTCAGATATAAATCCAACGTTCTTATATACCCCAACGGAGAAGTTCTTTGGGTTCCACCAGCAATCTATCAGGTAAATAACACTTTTTCTCTAGTTTGATGGATTACTAATAAATTTCTCTGTTACAGAGTTCATGCACAATAGACGTGACATATTTCCCCTTTGACCAACAGACATGTATTATGAAATTCGGTTCTTGGACGTTTAATGGTGATCAAGTATCATTAGCACTCTACAATAATAAAAACTTCGTCGATTTGTCCGACTACTGGAAGTCAGGAACATGGGACATTATCGAAGTACCCGCCTACCTCAACATTTATGAGGGTAACCATCCCACAGAAACGGATATCACGTTTTATATAATTATTCGCCGGAAAACTTTGTTTTATACGGTCAATCTTATACTCCCAACAGTGCTTATTTCTTTCCTTTGTGTGCTTGTTTTCTACTTGCCTGCCGAAGCTGGAGAAAAGGTAAACAATAAAGCATAAAATATGATGATGTTTGGGATATTTAAATGCTTAGCCCCGAACTCTCATACAAGAAGTCCATTTAAAAAAAATGAGTTTTCTAAAAGTGGGTATTTATTTCTAGGTAACTCTCGGTATCAGCATTTTGCTGTCACTGGTTGTGTTCCTCTTATTGGTCTCAAAAATCCTCCCACCCACATCATTAGTGTTGCCACTGATTGCCAAATATTTATTATTCACATTCATCATGAATACCGTCAGTATCCTGGTAACCGTAGTTATTATCAACTGGAACTTTAGGGGTCCTCGAACACATAGGTAAATAAAGATATCCTTTGGAATTTAGTCGCGGCAATAAAATTTTCGTTGTTAAAGAATGCCGTCGTGGATTCGATCAGTATTTCTCAATTACCTACCGGCCATGCTCCTAATGAAGCGGCCGCGAAAAACAAGATTGCGATGGATGATGGAGATGCCAGGCATGGGAGTTCCACCTCATCCTTACGGATCCCCTGCGGACATCCCAAAGCACATCAGGTACGCATGGCATTTTTAATGAATAGCTTCAACACCATTGTAAAACAGTGATGTCCACAGTTCCATCGAATCCCAAAGCAAGGTGGAAGCGATGGAGCTTTCTGACCTTCACCATCCTAACTGTAAGATCAACCGCAAACTCAACTCGGACCTGGGCGTTGGTGTTGGTGTTGGCGTCGGTGTTGGTGTCGGGACGGAAAGCTGCAGAAGAGAAAGCGAAAGCTCCGACTCGATTCTGTTGTCTCCAGAAGCTTCAAAAGCGACGGAGGCGGTGGAATTCATAGCGGAGCACTTACGCAACGAAGATTTGTATATTCAGGTAGGTCAGATTTTGTTAGTAGTTGATGTGTGTTCTGATGTGAGGTTTTGTGCAGACTCGAGAAGACTGGAAGTACGTGGCAATGGTGATCGACAGACTCCAGCTGTACATGTTCTTCATCGTGACCACGGCCGGTACGGTAGGGATCTTGATGGACGCGCCACACATCTTCGAGTACGTTGACCAGGACCGTATAATAGAGATATACCGTGGCAAATAGAGACTAGAGTTGGGGGGTCGGCTCGTTCGACCAGTGACTGATGGCAATCATGGTGAACTTCGTTACGTGCTGTTCTGTTCGCGCTCTCGGCGATCTCAGCAGAATGGACTGAACACACGACGAGAATGTGGCTTCCTCCGACTCCAGAAACGCACCGCTGGCTAACATATTCAGGTGGCTTCCATGTAAGCGCGCTCATCATATGGCCTAGGGCTCCGGTGCGCGGTCCGGAGATTGCCAACTGTGTGCCGTCGATGTTGGTGTCTGTGACACGGTGAAGGGTGACAGGCGACAGGCGCGTACGCGGGTGCTTACACACAGGCAACAGGCGTAATAAACAATAAACACTTAACTCTGTACATATATAATATACGAATAATAATAATAATTATAAATAAACACATAATTATAATATGCACCGTGTTGCCAGCGAATGAATGAATGCGCGTTTACTTCAACACATGACATACAAAATAAATACATACACCCGCCCAACAAGAAGCACTAAGGACTCGCATGCCCACTGCCCGCTCACGGCTCACCAGCACATCATCGAGCACGAGTTTTACAACACCAGCGAATTTATAGTCCACGAGTGCCGAATCTTTTACTATTACGATTTATGATTACTGATTAGTGAGTACAGAAACAAACTGTGCTAGATACCATACGTATAACGTAACGTACTACTGTACATGTAGATAGAAACAAAGAAAGAGAGAGACAGTCGCAAGAACGATCAACGAATGCACCTTCTACCACGCTATACATAACCATACATATAACAAAACATACTCTCATACGTAAACGTATTTTAGTGACAGTAACGTTGCATTCACGATTCACATCACAATCACAAAAGCACGCCCGCATCGCTCCCGCCACCGTCACGTCACGTCACGCCAGGCACGCTGGCCACACCACATACGACACGGACACGGGTACGGCCGAGGATAGAACATGATCTAGAACAAGAACACGGTGCTCGGTGCGCCTTGCACCTGGGGGATGCCGATTCCGATTCCCAAAACCGTACAGTGATTCATCGTATTATAAGAACACTAAAACTACAATATATAAACTCAATGCGGTTGTGACAATTTTTAATAGGTGCACG
Source organism: Harpalus rufipes (assembly GCA_951394225.1). Taxonomy (NCBI): domain Eukaryota; kingdom Metazoa; phylum Arthropoda; class Insecta; order Coleoptera; family Carabidae; genus Harpalus; species Harpalus rufipes. Next base: position 5,368,448 of record OX596278.1, read on the forward strand.
TCGTAGACTTGCAAGTAATAGTACTGCGTACACGTTACACGTACGGTAACGTGCGTCGGTTTTGGGCATCGAGGTTTCTCCGTTGTTATATTTGTGGTAGGCCTGAGATCACTTAGTCAGCTCAACCATGCGATTGAAAGGTTTGCGGGAGCCTCAGACATGCTCAACTTAGTTAATTGTTAAACAGTACTGTCACTCTTCCATTTCCGGCTACGAAATCGAATTAAACGATTAAATTATATTGTTAGTGGATGGTTATATATATGATGAATATATATAAAAATATATATAAATATAAACAGTACTATTGTTATAGAGTTATTATAAGATGTTTTTGATAAAAAAAAACTAGCCTCTCGAAATATAAGAGGTCTTGTTAAACAGCCTAATATTACCCAGTTTCACTATTCTGTTCTATCGGAGACGATATTATGGTACGTACATGCAACTACAATCATATGAAACACCAAATCACAGTACAATATTTCACTGTATCCATTGTAATAACTAAACTAGAACATTAACATTGTATTGCAGGAGATACATTGACATTTCCCATCAGTTAGCAATAACATTTGAGTCCACTTTACTTACATTTAATACTGTCTATCACGTTGACATTGGGCGTATTCAGCATATATGTGGTTGTTGAATATGTTCATCATTTTTCTGCTGAATGCACTCTTCACTAGAGACCGTTCACTGAATGGTCATCTACCGACTGACCGTAAAAAGTTGTTCTCGTCCTAATAGAAATAATCCAATATTGTTATCCATTATATGTGCAGTAAAATAAAATAACAATTTATTCACATCTAAAACACCGAAAAAATACACCTATTATTTATGGATACATACAGTATCGGCGTGCAATTTTATAAAAACAGCTGACAGAAACGATACCTAACGCACAGAACTCGGATTTAGGTAGAAAGTGGCTTTAAAAAGATAGTGAAGTAGGTTGCCCACCCACATCCAGGTATCATTTCTATCCGTTTTTTTTTTTTATAAAAGGTGCACAGCCAAATTATTGCATGGGCAGTTTGAGTGGGTAGGGAACAGATTAAATGGGCATGTTGCGTGGGCCTATTGGGCTTCACTGTCTTTTTAAAGCCACTGTCTACCTAATCCGAGGTCTGTGCGTTAGGTATCATTTCTGTCAGCTATTTTTATAAAAGTTGCACGCCCATACTGTATGTATAAATAGCCACGTTTGGATCATGTGAATCTGATTGGATGTAAAAAGTGCATTCAGCAGGCACCTCCTTGTGCAGTGATCGTTTGGTCAGGTGTTCAGTGACCACAGAACTCTCCCGAATGCGCCCAATTATTTCATGCTGCTATCTTGATCCTGAGCTTCACCAAACCAACAGATGTACAAAGCGGCACACACCACACACCTATCCAGCTAAGCTAAGGCGACGAAATAGTGAAACTGACTACACCGTGTCGTGTCAAACGATAATATACCAAATAATATTCATAAAAGTGAGCTCCTGTAAACATTCAGTCGAATATTAAATTAATATGTTTAGAATAGATAGGTAAGAATGAGTTATGGGCAGTGTTATACAGTAAGCTACACCGCGTACACTCTGTAACAATAAGATCTGTATATATAATAGTACAAAAGTAAAGTCAAATATAGAGATCAGTTCACAAGTACAACTCAATACACTCTTACAATTTAATACTATGTACATTACACAAATTGCATTCTATAACTTTCTGTTATTTTACATTTTAACACGTATTTTTATCATTTGTTGTATTTCATTAAATAAATAAATATATACGTATAACAACATTTAGAAGTATGATATCGAATTTTTTTACACGTAAACTATAAGAACATAATGTTAGGTCTATTTTCAGATAACAGTTGCAAAAGTCGTATAGAATGTTAAATTCAATCTTAAACTTAAAATATTGAATGCAACATACATTGCACAAAACACAATTTCGCGCACAGTCAACAATTACAATTATTTAGCACTACACTAAAACGAAACTGAGGCCAGGACTCGAAATGGAGAAAAATATTAGAAATATTCTGATTATATATTATATTATTTTTGTGTAAATTTATTACTATTTATTTAACTGTTTCTGTTATTTCTCTTTATTTACACAACTATACCTTTTCAATTTATTTATTTTGGTGACCTTCTACCACTTTCAACATTGTGGTAATTCTGATTTTCTTATTTTATTGTATTTTACATTTTACCAGACTGTATGATTTCATAGTTTTCAATGTCTCTTCTTTGTGTTATATTCAACTATGCTTTGACTATTTTCTCTTTCCCTTTCTTATTTATTTCGACTGTTGAAAAGCCGTTTTCTACATAAAAAAATCCTACTTCTTTTTCCCTCTGTTTCTCTTCTATTTATGTTATGTGTATGCAGGGTGTGTCCTTTAAAACAACCAGTGCTTTTTTGGGCGAACTAACGACTTTAGAGAAAAATGTTATATACAAAAAATGAACAAGAATAAGGGTCTAATTTAACAGTAATAACAAACCCAAAATTCAACCAGTGGTTCTCAAACGGTAGAACAAAATTATATTTTTTAATATAGTATGAAAGTAGTAGTATTAAAAATTCAGAAAAATTGACTGTCTGGTCCAGCAGTAGAACTATAATGATCGTAATTATGACAAAGCGGCATACAAAAATAGCATTTATATTAAAGGAATAGTAATATCATTTTACTATACATACAGATCAGGTAGACGTACCCTTAACGTTTTCGGTTTGTTATTACTAATTAACCCCTTATTCTTGCTCATTTTTTGTATTTAACATTTTTCTCTAAAATCATTAATTAGCTCAAAAAACACTTGTTATTTTAAAGGAAACACTACATGTATTATTATAACTTATAGATTGTTTCTTGCTGATTTATAAATGTATCCCCATACATTTATTTTTTGACTTGTTTTTCTTTCGTTGGAAATATTTTGTTATTTGTGAAATTTTTCATTTCGAGCCCTGAAACTATTACGGTGACTGTTCTCATATTGCAAGAAGCGTGGACGATATACATTCGAGCACAGGAGAATGTATACTGATCTTAAAGAAACGAATTCAAATGCCAGTGGATTGCATTCTGTTGTCGCACAAAAACAGTGGCAGATTAAACAATGAACTTTTGTATTTAATATAAGTGCGTAATTCGTTTAATATATCATTGTTTCATAAGTTTTACACGTAAAAAGCACAGGATTCTCGTAAAATAATCGTATTAATATATTTTTAAAAATAATTTGTTATTGATAATATATTAACATAAACGTTGTTTTGTAAAAATAATGAATTATCAAATAATTCATGTAAAATGAAATTGTTATATATAAATATGAAAGAATCCTGACTTCTTATGGTAGATATGAGTGTAAGATAATACCAATGTAATATATTTATAATTATACGTATGTTTGCAATTATATTCCATATACGAGTACACATACAAAGGCCTAATTTATAGGAACGCCAAATCTTTTTTTTTTGTACAAGGTTCTGTTAGCAATTTTTACCTATAAATTTGCTCAAATAGCATCTACCTATATATGACGCGACACTGTAACACAGTTAACAACAAATAACAACATCGACAACATGCGACATCACACACGAAACGTAAACGTACGCACAGTACAACAAATAACAACGTAGACTTAACGTAAGGCAGCTGCAGACGTCACACCACCTTTCTGTAAACACTGAAATCTGCAATGTAACGCAAAACGCAAGGCAGCACTGCACCAAGTGTCTAATCCATGTTCCTTTACAATTATCAATTACAATTACAATTGCGACGTCTCGCCTCACATAACATGAACTCTCAATCGTTCGTAAACATTTCGCACAGCGCATGAAATCGATTGCGTGATCAATGAATGTGGATGATGTCTTTGTATTGTAATGTGTGTATGCATGGTCTTCCATATTATTGATATTTTTGTTATTATAACTATCGCAAGACTTCCAAGAATTAAAATTAATATACATAGGAAATCTTCCAGGATGGAATGGAAAATCAGTATGAATGTTGTCAGGGCGAGAGTTAGAGTGTGATATACGATATAATGACCATGTGTCAGTGATGCTGCGTAGACATTTCTAAACATGAAATAGTATAGGTAAATAACTAACAAACCTAAAACTTATAATTAAATCTCTTGCTTCGACGTTATGGAGGTGTTACGATGACATACGCGATCCACTAACGTCATTGTGAAGAGATTTCTCGATCATCATCTGATGTATTAACTCTTATATTCTGTACCGTATAGCACTGCCTGGCTGTGTTTCAGCACGTATTTGCTTGGAACACCTATTGACTATTTAATACAGTAATCATTTATCTGTTAAAATGTTAATGTACCAGACAGATGCATTTACAATAAAAATACGCAGAATAATTTTAAACAATGCTTTTATTTCATTCCCTTTACGAAACATCAAAAGACCAACGATCGTTTTTCGAAAAAGGAACCCATGATTTTTTTTATATTATCTGTAACAATCACTATGTCGTCTCCAAAAGATGTTCCATGGATTTTTTTTATATATTCCAAATGACTACCAATCTTTTCTTTAGTCGCATTCTGCGCTTTCGTTCTTCGTCTCTTCAATACTACCATTTTGTCTATGTTGTACTATTTTAAGTATTGTGATAATTTTGACATTCTTATTTTGTCTATTTCAACAATTGAAAAGCCACTTCTTTCATAAAAAAAAATTAAACTATTTTTTTACTCGACTTCTTCACCACTTCTTGATTTCCTTTAAAATTTTCCCTTTTTGTTCCAATAAGATTTGTTCTTCAAATTGCTGCACTGTTCTTTGGTCAGCTTTTCAAATTTTGTAAACTCCAAATGATATTTGAATAACAATTAGACCAAAAACAACAAACATTTATTGATAACGATAACAATAAAAATACTGAGTCGTTTATATGAAAATAGCATCAGTAAAAATATATAAAAATATTTTTGCCGGCAACATTTATTTTATTTTATACATCATCATTATTATATAAAACTCATATATTCACATTTTTTGTACAAAACATTAAACGCAATAACTATTACTAAAATATTCATTCATAACATGATACAATATTCTGAAGGACGCAATAATAATAAAAATATAAAAACTAATTATGATTACCACTTTCATTTTATTTCTATCAACATTATTTATTTCTGTATACGAACTCTTAAAATATTGCGTGGCAAATGCTTTCTAAAAAAATATATCATGATCCAAATTATTAATATTAAATAATTCATTCATTCATGTTATAGTTTATTATGAAGTTTTAAGTATTTCATATAATCAAAAACAGTTTATATTGTTCAAAGTTGTTAAAAGTTCAAAATTCTATTACATTATTTGAAATAATCGAAAGAAAAAGATTTCAAGTATAGCTCTTCGAGCTAGCATAATCTTTCGCGCGCAAATTCATGCGATTAGTATAATATTCGCATAATCTCTGTTCACCTTGACCATGACTGTAATGTAAAGATTTGTTTCTTTTGGGTTGGCAACACTGCATAAAATTTGGATTGTTGATGATGTTTTATTGAATTTTATAGAGTGCGTTGTTGAATTATATTACTGTAAATAAAAAAAGAATATTTTGAAGAGTAAATAACTTAAAACTTTAAAGGTGTGGCTTTAGAGGTCGCTACTGTCGCCGTATACTCGTGAAAAGAACAAAAAGTTACATCTTTTTTTCAATTTCATAAACAAATATGAACTTTTATGTATATATAAGTAATATTTAAGTAAAAAATGTATAAATACATGAATTATAAACATGAAAACCTTTTGAAATATATTGATAAACCATGAAAATTGTCTAATTTTCCGAATGTACTACTGCAATTCGCTCCCACTAGCCTGCTATTGGTGAAAATTTATGTTTACAATTATAGTTGTAATATTTTCCGAGTTCATTAATATTTTCCCATAAGAATGCATGTACTGATTCATCACTTCTTGGAACATGAAAGCAAAACAGAGGATGTTGATTTTGACATGTAACTTAAGTCAAAACATTGCGATACTATCAACCCACATATAAGCTACGACTGTTTATAATATATCGATATGTAACGGTGGGAAACGATACTAATGAAAAACAGAGTATTTCAGTACAGTGTAGTGAGAAAAGGTAAATGAATTAAAGTTGTATTACATAATATTTGTGTATTTACTCCTGGGGGTTTGATAGTTTAAAAATACATTTATTTACATAAAAGAGTTTGTTATTTTATGTGTGATCATAAAAGCAGATTTATATACGCAGTTTTTCTCTTTCAAAAATAGTACATCACCATGCCTGGGAAAGTAAAAGTGAAAATTATTGCTGGTAGAAATCTACCTGTAATGGATAGGTCAAGCGATACAACTGACGCATATGTAGAAATAAAATTAGGAAACACTACGTATAAGACAGACGTCTGTCGCAAATCTTTAAATCCACAATGGAATTCCGAATGGTATCGATTCGAGGTAGACATAATTCTTACATAAACACTTTTTTTTACTTAAAAAATATTTAAATCATAGGTAGACGATTCGGAACTCCAAGACGAGCCTCTGCAGATTCGCCTGATGGATCATGACACATATTCAGCCAACGATGCTATAGGAAAAGTTTATTTGAATCTAAATCCCTTATTACTACCGTCTGCGGCTGTACCTGGAAAATATACTTGGGGTGGAGACACAAATATTGATCAACCGTCCAGTTCTGTGCTTTCTGGGTGGATTCCAGTTTATGACACAATGCATGGAATTAGGGGAGAAGTTAACGTTACTGTTAAAGTTGAGCTCTTCTCGGACTTCAATAAATTTCGGCAGTCTTCGTGCGGAGTTCAATTCTTTTGCTGTAAGTCCTTTAAAATGCATTATATGTTTTTGCCAAAGTATTTGTTTTTATCTATATTGTTTGTTTTGCTGTATATAACATGTTGCACACACATTAGTATTGAAGCCAAAATATTAGCCAATAGATGCCAATATTAAATTAAAGCAAACATCGTTTAGTTTTTGTTAAATAACATATATATATCCGGTTTATTTTAAAAATGTATAAATAAAAATGTAACAAATTAGTTAATTTTATATAAACGCCACTTCAAGAAAAGTGATCGGCTTCGATTATTTTCTTTATTATTGGGACTAGAAGTTTTTTATGAAAAACAAAAAATGCTATCTGGCAACTTAAATTATTTGGATTGGAAATCAAATAAAACACTAGTTATAAAGTTATTAACAAATAGTATTTATGCTTCGTTTTATTTTTTTATTTTTTTTTCGTACGTGGCCTATTAAACAATAACTATGAAAATAAAATTTATTTAAATTTCAATTGAATTTTTGTCAATATTTTTGTTATGTAAGAATATAAAATGATTACATGGTTGAACTAAGAAAACATAACTTTATGTTAGTTAGAGAGCCACTGGTTTAATGTTTTTTCTTCAATAAGCGAATGTCCCCCTAGACTTACTACAACTTTCATTTGAATGATTTTCTTCTATTCCCAATAATAAGAAAAAAATCGAGCTGATCACTTTTCTTGAGACACCTGTATATTTGCCTAAAATATATTTAGGCAGATATTATCTGCCTGATTAAACACTTGTAAGCAAGGCAATTAGAAATGATATAATATTTAAAGCTATTTGCAAAGACAAATAGTATTTACCTAGTAAAATAATAATATATGCCTATCAGGAGAGCATAAGGGCAACGTCCTTTCACGTACCAAAACTCACTTCCATTATCTCATAATCATCAAAACTCATCGGCCAGGTATATCTATTAATAGTTGCATTGCCGTAAAACTGCTATCGTAGGATCACGATTAAATTAATTAGGATTCACTATCACAGCCCGAAGAAGCATGGCTTTTCGTTGTGTGGCCCCGCTAGGGTCATGATGTCATTTGGCGACCGTTTTAAACATATATTTTTCAATTTAAAACTTCATTTATAAATACCATATAATTTATCATTATTTTAATTTTATATTAATATACTTTATACTGAATTCTTCAAATCCGTTGCCTGGGAAAACCCTATTGATATAATTTTGACACAGATTGGCGTCTTTATGAATGATATCGACAATATTCTTACTAATTTTCTTTTTTTTTTTCTAGCTCCGGTAATTCCTCACGGTTTCCACGCCCAAGTAATCCACGGTTTTGTAGAAGAACTAGTAGTCAACGACGATCCCGAATACCAATGGATAGACAAAATTCGAACACCTCGTGCTTCAAACGAAGCTCGCCAAACATTATTCTTCAAACTTTCGGGAGAATTACAAAGAAAAATTGGAGTGAAGGCTTTAGATCTGGGAGGAAACGCAGTTATTGGATATAATCAGTGCTTTGACCTTGAAGGAGAATCAGGAATAGTAGCTCGAGGGATCGGGACGGTTGTAAGCTTGATGAAACACCATGAGATGCAACAACAGATGGACATCAGCATCGCAGAAGAGTAAGTGTTGTTGTTTGTTATGTACTGTAGTTATACACACCGGCACATTTCAAACTGCACGTAGATCTATTCAAATACTTTCTGTTTTCTTTACTGTAATTAATATAAATTGTTTTTATTTCCCTGTGTGCGCATGACAGAAAAGCTCTGAGTTATTTAAAATTCCTTGCCTTTGATAACGGCCTCAAATTAGATAATGATAATATTTTTGAACGCTTTACGCTATCATCCTCCATTCCCAACTCTAGTGTTTCTGTGTCCATACCTGATTACCCCAAAGAATCTTATCAGAGGAAAACTAATTTATTTTTACGACAATGTTCGCAACCTTTAATTGAGTACGAACCTTTACCATCAAATTTGAAAACAAGTTTCTCTAGTAGAAGTCTTACAGATGATATTAAAAAAGAAATAGCTTTAAGACACTTACTTCGTCAGGAAGAAGTCAGAGGTTCTAGTGCTGGACTCACCAGCAAAATTAAATATTTGAAGCAAAACATGCTTCAAAAGAGAAGTTCTTTGAAGAACAAACTATCAGACGCATCAATACAAGAATTAGATAATGTTTCTATTAGTTCTCGAGGCGAATCTAGCTCTTTAAGAACATCTTTGATAGATCTTCGCGAATTGAGAAAGAAGAGAAAACAAAGTAGTCAAAATAGCCACATGGCTCAACTATTAGTAAGATCAGTAATGAACGCTTATACCAGCCTTGATTGTATTGCTGAGTGTCATGATTCTGGTCTACCTCATTCTTCAGAAGAAGCAGAAGAAGGCATTGCTCAAAACAATGAAACACATAACGTTGATTTAGAGGTTAAACCAACTGGACTAAATAAAACTATTTCTGAGCCGTATCTTCTTTTACCAGAAGATACAGCGATAGTAACTCCATCTTCAAATGCTTCTTCTGACTCGGAATTATCAAGTTCCGATGGATCAGACAGCCCCTCAGAAAACAAAGATAAAATAGAGTTTGATACAGTTAGTCTTATTGTTAAAAATGTTCAAAATGAACAAAAGGCAGAAAAGGAATTAGAATTGACTTATTTTAACAATAATATTCAAAATGAATCCGAGAAAATATTACCTATAACAGCTCCAGTCTTACAAATTAACGATAATAATTTATTTTTGTTTCCCCTTGATATGGAAAAGAAAATTGATCAGCTAGAAAAAATGCCGAAAAAACGTGGACAATTAACTAGAACTATTAGTAGATCTTGTACAGATATAGCCGAAAATAACGAAATAGAAAACGCTAAATGTGATATTAATATAGTTTTACCGCAAGATATGGAAAAAAGAATTGCCAACTTGAGACATAGTGCTTTATTCAAAAGTATTACAATACCCAAAAGTATGTCACATAAATTTTTTAGTATTTCGCATGAAAATATATCGAACACTGACAATTTAACACTGAATATAGAAACAGTACCTTCAGATAGTAATCGCAGAAAGAGTATTTCTTTATCAGATTTATCTCAAATGAATGAAATAGAAAATGGTAACGTTGGTATACCTCTACCAAAAAATATGGAGAAACGAATTGCCAACTTAAGGCACAGCGCCTTATTTAAAAGCATTGTTGAAAGACCTAAAACTAACCAAAACCTAAACACAACATTTAGTATTTCTCAAGAAAATATAACAATCAATTTTGAAAATACAAAACCGACTACACAAATAGAAGATTCCAATCGTAAACGCCGAATGAGCAAAGCGTACAGCATTTCTTCCGAAGAAATATATTCACCAAATCTTGCAGAAATAGAAACAAGAATAGAGAAATTAAGAGAAAGTTCTGTTCCTAAAAAACCTGAAATGAGAAGACGAGGAAAACTGCAAAGAACATTTAGTTTTTCATACGACGACATGGATCAAGATATTGACAATTCCAAAATTATGATGCCTATTGATTTAGAAAAAAGAATTGAAAAATTAATTAAAAGTCCAGTGTTTTCCGTAAAGAAATTAAGCAGATCTTGTGAATATCTTTATTTAGAAGAAGATAAGAAAATCGTACTGTCTCAAAACTTAAAAAAAAAATTAGATACATTCATAAATAGCCCTCTATTTAAATTTTCTGTAATAGAACCAAAACCAGAAACAAAACTAAATAAACAATTAAGCAAATCACATTCAGATATTTCCATAACCAAAAAAGAAAGCATAGAAAGTAATTCCAGAAGTCAACCAGATCTAACTGATTTACCTTCAGCAATGCATGCAATACTTCAAGAAAAAATAAATATTTTAACATCTCAACCAGTGCCAATTTCTCCAAGAGCCAAAGAACAACTTTTTTCTCAAATCAACCAAGATTTAGGTAATGACAGTTTGATCAAAACTGCCATGCAAACCATTTTAATGGAGAAAATAGATTTGATGACTGCTCAAAATGCACCAGTTTCCAAACGGGTCAGAGAAGAATTTCCTAAAAGTATTTCTAAGTCATCATCGAAAAGCGATCCGGATATTAGAGAAGATTTTCTTACATCTACTATAAGTAAATTACCTTTGTTTCCCAAGTCACCGTCGTATTTAAGAAAACATAGATCTACTACTGGAAGTCTTCAGTATACTCCTTCAAAAAGATTATCAGATGCTAAAGATCATAATTCTGTGAAAAGTTTAATAATGGATAGAATACATTTGATAACGACTAGATCGCCACCTCATTCGCCAACACAATCAGAAGTAAACAGTAATAGTTTAGTCAAAACTGCTATGCAAACCATTTTAATGGAAAAAGTCAATATTTTGACACCACCCATATCTTCTCCTGCTGAAAACAAATTCATATATGACTATAAAGAACCAAGAACAACCAGCGAAGAAAGGAATCATACAAATGTTTCTTCAAAAGATGAGATAAAAGACTATAGTTTAACCAAAACAGCTATGCAAACAATGTTACTAGATAATGTAAATCTTATGTCATCTGGTACGCCACCAATTTCTCCAGTACCTGAAGAACAACCTACCACACCAAAATCTCCAAAACTGTCCAGTTTAGACAGAATTAAAACAACCGTCCACCACGTTTTTGACAAAGTCCATATTCTTTCGCCCAAGCATACAGAAAAACCATTTTTCAATGACAATTCTGAAGCAAGTCTAATGAAAACAGCCATGCAAACAATGCTCATAGACAAAATGAATATTGTAGCTCCTGACAATGTACCACTTGCAGTCCAAGAAGACTTCAATGAAGAAGAGAAACACCCGCATAAATCAGATCTTCCTGCTCTAGATTCTGTCAAGTCTGCTGTCTCTTCTGTTATAGATAAAGTGACTAACATGTCTCCTACCTCCCCCAAACACGAAAAAAACTTTGATTTCAGCTCTCAAGGTCAGCCCGAACCAAGTTTGATGACGACAGCCATGCAGACAATGTTAATTGATAAGGTTAACATTCTAGCTCCCGAAGTAGAAAACGTTTCAACAGAAGAAGAAACAGAAAATCTCAAAAAGGGTAATGCCCAGAATTTTTCTTCTCCCGTGAAAGATACAAGGTTTGAGTATGAAAAAGAAGATAGTTTAATGAAAACTGCTATGCAGACAGTGCTTATTGATAAAGTTAATATCGTTGCTCCTAGTAATGTGTCTGCAGCTTCTTCGGAAGAACCTGTTTTTGAACCTAATGTTCCACATTCTACACCAGAACCAGTTAGCGAAGACGATGAAAATCAAAGTTTGATAAAAACAGCAATGACAGCAATGTTAATGGAAAAGGTAAACATTGTAGCGTCTACATCAGCAACATCAGTAACTCCAGCAACTCCAGCAAATACCAAAGAAGAAGCTTGCAGCTCGAAAAATAAGAAACATTCATTATTTCAAACTATAAAAAAGAAGTGTAAATCTTTAAAACCAAAGAATCCTTTTTCCAAATTCATGCATAAAACTCCTAAAACCCCGCCAGAAAATGAGGGTATGGTCGAATCAGCAATGAACACCATTTTAATGGACAGGGTGAACAACATCCAAGGGATGTTAAATTCCTCTGACGAAAACGAAAACCAATCCGAAAAACCGTCCCAAATTCCTGCCGAACCTTTAGCGTGCAGTAAAGAAAAACTAAACGACATAACTTGCTCACCCGAAGAGCCGAATATCGCAATAAGACTCGATACCGGCGATAGTTGTAATAGAGGAACAGCAATAACAGCTGGTGACGCTAACTGTAACACTAATGCAGAGCATGCCCCCTGCTTGTACACCTCTGACAGGCGCATCGTGGAATCTCCAGTACCATCTACAGAGAGAGAAAGAGAAAAGGAGCCTGTGAGGGAACGTCACGGACACCAAAGGACTGAATCTACAGGCGGGAAGATGTCGCAATCGCCAGCGAGACTTAACGCCATCCCTTGCATTCACCGAAGATCGTCGGACTCTGATTTAAGTATTACTCCCAAAGGTGAGCATTTTTTATTATTATTCCTCACTAGCTTACAATTTTACCTACTTACTGAATTTTCCAATCGAGTAATAATAATTATATCATATTGTAAGCGATTTGTAATTCATTTTATTACTACTTCTGTAACATGATTTTGTTTCATTTTGTGGTCCAATCATTCATTTCTTGCGGTAGGAATACATAGGAAACGTGAGTATAATTTACTGGCCGCTGACTTAACTGTGTTGTATTAATGTTAGTGTTTCTTACTTTTTTCTCCTTTTTTATTTAACGATGTCTTATGTTCATGATATAATCTATGTTCGAAACCTCTAGAAATGCTCTCATCCTCTGCAATTAATATTGGACCAGTAAGCGCTAAATTCAATAACTGTGCGGAAATGTATCGATGTTACGATAACTATGCGATGACTTTGTGTTGTTCTAACAACAATAACATAGTTATTAGTTGGAGTGTTGCTTTTTATACAGGGAACAGTTTAACTGGCAGCGATAGATCTGGAGGTACAATTCCTGGGTACCATCATATTAGAAGCACGCTTCTTAGGCCCACTGTTGACAACTTCGACATGATGGAGTATCCATTTTTGACCATGGCGAAATATCCCCCAGGATTTATATTACATTTAGGTAGGTAACACTAAACCATATACCTCTTAATTTTACCTTCAAAAATATTATTTTGTTAGGTGGGGCAGTTTCGGCAAGATCTGTCAAACTTTTGGAACGAATCACCAACATAGAGGAACCTGAAACTCGAGATACTTGGTGGTCAGAAATTCGAATGGAAATTCGAACCCACGCCAGGGCTTTGAATTGCAACGCGGTTTTGGGATACACTGAATCTACTAGTATTTGGTAAGATTCTACATTTTACAAAAATGTTGTTGTTAATGTTGTTTATTTAGCGACGAAGTATGTGTATTGAGTGCATCGGGTACAGCAGCAGTTATTGCCATATACAATGGAGAAATTACCGACGCAATTACTGGTTTGCCTAATTTATCTAAACCCCACATACCGAACAAAGATCTTATGACGACTTCTTTAGATCGGACTGATTTTGAACGGGAAAAAAACGCAAAACATTCTGAACCTCCAAACACTGTTAGTGTACTATTATTTGTTAATGATTTGTTGTGACACATTTTCATTTTAGAGTAGCAAAATTACTCAAGTAACCGAAAGTCCAGAACACGAAGCTACCATAGAATTTTCAGGTACTACTCAAATGCCAGTATCTTCTTGCCGAATTTGCCACATTCCTTACAGCGAATCTTCCATGTCATTTAGAATTAACATGTTGTACTGTTCTGTTTGCAAGTATGTAAGATAAAATTATGTATTGATTTTTTTAACTGTACAATTATTATAGAATGGCGAAAGTACCAGATATTCTCCTAACGACGATAGAAATGCCAGAAGGCTTGCCTATAACTGGTCGTGGTTGTTTTCTTCAATCTTATGTCTGTAGACCTAAACGCGATTTGAAGGGAGAACTGAATGCCAAAGAAATATCCGAAAGTCTGCCATTTTTAGAATACGAGCTTCATCGCTTACTTGTAAATAAAATGAAAGTTAAAGCTATGAATACTATTTTTGGTTTAAAAGTCCGCATTACTATCGGCGAACGAATGCTTGTTGGAGTAGCTACAGGAACTGCTGTTTTCCTGATACCTCTACCTCCTCCTCCACTGCCAAAACTCATTGCTGGTAATGCCACTACAGAGGATAAAAAAATCGCCGAAATGCAAAAATTATTAGTAGATACTGTTAAGAAAAATAAAGAAATCTACGAACTCAAAGATACTGATATTGTACAGCCAATTAAATTAATATCAGATGCTGAAGAATCTGATGACGAAAAATCGAATGTAGACTTAGGATCCGCTAACAAAGATTCATGCGTTTTAGAAGTAGATGACTCTGAAGATATAGAAGTTATTAATTTATTAGTAGAACCTAGACCCCCTGATGGTTTTCACGTAGTGAACACCGAAAATGTACCTGGACTCGAAGAGTTAGAAATAGTTAAAAACCTACAAATGTTTACTCAAGTTTGGCGTTCAAAAATACCTATCAATCAATCGGCTAGCCATTTTGGTAAACATTTCCAAAAATTATTACAAAGTGTTTATTTCAAATTGAGGCGAATGATTCCCTGCGCACTTTGCGATCTTCAATTTCGGGTAGATTTGCCAGAACCTGACGAAATTCAACTCACTCTACTCGGTAAATATAATTATTATATTTGTAATCAAAAATACTAAAGGGGAATTATTGTAGGGATGGCTTTGGGCCTTGGAGATCCTTTGAAATTGAATAAATTTAAGCGAAAGTGTCATTTGCCGTCCAAAGAAATTAGCAAAAAATCAGGTACTACAATAGAATCATTAAGTTCAAAGATCTAAATGTCATTTTTATACTTTAAAGCTATTACACAATAACGTCATATGTATAACGGTGCAAGTTTTGTTCAACCCCCTTCACAGTGCTATCAAATAACCAACTTCAATCGAAATTCCAAAAAAAAAAAATACAAATATTGGTGATATATCAGAGTCTGTTTTTTGACATTTAGATCTGATTGAACCACCTGTTTCATTGTCTAACTTTTTGGCAAAATCACAAACGTATTTTGTAGATGACGAAATGATATTTAGTCTTGAAGAAGATTATATACCAGAAAACAGTATTCCCGTAATAAATCAGAGTTCTCTCTTGAATCCTCAATTGTTGAAATATAGACAAAAATCTCCTCAACGTTTAAGAATAAATCCAAAACAAAGACATGTATGTTTTCTTTTGTATTAATTCTTTTCTTTTCTTGAAACTATTTATGTTTTTAGACACCAGTTAAAGAGAGACATGGTGTCGACATAACTCCGTTATCCTATGTTCCTGGTGGTAAAATAGAACGTTACTTAGGCTATCTAAACTTTTTCTTTATTCGCGAAACTACGTCCATTAGAGAAGTAAGTCAAAATGGAAAGAAATTCGAGAAATATGATTAATTCTCGGGATCATTTTAGGGTGGAGGGTTGAGTGGTTTTGTTCATAGCTTCATCACGGAGGTCCTCGCCATAGTCCGCGCGCATGTGACAGCACTAGGAGGCAACGCCATGGTGTCTTATTTCATGACAGAATGCGTTTTATATCACAACGCACACAAAAATCAGGTGAGACTTAATTTTTCCCTATTTTCACGCCCGGTAACACATTTCAATTATTCTTTTTTTGTTCACAAAAAAAGTCATTAACTTTTTTCGCGAAAAGAAAAAGTTTTACATTATTTCACAGCAGATGTGACAATTCCAAAGGGTTTGATAAGGAAATGAAGTTTCTGAAGGAAGATAAACATTTCCTGTGATTTAGTTCTTATCTCTATGAGCGGATATGATGATTATAGAATAGAAACGCGTTTGTTGGGATAGAGCTTTGTCTTAGCTTATTTTACTTTAAACTGGTTTTATAATTATAACATAATTGCAAATTCAAAAATAACATCTGTATAGATATAAATTTTATAGTTCTTATAGCTTTTTTTTTATAAAAATATACGCATTTGTAAATGCAAGACATATTATTCATATTTCAAGAAAAAAGAAAACGACACTACAATTTATTTTTTAAATTTAAATAAAGTTTTTTTTTAATTTGTAATATTTTTATCGTAAACTCACTTTTATTTTAAATCTGCTTTCTAATAAGTTTAGAACCATTCCTGAAATAAATTGTTTTCGTGAGTTACATTGTTTTGACTTTGACATAAATTTACACCATTGTAGTTCCATAAAATATGTATGAAGAAGAAGTCAATTTGTCGCAAAATTAGAGGTTTCTTGAACACGACATGTAATTAATTAGAACTGCATGCGAATATATAAATAATGAAGCCAAATCCTACCCATGTTTGTGACATGTTATTATACGAAATGAGCATTCGTCGCGCCGTCATTGTTCTCGAAATTAAATTGTCTCCAAAATCAAAGGGTTCTCCATTCTCTTTTCAGGGACAGTGCCTCATTAACGTTGGAGGAGACGTGGTGTTCGTGTCTTATTTCACAGAAGACAACTAAATTGTACTACTTGTTTGGATTGTTTTTTTTTCTTTTATTTTTTTTTCTCTAATGTTACTATCTCGTATATGGCAATAAAATTGCATTGATGACATCTTATTGTCAATTTAATTATTAAGAAATTGTGATAATATACTGTATAGTATCTCTCTTCAAATATTATTGCCTTTGACAATTAATCGTTAGAACGGATTGAAATCAAACATCTGATGTATTTCGATTATGAAATAAACAATATATATTTTATGGATAACACCATTTCTTATTTATTTGTCCCCCTTTATCCCTTGCAATGAGATGTGACTATTTTTTTATTTTTACAAATTTAATACTATACCCATATTGTTTAAATCGATTTTTTTTAGTTTATGACAAAAATAATATTAAAAATTTGGAGAAGAATACAGGGTGTTTTAAGAAAAGTGATCAGCTCGATAATTTTCTTTATTATTGAGAATAGAAGAAAATCATTCAAATAGTTATTTTTCAGTATGTATGAAAAACAAGTTTAAATTAAAATGAAACATAAATATTTGTTAATAGCTTCATAAATAGTATTAAAACCATTAAATATTGAATTATGAACTAAATACATAATTCAAATTGACAAATATTAGTTTTTGTTTTTCATACATATAGCCTATTAAGAATTAACTAAAAATAAAATTTATTTAAATTTCAATTGAATTTTTCTGAATATTTTTGTTAAGTAAGGATATAACATGATTAAATGGTTGAATTCAGAAAAAAATACCCTATCGAATGAGCCTAAAAAAATTATACCGTTATATTATAGTTTGAGAACTACTTATTTAAAAAAAAATCAAGAAGTGATTTACTACAACTTTTATTTAAATGTTTTTTTCTTTTATTCCCAATAATAAAGAAAATAATCAAGCTGATCGCTTTTCTTGAAACACTCTGTATAGTGACGTCACTACAATCCGACCATAGTAGACAAAGACAGACAATGTGCCATAACGGTTGATGTAGTCAGAAAAATTGACTGTCGATTCTAACAAAAAAAATATAAATATTGTAATTATGACAAGGCGGCACATAACTGTTACTGCTTGGTTTTGCACTGAATGTCAACGTGCCACTATTTGTACCGCTCTGTTGAAATGAAGACATGCAATGAATACGCTGTATAGTAAAATAATATTACTAAATGCTATTTATTTTAAAAAACTTATGACCATACTGACGTCACTGTATCCCTAGTCCAAAACATTCAATTGTAAATAACTAGGTATATTATTACGAAATAATGCCTAATTTTTTTTATTATAATGAGAAGCTTTTTTGTGTTGTATATTAAATTTCCAAAATTTCATTTTTTACTTCCTTGTACGTAAGTAAAGGAAGTATTGTAATTTCGTCGTGACGTCTGTACGTACGTACGTCCGTACGTACGTATCTCGCATAACTCAAAAACGGTAAGCCGTAGAAAGTTGAAATTTTGTATTTAGGACTCCTATACATCTAGTTGTGCACCTCCCTTTTTGGTTATTACACAATTTCCAGAAGTGGCACTTTACATGAAGCCTATAATAGATTTTAATGAAAAACTATTTTAAAATATAATCCAAAACTTTTCAAATTTGGTATATACGACTTTTATGTCAATCGAAATAACATAATAGATTTTGGTTAAAATAGGCTAACCGGAAGTGGTACATTACTTGAAATTGTTAACAGTTTTTCTTGAATAAAATGATTTTATTTTGATTTTAGAAATAAATGCTTCAAATAAAAGTTTTAGAGAATTAATTTCTGCGTCTAGCACATCAAGTATTATTAAATTAGCCCTTTGTATAAGCGAGATATGTAAATTTAAAAATTATATACTTTTTTGTTTTTGTAATAAAGTGCTATGGATTAAGACAAAAACATAAAAAAATGTTCATGTCAAATTACGTTAAATACGTACAATTTTATGATTCGTACAATAACAAATATTATATTTTTATTGTGAAATTAGTCATATTCATTGTTGTAATCAAATATTTCTTTGTTGTAATCAAAACTCTCTTTAAAAACTCTCTTTATGGTCGCTATATATCTTACTGTTTTGAAGTTAAAATTAATATTTTGTAATTTATTTATTAAAAAAATATGTATAGTTTAATAATCGTACAAGGAAGTCGTGTGGTGTCCACATCAGATTTTTTATTTTTAGATCTTCAATGCGTTGATTCTTAAATTTGAAACAGCAGGTCGATATTTTTATATCTCTTCAATTTGTGTTTAAATTTCACACACTACAATACGATATCAACAAAAAAGTGATATGTTTAAAATATAAAATTCACTACATTTACAAAAACATATTTTATTTCAAAAAAATATTTTTGAATGTAATAGAATTCCTGCCCACTGCGTCATTAAGAAAAGTGTATTCATTATTAAGTAAAGCCTTAGTTAATGCCTATTCTGTGTCACATACATTGTATTTAAACTCGTAATAAAATCGTTCATTTTATTACACATATTACCCATACATTGGAAGCAATATTTTCTTCTTGCCCAAGTTATGACAGTTATTACTTTTGAATATAGAAAATGTTATGCATACGAAAGTTGCTAATAATTGACACATTGCACATATTACACATTCATATATTTGCATTAATTTACAAAATTATTTTCTTCGTTTATATCATATTATCTTTTGAAATCATTTAAAGTAGTAATATAGCATTGTTTAATAAAAAGATTAACTTGATCTTCAAAGAATTTTCAAGTGTAATTACGCATACTCCCTGAAAACGAGTAGACCATTTATTAAAAATTCTGTGCATGTCTTCCGCGACGCGATTTTTCCATTTGTTGCCAAAAGAACTCTGAATAATTCAAACATATTACAATTCATAAAAATAGAAAACAAAATTCTAGATTGAGCAGAAAAATTAAGGGTTGAATTGGAAATACCTCAGAAGAGTGTTCACTGTCTTATATAATGACCTGTCATTCAAAATACAATTAAAATTCATTAGGTTGCATAAGCACGTTCTATATACTTTCCTTGCGTATGGAAGAAAAATGATGCTGTGGTTATATATCAGTATAATATTTATTAATTGTTGTACCTTACCTGTTCACATTTACTCAAAAAGGTGACACCTTAATTTTTTTATTTAAAATAATTGTGTTCTAAATTATTTTAAATGTACGTCATACTTAGACCTCTGCTGCCTATTGTAACACAAGTTTTAGGGGATGAAGTTTGTGGTGCTTATAAAGACATATCCTATCGACTGCGCCATTGTAACACGAATGTCCAGAAAATTTATTTATTGACTTTTCCAAAATCACTTATTGACGACTAAAGATTTCATTTTGCTTTTTGCGGGTTGTATTTATAGTTATAAAATTTAATATTATTTAGTATTTTATAACTTGATACAGTCGCGCAACATTCAATATTTGGGCGAACGACAACAGAAAGCTATTGTAGAGAGCCGGAAAAAAAGCAAACACATAAGGAACTCGCACAAATTATAAAGCATTGGAATCTCCAAGGAGTTAATTAAGAATAAGAAAAGCAACCGATCATGTTGCACTGTTTCTCTCGTCGATTCCATCCTAATATTCACAATGCCGGACATTGCGAAGCAAATATCGAATTTGATCAGACTAATTCATCTATATATCGTCGTCTAGGTCCTTTCTGTTTCTGGCAAGAACCTAACAAGTCCTGAATTACCTAATATTATTTTTAAACATCATTTCCTTCTTCATTTGTAATATTTTATTGAGTAAATGCAAAATTTCTACAAAAACCAAACATTGATTAAGATTTCATTCTAAAATATCGTTAGTTTTAAATTTAATAGACTTGATTCGCTACTTACCGTAAACACGCAGTAGTAAACACATCATTTCTTATCATTTATTTATGATAAAATCCAAGTAAGTTTAGAAGTCCATTAAAATGACGCCATTTTTGTTTTTTACCTTTAAGAAAAAAAATTGAAATGTTTTTATTACTTTTATAAATAAAGTTTACTTCTGAGCTAATTTATGTATTCCCGCATGTATTTTATAATGAAATAAGCATTTTATTATATCATTGATAACTAAAAACAATCAGCTTAGTTCCCAATTTAATTGTAAAATATCTGATAAAAAGTTTTATAAAAAAAATCAAGGTGGTTGGTTTTTTACCAGTCAGTGTATGTTAAAATTCTATTTCATTTTGAAAGGATAATAGAGGAACGCCATGAAATGATATTGCATTTAAGGATGACAGGTATATTTTAAATAGACATATATCAACATAATTATATCAATAAATATATAATATTATTTGCAAATAAATCCTTGTTACAAACACTACATCATAAATAATCTGGTTCACAACTATAGACTATCTTTACAAAATAACTATCTGTCAAACGAACGAAAGAACAGGATCTGCAAATTTTGACACAAATAATCCACATCCACATTTATTTAGAGGTTAGAATTAGAAAAGAGAAAGAAATCATAGTACAGTCAGTCCATAGGAAGCTTCAAAGAGTTCTGGTCTTTACATCCGTGGCCGTCCGAACCGGAGAAAAACATGATCCACATCCTTGCGTTTGATACCTGTGTCGATGGGTTCGAAGGGATCTGAAACTTATTATCCACATTCATTATACAATAAACCCTACACGATTTTTCACTTGAATATTCAAACGAAGAGTAAATATTGACTTAATAGTCGCATTTAAATTTGGCTCACGTTCCGAGAATGATTAACAGAAACACAAATTGATCATTTCCCTCAAAGCAATTCAGATTAATTCCTAAACAAATGATTCCAGGTTCGTTTCCATTTACGGACAAACAATCTAATTTGGCTAAGAAAGGGATTTAAACAAATGTGTGGGAAGACTTTTACTAGATGAAATGTCGGGAAGTTTACTCAATGTTTTTTTTTCTTTTTCAATTTCATTTTAAACTACGGAAAAGTTATTGAAGTTTTTTCTAATAGTAAATAAAGGATTTTAATCCATCTACGATTAATATTGGAATTTATTTAGGTACTTGCTCGATTCTTAGAAGAATTTTTCATGTGACATTGTATAATTTTTTTATTTTGTTGTTGACTTTACAAATATAAAATTTTGATTTATTTTTATACACTTTGCCGTTAACGTCATTCCCTAGAGAATTTATCTTCTCGTTTTGCTCATAAAAGTATCGTTTAAAATCATCCATAAGAAAGTTTTTAGGTACTTTGGTGGTACAATTTACACAAGATTCGTTTGTCATAATTTTTTGTATATAAATAAATAGTGATATATATAATTTAATTGACGCCTGTATTTCCCTAAGTAATATTGGAATTTATCCAGCATTAAATTCACCCTTGCTTGCAAACGCCACTAACTCCATATATTTTTTTTTAATTTGTTGGTTTTCTAAGCAACAAATCCGTTGCTATTTTTAGTCAGAGTACTACTAAAATTCCACAAAACCAGGGCTCATTACGTAGCTGCTACTACAAATTAGTTAAACAATAATCGACCGTCGCTATCGAATCCGATTAATCAGAAGCAACATATTATTCTCTTCGTGTGAAAATGTCGTTCCTCCTACCTCTGTCTTCTGGTGGGGCGTCCAGGGCGTCTTGTAGTTGGCTAAGAACCAAGCAGACCTTACGGTACCTGGCGTCGGCCGTCATCAGGACGCTGGGCGCACATTCGGGCATCGGGATGGCGTTAACTGGTGACGTCCAAACAACCAGCATGGCGATTACGCTCACGGAGAGAATCAAGATTGTGCTACTCTGCATTCTACCAAGATGAAGAATCATAGTATTCAAAATATGATGAACGAGATCTTCAGTAAAGGATAGTTATACTTGGTGTGTTTACACAAGCTAAAAAACTCTTTTCTCAATTCGCTAATGTCACTAATTTTGTGATTTATGCATTTACATTTCTAGTAAAACAAATGTTTCCGTATAAATTTTGCAATTGCATTGCAATGTACAACTTGCAAAACAAGAAAATGCATCTCATAAAATGTTATTATCAATCAAAACACTGTAAACGATATTCTGTTGAATTTATGTATCGAAAAATGTAGCACAAGCAAATGGAAAATGAAACAGCTGTTCGTGAAAAATATTTGCACGTGTCGACAAACTAATAAGACGAAAATCTGTTGCTGATATGCCGAAAACATCGGAAGGAATATCTCCAAACATATCGGGTATCTACTTTCTTATAGATCATAGGAAATACACTGGTAAAATTTTCATATGGCTGTATATTCTGCCCTATTAATTTTAGAATTAAAGCGTAAATACAAAAAAAAAAATGTTCAGAATTAAAAGCTGCACCAAATAAGCCTAAATTATGGATATTTAATAGGTTCTTATCATGAGATAAACATAAAATAAAATATCCGTCTTTAAGCTGTTTACAGTGTGTCATGCAAGACAAAACGTACAATTCAAATAGTCGTATTGTTTCACTTTCACAGATAAAAGTTTATCAATTGATATTTAATTGTTAATATTTTTCCATTGAGTTTTTTCTGGGAAGGTAAATGTTTTCATCTCAATGTTTAACAACAATATTGTAAATATGAATTAGATGCAACGACATATACCTACTCTCAAGGATGGCAAACAGTTTGGTAAAATTGTTTTTTGCAAAAAATATCTTAGTCACAAGTTATTACATTTTAAAGTTTGAGCGTCCTACATAAATAGTATGTAATTATTATATATTTACTCATAAATATTTATTTTCCTATTTCTTAATATCCAGTAAATAATTTTCTAATATTTAAATATGATCCTAAGTGAAAATAATTACAGAAATCTATAAAATAATCATAACCAATGCATGCAACTTAACATGGGTAGTAATATAGGCGAAGTTTTGGCCCTAATTTGACCTTGAAAGACCAAAGCATTCGGCAAGCTTTCGTATATAATTTTTTTTTCTAGATGTCTTAGACTTTTGCATAAGCATTTCTTTGATTGTCTCAAATTAAAAAAAATGGACTAATGTTTTTGGTAAATAAAAAAAAATGTTAATGATTCAAATTCCGCAGCCGGTACACACTATTAATCAAAATATTATAGCGCTTAGTTTTCGAGTCAGCTACAAATCCCTGGCAGGGATATAGCTTGACAACAACAAAAATAGTGACATTTGTAGCAATTTACGTATTACCAGATAAATATTAGGTTTATATAAGATAATATAAGATACTCGTTGAAAATATTAGATATAGGATTATAATGGCACAAACTTTTAAAGCGCGAATATTCCCTGGCAAATGTACAAACCTAGCAATGGGTAAAAGGAATGATAGTTTATTTGTTTGTTACTCATTTGCGTATCCTAATAGACAATATTTACTTGCATTTTCATTATTAGCCTCCAGCCCGTGACGGAACCGTCGGATTATAATGGGCTGTAACAGTGTGACACTGCGATACAGAGTATTGTTTGTTAATAGCTGTAAGATGTAGGATTTCATCCCACACAATTGTGTGTTATACAAATATGGACGAAATGTAAATGTGTGTTTAATCAGGAATATTTGATGATGTATAATTTGTAAGACATTAAACTTGATTTCAATTCGTTTCCGTTACTTTGAAATTCAGTATTTACTTTGTATGTAGTATGTAATGAGTATAGGAAAAACAAAAATGTGTATATGCAGCGTTATAAAACAATAAAACGACTCTCAATTACGTATACAAAGAAAAAATATATTATCGCAATAAATAAAAATGTAAATTTTAAATAAGGACAATGGGATTCCACAAGGTTCGCAGAAGGGTCACATAAGGTTGATTTTCCTCATAATAAATATATCATCACTGTTATTACCCATTTCTAGATGTTCCATTCCCACATACCGTCAAAGCTATTGTGGGGACAGTATCACACAAACATTTTAATTTTTACAAATTTATCTGAATTTGACAAAGACCAAACATATTTAATAATTAAATAATTTATGTAAACGTTAAATTTTTAAAGACTTAAACAAATAAAAATTAGTAGCGATACTTATTTTAAGAGGAAATAAATTTCAATTATATGATAATTTTATAAATGCAGTTATCGAGTAGCGAAAAACGCATCTAAAATAAAAAGCCTTTTTCAACGAATTAGAAAGCTTTCAAATCAATATCGTACGAGATTACAAATAAAAAGAATACTTCATCTAATTCTGCGGCTTCATGGCAAAAGCACATATGTCCCTATTTTCGTAACCTACACAGATACAATTTATTGGAGCTTTGTAAAAAATTGAATGTCCAATGGGCGAGCAAAATTTTGCATTTCGTTTCTCGCTCCACGTAAAGAAGCTACAATGTAGAAAGAAGCTTAGCCCTGTAAAAAGCTCAAACATAAATATAAGTAAAGGTTTAATTACATTTAATACAAACAAAAGTTTCTTATAAATCGCGGAAAAATTTGCAACAAAGAAATAAGAAGCAAGCAATAAACGCGAACATCAATAATAAGCGACCGTGTTCATCGTACCTTATTTCATTTTGACCAGGTGCCCATGATAAATGATAAACAAAATAATAACTGTCAACTCAGGGGCAAATTCTTATTTAATTAAAAAAAATCGTGGATGAATCTGGATTATGAAATGCGTTTGATATATGGCCCATCGTTTCTTCAAAGTTTCGTGCTGTATTTCATTAAATTTTTTTGTAACTTTCAAGAAATAGAAAACGTATTTTTGGATAATTTATTTATGATTAAATATGATTTTGTTAATCTTCAGATTTATTGTTTTTTTTTTGTGGGGCAGAGTTGTTTAAAAGTTACTCACCCTTGAATTGAAATTAAAGAGGTAGAAGGTTTATATCAAATATATTCACAGTATTTTGTGTTAAATTTATTGTAAATTAATTTAATTTGATACATTTAACTAGGGCATAGAAGATTAAATATAAAATATTGGGAGTTACGTAATATCAATAAGTAATTTATAATATTAATAGATGCGGACAAAATTTGACATTTTGTTTATTAGTTGCTAAATTAATAATTTCCTTCTAAATATATGCATAAGGATTACCACAAGGAACATAAATTACAAATATGTAACTAATATTGACAAGTGAATTTAATAATGTTCTCAAAATTTTAACCAATTCACGTTCAATTTGTTTTTGTAATTGAAAAATTCCACATAAGCATGTAATAAATTAAATAACGAAAATATTAAGGCAGAATCGAACTGCGCCAGCATCAAACTCACTTGGCTATGAAAATTTTACAGTTTCTCAGATATTTTTAAATACAAACATCGAATGATTTAGTATAAAGTCATGGAGGTAAAAGAATTACGTCCACAAAGTTTTATCCAAATAGGTAAGGTCATGACCTGTCTTTATTAACGCAGCCAACCATTCACCCCATATATGATTATACAATAATTACGTAATGTACTATTTTGTCACAATTGCATGTACCTGACATTAGATGAGAATGATGAAATCTAACATCTAACAGTGTACCATGTAAACATATGTCCACTGTCACGAATTTTTTTATCAATATTTCAGATGATTATATTCTGAAGAAAGCTTTAAGAAGATTAACAAAAACTTTTATAAACTTTAAAATGAAACAGAAGCTCATACATTACATATATTGTCCTTATTAGGGTCACAAGTGAAGTGAAAGGTAAAATAATGAGATTTTTATAGAGCTTGTTACAGGAATCGAACGCATTCGTCGAATGCACCATTTCGAGCGTACTCGATATCCTGTAAGCACGAAAGTGACCAAACCAAATTCCAATAAACATTACACAGAATCAGTTCCGGAGAATGAGATTTCGTTCTTTGACACATTCAGTTCACCCGGAGGCAAATTTTTCAAAACGCTTATAAACAAAGCTTTGATCAACGTGAAAATTCTGACTCATTTCAAAGTAGCTCGAATTTCTTCCTCGTTCCAAATGTTATAAAGGTGTAATGATGAGAAAACAGCTTTCGCGTATGCGGACATATCCCGTTGGAAATTAGATCAGAAATAGCGATTTCAAGCTTGCTTGTACTTCAAATATTTGCACATTTTGTTACACCATAAAATGAAAATTTCCTGCAGTGTTTACCATTAAGATATTCTGGACTAAAGCAAGTTTGTTTATGTTTTTGCAGTCAATAAAAGAAGAAAATAGTACTCCTGAATTACTAAATCTAAAAGTACCAGAATAAATCACATTTTTTTTTAAACAATGTTCAATAATTTCATTTTTTTTTATTTTATGAATGAATTAGATTATTATCAACGTTTTGGTATACAACGTGTTCATTTTAAATGGGCCACCATTTCTATCTCGAAAACTATACGAGTTACAAAGACAATTAAATGGGCAAACAATTTCTATTTCACAAGAGATATTTAAAGAAAATATTTTTTTCGTCCAGTGGTTCTCAAAATACGGGACATAACTTTTTTTTCTTTTAAATGAGAACATATATTTTTTATTTTCTCATTCATTAGAGAATTTAGCAGAACAAAATCTTCACACCTTTCTATCAGGGTATTTTAATTCTACACAAAAAAAAACGTATTCATTTTTTTAATTCGTGGCACTCTTATTATAGCCATATTTTAATCAAACGTTATGAAAGCGTATAAAAATATATTACTGATTTCACAATTAATTCTCTAGACTAATGAGCAAATAAAAAATATATATGTTCTCATTTAAAATAAAAAAGTTAGGTTTTTTTTCTTAAAATTTGTCTTGCAAAATAGAAATTGTTTGCCCATTTAACCGTCTTTGTAGCTCTTATAGTCCTCGAGAGAGCAATGGTGGCTTATTTAAAATTAACAGTCTGTATATTTTCCAGAAAAGTTCTTGAATGTGTTTCAAATCTAAAAAGATCCGGAACTATATGCCGGACCTTTGCAGCCCTAATGCACCACTGCAATGACCAATAATCAAACAACAAACAATATAGAGTACACATCATAAAACATAATGACAGAAACCAAGCACAATTGTAATTTATTATTTGTAATACTGATAATTAACTTCGATCAACAATAATACAGTGTTTGTCATTAAATCAAATAAAATCATTTCAAAATTTTGCAAAAAGTAAAACAATAACAAATTTAATAACCAATGCCACACCAAATAAAGCACAAATAGTAAGTATGTGTTATTTGTGGTAAACATTAAAAAAATTTAAACATATATATATATATATATATATATATATATATATATATATATATATCTTCACGACTTATTACCCATTTCTGGGTGTGTCAATCTGTTTTTAATCACAGATTTCGGTAATGGTATACTTGTTGTACAGTAAGTAACAACATGGTAGTACTTTTGTGGAGAATTTAACAATACCAGAATGTAGTTATTTTATTGGATTTTAAGGCCGCCTTGTATTAAATTATTATTGGTACCCGAAGGTAAGTTAAGAACTTAAAAAATTATTTGAAATTCACTATAAGTTTGTGATGTTGCGTTGCACTTACTTGGTGAAGTATATGGAAACTGGAGGCGTCGCACAATGAGCGTCGAGTCGGTGCTGGAGCGTCCTGACGGCGGGCTTTATATGCGAAACTCGGCGCCCACGGAGGGAGTGACGCCGCCTCTTTCGCCGGCGCTCTCCACTGGCAGCATCCCCAAACCCCCCTACTATACCATTTACCACTGGTGTCCATCATCTATTTTTACCACATAGGTAACACATCTGTCGACACTTAGCTACTTTTTTGATAACTTCATATGCAGCATGTCATTAGAATTCTATTAGGACAACAAAATCTATTGCAAAAGCAATTAATGAATTGCCGAACTTCAATGTATTTAAATATTTACGTTCAGCTGAGTTTTCTTGCAATTTGGAGTTTGATTTGGTTTGAATATTTTGACTGAATTATGGTTCTGGTCGCAGCGTACTTCGAAGAACTTCGTACTGAAGATTAACGAGCTTGGCTTGAAAAATTAAGCTTAATATTTTAAAAAGTTTGAAATTTCAGTCTAGCTAAGTCTTGGAAAAAAATAGTACCGATTGTTTAGCGTTTAATTATACATATTATCTGTTATTATACAGATGTTAAAAAAGTGTAACTAAAATTAGGACCAAAATGAGTAAAAAAGCTTAATCAACATGGGACTTCAATGAAATGAGACTTTTTGTTTACCTTTCAGAAGTTATTATAGACGTGCTTTTGTTTTTTTAAAAAAATCAAATAATTGTAGGTACTAAGTTAAATGTTGTGGCAACCTAGGCCAATATTTATTTATTTCTAATACACGAACATAATGTCCAATTTTACAAAATTAAATAACAAAAAATAAATAAATCTGAGTAATACATTTTACCACATAGCAAAATAACATAATAATATCACTCGTAAGACAGGTCTTTATTATTTATAACTTTAAGTAGATCGTACATTTTCATATTAAATATATCAATATCCAGATCATTAATTGTCTTACACATTCTTGTTAAGGGGTTATTCCCAGTATATAGAGACTTATAGCAATTTAGCACGAATATAGGCTTTGCCTATCTAATTTTCAAATAACTTCGTAACTATTAGAAATTGAAAAAAATGTTTCATATACAATTTTAGTGTTTTTTATAGTCTATTTACTGATATACACAAAATTTTATTCCATCACTAACTTTGTCAGTTTTTCTTCGACTTTTCGTTTTTCTTGGATACAGTTGAAAATCAGACCTATGTTGATTAAGCTTTTCTATTCATTTTGGGCAGTAATATGCTGCACTTTTAAGCTTAAAAGTTGTATGCACATTTTAATCGATTTTTTGTTTTTTATGCATAATAGTTGCCGCCAAAATTATTTATCAGTTTGTTAAAGCCAAATATCGTATGTATGTTTCTCCAGCCTTGTATAATGTTGTAATTCACTTTGTGTTTAGCAAAAATGTTTTATCTCCAAATAGCGTAATTTGCAGATTCGACTTTTATGTTTAATAGGGCACTATATACCTTAAAAAAATTACCCGGTATATAAAGAAAGAGTACAGGAAAAAAAAGATGTTTTTTTTTTATATAAAAATTGAGTTAATACATTTTATGTTGTAATACAAATCTGTCTTAATCTTCTATGTGGGTTAATATGCAAAACAACCCTTAAATTTACATTAATAACGAGTTTAAAATAAGAGAATTACACACGCAGAAATGGTAATTAAATTTTTTAAAACCATTTATCTTAGAACTGTCAAAATGTGGCTTCTTTTTTTCTAAATCCTTCGTATAAAATTAATTAACTGATATTTGTAAATAAACTTTCTTCATATATGTAAATATCGGCTTTCAATTAATTTGAATTTATATATAATCCACCACAATTTACTGCAATTCTTATATGAGGATTTCAGAAAGAATTGAATCACACGTATGTAATTTAATATGGAAATAAATAACAACCAACGTAGAATGTACATAAATTTTAAAGTAGAACGAGTTATGTGATTTCTGACAGTGTTAAATCGTATTTTAAATAGTGATGGGTAGTTGAAAATTTCCCGGAATTTACGAAAAAAGTATAACAATTTTTCCAGAATTTTTTTTTGGTTTATTGTGAAATGTTGACATTGGCTCTTCTTACATTAAGCCACAGATACAATTTTAAAACATTTTATATGTTTGATTCGTAATATTTTCCTATGTAAATAATATGTCAAAGATATTAGAGACGTCATATGCCCGTATGCAAAATATTTCATTTCACGTTGATAATACATCATATTCATTTTATAATTAAGCAATTTTCTCGCGCTGTAAAAATTAGAAAAAGTTCATTTTCCTTGTGTATTCTTTGGGTCGTGAAATTTCTAGTTTTATATGCAGTAATAGTTAACAAGACAAGAGTGTCGGGATGTTTACTGACCTGTTGCTTGCCGTAATTGCTTGCAAGAATCGAGAATGTCATTGTTGTAAATTATACGAAGATACTCCCCTGTCCATAACAGATATTTCTTTCCTCCACTTCTCATAATTTATTATTTTCACATTGTTTATTAATATTAGAAGTATTTAAATAGTAGTAAATTATCTTTATTTGCCTCTCGGCTTAACTATACATTGTGTATCCATAAAAATATAGAATATATACATTTGATTTCATTTAAAATATAATACTGCCTTTCTTGATTTCATCCATCCTAACCATTTTTCCGAGTTTCTTCTCCCTTTTTTAAGTTTTACGCATTCCTGTAAAAGGTGTTCTATTATTTCACATCCCTCTATACATAGTCTGCATCTTTTCTCTTCGTCGGGTTTCCAGCAATCGTTGACTTTCATTATCGCATCTGTACCTTGCTACCTTCCTGATGTTTTTAATTTTTTTCCATTTCAAATATCGAGGTATACCGAGAGTTCTGATTCTGGATGTCTATGCTTCTGTTTTATTTTTTCTTTTATGTCGTGCCCTCTTGCTCTTTTATTTCATCCTACATTTTTCTTCATTTCTTTTTCTGATTTCTTTGTAACATTCCTCCATCATCTCTCCTTTTGACTTATCATTTTTTTTTCTTCAAACGTCATTGCTCTATTCCCTGTCTCAGTTTCCAAATTGTCCGTTTTAAGTTCCTCTACGGTTATATAGTTCGGTGTTGTTTTATCTGTTCCTATTAACCACCTTATATATGTTGTTTGGATTACCCTTCACCTCTGCTCATCATTATGCTTTTTACTAGCGCATCGAAAAGCATTATTCTGATTTTTTTTTAACAAAAAAAGAAAGATGAATGCTTACAATTTACTTAAATAAATAAAAATAAAAATTTCATCACGGCATATTACCCATTCCTGGGTGTGCCAATCTGCTTTGTACACAGATATCGGTAATGATTTATTTATTTATTTATTTATATATAACCAAGACCAACAGGATACTAAGATCCCAATTACATGTCGGTTTTACCCAATATTAACAAAAAAGAAATTGTCACAAGCAATAATAAACACATAATATATACATGAAAATAATACAAAAATAAAAGAAGTATATGTTGTTACAGATCACAATTAGTAATTACTTAATGAAACAGTACTCAAACAAAAGACACCACTCATTGCTTTAATGAAAATTGTTGAATTAAGCCACTCTTAAACTTAGCTATGCTGTCACCAAAAATGTCAAGAGTATTAGAAACGGAATTGAAAGTAGATCACATAGTTTTTATAGGAGATTTTTGCTCATAATTTGTACGTGATGTTCTGCAATGATGGAATATTTATACCGTGCGGGCGCTTACCAGGCGTCACCTCACGAGCACCCATTGCTGGCGTGGAGAGTGCACCACAGGGGTCAATTTTGTGCCATTAAAATTCAATGTAATTTTTGGCGTCGGTCGGGATCGAAACCGGGTTACCAGATTCGCGACCAGACACTCAGGCACACGGCCACGAGACCCCAACATTACTTTGGACAAAGAAACACATTTTTTTCTCAATGTTTGCAATTCTACAGAACTCATCTGGCAACTGTAGTACTGTTGTCCCGCTTCTTTTAAATTTTGGTAAAGAACTACATCGCCCAAGAAAACCCATGGACCCGATTCTCTTGTAATATTAGAGGTTTTGAAATATCTCTCGACTTCTTTGTGAAAATCAGGGGTCAAGTACTAGAGGGCTGGTCGAACGCGCATTATAGTAACTCGGCTTCAATATGGTTTACCTGGTTTTCTAATAGCGTGATATTCGAAATTTATTGGTGTATTGCAAATAAATATAGTCGATTCCGATATATCGACAAAAAGACACTATTCCCGATATATCGGCTAGTTTTGGGTTCACAATGGCCAATAAAAATATAGGATGGAGTTGAGGTTCCGCGAAACGTAAACGGTTCTTTAAGGGTTCCATGATTGACAAAGTTTGTGAACCACTGGTCTAGAGCACTAAATCCCTTCAAGATTTTACTGATATATCTACATTGATAATTAATGCAATAAGTATTTTTCTCGTAGTCGCAAATCTTTGAAACCGAGTTCGATCCCAACCGACACCAAACAGAAATATTTCGAATTTTATATGGCACAAAAGTAGTGGTGGGATCCGAATCCGGATAGTTTCGGTTTCGGATCCAAAAATATCCGGATATCTGGATAATTGAATGTTGAACTATCCGAATCTCGGATCCAAATCTCAGTATCGGATTTTGGATCCAGATCTGAGTATCGGATTTTGGATCCCGATCTGAATATCGGATTTTGGAAACGGATTTGAGTATCGGATCTTAGATTCGAATATGAGTATGAGTATCGGATTTTAGATATAGAACTTTAGTATTCGAATCGGTTCTCGGATTGGAATATTCTCAGTATTGAACCTTACATTCAAATATTAGCATCGGATCTCATCAAAATACATAATATATTAATGAAATTCATGTCATATTAATATGTTACTTTATATGTGTAATAAAAATAATACAAATTTTAATTTAAACAACCTGGCTATTTTAGAGAGGTATTATAAAATTCCGGATGTTCACATTCACATTCAAAATGAAGAATCGGATCTAGAAATAAAATTTGGATCTGGATCCTTAAACAAAAACATCGAATACGGATCCAAGTCCAGATCCGGATTCGTAAACAAAATATCGAATCCGATTCCAAGTTCAGATACGGATCCAAGTTCAGATCCGGATCGAAGTCCACATCCGGATCCAAATTAGGATCCGGATTCAAATTCGAATTAAATTTTCGGATATCCGCTTCAATATCGAAACGTCGGATATCCGAGGATCCGGATATTTTGAAATCCGGATTCTCGGATCCAAGTTTTGTCGGATCCTCACAGCACTACACAAAAGTGACCCTGTGGTGCACTCTCCACACCAGCATTGAGTGCCCGTGAGGTGACGCTTAGTAAACGGCCGCACGGTTTTATCTATGTACAAAGCAGATTAGCACACCCAGCAATGGGTAATATGATGTGATATATATATATATATATATATATATATATATATTATTTAAATGCTGAAAAAAAAAAATTCGGAAAAAGTAACAGAGAAATATTTAGCGTTTTTTTTTTTAGCCAAATACACAATCAATCTCATTTTGTTCAAAAATTGACATTTATACAAATAATATAAAGTATGTTAACAAACTAAACTATGTATGAATTATTAGGTCTCTTTTTTAAATTATTCAATATGATTACTAGTGCCATTCTCAGAAATGTACAATAAATTATTTGTTCTATATTGCTTCTTTTTTTAGTATTTTCTGTTATTTTCAATGAAATTGAAGTCGGGACTCAGAGGAAATCATGACAACATACTAACATTATTTTCTTGTTAAAATTTTCTTACATTTCTGGTGATACATTTCAGGATATTTTTATACCGAGTCCCTTGTAAATTAATATAAATTTCACGCCATATGAAATGGTATGCATATGAACACATTTAATTTAAAGAAGAAAACAAGCTTTCTTTGTATTTTGCAGAATCGTTTGTCTTTTAATTATTTTGACTTAACCATTTAACTTGCAAGATTGATCACAGTCTAACCCAAATAGCAAGAACGTTTCATCTCTCTTTCATTGTTTTTAACGCTTGTTAACCTTAAATCAATTTTAAAAAAGAAATGTTAATTAAAATTTCTTCTAATCATAATTATCATTCAACGTTTGCAAGGTTAATTTAAAATAATAAAATCTATTCATGTCAAAAGCATTTGTAAAAATTATAATTGAGCGCATAGCGTAAATGCTAAAGTAAATTACTATCGCTGGTTTGTATTTTCAAAATCATGCATGCAGTGTTGTGTAAATAAACACCATGTTTAATATAAATGAAAATATTTTCATATAAAAAGAAATATTCACCGCGTCAGAAAAGCCAAGCCAATATCAATGTAGTAGGGTGACAGCTCATATGCGTTAAAACACTAGCGTAACATGGAAACATTTTTATGAGTGCTGAAATTATACACAACAATCTTCAATTCATACTTTTTATTAAATACGCCCGCTTTTCAATGGTAATAATGAAAAATGTACTACAATATTGCATCGCTTTTATAATTACATTCAATAAAATTTCCTTCAATTTATGCATCCAGAAACTAATGAACAATAAAACTAAAAAAATGAACATGGCGCAAAAAAGTTGCATATTTATGCCAAATTATCAAAAATGACTTATTTTAAAACATATTCGTCAATAATCCTGTGTCCCTAAATGTAAAACTAGACTCTTAAAAAAGTATACATACCGTAAGAAAACATATTTCATTTTTTGTAAATTTATACATATGTATTGTCTCTTTAAAGATGGATCAAGTTTCTACTATTAAATAAATAAATGGAAAATGCCAAATAAAAACACCTTACGCAAAAAGATAAAAGTCTGACGACTTGAAATGGATACTGATCGCGTACATCTGTATCAATAAAACTACACATCTTAGAATTATAATTTGTTTTATTCGTAACAAATGTAGTGAACCAAAAATCTACTTTAAATTTATTTTTACTTCTGCGATTCATAATAAATATATCGTATTATATTAAATATAAAACACATATTTCCAAAAAAAAATCCAACAAAATTTGAAACACCGCATTTTTAGAAAAGCTCGTTACAACAATTTAATTAATTCATATTAAAAAAAAAAAATTGATCGCAACGACATAGTCAGCTGTTTACTTTAAATATATGCACTGTTGGCTGCATTGGACTATTCCTATTATCATCTAAATTGCAATGGTAATCGCTGATTGCCGGACGGATTAAAGACTTAAAGCCACAGTGAAACTGGATGCTCTATGATTCTCATAGGAATTACAGATTTCGATAATAATAATAAATTTGTATCGTAGAAAACGATACCTCACGAACAACTTAACCACTGTTGAAAAAAGGTAATAATAATAATATCTTTATTTTATGTTAATACAAATACATTGCATATAGAAAATGTTAAAAAAATATAAACAAATTAACAATTTAAATATTCGTTTATAGAATAAAAATAATTTTGTAGGACGAATAATTTTATTTCCTTCTTGAATGAATTAACAGTTAATTCGGATCTAATTTACTCCGGTAGTATATTATACAATATTAAATCAATTCTATCAGTAGAAACTTTAGTAACATTTAATTCAGAACTTGGCATGTAATACTGATTTTTAATTCTGGTATTTTAGTTATGTTTATCTTCTTTTAAAAGAAAATGTTCTTTGATTTTATAAACATACTGACAGGTTTAAAGAATATAAATATCATAAATGGTAAATATATTACATTTGTTAAAAAGTTCTCTGCATGGTGTATTGTATTTGACTCCACATAAATATCTTATAATTCTCTTTTGAGAAATAAAAATTTAAATTTAGATATTGTTTTAAATGTCGGATTTGGTAACATACGCTGTTGAGTTTATGTACAAGTTGTTCGCATTGTGGCTTCCAATTTAACATTAAGGTAGCTACGTAGTTCAGTGGTTATGTATTCTTACCAAATATTTTGATTCATATGTCGAGACAAATGCCGTTCCTTATTATTTATTACAAAAATGTGTTACGAGTATGTACCTATCGACTTTGCCATTTGATTTTACGGACAAAATTACATTAGTATTTCTAGAAAAAAATACGATTTTGTCCATTTTTGACCCATTGAGACTCAAAGAGCTAAATGCTTCAACCTATGTGTAAACTATTATTTTAATCAAAACTTTTTAGTTCGGAAAGTATGTTCTGATATTTTTCTAACTGCTAATTGTTACGTCTTTTATTGTATCACGATTTCATTTTTAATACACAGCATGGCGTATTAATTTATAGAGAGTAATAATCGAGATGAACGTCCATAAAACAATCAAATCTCGCTTGCAATTAATTGAAAAGCAATGCCAGAATAGCAATAATACACGCTCACATATCGCAAATACGAGTAGAACGAATGAACACTTCAGGAAATGATAGCTACTTCTGGCTGCTTGAAGATCAAATATATTGCATTCAAATTTCCATGCGTCTCCCTTAATCAATGTTTAACGTAAATTTTCACTTGGTTAGAATTGCGCAATAAATTTTATAGCGTTTATTCTGCGTTAAATGGGTTAAACTGAACATTCAATCCTTTGTTCTAGCCCCACAAAGACAAAGTTCATTAAAAAACTGCATCTCATTTAGTTTTATAACACTTGACTGTTTGCAATGGAATTTGACTACAAAATTGTCTGTGATAAGTTTAAGTAAATACTTAAAACTGCTTCAATTTCATAGACCACTTACTGACGAAATAATTATGTCTGAATTTTTTTTAAATTTTAATAACAGTTTATTTTTTTTACAATTTAAATAAAAAAATATTGTGTCTGCAACTCAAAATAATTATTATTAATCCTTGATATTAAAATAAACCTCAAATCTTAATATAGGTGACACATATGACGTAAACACAATGCATGTATTAATATGATAATTTTTATTAAAATGCTGCCCAGATTATAATTTCTGTATATGTACAGAACCGGCGATTTTTTTTTTATTTATTACATTTTATAATTACGTAAGTGTAATGGTTACATGTATAATTGCATAGTACATAACAATTTAAATACTGTAATTTAAATAATAATAATTATATTTTTAAATAATTGTGTAATTGTTTTAAAACATACGAATATCAATCAAAATATTTCTCAATGACTCATATCTGTGGAATAGATCGGAAGTTTTCGAAACTAGAATAATTGGATCATCAAGTAATTGTGGATGATCTAGATGCTCTACTTAAAGTACAGTATGAAATTAGAGCACATACCAAAGCTCTAATTTATGTCATGTTCAAAAAAATTGAATTCCGGTTGATCTAAATGTTCTGGTTAAAGTAAAACATGAAATTGGAGCAAATACCAAAGCATGTAATTAAGTAATGTTTATGAAAAATAAATTGCAGATGATCTAAATGTTTTAGTTAAAATTTGACGTGAAATTAGAGCATTAAATTATATTATGTTTAAGGAGTTTGGGTGATTTAGATGCTCTTATTAACGTAGAGCATGAATTTAGAGCAAATTTAAGAACATTGCATTTATGGAATGTAATTTTTAAAATTTCTAAGTGCTCTGATTAAAATAATATAAAATTAAAGTGAGCATCTAATTATATCAATGTTCATGGAATATTTTCTGGTACCTAAGTGTGGATGCTTGCTTCGTTAGATCATATTTTTTTAATATTTATAGATACAGAGGTATTTACTATTAACATATTTATATTAAAATTATTTTTCTTGGGAAATTTCATAATCAAAATTTGTTTACTATTTTACCACAAACGTAGTAATTGTGTTTTTATTTTGTTTATCTGTAGTGAAGCTACATTTACAAAGGAGGACATGAGCACGGAATGAGAAAAGAGGAAGACAGGAATCTGTTGAGGGACCTGCCCTGTCAACTGCCCAAGTAACTAATATCACGGGGTCATGCACCGACGGACGCGTCGACGAAGTCAACGTCGACACTTCATAATGTTTTGTGGTGTGCTACTTCCTCCTTCACGCAACATCATTCACAATATTCAGAATTCAGAAATAGTTCACAGGATATTGAATCCTCTCGAAGTCTAGAATCAAAATCCCTCAACCTTTCAATAATCGCGTGGCACAATATACAATCTCAAAAATAAAAATGAATTTAGTTGTGTTTGATACCAAGGGTATTATTTAATGGAATATGAAAGTTAATACAGATTTATTTCATTATCTCTCATATACATATATTTCTAAGGACAAAAATAAAAAGATATCAAATTTAAAACTGGTGTAATAAAAATGAGTACTTACCTACCTTTATAAAAGTGAAATACGAGTATTCCGTATATTCTTTGAAAGATAATTAAATGCATTGAGTATCAAGATAGTTTCGTATAGACAAAAGAATGAAAAAATATATTACAATAAGACAAAAATTAATTTTTTAGTACGCAAATATCTAAATAAATTATTTATATATTTTCCTGTTTATTATTAATTTATTGAAATCAATTTTCATTTTAAAATTATTCTAAATTCAAGATTATATTTTTAGTCAATTTAGGAATATATCAATATGATTACCAAATTTTAATTATAAATTACATATTTCAATGCCACTTTTTCAAATTTATCTGTAATGAACATATCTAAACTTAAAATCAACTATTATTCTAAAATCTAAATACATAGTTTACTTTTCTTTAATATGATTTTTTATTAATTCTGTTTTAAAATCATTGCTGACTCAGCAATATTATTATTTCGAAAGTTTATATTTTCATCAATGTCAAAATTCTAAAAAAATAAAGATGTACTAACCATACAAGATACAGTTCTACATAATATTATTGTTATTATTATTAGTATTATTATTAATCATTATTACATACATACATAAAATCACGCGTGTCCCACTTAATGGATTCGCAAAAACCCGAAAACATCAACATCGTACAAAAAATCCTTACTCTTAAACATATTAAAGTGACCGATTTTCGGTAGGGAAATACCGCATCCGGATCACAATAATAGTTAGAAACAATCATCTTTCGCTACATATTCCTATCTAAGCAGACTTCTTTCGCCTCAGCCACACTCATAATCGCATTCATCATTATTATTATTAATTATTAAATATATATATATATATATATATATATATATATATATATATATATATATGTCGGTAATGATGATAACATATTTATATCGTGCGGGCGTTTACCAGGCATCACCTCACGGTCACTCATTGCTGGCATGAAGAGTTCACCACAGGGGTCAATTTTGTGCCATTTAAAATTAATGATAATTATTATTCATTTTTTAATATTATTGTATATTAAAGAAGGCAAAATATAAAAAAATAGTATAAATTGTAAAATGATGACTATTTCTCTTATAATATAACCTAAATAACGCAGAAAACGCTGGTTCCCATATCTGAGGCCACGATGAACTTAAGCAACCAGCACCGGCTACCATTTTTTAAGGCAACCAAAGCACTTACTTTTTGAAAACTTAACTTTCCAGAAAAACTTCAGTTTCTTACTTCAACTGTTGTGAAAAGTATTATTGATTCATAAATTTAATAATCTCCATCAAAAGATATTATTTTTGTTCAAAAATGTTAGGAAACTTAATAATGATTAAAAGAAAAGGCAGTCTTTTCTCTTTTCAGTTAGGGAATGGTTTCTTTGATTGAATAAGTGTGGAAGCCCAAGCCGTGTGAATCTCTAACAATATTAACAAACGAGGAGATGGAGAACGAAACCAAGCGACTTCAAAGCACTCGCTCAACACATATGTACACAGCAGTTAAGAAAGACGTATAACGGTCACTGCTATATTGTCAAATTAATTGGATCTGCTGTTCATCAACAGTCTCTGACTCTGACAAAAAGAAACGCAAACCTATCCATCCTACAAAACGAGATATTTTTCTCTATACACCTACATCCAACGATACACCAAAAAAATAAATAAATATATCTTGTTATCCATTTCTTCAAATCCCAATTTAAAAATATCACCAATATGGATGCTAAAAATATATTTAATTTATCTCTATGGGTATGTAGTACATCGTTACCTGAGAGCTGTATATGTCATAGTAAAATCCGTTTTTTAATAAGAGGAGACATATGGGCTATGGGTAATCTATTAATGCCGTAAAAAGACAAAAATATATTCTTTATTTTCTGTTTTCTATATTTTTTCTTTATAATTTATTCTTGAAAGAGAATCAGAGAAGACTCAGATAAAAGTTATAATATTCAAATATTAATAAAGTACAAAGAAAATATTTTGGATATAAGACAAAGTAAAACGTAGGTGATGTCCATGTCCAATGTAAATTATATTTGCTTGCGCGCTGTTCCTAATTGAGTTCTGTTCCCGGTGATAAACAACAATTATACACTAATAGACACACAGATGGCGCGTTTACCAATGCCGCAGTCAATTTACCAGTCTCGAATCTTAGATCGGTTTCTTGCCTTATTCCTCCATAGCTTCTTCCCACCGCATTACACAGGCGTAGGAGAAGGATTTTAGTTTGTAAGAATGTACATTGACCTACACCCAAAAAAGGATAGAGCATGAATTTTACTGCATGAAAGAACGCTAATAAATCAATGAACAATGTATAGCTACCACACCTAGAAAAGGGCACAACCTGTTTTACACCTTAATGCATCCAAAAAAGAATTACACTATGAATGGAAGCCAATAAGTGAATGGTCAAGGGCGATAGCATTTTCTTTTGTCGATCAAACGTTAGAAAAAACAAATGCCACACTCAAAAAAGGTAGAACCTTACATCCAAATATACCTACAAAAGGGTATAGCATATATTATACTATAAGGAGCCAACAAGTCAATGGTCAAGGGTGATTTTCTTATCGATCGTACCATGTTATTTAACAAAAATCAAAAATCTATTAACGTTACACCCAAAACAGGTAGAGCTTGTTTTACACCCCGCCACACCTAAACAAGGTAAACATATATTACCTTTTTTGGCTATTTTCAGCGGTCGAAAAAATTGAAAAGTAGTACACTTATATAAAATTTTCCGTAGAAACCAATGGCAAAGTCGCCTTGTATGTATTTACATCCATTTTTGGGTTATAAGGAGAAAATATGGAATCAGAAAATATATAGGAATAAAAAAAATGGTTAAAATTGCTTTTTGATGATTTTTTTGCAAAAATGATTGTTGTATTGCGCGAAACTTTTAAAACATTAAGATGAATAGGATACGAGGTCTGTCTATTAAATAACGAGACTGCGCGCGCAGAAGGCGTCCTAGAGGGGGAAGGGAGGGAAACGAATGCAGCGTTGGATAGCTGGAAGTGTCTACTATTCTTGTACGAAAACACGTTTTTGTCGCTGTAGTAGTATTTTTTCTATAGAGGATAGAAACGAACGTGTTTTTTTCTCGTGCCGATAACAATATGTGACGAAAAACACGAGCAACGGATCAATGTGAAATTTCTCGTTAAATTAAAAAAAACTCCGAATGAGTGCTATAAATTGTTGAAAGAAGCGAAAATCGGCGAAGCTCCTAAACGCTCTTACAAAAGAAGACTTCCAACATTGGTTTGACCAATGGAAAAAATGAATGGAACGGTGTGTGGCGAGGGGAGGGGAGTACATTGGAGGGGAGCATTATTTATTATAAAATAATTTTTAAAATAAAACTCTTTTTCATAAGCAGTCTCGTTATTTAATAGCCAGACCTCGTATTATGGATTTCTGTATATATATCAAAAACTGACTATGTCCGCATTAGTGTGCAAATTGATGTAAAACCAGTAAGCAAACTAATGTACGCCTATGTAAATAAATTGTAATGTCTAGTCGTTTGTGCATACGTTGTGAGACATTAGACGCCCAGCAAATTCCTTGTTCGCAAATGCGGACCTTTTAACAAGCTATAAACAAATCACCCGCGAGAATTCATTTAGATTTGCTTCGTTACTTGTTACACACCGAACGAGATAAAAGGGTACCATGCGTAATTACAATACCCATCAACATAGATTCCTATTATAGATACACTTTTTGTTTGAAATAAATAATAAGTTTATCTGCAATTGACAAAGTCGTAACAAATAAGTTATTACATTACTGAAAAGGATTAATCTCGCTTTAAAGTTTTTTTTTTATATATTTATTTGCTTGAATCATAATCTTTTAATTTTAAGGTTATAGCGAATTATTATTTTTTTTTAACTATTACACATTTTAAATTTTGCGGGTGACGACAGATGAGCGATTAACAAAGAATAAGAAATTATGCTGAATAATGTTTAAAAACATTGTTTGCTACTTTGTAAATTATAAAAACATTATCAGGTTTAATGTGATTTGGTAGTAATGTATATAAAGTTTAATATATTATAGTCGAATACTTTTACTATAGCTCATAATTTACAATTAAAATGCAATCTATTTTTTACTGTTTAAGTTAATAATTCTATAAAATTTCAGTCATTGATAAAAAAACAATATTTGAATTGAATAGAATAACACATTTTTTTCGATTTTGATCAATATCAAACGTGAAATTTGAAAAGCCCCACAAGCGATCCTTGTGGTACTCCCTCCACAACAATTTTAAGAACCCGTCAGTATAAGATAACGCTTTATATGCGCCATGAACGATATATCATTACTAAAATTTGCAAATATGCGCAGATTGACACACCCAGAACTGGGTAATAAATCATGATGAAATATTTTTCTACATTTTCCTTAAACTAGTCCATTGTTTTTTAATTAATTTTATTTATAAATACTCTATTTTCCTTATTTTTTTCAAAAGGCCTTCATTTTTAAATTAAACGACATACTGAGTGTATCAAGATAATGGAAAAGTGCCTATTATTCATGTATATGAAAAGTTACACAAAAAAAGTGATTATGATATTTTGTAAGGCATAGAGGAGGACACATTTTGACATAACCATTACTATTTTAAAGCCAGTGGTACTCAACTTATACATCAATGTCACATTTTTTTAAATGACATTATATATTTTTTATTAACTCATTAAATAGAGAATTTCCTTCTGAATTCAACGGTATATAATAATATCATATCCTTACATTGCGAAAAATTTGATAAAAATTATTTCAAAGTTAGTATTTCATTCCTATTTTAATTTTTTTTAGTAGGTTGAGCAAACATTTAGTCATTAAAAAAATATATCTGTCATTTTTCGTATTTGATTGTTATCCATTATTATAATTAAGGTAATTTTCGTTACCTTTGTAATAATTAATTTAATAATGGCAGCAGATTCAACAAATATTGATTTTATTTATTGATCAAAATGCATTCCTAGCATGCAATTTATTTGCAAAAAATTATCCTAATTACGCAAGACTAAATACTAATTACGCGAAATGAAAAAAAAATAACGAAATTTGGAACATTTCGAAAAAATAATATAATACGTAAAAATGACATACAAAAATGACAGATAATTTTCTTTTGTTTTAATAGTTGAATGTTTGCTTAGCCTACTTAAAAAAATTAAAATATCAACTTTGAATTAATTTTTTTCAAATTTTTCGCAATGTACTCGTATGATATTCTATTGTTGAATTCAGAAGAAAATTTTCTATTTAATGAGGTAATAAAAAATATATGGTGCCATTTATAAAAATATAACATTGACCCATAAGTTGAGTACCACTGGCTTTAAAATAATAATAGTTATGCCAAAATGTGTCCCCCTCTATGCTTTACAAAGTATCTTAATCACTTTTTTGAGTAACTTTTCATATTCACGAATAAATGGCACTGTTCCATTATCTTGATACACCCTGTATATATGTACATACTGTTTAAATTATTAAAATCAAATACACTACCATACTATTATTTTGTCAGTCTTACTAAAAAATTATCACATTTTATGAAAATATAGTAAGTAAATCAATTTTTAATAAATTTTCATTGACGATAAATTCTAAATGTTTTTATAATTAGTTTATGATATTCATATTCATTACAATTTTCATTATCAAGTAAGTAATTACTACAAATGTAAAATATATCAGTATTTTAATTTGAATAAGTAGACTTTGTCGCCTTTATTCACAATAAATTAAAAACTTCATACAACGTGGCTGTTTAAATCATTTTCTCCTTAGAAACAAACATTGAAATGTACAACTAGTACAAAGCATAATACAATTGTGACATGTGTTAATAAAATACAGAAATATTTGTTCACTGTTATGACTTCATTACGCATAAAAATCATGTGATATACTAGGTGTTCAATTTAGACAAAAATACTGAATTGAATAGGCGAATAAAAAAAGGTACAGTAATTTTATTAAAGATATCGGACCAATGTCATCTACGAATTGTAAGAATTAAA
This sequence comes from Harpalus rufipes, assembly GCA_951394225.1. Classification (NCBI taxonomy): domain Eukaryota; kingdom Metazoa; phylum Arthropoda; class Insecta; order Coleoptera; family Carabidae; genus Harpalus; species Harpalus rufipes. The sequence goes on from OX596278.1 coordinate 5,413,398, forward strand.
ATTTTAGCTCCGCCCATTCTGCCACTGGTTTAAATTTTTTCTGTTTCGCTCCTTTTAATGGTCTTATATATACAAAATGTTGGTTAATTTAATCAACTTCATATCTCTTATAGTTCTTGAGATAGCACTTAAATTGAACACTTGTATATTGTACCTTGAAATATAAAATTATGCGAAAGTTCGGACGGCCAAAGTCGCACGACGCACATACGAGTATACCTATATTTATTTATATATTTATTTATTTTAAGTTTATAGTACATCACATAATGGAAAAAAAGATGCTGTAAAACGAGAATATAGATATGTATTACAAAACGAGAAATACAGGGTGTTTGGCGTAAGTCCGGCACCACGAATATTTCGTTTATTTTGAGAGATACAAAAAAATGTTAATAAGCAAAGTTAAACTAGACAAAGGGGCTCATAAGATGATCATAGCAGAAATTTTGTATCACTTCCTGTTTTAGCGGAAATGGGTACAACTTTAAAACTAGCATAGGGAATCGGTATTTTTATATATTTTTTCAGAATGTACATAAAATTTGCTTCACAGTGATACCAAATTATCATAGTTTTACTTTCACCATTTAAAAATGGCAACCATCTATTCTCAAAATATGAATTAATAAAATTCCATACAAAATAAAACATAGCAAGCTATGAAATAGCTATTTGTGTATTAAGAGCACAAAATAGGACATTGTTGATTGAGACAGAATTTCTTTGACATTCTCCGAATATTAAAATCATATCAATCATTTCTTCATTTGTGTAACTCACTTGAGCCATAATTATTTAATTACTACAAGAAATTGTCACTATCACAAATATAGGTAAATTCTTTTCTTTTGTTATAAGATAATAAAATTGTTTTCATAGCTTGCTATGTTTTATTTTATGGAATTTTGTTAATACGTATTTTAAGAATAAATGGTCGCCATTTTGAAATGGTTAAACTAAATCTATGATAATTTGGTATCATTGTGAAGCTAATTTTATGTATATTCTGAAAAAAATATATAATAATACCGATTCCCTATGCTAGTTTTAAAGTTGTACCCATTTCCGCTAAAACCGGAAGTGATACAAAATTTCTGCTATGATCATCTTATGAGCCCCTTTGTCTAGTTTAACTTTGCTTATTAACATTTTTTTGTATCTCTCAAAATAAACGAAATATTCGTGGTGCCGGACTTACGCCAAACACCCTGTATGTGTACGTTTGTAATTCAATAAAAACCTTTTTTTATTTTTTAATAAATGATATGAATCCATACAATAAAATGTCACAGTGAACACTTTGTTATCCTTTAAAAGCTATAAATCAAAAATGGGTATAAATACAAACCTGCGATTTTTTTTACAAAGTATGGTAATTTTTCAAACTTTTTCTTTAACTAGTTAAATTTGAATTAAAGAAAATATGAAACCTCTAAAATTGAGAAAAATCTAAGATAACCCCCCCCCCCCCGGGTGATTTTAGCGTTTTTATGAGTTGTCAAACTGTCTTCAATAAAGAGTAAACCAAAACCAGTGAATAAAAATGAATTGAAAATTAGCATACTATTTAAAATTTTCTGTAGAATTGAACGTTTTTGTTCTAAAGTGATACCTATCTTAACTAATTTTGAAAATTAAAAGTTTCTTGTTTCAAAATTACTGCAATGACAATGAATTAGACTGAAAGTAAGGCCTAAGGTCAAGAGTGGAGTTACAGGTGACAATTTCCATATTAACAATGCCAGGAAACTAGCTTATTCAATATTAATTTATTCATTTTTTTATACATGTAGGAATAAAATCCAAATATACGATAATACACTAATCCATTTACCATAAAAAATGAGAATATATGCTTTCTTTGTCTAAAACTCAAAATGAACTATGTACATTTTCAAGGTTAATCGCCATTGTTATGTATATAATCTAACAGTCATCCACAAAAGTTGCATAAAATAAAAGAACTTGTTGAAGACTTATTTTTTCTTATTAACCTACAGCTTTGACCTTGACAGTTTTTAAGCCTACCAGAATTAGTTTGAACTGAAAGCATTTCAAAATTTAGTTGTGAGCTTTTAATAAGTGGAAGGAAAGAATGATGAAGTGTATTATAAATAATAAATAAAATTCTAAAAACTATGAACCATGACATCACGGAACACTTAAAGGTTGATATGACAGTTTTTAAGTCAGCCTAAATGAATTTGAAAGCTGGTTGGAAGAAAAGGATGATGAAGTGTATTATTGTTGAAAGAAACTACCAATTTTGAGCATGGATTGCTGAAATCACAATCACTAGGACCATTATCAATAGGGCCAATATAATAATTATTTATATTTTTGTAATTTGTTTTTAACTTGTAGTTTATTGTTAACGTATTTGTCGAATATAAATTACGATAAAAAATTCTAAAAACCTAATTTGATATATTAATGTAAGTTCATTGACATCAAATTTTAAAAACAAATATTATCCATTTCAATCGAAGAACTATTCCGTAATCGATGTACCAATAAATTAAGATTTACTGCACCAAACAGAAAGTACCAGGTTTACTTTTGTTAAATAAATAAAGACGATACATTGCTACGCCTGATGGATTCAATATTTAACCTTAAATTAGCCATATCTGTAATGAAAGTGTAAACAATGCAACTCAGATGTCAAAAGGCACTTTAAACCGACAGGCCTTTTATCTTTTATGTTTCATTATACCTAAACCATAATGGGGATAAAATATCACATAAGCTGGTGTTCCTACCTTGATATGTTGGCAAACTAACTGACATGGCATGCAGATGGATGATGACAGGACGCTGGTGATGATACTACAGCTGCTACCACACTTGTCTTTTATATTATCAGTCATATTTACAACTACATTACACTAATTTTCACAAAAATAAACAATGCACTTAAAGCATCCATTTTTACAACAAACACACGCGTCAGCTGTCACAAGTCCACAAGCCTTGTCTTAGATCACTTATGGCCAGTTTTATTTATTTCAGATTCAATACATATGTTTGAACATCATTTATTGATATTGCAAATTCTGTAGTTTTAACAAATTTTATACAGTCAAATTGATTAATTCCATGTCTTACAAATATTTTAAAAATAATTATTTATACAGGATGTTTATTAAACATAGGGCAAAAATTGAAGGGATTATTCCCTGGACCATTCTAAGATGATTTTGTCCTTTGATGATTTTTGAAAAGCCGCTTTATTTCGAAGATACAGGGCGAAAAAAAAAATTCGACAAAACCAATTTTGATATTTTTCAAATTATTAATCTAGTAACAGCAGGCAAGTTATGTGTCAAATTTGTTGAGACGTTTGGCTGTTTGACGTGTATTTGCTGTCTATAATACTGAAACTTTTGTTAGTGAAGTCCTCTTATATGAATAGCTATACGAACGCCGAGATGACTGACATGCATTTCATTTATGGACTTGCTGATGGTAATTCATCACAAGCTAGACGGATTCTTGCATCGTAGCTGGAGGTAGTCATTTTCAATAGTACTTGTAGATTAAAAAACTTTACATGTAATTTTTGGTATTAAATGTTGTTATTGTCAAAAAAAAATTTCGCCTGTATCTTCGAAACAAAGCGACTTTTCAAAAATCATCAAAGGACAAAATCATCTTAGAATGGTCCAGGGAATAATCCTTTCAATTTTTGCCCTATGTTTAATAAACAGCCTGTATATCAAGGCACTGAAGTTTTATTTTTTTACGACGAATCTGGATTTTATTTGCTGAAGAAAATAAATCATATGAGTGATGATAAAAAGTTTTCAATTGCGATTAACTATTAACAGTTATTTTTTCGGTTACAACCAATAAATAATGTATTTATTTTACTTTTCTCTGATAAATAAATAAATATATCATCATGACATATTACCCATTGTTCGGTGTCCCAATCTGCTTTGTACACAGATTTCGGTAAGAATGATGACATATTTATACCGTGCGGGCATTTACCAGGCGTCACCTTACGGGCACTCATTGCTGGCGTGGAGAGTGCACCACAGGGGTAACTTTTGTGCCATTTAAAGTTGGAAATATTTCTTTTTGGCGTCGGTCGGGACCCAGTTCCCCAGATTCGCACCATACACTGATGCACGCTACCACGAGACTTTTTCTGATATTTTTTTTATAAATTTGATATTACAATATTGTGTTCGAAGTTTTTGTGATCCTGTTTACTTTTTGGAATGATTTATTAATATAGCAGAAAACATTTTGTGCCGCACGTAATTCTATCCATTTTTTGATTATTTTTTTGTCCAAAATATTTTAATATATACTTGAGGGAATTTTATTCGATACTGTATTATTTCCCCACATTATCAGTGTTCAATTTGATCAAAATCATTTCATCCAATAAATAATTCATAATAATTTCTTTGTCTAAGCATTACTTCCCAGGCAAAATAAAAGGGGGGACCATAGAAATCCTGGTCAGTATTATGAAGAAACTATAACTGCAACTAGTCAGTATTTATCCATTCTTAATACGAATAGTTTGCTTTTAGTGTCAGTGATTTAATACTAAGTGCTGGGATACCTATCTTTGAAGATGTTAACACCTCTGGAAGAAGATAATAGCCAGCAAAGTACAACAGAATCTCAGGAAAAGACACAGTTTAATAAATATGAAAATGCTGCTTTCAACTCAAATGGTGAATTTTAGTGATTAGTGATGTGGATGTTACTAATTCATGAAAATTATTGAACAGAATTTGTGGTGGAAAATGCAGGATAAATTGCTAAATCAACTTAAATTTTCCAGGCCCGTATTACGAGCGCACTATTATAATAAAAGCGCGCTTTTACATTATATTCTTATAAGGAGCGTGCTCCATAAAAGCGCGCTCGTAATAAGGAACATTGATTTAGCTGATGTCTGAAGAAATGAAAAGCGAGTGATTTTTTTTATTTGTTATACATAAATATTAACAAATATACAACGTTTTTGCTAATATCTCAGTAATTAAAAGTCAATTTTGATGCACAATTAAATTTGAAGTTAAAATATTATGAACAAATTGATGTCCATATACATACCTACAACAATAAAATTATAATTGTTTGTTTATTAAAATGACCAGAACAATAGCATATTATACTTGATATGGTCAATGTCATTGCTTGAATTAATTAAAATATTATCATTTGTACATTTACATTTCAGTATGTATTTATTACGTAAAATTACACATAAGTAAATAATATATGTTATGAAAAAAGTGCAGATAATTACAATTTACATGAAACGTAAACATTTATATCTAAATTGCTCCACTTACCTTATTAATAATAAACGACCATTACAGGAAAAGGAAATTGTTATAAATTTATATAGGCTGTATTCTTTATCCTTTCATGTTAGTCTATCAATAATTCCATACATAACAACTCAATTATTTTTTTTCACAATGATCGACGAAGATTCTAACGATTCTCCTCCTTCAGATATTATTATAAAAGAAAACCCATACTACAGTGAAAAGTACGAGCAAATATACCGGAAATCCCTCAAAGAACCCGAGAAGTTTTGGGCGGAAGTCGGTGCCCAAGTAACGTGGACGAAACCCTGGACCAAGGTTTTAGATAATAGCGAAGAACCCTTTACAAAATGGTAAATATTACACAGATTTTATTAATAAGATACACGATTTTTTTTAAAGGTTTGTAGGGGGAGAATTAAATGCTTGCTACAACGCAGTTGACAGACATGTGATAGCCGGAAAAGGAAGTAAAATTGCTTTGATTCATGACAGTCCTTTGACGAAAACCGTTAGGAAAGTTACTTATGCTGAACTTCTTGATAAAGTAAGCGAACTTTTTAACATTTTCTTGTACATTGATGGAAACTTGGTTTCAAATAAAAAACTTGACTTAGGTTAAAATTTCAAGATTTTTAAATTTTCAAGTGGGCTTGATGAAAGCTTAGGCGCACGTAGAGGGGAGGGGGATGAGGCTTAGCCCCATCTATGATTTTAGATCTTACTAAAATTTCTGCGGGCGCCCTTGGATGAAAGTAAAGCTTGTTTACAACCAAGCTACTTGATTGTTGGATATTTGGGCTTAGCTTGAAATATCAAACTTTAAAATGTTAGGTTTGGCTTGGTGCTTAATGAAACTAAAGCTGGGCTATTCTACAAATTTCAAGCTTTTTAAATTAGACTTGGCTTGACTTTTCAAGCCCGTGAATCTGTACTTTTGGGACAGTACTAATGTAAATAATGATAAACAAAAATAGAGCACTTAAAATTTAGAGAATCCTAACTTTTACAGCGATGTAATTTGTCAACATTATTTTTCAGTATTGCCATATATTTTTATGCAACATTTATCGTATTGATTGTTAAACGAAGCTGTAACTATTAACTTTACATGAATTTATCGTTTTTACAAAGTATATTTTAAATAAAATATTATGTGTGAAATGTACCTAGTCAGCTAGTAAAGTCAGACGTAAAAATAAAGCAAACTTATCGTAAATTGACCACTTGTTTGCCTCCTTGCGTTATAATTTTTCTAGTAACCATACCCAATAAATATGAAATTTTCTAGATAATTTAAAAAGACAGACTATAATACTTTATTATCAATATCATATCTACATAAATAATAACAATACAATTTATATTACTTTTTAAATTATAATAATAGTCAATAATTATTTTAAAGCATGCACCATATTAATTCCGAAATATAAATACCTAATCAATAATAATTATTTTTCTCTTCTTCTACATTCACAATGTTCATTTAGGTGTCTCATCTAGCAGGAGCTTTGGCAAAGCTCGGAGTAGGTCGAGGAGACCGCGTTTTGATCTACATGCCTCTCATCCCAGAGACAGTAATCGCAATGCTTGCTACTGCGCGCCTAGGCGCAGTCCATAGCGTCGTCTTCGGAGGGTTTGCAGCGAGAGAGCTCTGCACCAGGATAGAACATGCAGAACCCAAGGTCATCATCGCGGCTAGCTGTGGAGTTGAACCGAATAAGATAATTAGGTGACGAAAAAATTTAAACATCCTTATCTAGTAAATAATTGAAATTATTTTTAGGATAACAAAAATTATTTTGCAGGAATATTTAGAATTTGGTCCTGCGAAATTAATAAATAAAAATAAATTTCTAGATATAGGTATACCAATTTTCTTCTATTTCGGTAATTATACAGGATATTTCTCAGATACGGGACACCTCGATTATTTTCTTTATTATTGGGAATAGAAGAAAATCATTCAAATAAAAGTTGTAGTAAATCAAGAGGGTCATTTACTTATTGAAATAATTTTTTTTTTTTGAAACCACAAAATATTTTTTTAAATAGGCTATGTATGAAACACAAAACCTATCTGTCAATTTGAATTATTTACTGCATAATTCCTAATAATAATATTAGAACTATTTATAAATTAAATAATATTTATATTTCCTTTTAATTTAAGCTTTATTGTTTTTCATACATAGCCTATACTGAAAAATAGCTATAAACATAAAATTTATTTAAATTTCAATTGCATTTCTCTCAATATTTTTATGTAAGGATACAAAATGATTACATGGTTGAATTCAGAAAAAAAAAACTATCGAATGGGCCTAAAAGATATAACTATCCCATTTAAAAATATATTATTTTGTTATATTTTGAGACCCACTGGGTCAAAATGTGCCTTATCCGAGAAATACCCTGTATATCTGTATCGTTCAGAGGTTTTACCGGGAGTACCTTAACGGGCTCTTATATCGTGGTGTACCACAAGGTTCACTTTTTGGGCTATTTGAAAATATGCAAATAATTTTCAAATTTTAAGTTTGATTCGGTCGAAATCGAACCCGAGTTGTCCATGCACCAGAGCCGTATTAACCATAAGGCGGGCAAAGCGGCCGCTTGAAGCCCCCGATTTTTTTTTTTATTCTCTCAAGAAACATAGTAGAAACAATATTAAGAATATAGAAAGGGAACGACTCCCTCCTTTTTATCCGCCTATAAAATATTACAAAATTATCAATACCAGTTTCAAATGCATCTGCAGAGCGTTCATTTTCATGCTTAAAACGCGTGAAAAATTATTTAAGATCCAGAGTGGATGCGTTACAAATCTAAATATAGAAGTAGAAATTAATGAAATTAATTACGATGTTATAAATTATAATACAAGAATTTGCCAAAACAAAAAAGTCATACAGTATGTTTAACGCTTCATATGTCTGTTTTTATTATTTATTATTAAAATATTGTTACTCGTAACTATTTGCAATGGTATAGGATAGCCTTTTTTCATTATTATTTATTTAATAGTATAATTTACATTTACTGTAACTAAATTGTTCCGTTACGTAATATAAAAAATCATACTTTTATTATGTAATTATTAACCTGGTAGTAGGGGGGCCTCATAAATAATTCCGCTTTAGGCCCCAAATTTTATTAATCCGGCCCTGCCATGCACAGTTAAATTTGTTTATGAACAGGGCCCTAGTTAGGGGGGGTTATAAACATTTATTTGACGCCCCTTATGCATTTTTTTAAGAAATGAAAATTTAACCCTGAGCAAGTGTCCAGTTGCGCCATATTTTGTCATTATATCCCATATAGTTTGAGTTGAACTTTGTACCATTGCACAAACAATTAGCAGCTGGTATAAACAAATGAATATGCATAAACAACGCACTCATAAATAAGGCGCAAAACATAATAAATTAACTAATAAATTAAAAATCGCAATTATTACAATTCAAAAATCATGTGCAATTGTTCATAATAAAATATGAATATGTATTTTTACAGATATAAAAACATTTTGAATGAAGCAATAGAATGTTCATCATTCAAACCAAATAAATGTATAATATACCAACGAAGAAATGTAGATATTGCACCTTTGGATGTAGACATGGATATTCTTTGGGAGGACGCGATGAATATGGCCGGACCCCATGAATGCGTTTCAGTTGAAGCTAATGAACCATTGTACATCCTGTATACTTCTGGAACGACTGGTAAAATTTACCTTTTTAATTTTTTTAGGACTTAGCTTGTATATTTTTGTAAATATAACAATATCCTAACGCACAAAACTCGACCCGACGGGAGTTTTATGCGTTAGATTATAATGTTGAGGTGCATTTAAAGAAATTGTGTAAACCACTCCTAATCGAGATTTTTTAATATTTATTGTATCTTTAGCTCAACCCAAAGGAATCCAACGACCCATTGGAGGTCACATCGCTACTTTATGCTGGACCATGAGTGTAACATACGGAATGTCCCCAGATGCTGTTTGGTGGGTCGCTAGTGACCTAGGGTGGGTCGTAGGTCATTCATACATTTGTTATGGTCCACTATTATATGGAATAACTAGTGTTATGTATGAAGGAAAACCGGACAGAACCCCAGATCCCGGACAATATTTTAGGTATTGTCTAAACACTCAAAACTTAAAAAAAAATAATATTAGAAAAATTCCAGAGTTATCAGTGACCACAAAGTGAATGCTTTCTTCGTTGTCCCAACTGCTTTTCGGGTCCTGAAACGAGAAGATCCAGAAGGTCATTTTAGGCGCAAATACAGCCTGAAAAGTCTCAAAACTATTTTCATAGCAGGAGAACATTGTGACTATGAAACGAAAGTTTGGGCTGAAAAAACTTTCAAAGTTCCAGTTTTGAATCATTGGTGGCAAACTGAGACTGGTCATAATATTACAGCGACTTGTCTTGGCCTTGGACATAATCTCAACCCTCCCAAATATTCTGCTGGCATGCCTTTCCCCGGATATGACGGTAAGGTTTTAAATAATTTAATTGTGGAAACGGGAGTGGGTTAAATTATGGGCCCCAGCGCGACAGTTACTAATTTGTTGGTCACATTATTTTCCTGTTAAAATTTGCTACAATTCAGGATTCTGTCCACAAATGCAATAATAGAAAAAAGATGACTATATTTATTTATTTAATTTACTCTACTTCTAGTGAGAGTAATAAAAACCGACGGTACGGAAGCTCGAGCCCATGAATTAGGCCGTATAGTCATCAAACTTCCCTTACCACCAGGTACAATGTCTACATTATATCAAGCTCCAGAACGATTTTGTCAAGTTTACTTTACAAGATATCAAGTAAGATATACTAAACAAAATAGCCAATACATTATATAAATCAATCTTTAGGGATATTACGATACAATGGATGCCGGCTATTTCGACGAATTCGGCTATGTATACGTTACAGCCCGTGACGATGATGTCATCAACGTAGCAGGGCATAGATTATCTACAGCTGCTCTGGAAGATGTAGCTTTATCCCATCCAGATATCGCGGATGCCATGGTTATTGGGGTACCTGAACCAACGAAAGGAGAAATTCCGCTTTGTCTTTATGTTACGAAAAAACGTTAGTTATTCAATGTTAATTTCTATTTTACAAACAATACTTTCTTCAAAAGTCCTTGTTTAGCTGTGGATGGACTTTCAACTAATACATAAAACATTAGCACATTGATTAATTCGCGCAAAATTATTCGAAGTAAATCAATTCTTAACAGAGCTGTGGTTCTCAACTTGTTTCAATTTCTATATAACTACTGCTACCCGGGGCGTAAACAGAGGGGGGTTTTGTGGGTTAAAAGTTGCAACGTCGCAAGTGGAGACGGGAGTGGGCAAATAAATATTGGGCAGCAGCCGACCTTTGCCTTCGACAAGTCACAGAACTTAATTTAGGAAAACTTTCAAATTAATTTCTAGGAAATTTAAAAACTATCAAATTTGTCAAATTAATTCCTGGTGACTTGAAAACTGCCGAAGCTGTGAAACTAATTGCTGGAGGACTTAAAAACTGCCAAACTAATTTCAGGCTGACGATACTTTAAAAAACTGATTAACTTAATGACAAATAGATGTTTCTTACGAATATATTTTGTGCAGATGCCAGAAAAAACGAAGCAACCATAAATCGAGAACTAGTCTGTATGGTCCGCGAACTTATTGGCCCTATAGCAGCTTTTAAACTAGCTGCCCCTGTAAAAGGTCTACCGCGAACCCGGTCCGGAAAAATTTGTAGGAAATCGATAGCAGATTTAGCACGGAATAAGGCAGTCAAGGTATTAATATATAAAGATAAAATATTTCATTTCACTTACCGATTTTGCAGATTTCAGGAACAGTGGAAGATCCGTCCGTCTACAAAGACATTAAATGTACCTTGCAAAATTTGGGCTATGCTAGAACTGCCCCAAATCCACAATGAGAGTGAAGTTTTTCATGTGTTAATAATTCTGGGAACATATTTTTTGAACCTGCACAAAATGCGCAACGCAAATTATAATGTATTATTGACAATTTTGCAATTTAGGATAACTTAATACTTTATATGACAGTGTTTAAGAGGTTTCAAGTATTTTACACTACACGTTTTATGCAAAATTGTACTAATTTATGTATTTCATTGCATTGTTTTATATATATAAATGAGGTAGCCAAATTTGTTTTAAAATATTTATAAAATAAAAAAACTGGGATACATAACAAGTATTAGGAATAAAAGAGATAAACTCTATTTTTGTATAATTCCAAGGTTAAGAATAAGGATTTCCACGTTTTTTAAAAAAAAAATTATGCTAATCTTGATTTTAAAAAAATTAGACCCTTATTTTTTATTTTTCCAACAAAAAACGAGACAAATTAATAAAATTATTGAAAATGAAGAGAGATACTGTTTGTTCCCTGTGAGACAGAAGTAGATTGACAAAGAAAGAGAAAGTAGTAGTCGCAAAGACCAACAATCAAACATAAACATAACCTGACCACGTATTTTTATTTTGTATATTTAAATCCAGCGAGTAGCAAACGTCAACAGATATAGTTCATTTTTCTTCTTATATCGAACTAAGTAATAACAAATACCACATCTCCTGTCTCTTTCCTACATGTACTTGCATCACTAAAATGAAGTCGCTAATCAATGCATCTCTTTCTAACGAAAGGGGTAAAAAGAGATAGAGAAACATCACGTCATTAATATTACGAATAGAAGCAGATGTTTTCGAATCACTACCAATCAGATTCCCTATCTATTTATGCCGTCAAAACTTTCTCCCAAAAGAAAAATGAACTATATGCGCGCATGCCCCAAGCATATGAACTTAGTAGAATTGGGGCCGTGATGTCACATTATTAAATAATTTTTAATTTCACTTTTTTAATAAAATATTTTATAATTAAACATTACCTTAGTTTCATTACAACATACTTAAGGCTAAAATTAATATAAAACACATTTTTTAAAAAAGCGTGGCCGTGGATATCCCCATTATACGGTGCAGTCAGTCTTCTTCCGTACGAACAACCCTAAAAACCCACTGTAACCTAGGCAGCACCGGAAAAACTTATAAGGAACCAAAATTATACATTTTTAGTCAAACAAGTTATCAGGTTTTACTGGCTGAACGTGATTCAATAGTCTCTGAATATAAAAATTACAATATTAAATGTTGATGCAATCTTGCTGCATTTATTTTCGGTCATTTGATCTTAGTACCTTTTCGTCCAACGATAAACATCTTTAATTACAACTTTATACAATAATTACATAAAATAAAAGAACAGAACAAACAAAAAGTAACAAAAAGTTGAAAATAAATTAGTTCTAATGCAATAAGTACTTGATTTACAACAAATGCAATCATTATAAGTATCTAAAAATGAAATCAGTAAATAATATCTTCTCTATGGGCAAAATTCAAATGAATCGAATATATTGTTCCAGTTTCCAGTGTCAATCTGGCAAGTGTGTAGTTAATAAGTGTTGGTGCCATATACCTGCTAGATATATACTGCTGATGCTTGTCTGCTATAGAAAACAGCGAGCGCGATGAAGGGAGAAGGTTTATAGAACTTGGTTACTGATGCGCAGGCGTGTTTTACTAGCGCGCACTTTTCCAACCGAGAACAATATAATTTTAAAGGCAAGACCAGGCAGTTTTTTTTTGTCTCCCTTCATTGAGCTCGCTACATTAACAGTATGTGTCCAACAGGTTTATGGTTGGTGTACTCTGTTCTGGAAGATGTGAGTGTAGTAACGATAACGAACAAAAGGGAAAAAATCCAGTGCAGATAGAAAAAAAATAAGAGTGAAGTAAATTTAACACAGAGTCAGGTACACATTGTATACTTTAAAACTTATCAAATACTGTGAATTACAATATTTCAATGTACCACATCTTGTGCATTGATTGATCAACATCTCCTATGATTAAAGTACATCAGCTAAGGTGTTGCTACAATGGTCGTTGTACAGTACAGTATAAGTAAATAACAAGTTCAAGTTAGGTTAGATGTGAATTGAGAAATGATCTGAGAATTGATACTAATAGAGTGCGTACACGTACACGATAAGCACAAGCCAACAGCGTCATCAATCGTCAGGCTTGTCTGTTTAAACATATTAAATCCAGATTACGAATATTGTTGTTAACGTGTACGCACTCTATATACGGAACGGATGAATGATTATTGATTTATTGATTGATTGATTACGATTGATCGTGGACAGGTACGTATGTGGTTGTGCATTGTGATTGTGTGGAAAGCGCGTTAACTTTTCTTCGTCTAATGCGGAATGACAACACGCTCATAATGAATAATATTTTATTAAACAAAACATATTCGTTCCATTTCCAATAAAAGCAGTATGTCTGCTGCGATCTGTGTGTAAATTGAAGTATGCAGAAAGGCCCAACAAGTCAGCTGGGTAATGCATGGCCCACTGATATTTATCAGATATTATTTTATCATATTTATCATAATAGATAATAAATTATACAGGCAAGCGTGCACGTCGGCTTCTCAATTCTATAGTAAGGTAGATGCCGACACTGCCCAATCATGTCTGTCACTTGTATCACTTACAATCACTACAGGTACATACATATGAACAATAAAAAATATATAATATACGTTCGTTTCTTATCCAAACAATCCTGAAATGATGATCATTTTATAAGCAAACCAACATATAAATATACCAACAGATACGTAAAAGAATTTCTTAATTTTCATTGAAAGCTCAAACTATCATTTCATTTCATTTCATTTCATTGTAAATGTAATGTATTGTATAATAAATTAAAAGCAGAGACAGACAATAAAACTTAAGAACTAATTGTCACGACTGTACTCCGATCCACCTTTAGTTCGATCGTTTGTCCAGTGGGAGACGTCGTGTTCGCACTCACTTCATAGGCAAGGCAATACCAATACATTCTACAGTATGTAATACAGTAACAATACATACGATACGAATACGACCTGATCTGCATCTGCAGCAACACGACGGGGCCAGCCCGGCCATTGCTAGCTATACCAATTTCAATAAAAACAATATATAAAATAAATAAATAAATTAAATAGAAAAACAAGACATTCCGACGAATCAAATAAAACTTAATCGTACAAGTAGTATACATGAAAATATAAAGATATATAATATAATATAGTATAAATGTAATATAACGACTCACGATATCTCCCACCCCAACGGGCAACGGGCTACGATACAGTGTAGGATAAGTCAAGTAGCTAACTATCACGTACGAAACGTTAATAAGAGATGTTAACGAACAAGTTTGTAGCGTTAAAATTACGAGAAACAACAACATTAAGTTTCAACACGACGAGCAGCTAGCACTCAGCTGTTGCTCTAATAAATATTTATCTTGATTTCAACATCATACTCGTATATCATCAATTAACAAAGAACGCAATTGCAGAAATAAACCGATAGATGCAAATCGTCATGATCAACTAGAAGTGTATGGAGTATTCTGGGCAAAGGCGTGACGAACCACAGATAATTTAGATTACAAATAGGACACGTGACACGGTAGGTGCAGTTGCTCCCTCAAGACAGCAACCATACCCACCGACGTGCGGTGCGAGGATGGTATGGTATGATAGTGAATGGTTCATGTCGCGGTACACGGTTAGAGCTCCATCGCCCATCCTCATGGTGTTCATGTTTGTATTTGTACATATACCCGGTTGGTTTGGATTACTCTGATGTCAATAAAACCATAGTGCAGTCAGTAATCACGAACAACCAGACTACTAAGTCGGCAGCGAATGGACGATGTCTGCTCTATGAAGTTCAAGTTCAGCGGACCCGCAACCGTCGCGACGCGTGCTACGAGACAGTGCGTTTCTCGCAGCTCGATTCCGACATCTGTGCGTGAAGGCGTGTCCACCAAACCGGGTCCGAGTCCGGTGTGGTGTCTGTTTCTGTTCTGTTACTGTATGAGAAGGGTACGTCTAGAGCTATCTGGCAAGATGGCACGACAATAGGCATGGGTATAGATACGTATTTATTTACAAGGCCAGTGCCAAAACGACTGGGTAAGGATACGCAATGAGGCACCGTGTCTGACAACCTCGGAAATCCGACAATGAGACCTTTTACTAGTCTTTCAAACACTGACACTTGGCAGCTGCATAACAGTATGTGTTGTGTTACATCAAAATACTACGTAAACTTTTTCCAAACAAACGATAACAAAAACGATGATTCGATATAATTTCATGATTTTAAATAAACACGAAAGTCTCAAAACGTGCTGCCATCGGCGTGGTCTCAAACATGTGTAAATTTCGGTTGCTCTGATGTAGTGTGTTGCGATAACCGCGTTGCGGTAGATGGATATAATCAGCTTTGGGGAGTAATTGAAGCTACGCACGTTACCGGAGAATGCGTAACTGCAATGACAGTATTTGTAACAATGTAATTGTAAACAATGAAAAGCTGGTTAGCAAAAGCTATGACCCAACAACCGCAAGTGGTCTAACCGTGTTCGAGTGATGGGTGACGACCGAGTCCCAACATGGTGACGACGAATGCGCAGGTGATGACTAGTAATGCAGGATTTGGGAATTTAGATGGATCCGATACGGAGCAAGTATGTGAATGTGTGCGCAGTTCTCGCTGAGCACGTGTCTAACTGACTCATTCACCCATATTGATAAATCATCGATTAATTATGTTCATTTAGCAAATGAATAAATATACATAGATGAATAATAAATAAATGTAGATAAATACTGATAATCACAATGAAGTGAGAGTTAACACGATGCAGATAAGATAAAAAAAAAGTTACAAGTGGTATGGGTGAGACGCGACAGAGAACTAAGTAGACGCGTGCCGCACCAGCAGAACAATTTACACAACTTACAATCTACATTTTTTTTGTAATGTAGTAATGTTATCCTTTAGATCAAGTTTTAAGTTAAGTACACATAGATTAAGTATAAAACAAAGTCATTATCATTCTCATTATCTAGAAGGCGACACACCGTGTGGCCCGTAGCTTTTAGTAAGTACTAAAGTAATAACTTAGCTAAAGACTAACAGCTAATTTCAAAGTTAGACCTAAAATACAACAGAATGAGGGCGAGGAGAAGCAGTAATTTCAACTAACAACTATTATCGTTTTCCTTATATGTATATAAACACTAAATCTATTTAATAAAGAACTGCAGATGTACTTATTGCCTCCCCTCAACAACATTTGGCAGACAACATATCATTTATGTCTACTACATCTTAAAATAATGAAATGTTAATGTTTTCATTTAAATAAGAATGAATATGTTGTTTTGTTGTTGTATGTTGAGGACGAGGGACGAGAGTCGAGTGCGTCGCCCAGCGCCATGTGATTGTGATCATCACCCATCGTCCCTGCCCCTGCCTTGATTTTATAAAAACACGTCGTCCTGTGTGTTGTACCATCTGTGGTGTTACTGTATTATATTTCTGAAATTCTGATTCTGTAGTTTTATGTATTTTTGTAGGTATTTTTATGTATATGTATAGTGTTATAAGTGTAGATAATAAGTGTAAAAGTTAAATGTGGATTATAGTGTGAGTGGGGCCGCGTATGTCGCGCGTCTCCGGCGCTGTACTGTGTACCAGTCCCGCAGACGGACCATGACCGACCACGCACTCAGCTAGGCACCTAAATTAACACTATTTCAAAGGGAGAACTTGGTGCTCACCCATTATTGCTAACGTGTTCACAGTTCACCGTTGTCTTAACTACACGCACGCACGCACACATGCGTGAGACGAACGTTCCTTGCTCCGAACTCCGATTCATATCTTTTTTATCTTAATTATATTGTATTGTTCATCATATTTATCATATTAGAATATGCGGCATCATAAATCATTATTAACAAACAGACATACACACGATGTGGCCAGGATTGACTGTATCCAATAGCAGTTTGTATAAGAATATATATGTATGTATAAGTGAATAAAAATGAACGAATGAAGAATTCGCTGAATAGTAGAGTAGGTACTTTGGTTGGAAGTACCTGGTACTGGTACTGGTACGCAAACGCATGCAGAAACGGGCCGAGATATGACGTTGGTATGACGCGAGCATGTGAATGTGCGAGTGAGGGAAGGGAATAGCGCGGGCGTTAAGTGAAGTGGGTATAGAGCATCAGCGAACAACGCGAGCGCTATTTCCTAAACAGAGACACACAAAGACATACGAGTACGTCTGCCACCGCCGACCGCGGCCCGTTCCGCCGCCACCGCCGCCTTGCCGTCGCCGCCGCCGACGCCCGACGCTTCACTCGAGTGTGACACCGTCACCGAGACTCAGAACCGGGGCCGGGTACAGGATAATAGGAAGCTAAACTGCTGTTTCTGTATGACTATAGGAGGACAATCTCTCCACGTCTATCTCGGGAATCGTCAATTCGTCTGGGATGTTATCAGCGTATTCAATGGAAGAAGTTTGTGATAATCTCTTACTAAGTGATGACTGTTTTCGGAGAACTTCTGCTAGGGAAGTATTGCTGTGTTCGCCGTATCGAGCATCTAGGCCCTGACGGAAAGCATTTACTACTCGGATCTGAAATGAACAACAAAGAACAAAACAGGGAGGATTAAAATAGAACATTCCTGGGGTTATATGCCGAGCACAGCGCGAATTACATTACAATACAACAGAACAGTACAGTACACCAGTACAGAGTCAATATGAGCATAGAGTACTGTATACTGCTTTGCTTTTGCGTTTTGCTTTTTGCATTTACTTGCGTAGTCGCATGCGACCAATGCATGCGCAATTTTAATAACTATCCCATCACCAATTATATATAGATATATATACCACCTATACGGATATAATGGATGTGATATGAATTCAGATTCAATATGGATATGAATATACTGTACAATGCAACCAACATATCAACTACGAATCAAATGAAACCTACCATTATAAGTAATTATCATCCCACGCGCACACATATTGTCGCATACGACTCTACAACTGTATTTTGTCAATACATAAACATACATATGCATGTATGTATATATGCGTCAACACCACATATAAATACATACACATATATGTTTGAAACATAAAACAAATCATGCACTGACCGAAACATGCTGCCAACGTTAACACGGCGCAGCTATTACAAGTACATACATTCTGTACGTAGACATTCCGAAGGCATTTCATCACATCTCATCTGGTATACGAATGCAATATAATATAATAAGTATATTAGCCAAGAGCTAAATGTATTTGTGTTGAACCGATTAGGAGGTTCGCTACGCCTTGGCACATAAAGTGGCCAACGTATGTACGTGCGTTATCGCGCGAAGTCAAAACCACTGTTAGTTTATTAATCAACATAGACCAGACAAACAAAACAAACAAAATCAACACCAAACAGAAAACGGTAAAACGTAAAACTCACATAACAAACGTTAGTACTAGTATGTGATGTGAATATGCACACCGCATACCAAACATGAACAGCCTAAGAGCTGAGCTGTGTCTTTCACAAATGTACAATTAACAACAATGCGTTCGAATGTACGTTTAGCTGCTTTTTAATCAGAGTTTATTAGTCACTATATAACAACCTGAGTAAGTATACAAAATATAACGCTTCTGTTCATAATTATAATCATAATAGTGGTAAATAAAACGTTCAGATTTTACATAAAAAGGAAATAAATAGAATTTATACGAATATACAAAATAAAACAAATATATAATATATACAAATACAGGTATTTCTAATAATAAAAATAATAAATTTGGTATTGAAATCAGCGAAAGACCAACCACTGATATGTAACTGATGCAGATGAAAAATTTGAATACTTGATACTTGTGTAAAGGTAAGTACTATTCGTATTCGTACGTATAAAATACAGATACAAATATGATTGACCCTTCGCGTTAAGCACCGTACGCAACCGCAGGCGTATCACAACCAACGAGCAAGAACATGGATTGCTGCGTGATCTAATAAAAAACGTCAGATTCACTTGGTTATTATAAATTCAATACAAATAATAGACAAAATGAAATGGAGCAGCACTAGTTCAGTGTTCGTGCCTCTGTGATTTCTACTCGTGATTTTCTAACAAAACAATTACAGCTACGAAGAGAACGTATCATTCCATTCCAGCATGCTCAGCTTGGAACGAATATGCCAAAATATTGGTTCGTTTCGTATTCGTACCAATACTTTGCACAAGCGTTATCAATCACTACAGACCAAACCTAAGTTCCTTCGATCGCATACAAGAAGAAAGTGTTAATAGAAAAACTGCAGCCACTTGAAATTATAAAAGGGTTGCCCCGGTATCGTTGGAAGAAATGCACAATACTCGTTACCAATAATTAATAATACTCTGAATAAAAAATGGAAGCACAACAATACCGGAGCCAACTCTATCAACAAATAAGCAAAACAAAGAAACGATCAAGTCAAGATCAAGCAAACGAGCACCGTAGCGGACAGATAGATGTAGGAAAGCGGCTTACAGCTTGGTCAGTGGAGCTCTTGCTGTACGGGACCGGAATCAAACGCTCTTGCAACTCACCACCTATCACCTTCAAGAGTAAAGGGCAACGTTAAGAGTGGTCCTAATAGACAATGGGCAGTGGTCACGCCACGGACATAACACACAAACAAATAACAGAGTCAAGTGCACAGAATAAGATAGATTAAGATACTACCAAGATTCAAATCAATCTCCAGAAGAGCCAAGTGTATGTAATAACTAAGTAAGAGCTAAAAACAGGGTTCCGGGTGGTGGCGGTAATAGCGTTATTGCAGAACGAGTCTTCTTTTTTAATATTTGTTATTTGTATATTGTAAAATATGTTTGGTTGGGAGTCTCATCGATACAATAACACTACTTCCGCGCAACAAGCACGCGTTAAAATAATCCATGGTGGATTACCCAACGCATGCATGTCGCCTTTAGGTGCTGCAATATTAAGTGTATCACATGACAATGAGACACAACCATGTGTGATGGGCACACGATTGCTCCAAAAATAAAACTTAAAAACCAAGATAAAAAATAAATCAATATCTACTTAAGATTGTATAGTGACACTTCACTGGCCGTGGAGTGTAGTATTGCTTTAAAAAATCAATCACTGAACAGACTTAAGAACAGAGCATCAAGGCATCAGAACATAAATTCTATGGTAGTTTAATATGTAAAATATCATAATAATAATAATAATAATAATAATGATTAATGTTAATAATAATTAATAATAATAATAAAAATAATGAGAATAAAGTACGTTTAGTACCAGTGACGTAAGTCGTGTAAAGTATTAGTACACTTTAATTAATAATAACAGTCACGGTGTTAAGTATAACATAAAATTAATTAAAACAATGCGTAATAAACAATATAGTAGTAGTTGTGTAGTAGTGTGGAGTGAGTAATATCAGTTATGTCAAAATTTCAGTACACTGATAAGATAATAAATATAATCATAGTGAATATAAATAATACGCATTAATTAAACATAACAATGAATAAACGGTACGTTCCATAGGTGTGTATTATATAAAATAACCTGCTGATTCTGAATGTGAAATCGTGTCAGTAAACACGAGAATAGGACACGGCACGGCGCAGAACCGTGACCCGTGACGGTCGACACAATACAGTTGACTCGCAGCATAATGTATGAGCATCGAGCATGCATGTACAAGGGTCCCCTAAACATCGTCAACAAGTAAAATAAACCAAATCTCCATCACCACTAACCTGACAGCTCTAATCGTAACGTAAAAGTAATAAATATCTCTCTATAAGATATAATGTATATCATATCATTACCATTATTTCATATTTATGAAAATGATTATACATAATATATACGATACGATATATATTATATATAAATAAACTATGTAAAATGCTTATACATAAAGAGCTCAACTACTCAACTACAAGTGGACGACGAAACAATATATACAAAAATAATAATAATAATAATAATTCATAATAATAACCATAAACAATACTCGATTTCGGTCAAAATCTAATTATCATCATCAGTGCTAAGCTAGCAGAGGTGGAGGATTATGTAGGAGCATGGCTCTTGTAGAGTATTGACGGACTGAAGGCTAATCTTTAAAATATTTCAAAATAGATAGAGAACCGAGATTCATCTGAACTCTGAACTGAATTGACTGGGAAGACGGAAGAGTGGGTGGAGCTTTGGAGTAGTGGTGTAAGAGGACCACTGGCCGACACACAGCACGCGATCTACTTAGAGAGAAACGCGATGGAAACATCAGATACTGAAGGGTGAAGGATGTTGAAGGCTAAAAACAGGTTAAAAAGGATTGGATCAAAAATATATTAATTTGGTTTGGTTTGGTTGATTTAAATGCGAGTCTCATGCACGGGCCGGGGCAGCTCGGGGTTACTCGGTGGCGGTGGTGCGTGGGTGGCATGGACAGACGGAGGCAAGTAATATGCGGAATGAGGTGACAGCAGTCTGTTGCCGGCCCCGCCGTAATCCTCGCTCTTCAGCGGCAGCGAGGAATTGTGCGCTGATTGAGGCGACACTTTGGTTCCGGACGCATCCTCGTCTATGTACGTGATGTCTGACAGGGGCCGAGGTGGCCAAGGGCCTGTGTGGCTTCGCGAACTGCGCAAACTGTGTAAGCTGTGTAAACTATGTACTGAACGCCGCTCCTCCAGGTCCTCCAGGGTAGACTTGAAAGCTCTGATTACTCGCAGCTGCAAACACAGGGAAGCAGGACTTCATGAGGCTGGGAACAACATGCACGTCACACGCGCACGCATGCAACGTCCGCGTTACAACTCATTTACACATGTTATCTATTTCATTATACATACACGCATGCATCCATACATCCGTATATGTATAACAAAAACGTACCAATATATTGCGTATCATATAACAAACAACGCTCTATAAACTACAGTACACTACACTAATTAGCTAATCAACTAAATATACGCAATACATACAGTACATGTGTACATGGTTTCCATGTGTTTGTGTGTTTCACACTAATTATCCATCGCGGCGACCATGTGATGAGGTACGACGCGATGTTCTCATCTCATACATAATTATCAATTACAACAAATACGAACCAACTCAATTCAACAAGTACTGTTGATTATTTTGTACAATCGTCACTCGGCGAGGTCTCATGCTGATACTTCGGCAAATTAGTGTCTCATTCTACTCAAATCAATACAATACAAAATACAATATCCCTCTTAACTTTCACTAACCGCAAAAACTTGGTGATAATTTAAAATTTTGTTTCACATAACCGATAGTGCAATTATAAACCCTTTAACAAACAAGGCGTAGTAAGTAAATGATGCAGGCCAATAACATAACATTCGTGAATGAAAAAAGATGTAGACACGATACACGATCGCGAAGAGGAATACCAATATTATTTACAATCGGGAACGATAGACAGCGTGCTAGAGACACAGAGAGAAAGATAGTAGATCAGATAGACTTAAGAGAGAAATATAAAGTAAAGCGTTGAGTGTCACCAGCGGAGTGACATTTGCCAAGCACCGAACCGAGCAGTCCGCCATCCGAGCGAGTACCTAACCGCGCACCCCAAAGCTTAAAGAGTAACCATAACCAAGGCGAAGCACCCAACACCTCCCGAGCGATGGTGTATGTTGTTGCTCTTGCACATCCCCCAACACCATAAACCATCGCAATCACAAGAGTCACGGTCCGGCTTACACACAACACAGGTTTGCGAGCGACGTGCTGCGTGCACAAGCTTGGGAAGCCGCGAGGCAATCAAAGCGGTTGCGGTTGCTGTTAGTAGGTACAAACGGTTAACGCAAACGAGTATTACATGTATGGTATGTGAGACACCTCGTTTTCTTCCCCCAATACTTGACTTTGGAAGCATGTGTCCTTGTAGTACACGCTGAAGGAGTTCAGTTACTGTGCTTGAGATTAGGATTACAGCAAAGGTAAACCGTGACAGTGAAATGGTGAATTGTGAAAGGTGAAACGGTGGTGGTGGATAGGGGAGTGAGCAAGGTCTCTAAACAGAGCTAGAATGCAAGACACTGTGATCCACTTCAGGACATTAGTTAATACACAGATAATAAGTAAATATATATAAAGCAAACAAATAAGTACACATAACATTATTTATAGATAGTGATAGTTAAACAGCTAATGAAATAAAAACGATCACAAAGAGTACCTGAATATGAAATAGGAGTCATAAGGACATAGAAGAGAAGAGAAAACAATTAGCAAATACTATAAATATATAAAAAACATTTAGTGAGTAAGTGTGCGTGTGTCGCGCAACTGATCCCGTCACCACTCGGAAGAAAGGTTCGTTTCGTTTTGGCTGTGTTGTCGCAGCAGTTGAGATACGATACGATACATACAACATCAAAAAAGTCGCACACACACGCGACACAGATAGATAGAGGACAGATTGGCGGGTGACTCGTGCCGTGCGTGGTGTGAGTGTGACAAAGACACTTCACAGAAACGGCACTCATACGTGACGTAACGTGATGTGACGTTCATCTCAGACTCAGAAAACGTAACTCAACGCAGAAAATAAAAGTGAATTGAGATAGATTGAACGAAGGGGTCGCATGTCGCAATAACAAAGTGAGACGAAAAGAGGCGTAGGAGACACCAGGGAAACTACACAGCTAACACCACAGTGCAATCACATCATCAGCAGTACCAGTAACGCTCGCATTTCGCAGTCATCACATCATTGCATAAGCAAAAGGCCTACTACAAGCTACGTACTTGTTTGTACTGCGACAGGATTTGCTTGAGACACCCAGAGCTTCCCTATACCTCAGTCTCTCTCATTGGTTCGGCCGGCTAATAAATAAGTAAACCATATTTAAGTAATTCAGTTGGAAGATGTATATGTTCTTGAATCGATCGCAATTTCTTTTCTCTTCAAGTTTGGATGTGTTTGAAGTTGTGTACGGGGAACATGTCGGAAGGTAGAATAACGTGCAACCGAGGCACATAGAGAAACTTATACATGTCACGTGGTGTGTTGTGAATGGTTGGTGGTACTGTGCAGTGTTCGTATTATGTTGGTATGATTGTTTCCGCGGCACAAGGGTACTAGTGAAGTCATTTAGTTTTTATTTTTAGGTTATGTTATTGTTCTGTTCCTGTGTAACAAGTAAGTGATTACATGTGTGAGAAATGATAATCGACAGGCTGCACGCGGGCTTGGTCGAGGACACTTGACAGGGCTGGTAAGGGCACACGAATATTTCTGATGCAGGGGATTTCTAACAGGCTTCGCTTGCAACACCAAAACATTTACGGAGACAAGTGGGAAGCAAACAATCAAACCAAATAAAGAAATACAGCCAGCAGTCCTCTGCTACTGGCTGACAGAACATTGAAACGAACTAAGACGGAGAGGGGTAGAAAGTGCGGAAATTGTGGTATGTGGTAAAGGGTGAGTGCAACCTCAGACAACACAGCCAACTACCACACGGTAAGAACGTGAACGAACGGCGGGCGAACGTAAAACGTAACACAGGGTCCGGACTGGTCAAGGCCAGGGTATGGTACGAGGCTAGGGTAAATGGCAACTGGCAGGGGACCCATGCAGCTAATAGTATATAATATAAGATATGTACACATCTCTATATGATAATCCGCGAGCACTCGCGGATTCCACGATTTCATGGTGCTATCCGGTTGCGGTATAATGCTATGCTAGTGTTACCTGACAAGAGAGAAATGGGCTCGTGTGATGATGCACCGCGGTGTTCACTGTGACGTGGACACTAGAGGTTGAGGGGAAAGTGGATGGGACGAGGGGTAAGGGTGATGCAAAATGAACCAACCTTGGATCGATTGAATAAAAAACGTTAAGTCAAAAAGCATGCCTTGGAAAATTAAACCATTATTAAAAAAAGAAACAAGTAAATATAGTATATAGATGAACGAACGGGTTAGTAAACCAATGTACAGTAGTTATATAGTGGTGGTGTGACTGATGATGCATCGCAATTTCGCAGGCACAAGGCATCGGCCGGTTAACACAGATCTGAACTATGTCGCCTGTTGCCTACTGCCTACTACCTGCTACTATTAATATTATTGTCTGAAAAGTTAAAATGATACCAAAGAACCATTTAAAATATCACCAACTTAATAGTGCGCGTTATGTATTCGGTTTTTGTTTCATTTCTTGCTGCTAATAATACTCAATCAAATCAAATCAATACAAGCTAACTAACAATGAAATATCTCACACGTTTCGACGAGGACGAGTGTAAATTTTGTCGAATTCTTAGACGGCATCATCATTGCGTTACGTGTGATTCATTTCAGTTAAAATCCAATTGGAAAAGCATACGCAAGATGCCACTAGATTCCGACAAAACACAAACATTCTGTAATTGGCACGGGCACTTAATTTCAACTGAAAATTAAAGACATACAGGAATTTGTATTCCAAACTAATCTACAAGGAACACTGACACTCAAAGCAGGTTTACTGCACACACTGGGGCTGAAACAGCCACATTTGGTTACCTATTTATGTAATAATATAACGTAGTAAGAGAGATACTCCAAATAATACACACAATCACTGTCAATGCACCATGCTTTTAAGAAAGATTAGCTAAACACATATCTGAAATGATCTCAGGGAACGGGGTGCATTTAGGGCGAGGCGTATGGCATAAGGCTTCAGGTGGAGGTAGGTAGGTAGGTTAGGTAGCTAAGTAGAAGGACTTAGGATTAATGCGCGTTTCATCACGAATAAAATGCTGAAATGAATGAATCCTTCAAGGACACAAGGATTAAGGTTGATGGAAATCAAATAGGACAAAGATCAGCCTCAAGTTGTTTCACATCAGTGATGCACAACTACTCGTATTTATACAAACTGTCTGCAGGTGTTGTGAATCACTGTTCTAATGGACTCTAAAACAAAAACTAACTATTCCCAGTAAATTGCCAATACTGAGCTCTGTTCACCGGTTATGCTACAATATAACAAGTCATGTAAAATATGTGATACGTATTTGCACACGCCGTTTCACCACCTGAGATCTTTCTAGTTGAACTGTATGAAAATTAAATCAGTAACAGTAACCGAGGCAATGAGTTCACGTATATATGTATATGTATGTAGATAATGACCTCAGGCAAGTCAATGTTCGCATGGTACAGACAATTGCGTGATATTTACTTGTGGTAATAATTACTGCTGTTCAAGTAACAGCATAAAAGAAGAAATGTGCACAACATCACTCGTAACTTACCTGGGTTTGTAACCTAGTCAAGCCTCTTATCCAGAGGATTTGTCCTGCCCTGGGTTTCTTCTCTGAATCTACGTCAAACTTCTCCTCTCCGAGGTTTATAGCTTCTGTGTATTCTTCTGGATGTCCACGTCCCCATCTACAAGAAAGGGAAAGAACATCAAGAAGTACTCTTCGATCCAGAGTTATTTCAACTCATGAACGTCGGGTCACATACGATAAAATCTTTGGTATTTTACGCGTTGGCACTGTCGTGACGAGTTGGCCCCACAGGAGTGTACCTACGCCGAAGAACAAGCACCACAACCACTGCTCCAAAGTGAGTTGCTTTGTGGAGAACGCCATTTTACCAAACTGAATAATTAGTACCTGCAAACAAACAAACAAACAAACACACAACAGAAGTAATACCAATCTTTTAAACTTATACAACCAACTAACCTGTGCCGCACACGTTCCTACCCATATCGAATAAAAAATGGGATTCGTGAAAATGCCTTCGAAGACATTTCTTTGTCCATGAATTTTTCTGGCGTTAAATTCATTGAACAAAGTCATCATGACGAAAGAGTTGAATATGATTGTGAAGTGTTCAGTTGGCCCAGAACCAAATTCTGCTCCCCTACCAGATTCAATGTCCAGCATTTTATCACCTAACACAAATTAAAACATTCAAGACAACTATACCTTTGTACAATAACTTAACCTACCAACAAAAAGGAGCGAAAAAATAACGCCCAACTGATATAATGCTTGACCTAGAATGTTTTTCATCATAGTTCTAGAAATCAATGGTTTTGTTCTACCGTATGGTTTTCGCAACAATAGATCTGGTGTAGGCAGTTCAGTAGCTAAAGCTAAGGAAGCCAACGTGTCCATAATCAAGTTTACCCACAACATTTGCACAGCCTATGAATTGATAAATGATATTAATTATTAAATGATACCATTAAAAATGAATATACCTTTAAAGGACTGTCTTGGACAGCACAAGCACCAATAAACGCAACAATAACAGCAACAACATTAACAGTCAATTGAAACTGAAGGAATTTTGCAATGCTGTCATACACATTACGCCCCCACATGACAGCCTTGACAATACTACTGAAATTATCATCAGTAAGGATAATATCGGACGCTTCTTTGGCCACATCGGTGCCAGCGATACCCTGTACCACACATCAAAATCAACAATCTCTTCAAAACCTTCACAACATGCATCTTCTACAAACCATAGCAAATCCAACATCAGCCTTTTTCAATGCGGGACCATCGTTGGTACCGTCACCTGTGACAGCAACGACTTCGCGGTTCTCGCTCACTTTACTGTCTATAATACCCTTGACCAGTGTGTATTTGTCAGTGGGTGAAGACCGAGCGAGTACACGCAGTTTAGGCCACACTTTATCAAGAAGGTGTTGTTGGACCTGTAAGAGAAACATGCCATATTAAATAACAGCTATAATCCATGCTTGAACTTAATCCTTACGTCGCCATTGCTGTCACGAATGCGTCTGTTGAATTCTTTCCCTTCGAGAATTATGAAATCTTCATTGGGTTTGATAATGCCACACTTGGTAGCGATGGAACGAGCTGTGTTTATGTTATCGCCAGTAACCATGCGAACAGTAATACCGGCTTTTTGACATTTTCTAATTGCTTCAGGTACTTCCGGACGAACAGGATCTTCAATACCAACAACGCACAAGCATGTTAAATTATTCACAATGTTTTCCTCGTCGTCCCAATTTGGTTCGGTATCAATATGAACTTGATTAATTTCTGCTTTGCCAGGAACAAAATCACGATAAGCAATAGAAATTGTACGTAAGCCATCGCAAGCCATTGGTTCAATAACTTGATGGAGAAGACGTTCTTGCATGTCACGTGTAAATTTCTCAAGATGACCGTCATGACCGTAGATAAAGGCACACCTAATAAACACATTCATTTGGTATCCAAATTGCGATTAAATATGTGACTTACTTTTTTAACACAATCTCTGAAGCACCTTTGGTGTATAACCTGTAGCCACCACCCGGCCGAGGGACTATTGTACTCATAGATTTTCGCACAGAATTGAAGGTGTAAACACGGGTGAACACTTCTTCTGGAGTATCATCTCGAATGGTTTGATAGTTTTTCCCCAAACCGAGCACGAATCCCAAAAGAGAGCACTCAGTCTTGTTACCAACTTGTTTGGGAAGTTCACTTGGTTCTTCCGGTTGCTACAGGTTTCAATAAAAATAGAATACCTTGCCAAACATTTCTATTTTTACACATACCATTATCCGCGATGTATACGCCGAGTTAATAGCAATTCCTTGGATAATTAAATTGCCAACATTTGCGGGAATATCGGAAAATTTAGGCATGGTTTTACAAAGTTTCTCGCAGATGTATGACTGTACAACTGTCATTCTATTCGTTGTGAGAGTTCCAGTTTTATCTGAACAGATAGCAGTAGCGTTACCCATGGTCTCGCACGCATCCAAATGTCGTACAAGATTGTTATCTTTCATCATTTTCTATAAACATAATTAGGCATTCAAAAAAACTCACGACAATTAAGTAGAAGCAACAAACCTTAACACTGTACGCCAAAGACAGCGTAACAGCTAACGGCAGACCTTCAGGTACCGCGACAACCAAGACAGTCACACCAATAATCAGATGACGGACCAAACTATTGGCATATGAGTTCTTCCATGATTTTCCCTCAACGACGAAAGTGTGGATACAGAATTGAATGACAAGAATAACAACAGTAAGCACTGCGATTGTGGAGCCGGCATAACCGATTTGAATGGCAAGTTTTGTAAGTTTTGCTTGTAATACAGATTTTTCTTTCTTGTGTGATTCTCCACTGCTTGATGCGGAAGTTACGTGGTTTTGGTTCTCCGCGGGATCTTCTGGAACAGCTCCGTGCTTATTGGAAACAGGGGCTGGTGAGTTCATATGACTGTTGCCTGTCACTGCTGATTCTTCATCTCCTGGTAAAATATCTTTCCTGTATTTTCCTATAAATCCCATGCATTGTATAGTACAATTAAGCAAACAAAATAGTAACATGCAACAGTGCAATTAAAATTTAAACAAAACATTTTATGTTTATATTTAACCAAATATTTTTTTTTAAATATTCAAATTATAATTTATTTACTTCAGTTTAATATATACATATGTAAATTTCATACGTATATATATATAAATATATAAAATAGAAACTAAGAAAAATTATAAAAATACAAAATTGAAAATTCACCTGTTAGACTTTTCTTCTTCCTCTGCTTTTTAGCTTCTGTACAAAAACACATGCAAAAGGAATACATTAGCAATCTCAAAACACTCCCAAAGTCCTGGTATGGGTAAATAATAACAATGAACACCGCACTAAAAGGTTCTTAAATTAAATCACGGATTAAAAATAAATCAAAACCATGAGAACTAAAAAAAAGAAAAAACCTAAAGGCAAAATTCGTTAGTTAACAATAACAATATAAAATCAAGATATGCATACATTTTCTTGTTCACAGCTATTTTTATTCGTAAGATCTTACGTAATAATATGTACCAACAAAATCTGTAGCTGTATTTGTTATGTTGTACCTCATAATAACTGTTTGACGTATGCATTTTATATATGTATATCCTACTATTTTATATTTTTCTTTTCATTTGGTTTTAATTATATACTTGTTTTAAAAAGAAATAAATATTAATAAAATAATTAACAATGACAAAACAACATTTTCTAGTAGAGTAGTGCAAACATTCAGGTCGACTATAGGGTATACGAGTACAAGCGGTAATTTATGTGAAAAACCGCTTTTTACACAAACAAATAACATGTGACGTTGACGTTATTTTATAAGTTCGAAGTACGTTTCGTACAGGAGTGTCTATAACGTATAAAACACTCTGAAATATCTGAGGGGATGAAGAAAACACATGCAATACAGGGGTTGTTACTGTTAGCAAGCATCCAGTGATAGTGATACCTTTCTTCATCTTTTTGATTTCTTGTTCTTGTTGGTCAACAGCGGCCCCCAGCAAGGTGAAGATGATACCGGCCTGTGAGTTCACACCTACAGCGGTCACCAACATCTTGCCAGCGCCTTCCATAACATGAGTACCAGAAAGAATAGTAGGGTCATAATTTTCGCCTTTCTTCACGTGATCAGACTCTCCGGTGAGCGACGACTCGTCCACCTACACAAGTACCACTTGATAAATATCTGTAAATAAAGTATGACAACAACGAGGTCTACCTTACCTTGAGATCGTTTGACTGTATGAGTATTCCATCGGCAGGCAACAAATCACCGTATTTTATCTGACAAATGTCGCCGACCACAATATCACCAACAGATATTTGTTGGACTTCGCCATGTCGGATAACAGAAAATTTGTGTTCGCCTTCAATTCGGTTTTGAAGACCCCGGAATTGTCTTTCTTTAGTGTAATCATTAAACGCAGTAACGAATACAACAACAATAACAGAAATAAGTATAGCTAAACCTTCTATCCAGCCGTGAGATGTTTCATCATCGTCAAATGCTGCAAACAAAATCAACAGTAGAATGTGTACAGAAATGAAAAGTACGAAAGCATTTACTCTGTTCTACTTCATCATCATCACTTGGACTGAAAAAGGACAAAGCAAGAGACACGACAGCAGCTACTTCTAAAATAATGAGAGTAATGTCTTGTAGGGCTTCATATACTAGTTGTAGGAACGTCTTTGGTGGCTTCGGCGGTATTGTATTGGAACCGAATGTTTCTCTCCTGTGGTCCATATCTACGGTCGACCCACTGAGACCTAGTGAATAATTAATAAATAACGCGGGCCACGTGACAATGAAAGGGAAAGAGCGAACCTTCGCTGGGCGATGTGTACAGTTTCTTGCATATTTCTTGGACTCCTCCCAATTCATTAACTTTTACTATTCCTTCACGACCCCGATGTTCCATAAGATCGCGCAACTGCTTGAGGGTGATTCCATATTGCGCGGGCCGCCCATCTATCGTAGCCATCTCTTACAGCTAGATCTATAAATAAACACCATTTAAAACAATTCACAAAAGAAACAACATCACAGCACGCACCTAACACATGCATTCAGTCAAGTCAAGTCCAAGATCAAACACAATCAAATCAAAACTATCATTTTATTTTTATTGTCGAACAAGAACGATCAAATGGGAAAGGGAAAGCCAGTCAGTCATAAAACACTGTTCGCTCTGTTGGAATCAATATAAATATGTTATTATTCATGTGTTGTATTTGAGTCAATTTCAAATTACTCATCCCTTTTATTCAGAGACAAGTTAAAATAGCGGGTGACGATATCGACGTGACTAACGTTCCGCTTTCCACTCCGCGTTTGAAAAAGCCGGTCAGTTGGTCGGCCGTACTCGCACTCGTACGGCACTCTGCGCAATCGAATTTCGTACGTCATAGAGGCGTCGCGACGTTCGCTGTCGACCCATTCTACAGTTATGAGAGCGAGGATTATTACATAACCAAAATATTGAAACGTGTCGTTGTCTAGCTGTCGGTAGAAACATGGAGTTGCGCGATGAACGAATTATAATATGAAAACGAGGAGACGAATACGAAGCAATGAAGCGGAAGCGTCGCGTCAAGTTGGTGAAGAGCAGAGAGCAGCAGCCAGCGTGGCCGGGGTCGGAGCAGGCGCAAACCGTCGCCGTAGGACGTCGCGACGCACGATGCGAATATATAGATGTTCCGAGTCCGAGCCGGAGATGAGGTGACGAGGGGACGGGAGACGGAACACGGGAGTGCAGACAGCTACGGAGGCCACGACTAGTATAGTACCTACAGCTACAACACGGCCACGAAATCGACGCACGACGCTCACCTACAGTCTATAGTGGATCCAACTCTTCCGCGAATTTGTCACATATTTATCCTTCAGAATTATAAAAATAGTCCGCGAGTAGGCAGGTATTGATCGGATAAACACAGCGCACGATAAACGAACGAAAAACGAAAAGCACAAGCAGAATATAACATAAGTAACGGAAACGTAACTTTGGTCGTCACGGGGAGACGGCAACAGTAACGACAGACGGACGACGCTTCGCTTAACAACACGCACTAGGTCAGTCGGTCGCCTATCGGCTATTGACTGTCAACGTAAAACGTGAACGTTCTCATATCAACCTAGAGTACATTTCCTTTTAATCGTTTGTTCCACAAATCAAATCGTTCGCACTATGTTTTAAATATAATTTCGAATGCAGAGCAGCGAATGAAGACGAAAGTAAAGCAAGGAAATCTTTATTACGGAACTACTTCGGCTTCGACCAAACGATGCGAAACAGGGAGAAACTCATAATGTGCGCAAGCGTTTGCGGATGCACGTGTGCGCACGCGACTAAGTTACCTGTAACTGTTTTTTCTTTAATCGGTTTTTAAAAGTGGAAAGTGAACATCAACATCCTTCACATCACATCACACTATGTCTGCCTACCAGCTTGCACACCAACACCAACTCCTACACCCACATACAACCACTACCTCTTGTACTAAAGCGTGATTCCTCACTTCCACTCTGAGATATACTAGCTACTAGCGGAAATTTATGATTACCGAGGACAAATATAAAGCTAGGAGATTAACAAATAATCACGGATTTGTGCACTAAGGCTACGTATTAGATACAAACTAAACAGTTACTCAATGATATACTGCTATATTAAGAGTCTCTTCATTATATTTTGATAAAAATTATACCGTAAATTAAACAATTGTGAAGAGCTCTACAAACATTTAATAGAGCAGATATGGAATATACGTCATTTAAATTAATTTAAGTGCCACTATCACATTTATCAAACACGTGAGATTCTC
The DNA here is from genome assembly GCA_951394225.1 of Harpalus rufipes. Classification (NCBI taxonomy): domain Eukaryota; kingdom Metazoa; phylum Arthropoda; class Insecta; order Coleoptera; family Carabidae; genus Harpalus; species Harpalus rufipes. The sequence goes on from OX596278.1 coordinate 5,446,964, forward strand.
ATTTTATTTTGCAGAAGTATAAAAATAAAATGTCTCAAGTACAATAAGTATGACGTACAACAGAAAGCGAACGGAGGCCAATAGACACATATTATACTTCCAAACAATCAATAATACAACAATGATGAATATCTGACGTTAATGATCGTGGTCGGGTCTACAAAAAACAAGTTACGCACAGCCAAATCGTACAGGAAATATGAATCACTGATAAACCCCATAAGCAGCAAATAATGCTAATATTATACAAACAAAAATACATACAGGAAATATGACATATTTTTATAACATTATCATTGCGTAAACCGTGTATATTTGTACTACACTTGATATAAAAAGAAATATATAAACTTTCAAAACAATACTAAACAAATGTCAAATTCCAAAGATAAAAGTATTATTTTAACCTGCATGTACGTAAAACGTAAACGATAAGAAATACATCGAGTAGATTATTATTGACACAAATTTGTAGAAATAGATAGGTGAGAAATGTGGTGTAGTACATATTTGCAAAAGCAAAGGACCATGAAATGCATGTGCCGCAGTAGAAGTAAAATAAGCGCGCGCGCGATACACATAATTTCCCAAGGACTCTGAGCGTCGAGCGCTGTGGACGCCGAACGCCGACGTCCGTCGTCGCCTATGTCAGCGCCACGCACGGCTCGCCCAACCATTAACGCTCCCAATATTCATCAACGAAAAAGAATGAATCGCAATTGATCTGACACATGGAGTAAACAAAAGAAAAAAGAAATTTGGTGTAAATGCAGCATCTTGTTCATCGTGCATGTATTTGATCTGGGTGTTTCGATGCGCGCGCATTTACTAACACATGAGCGCGAAAACACCATATAACAATACAATACATCGAAAGGCTATACATACACAGACACTGTAACACAAACACAACAAAACGGACTCTCGTTTACACAGGCACAAGCATAGACACAGGCTCACGGGCATATAGGAGAGGTGACGTAGCCCACCAGCAAGCGGTGTGATGTGTGATCGAGCTTTAGTTAATTTTGTATTTATCTGGGCTACCGTCGACACAGGGTCTCACTCCTCACTGTTTATGACGAAGTATTCCGCATGAATGTCCGTACAACTATCCATTCATTTCGATTTCGAGGATAAGCTCTGACATAATTTCACATATCAATTATACGAATTTGTAATATTCTTTTCGCAATCAGAATAAATAAAATTTAACAACTTGAACTGTATCCATTATGTCTAGAAATAATATTTCACACACGTACACTTGGATCAACAGCAACAACGAATGCGAATAGCTTAGTGAGCTCTTTCGAAATCCGATATACTAGAATGTTGGAATAATGAAGTCATAAGGTTACAGCAATTGTAATTGTATTTTTTTATTAAACAAGACGGCCGAAGAGAAATGCCAGAGCATCCAAGCATGAAGACTATCATTAGTGGTTGACGGTCGACTCGACAGCAAAGACATGACGTTTCGATGACATGTGCTCCCAGGAATCACATGGTCAAATTGAAATCATACTCATAACGCTAGTGTCACAGAACATCATTTTCATCTCGGATGAGGCATTTCATTTGGTTTCGCTTATGGCTTATGTGTTTTACATGTAAATGATTAGACCGAGCATTCATCTTCTCCCGAAATGAGAATATTATTGATAGGCAGGTGATAGGCCCATTAGTCTACCAATCCAAATCGCGTATTTCACAAGCAATTTAACAAAATGGACAGTACGATATTTTGATCACTGTGTACACTGCCACAATATTATGTACGTGAGGGGATAATAAAAGGTATTTTGGTTATTTATAATGCACGGCAGTCAGGAATTTCATGGAGAAATGACGTCATGCAGTAGCCAAGCCGCACACCCGCCAGAGTACTCTTGCCAACGTTCGTTGAGCCTGCGATCGATTATGCCATACACTAAATATTATGTACTAAAATACAATGTATGTTGTAGTATCGTAATTCATTTCAAGAAAATACAACCTCAGCAAAGGATGACAATGTCACAAACCGCTGACAAATCACATTTTATATCTGGATCAGTTGTACACACTTGAATTAGTTGAATCGGACTTGACTTAAGGGTTGATGCACATATTGTTTTGACACCCGAGCACAAAAAACTCTACCAGTCTATAATTCGAAGGTCTTTTGATAGATGTATCGTATCGGGACGAAACCAAGTGACGTCATACACCAATATAATTCTCACGCACCCCATGCTACACCAAGCAAATATAAATATAATTCCTGGCGGCCCATCCCACTCCGTACACCAGGTGGACAACAAGGCTTAGGCTGTCTACGGCACGGCCACGATGCACACATCCACATGCTGCCGTGCATTGGATTGCATTCCAAGTGCATTAAGCAATACACTAGTACAGAGCATTCATCACTTACATTCTGCCCTGTTCCAATATGTCCCGGCTGCGGTAGCGGTTGCCCCGAGCCCGTGTCACTGTCCAGCCTGACTAGACGTTCCGTAGTGACGGTCAAGTGAACATTGGTCGGAAACTGAATTAGCAGGAGCCAGGCGCCCTGGTACACTCCCAGACACTACACACACTCAGACTCAACTCGCTTAACACACACCGCTCCAAGCCTTTCTCAGCTTTCTGGCGCTGGACATGAACAATTCTCTATGTCGTAATACTACAACCGTTTTAGGGTGGCGGCGCGACGGCCGACGAACACCTACCAACATCTTCAGTCCAAACCCAGAACTATTACATGCGCGCGCAATTACAACTTCTAAATTGATCCGATCTAACCCAACAGCTCAACTCCCATTTCTTCCGTTCCACACATATATTCAAACATCCTATCAAATTTTTACAACGTAATCACTTTTATTATTGCATTATATACAAATCAAATTAATACACTACATTATAATATCCACATAAAAATAAATCATTATATATAATAAAAATACTTCTCAAAATTTTCCTTCAATTACTTCTCATTAAATGTTATTTTTCTGCTTTTTGTCGGGCAATTTGTAGAATTTTACGTAATTCCGAGTTTTTACCTGCTGTAAACTAAAAGCAATTTATGTAATTAATATTAACGTCATAATCATTATTTATGAATTACTTACACCAGAAACTTGCTTTTGTAAAGTAAGTTGTGACGCCAAACGTCTCCCTTCTGCTGCTCCACAGTAATGTTCTAATTGGTCTTTGCTCAAGGCGAATAAGTCAGATCCAGTCATATTGTTCATTTTTTTACAAACTCCAGCGCTAAAACCCTTTTCCTTCAACCAATCTTGAACTTCAGCAGGATTAGAAGATTGTTTGATGAACACTTCTGGTGTAGTCTTCACATCTAAATATTTTTTCTGATCTCGGAACATTGTTAGGACATTCTTTAATTCTTCGTTCATGTCATCGTGTTGAGGAGTAACTGACTTAATTGACTTGTAAGATTTTATGGAATGAGTTCTCTTCAAAACAGGACTCATTGATGGGGTAGGTGTTGAAATTGGAATAATCATATCGGGTGGCGGCGGTGGTGGTGGGGGAGGAATGTACCCTATTTTAATTTATTATTGTTAGTGTGACCTTCAGCTCTTGATTGGATTCAAACAAATATTTATTCAGCGAAAGACGGACTAAACAGAAGAAACACCTGGACAAACAAACAAAACAAAAGACAAACAAGGATACAGACAGAGACACAACATATAACAGTGTATTTATGTATATATTCATCAAAAATACATTTTCAAATATATAAATCGCTATCACTAACAGTTTGAGTATTCTTTATATAAATTCATAGCCAGATCGTACAAATATAAAATTTATCACAAATAATTTTGACGTTCAATACTAAATTAGTTTCCCTTATTACACAAGTGTTAAACATTCTGTTATCAGACAAATTGAAAGTTGACACCATTCTTTACAATACTCCACCCATTTAGTAGTTCGTATTTATTATTTTTAATGTATTATAAACTTATAAATTATTTGAATGTAATAAACAATTAGAATGCTTTATATATGGATATAAGATATAAAAATAAACAACATGAATGAGCATAATATTTTAACATATAATAAGGAAGTTTAGCCTGATTATTTTTTTTTCTCAAAAGTAAAAAAACCAAAACCGCAATTAAAAATTTAACAAAATTAACGTTATCAACGTCATAGTTTACTTACGCGCATTCTTAGTGAACAGTAAAGCATTCCTCAAAAAATAAAACACTAAACTTCCCCATTACGTGTACGGAAGTTTGTCGAAGATTTTAAATATTCATAAGATATTTATTCAATTTTTAAATTATTTAAATTAATATCAATATAATGATAACAAACAAAACACAAGTATGTCACAAATATGTTCTTAGAGTAACCGTTAATTAAATAATTATCTATTCTAAACTATGGAATGATAGATGAACAGAACGAACACAAGACAAACTAAAGACAGAACACACGGCTGAGCAGACATCACTACACTTTAGAAATAGCGAAATTCGCCTTTCTTACCAATTCTCTCCTTTACCACCCAATCTGAGGACGGTACGGATGGTCCGTGGTCCACCTGGCTGGGACTTTGTCCACCGCTGAAGGCTTCAGAAGGAGAATCCTACAATAACAGAAAAAATAGAACCAAAAAATTCGTAAAAATTATAAACGTACCCTTCTGTTTCGGCTGTACAAAGGATTGTTGAATATATCATTCGGCTCGCTGTTGTTTCCATGGTTTCCATAATGGTACGGTGTTACTATTGTGTGAGGTACGTGAGCAACTTGCCCTTTCCAATTTCGGGCCTTCCACCATTTTCTACTGTCATCCAGAATCTAATACCACCAAATAAAAACAACAAATTAACAAACTGAATGTATTAAATAATAATAGAAATTAATTAACAATACAATTTTTATGGGTTATAATCACGAGAGTGATTTCCGGCCAGCGTACAGTAAAGACGGGGTGGGTCGACGTGATATGGGCGCCAGTCACTCATAACAATTGTGATGCAACGCAACTAACCTAGCGAAATATTTTATATTGTTGTATAGTCACCTCTAAAAATTCGCCGCGTACTACTGTCAACTCTTTGTCATTATTAGCTGTTCTCGGGTAAGTAACTTGAACAATATTAGCGCCTCTTGCTTGTAAATCTTCCAGCCAACCTTCTTGGCTTCGATCGAATCTATCGTCGTTTCCACTGCGTTCGATAGAATCTACCGAAATATCGCTCTTCACACTTAAATCTCTTAATGTGGATGGAAGATCTCGTTCTGGACTTGATGGATCAATTTTCTGACCCCTGTATTAAAAAAAATCAGAAAGTGGCTGCTTTAAAATTATAAAAATAAAACTTACTCATCGTAATAATACTGCTCATCTCCATGCAAATCTCTATTTGGTTTGGGTTCCATTGAATCTGGTTCATCAGAAATAGGATATTCTGGAGACCAGCCGTCCATAAATATTGGATGATAAGAAGGTACATGTCCTTTCCATTGATCCCTACATAAAAAATTAATTACAACTTGATAATTTGTAAATAATTAATAAATTTACCTTGGTACAAGCCAGGCGTTGCCTAATGAATGCCACAATTCTGTTTCTTTACTCGTGACACAATTCATCAATAAATTTACAGCCTCCCGTGTCAAAAGAGGAGACACAACTTTTGCCGGCAAATTAGGATCGTAGTAAGTTTCATGCGAAGCATCAACTATAAGAGCTAAAGGAGTGAAAAGAAAATGGACCAATTCCGGTGCATTTGGGTCATGAATATGCGCTTTTAACTTAGCCAGCAAATTAAAAGACAGCTTGAATTTCTGGAAAATATCAATAAACTCTTTTTCCGGTGGTGGTTTCGTTCTCATCGTCAACATTCCATCTCCTAAGTCTCGTTTTTTCGTTTTGCGATTTCTTCTGCGACGTTCCAGCTCTTTCGAAGCAGCAGCTGCATGTTGTAGTCTCGCAATAAACTTCTCAATATCATCGAAACAATGATTTAAAATCGTGACATCCCTTTCGTATTTTTCGCTGGTTGTAGAGCTTGTTTCATCATTAATCCCTGTAAGTTCAGAATCTGATTCTCTGTACGCGCTGTAAGGCATTGGTTCGCGATCTCGGTCTCGTTCGCGGTCTCTGTCTCGTTCTCGGTCTCGGTCTCGATCGCGATCTCTGTGTGTGCTGATGATGCCTGGGGGATGTGGGGGGCTTTTGGCTGGGGGAGGTGGGATGCTGTTGCTTCTGTGACCTGTGATTGGTTTTCCAGCACGGAGTTGCTTTAAGTCTTCTACTAGATCTTGTGCAGAAATGCTTTGGCACTAGAAAAGAATAGTTTGTGAAATTTAAACTACAACTGACGGAATTTACTTCTAAATTTATCCAATCCAATTTATCCTTAAGTGTGAAGAAAAATTTGCCAGTTGTAACCTAGGGAAGAGTTTTCCAAAGTGTGGTACGAGCACACCTGCGGGTACGAGAAGAATTTGTAAGGGGTACGCTACGAACAGTGTTAATAAGTGTTCCAAAAATTATAGGAGCTACACAGCTGTTGAAACTTTGGGAAACACCTAACCTAGCCCCTAAGTGAGGAACAGAATCAGAATTAACTGGAGTTACAGCAAAATTCACAGGTGATGGCGAAGATCCGCGCATGCTAGGCCACACCTTCCTTAGGCACGATTGGTGCGAAAAATGTCAGTAGCGTGCTCCATATTTAACTTAAATAGAGTTTAAACATAAAAATGAATAATGTTGCACTTCAAAATAATAAACAAAATTGAAGTTAATAACAATAAAAATAAAACATGAGTACGTAATAAATGATAGATTACAATAATAATAATAATTTATTAACTAAAACGCGTGCAAGTCTACAAAAGAAGAGGTACAACAAATTAACTCAATAAAAAAGAAAACATAATATGTACATACAATGTTGTTTTTTCTTATTATTATCTTTTTAATTTTCTAAATTTTCCAGTTTAATTTTTTTTGTTGCACGTACAATACTTTCCAGTTACCGTTAATGGTTAAACGTTAAATTATGTTTCTGTTCTACACAATATACGGCAAAACCAATAGTAAATTTGTTATTATTTATGGACTTTTGATGTTCTTTAAAAGTCCATACTCCAATTGTTAAAATATGTTCACCAAGTGCCAACTAGAAATTCAATCCAGTATATAGATATTGAAATACTACTTAAGAATGGTACGCCACTGACTCGAAACTAATTTTGTGTTTAGCCAACTGTAGTAGGGGTAAGGTCGCAGTTTGATCTTCTGCGAATATCTTCTTCTCGCCATCACGTTTGGCGTTTGCTGTAGACTCTCTGGATACAATGACAGAACTCAGGACAAGGTTGAAGATATTGACAAGGCTCAAGCATGCTAAGGCGTGTAAGACGGGAAAACAGTTTTTCCTTGCGCATTGCTTCCCAGACAAAATTAATTTCGTATATTTTGTACCGGACAAATTAGATTTTAAAATAATAAATTGACAATTCTGTCAAATTTGAAATTAAATTATTACTTGCGTCTCATTTATTTACATGTAAATGGGGAACAGTAATACGAAAAATATGTACACTGGTATTAGGACTATAATATACCAAATCGACGCTAAATTAAGTAAGATCTCACGATCTCAAAATGACGGTGGGGGGAGGGTGTATGGAGGTTTAAGGTCGTTTTAATTTATTTATTTTTTAAAAACTGTTTTGTGGGAAACAATGACAATATTAATCTTATCTATTTTGTTTTAATAAATGCTAAACATTCACGATAAGCCAAAATATTTTAATATTTGTCTCACCTGAAAAATATGCATTTCGGGGTGTGGATTCTGCCCACTGCCTGTACTTCCAACAATAAATACTAAAATATTATTATAAATTTCCATCGGGTCGTGACTTGTAAACGCTGTTGGTTCCTGAATCAAAGCAGCAGGGAATCTTTCCATAACGGTCTACAAGAAATAATGTCAAAACAAACCACCACAATATGTAAATAACATACTCCAGTTTCGTAGTCCATAATAAGAACCCATGACCGATCCAGACATAACTGCATCTTCTGTGACCAAATCCCATTTGATTTTTCGAGTTGCAGCAGCCGTCGCATACCATCAGCGGGGTAGACAATGCCAGTATCTTTGGTAACTGTGAACGTAGCCAGGTGCTCCATGAGATAGGTGGGTTTTCCTCCACCTTCTGAGCTTCTGTCGTCGCGATCATGGTCTCTCTCGCTTCCAGAATATCCGTTTGAGTGGTAAGCCATTTTTATAATTTATAATTGTACCATGCACTAAAATTAATTGTCAATTTAAACTGCGCACATACATCAGAACCGCTAAAATTCTGACAAAGTCTAATCGAATACATTTATCTAATGCCTTGATACAGATATGAAGTAATTGATATTGTATGATATTAAAGATAAGATAGTATTATCCATCCCTTAATCCTTTTTTTTTATACACTATCTTTTTGATTATCAAAAAATTATGAATCACTGTTACAAAATTTGTGAGAATTAAAAGCTGTTTTGTATAGAAAAATGTTTTGTTCGTAATGTTAAATAATTTAAATCAAAAACACATGATTCATGTGAAATAATTTATGCATTAATTTCAAATGACCATGAGTACGGTACAAATATAGTGTCAGTACTTTAACTATTTATTTTGCATATTTAATCATTTTTTTCTCGGTATCTAGAAATGGAAGCAGCAAAATATAACAAATGTTCTGTAATTAGATCGATAGATCGATAATAAATTTATTTAGAAACAAATCAAACGCCATTTTGAGTAAATATGTGTTTAAAAACATGTTAAGTACCACACCTTTTCACTGTGTTGGAATGTTAAGAATGTCAACATATAGACATACACAGTACGGTAGTAACATATGACTGCGTATGCATAGATAGAAACCGTAAATGGAAATCATTAATCGATGCTCTATGCATATAATATTCTTTTAATTACCAATAAATGAGCAATACCGATCGTCATTGATAAAAAGTGACATTCAAATAATGAACTTGAATATATACAAATAAATTTTTATTATGATAAATATTTTATTTGCACACCTGGCACTTTAAGAAATATAAACTATTAAATTGTTTTCTAGATTGACAGTTAGTAAATATTTTATTATTATTGTTATTAGTTCGATTACTTTTGCATATCACATAAAGCCACGGTGGCGATAAATTAGTGTTACTTCCCACTATTCTCTTGCAACAATACTTAAAAGTACAACTTACCAGTAAAGTGTAAAAGACATCTTCGGTATTTCCATCAAAGGTTGCACATTATTTTCACTTTACACTATACACATCACTAACGCAAGTTTTTACTGACGCGCACCAAAAATGTGGCATGTAGTGTGACGTTCCACAGGTGGAATTTACCTGAATACGAGCTAATCACGCCACCTGTACAGGTATAAATAATAAGCGGGAAGCACATTCTATTCAATATGCTGTATACTTACTTCGAAATTCATACGTTGGAGTATGCGTATCAGTGTTTTATGATTTGGCAGTGGATGCGGTCCCGGCATTCGGATTTTATAAACCTGAAACTCCCGGCATTCTGACTGATGATAGGTATAAGTTTGATACAAAAATGTTTAGCCATGACACATCTGAATATACACATTTAAGTTTTTTTTTATAACGGTGTGCCTTGCGTCCTGACAAAGGGACCGCAGTCTGACCCCGACTTCAGTTATAACGTCTCATTTTGACAGAAATATACAATCTTCAAAATTTATTGTTTTTCGATTCAATTTTGATCGATTTTATCGATTACGTGTGATTCATAACGATCAATGTAGTCTGTGATCATTTGAATCACTCATATTCGCATACGTACACATGACTGACATGTTGGATCGATCAGATCAATTTATTGTTGAATTGATCAGTTGATCATAAATAAAAATCGATTAAATGTTGTTTGTGATCATTTGGATCTCCTGATCAGATCGATGTTTTTTCGCAGCCCTAGCCGGGAGTTTTAGATGTATTGACAAACTCGAATCCACTACCTTATAATTTTCATATCTTTGTAGAAAAAGAATACATAAACTAGAAGGAAAAGAATAATTCATGGCATAGAAAAAGAAATAATTTTATTTATCAATTTCAGAAATGATATATATAGTAAACAAAGGAGCCTGATTGCAAATTTATCACAATAACAATTTCCATATAATACTTAAAAATAAAAGAAACGATACTTATTGTCTTTAAGTAAATGAGTAATTAGGCAATAATAAATTTCTAAAATTAAAATATATAGTCTTAAATATATACACAAATATTAAGGTTCATCGGTAAATAATAATCGAGAATGTTAGTCAGATCTCCATTGCAATAACTGTACAGATCTTTAACAAAAACATAAAAAGTGAATAGTAAAATATTATGCGTAAGTGATGCATATAAGTAATATAAAACTATAAAATATGTTGAAACAAACATAAATAAATGAGATCTCCACTTGGCCAAGGTTCAAAACCTTAAGATACATCTAAATTTCAATGAAAATATGCGCTAAATTCAATAATTATTATTATGAATAGTAGTATTAACAAACAATAAGAAGAGACGAGATTCCACATGACAGACAAAACACACAAGCAGGCAAATTTGAAACACGGATCGAATATCGAATCACTTTCACACTGACCAGGTTTGACTGTCGTTCATTTCATTTCAAATGGATATTGTATGTTCATGTTCATGTAAATGTTAATGTTATGTACGGTGGTACGTAAACGTGACGGACGGACGGCACATATATAAAAGTAGTCTCAAATTCACTGAGTTACGCTAGTATCGTGTTCTGGGTTTAAGTTCTTGCGCTAGTCCTCCCCAAGCCAACTTGTATACTCGGGAGCGCCATTTTATAGCTGGGTCCCACAGCGCGTGAAGAAATAAATATGGGCTTGAGCACTCTCGAAACAGCCATCCCACCACAAAGTCAAATTTGTTAAATGGTAATGTACTATTCTGTAAACAATACTATATTAGTAAAAATCTTATTTTATAGTTGTACAAAATAATACCTGTACTACCGAAAGTAGTACCCAATCTAATAAGAACCAAATCAATATGTGGATCATATAAAATACTAAAGAGTCCCATCCAAATAATATGGACACCGACCATGCAGCTGCTGCTCCTATGACCATACATTCGGACAGAGGCTCCAGTATTATTGTAGGTGGAAGCATTGCTACTCGTAATTTTGCCCACCTAAATACACAAACAGTTTTAGATTTTTCCTCGCATTTTTATGCCTCTTTATCTACAACTTCAGGCATATATTACTGACCAAAATGAGGACAAGAAACCTTAATAAACATTGGTCCGATCTTCAATAGTTTCTGAGATATAATGCAGATAGGATTTTTTTTTTGTTACTTTTATAGCTACTTTAGCAATACTTTCTCGTCAAGTTATATTTAAACTCTACTGTATTTTTATTGGCAGTATGGAAAATAATGGACTAACTTCACATTACTTCATTTAGGAATGTTTTTTACATAATTATTTATGACAAATTTGGCAAAACATTCTCGTCTAGTTATATTTAAAATTTACTATATTTTTAATAGCAGTATGGTAATTAATCTAACTTCACGTTAATGCAGTTAGGAATATTTGTTATTTATGTAGTTACTTCTGGCAAGTTTGGCAACTCTTTCTCGTTTAGTTTTATTTTAATTAATGGATACTTGTTTTCGTTTTAATGATTATCAAAAATTTATAATTATGTAGTGCAAAAAGTATAGATATAATTTTTTTTTTTTATAAAAATCCAACTTCCGGTTTAGCTAGAAATTGACCCAAAATTCAGCATAAAATTCTACGAATAGTGCAATAAAAACATAAAATATGAATAAAACTGGAAGTGAAATATTTTTAAAAAATACGCAAAAAAATGAAAATATAAAAAACTCCTATTCCAAAATGTGTATTATTACCAAACCAAAATTTATTGAAATCGGTTGAAAATAGCTTAAATAACAGTGAAAAATAAGTTTTCACGGGGTATACCGCTACTCGAAATCTGTAAGTGTTCCGACCGATTAAATGACACTTTTTGTTTACCGTTGAAAGGGTTCACAATATCCCGGGATCGAAAACATTTGGAAGCTCACTTTTTAGCTGTCAAACGATTATTTTCATATCCCAACCGACGCCAAAAATTACTTCGAATTTTAATGGCACAAAATTGACCCCTGTGGTGCACTCTCCACGCCAGCATTAAGTGCCCGTGCGGTGACGCCTGGTAAGCGCCCGCACGGTACAAATATTTCATCGTTACCGATATCTGTGTACAAAACAGATTGGCAAACCCAGCAATAGGTAATATGCCGTGATGATATATATATTTTTTATTATTTTTTAAATAAATGTTTTAGGCATATTTTGAGCATAAATAAGGTTTTGACATGTTGACAAAATTTTTGTTACAACGAACCATTTTCACTACTGTTGTGCGCATGATTAAAGTGAAAGGTCCGAACCACCCTGTGAAATTATTTACATGTCGTTGATGTATGGTCAGCTAACTTCATAGTGTCTTCTCATTGCCAAATAAGAAGTATTTGTGTATACAAAAATCAAGGTTGGAATACAGTGTTGTGTCCCGGGTTGTAAAAACAAATCAAATGAAAACAAAAATGTCTCTTGGCAATTGTTCCTGTTCTGACAGGTTGCCGGTGACAGCTAACACTGTAGAGTCTACAGTGTATACTATAGTTCAGTAGAGGTCGCTTTGTAGAGAATACAATTTGAAGTTTAAATTTTTTGCAATAAATGTCTCACTCAATGAAAATGGTTTACATGCAGTTGTTTATAAAAAGTCGTCGAGATCACGGGATCAAAATATTTTATTTATTAAACTATCTAATTCCGAAAATTATGAGAAAAATTCGATGGTGTCACATGCTTATTCAATGAAAAAGAGCCAAAACGAACGATATTGAAAGATGAAACGCAGATCCTTGAATTATATTATCTTCGGAAACTTTCCCGAAAGCATTTAAAAATATTATACATACAATTATATGTGCTATCAATTTCCGTTTTACAACAAATTGTGTATATTTATTAATGATTATTCATGAAAGTAATGAAGATATGTGCGCTACCTGGTGAGACGAGCTTGAAAACTAGTAACATCGCATAACCCAGAGTTCTGCATGGCCGGCTGACTACTAATACAAATTTTCCAGCCCCGGTCCGTAAACGATTTCGCAATAAAAAAATCTTCTGCCAAATAGCAGCCGAAGGACTTAAGTCCACCAACTTCATCAAGTAGTGATTTGCGCATTAATGCTGACATGCCTGTATGACAGTTTATTTTTACAAAATCTGCCGCTAGGTAGATGCGGGATTGGACAGTACCGAAGTATATCTAAAAATAGAATTATTTATTATTGCATAATTGGAATATCTGGTGATTTCTTACATACCTTTTCTAAAGTGGCGGAGAAACCTTCTCGATCGCATGTGAAGGGCATTTGGTGGACTAAAGCTGTTTTATCGCCCATACATTGCATCATGTCTTGAAGAGTATCTTCTTTCACTGAAGCAAAATATAATTAAAATAATGTATAGTATTAATTTGATTTGTACTTACTGCGAATGCCACTATCTGAAATTAAAATAAATTCATGTTTTGCTGCTTCGAATGCCTTGTGCATGTTGTTTATCTTTGGATTTACACCTACATTGCTCCCACCTGAATTAAAAATCGTTAGTAAATTTTCACATATTATCAAATAAAATTATACCTATAAATAAATCGGTATGTACATTAGGATATAATTCCATTAACCGTTTGACTAGCATAATTGCTGGATCAGTCTCGTCTTCTATACAGAACAAAATCTCATACTAAAATAAGAAGCAATCTGTAAATATTGCACTAATTTTACAATTATATCTCTTACTTTGGGGTAATTCATGGTAAAAAATGTTTCTAAATTAGAAAATAAATTTGGATCAACGCCCATCAGTGGTTTCAGTATAGAAACCCCTTGATACGGAATTTCAGCTGGTAGATTACATATTTTCTTATGTAATTTGTATTTTCTGCAAGCGAAGGAAAAGTAGAAACATAACACTGTCACGCGATCCACCCAAGAGAAATTCAAGGAATTGGACATACCCATAGAATATAGCAATAAAATGAAGAATCCATATTCCACACCAATAAAAGAAGAAAAATATTGCAAATCCATACAGAGTATAAAGCATTGGAGCCATTGAATAATAATAATAATATTCTTTATAAATTGTGAATTTTCTTGACCATCATACAAAACAGCCTCATGGTACTCAATTGGTACCAAAGCTATCTAGAAATTCCTGCAATAGAAAGGAATAATTACAAATAAAACTTAGAAAAGAGGGAGAAATTAAAGGCCAAAGTACTTACCTTAGACACAGGAACAATAACTACTAATCATCATTCTTTGTGTTTGACCGTCATTATTTAGTATTTAAATCATTTAAAAGGGCCAAATTGTTGTTCCATTTATATCAATAAATACACCGATAGTCGGTGCATCGATGAATCACTTTTGCACAAATTATTCACCGACTTAACCAACACATACCGATCACAAATTAGACAACACCAAACACCAGTAAAATTAAAATCACCACTGTCAGTCGTATTCACTCCTTTAAACGTAAAATAACTAGGAGGAGCAAGAAATTCCTTTCTAGAATGTTGGTAGGCTGTAAAATTTTCGGAATTCAAAGATCAATATTGTTTTCCAAATGAGATCATAAATTTTTATCTTTTAGAAAATTTTCCGATACTATTATGTTACTCATTTAGGTATTATTCACTGAATATAATTAAAACTAGAATTAGAATCATGTTTTTAAATGATTACAAACATTGTACAGGTTGTTTCAGACCATCCTCTCAATCTCTTTTCAGAACTACGACGTTCAGGAAAAAATTAGCATAACATAATCCTATCTATTTATGGTATATTCGAAAATTGAACTATGACGGTACCGGTAATTTTTTTCAGGTTGTGGTAATTTGTATCTGAAACCGTACAGTGTATTTCATTTCAAAATTGAACCACGGTAACTACTGAAAATGTTCACGGTTTAACCGCGGTTACTATGTTACCGGCATCGGGCTGGAAAAACGGAACGCTTTTCTCTTAAAATTTGGTAAACCAGTTAACAGCTAACTTTAACTTGTAAAATTTAAGTAGTTAAAATTTGTAGACAAACTAAATCTAAACCCGTGAAACGTGCACGCAAGTGCTCATACGAGCCTCTTTGGCGCATACGTTAATAATTAGTATGTGCTCATCTGTCATGAGCCAAAATGTAACCGCACCATAACCGCCGATCTAAAGCGGTTAACTTGGTTACGGAAAAGTTATCAGATCGCGGTTAGCGTGGTTCATTTTCGGAATACACTATTTTAGAGTGCTGTTCAACAGTTTGGAGTTCAGAGATTTATAGTCAGCCATTTTCTATGCCGAGGGTGCTTATCTTGCAACATGACCTAGGTTCCTATTTGAAATTCTGAACCTAGTAGTGTGTTCCAAAATTGAACCACGCTAACTGCGGTTACTTTTTCAGTAACCGGGACCGGTTGTATTTTCGGAACGCGGCTAATTAAAGATCTGGTAACTTTTCCGTAACCAAGCTAACAGCGCTACATCGGCGGTTATGGTGCGGTTACATTTTGGCTCATGACAGATGAGCATATAGAAAATATACTAATTACTAACGTATAGGCCAAGGAGGGTCGTATGAGCACTTGTGTGGTTGTGTGCACGTATTACATATTAAGATTTAGTTTGTCTTCATAGATTTCAACTACTTATCTTAAATTTTATAAGTTGAAGTTAGCTGGTTACCAACCAAATGTAAAGAGAACCATTTTCAGTGGTTACCGTGGTTTAATTTCGGAATACACTATAGTGTAGTTACGCCTGTTTCCGGCAAGGCTAGTTTTTTCCTGCACTTCTAGGAGTCTAGGACGTCGTAGTTCTAAAAAAATAGCCTGGGATGGATAGTCTGAAACAATGAGGGGATTCCGGGATATAATTACTTTTTTTTTTATAAAATGTTGAAATTTTTATTAAATAAAATTTCAAATAACATTTTTATATACACATTAAGTGTTATTGCATCAAAACAATATATTTCTGTCACAAATCAATCTTATTTTAAATAAACTTTTAAGAAAGAAACATTTTATATACTTTTACGTTTAAATGCGCATTAAAATAAAAAGTTTCGATTTAAAATTACACCATCATAATTTTTATGTTCATCACAGTACACTATATTTTGATACATGTGCCTTATTCGATATAGATAACAATAATAATACAAAAAAATTCGCATGAAAGTATAATATTGACGTTACTTATCAAAAAAGCGAGCGGATTATTTTCCTACTATAGGTATTATAATGTTCAGTCTGGCTCATAATTAGGAACAAACATCTATGATCATATTTTTACTATTAGGCTTGAACAATGATAAACAAAGAACGTTGATATAATATTTGATCTGGAATTCGTCACTACTTTATAATAATACAACATATTATGTATTTATATTTACATATAGCTAATAGGACGTTACTAGATCATAACGATACCATAAAAAGATCGTGTCACTTGAAAAACAAAGGCAAATACGCTAGTAAACTAATGATATGATTGCTGTGATCACACCCAAGAATCTTTGCCAGCAGTGAGGTGCGTTCTGGTTTCATCGTGGTCACCCGGATCAAAATGGTTGCTGCTCCCAGCTACACTAGGTTGTCGATTTCGCTTCTTCTCCATATTGACTTGCGCGTATAAAGGCTCTACTCCGCTACCGGCAGCCCCGACCGATAACCCAGTATTTTGTTGCTGTAAACATGACAATGTCATTAAACATTATTCGCCACACAAATTAGAGAAAGAAAGTCTATTATCAATAGACATTCTATCTCACAAGTAACAACGCATTGTGCATCTCCAGGGCCTCTCGTTTACTCGACGTACACAGAAAGAAGTAAGATAAGAAACCAAAAATGCAATGCAAGGCAATACAACAATATCAAGAAGGATGTAACTAGCAAACTAACGATTAACAAATGAGTATACGTTCTACATGACATGAATGGTACAACTACACGCTACACGACGCAGTGTCCACGGCAAGTAAACCAAAGGCCCCATACAGCTATGCAGGACAACATTTATCTTACCTTCGAGGCAGCTAACACGCACTGCAAGAGCACTGAGGCTGAAGAGCATCGGGAACGAACACTCATTGAAACAAAGAGAGAGAACAGAGGCTACTGAAGCTAGCGGAGCGCGCTGAAGACTCAACAAACATAAACCTAGGTATATGTACAGCACAGCACAAGTGATTTCTGTTTATGTTACTGTTACATGTTATTACTGTTGTGTGTGGCTGTTGGGGCCTTTTCGTTTCACCTGAACACTGCTGCAGTCAATCATCGGTCATCGCCAACGAAACATCAACGTAATTATATCAACTGTATCAATGTTTTATTAAATACATTTACGCTAAGAGCTATTGTTTACAAATGACATTTGAGTGACGTCTAATAACTAGGGAACAGTTTGCCATTGAACTGAACCACAGTTATTGCACGAATGCATCAAGCACACGCACACATCGTGTTATTATATTTCTGCACAGATATGAATTAATACATTTTCAAACATCATTAGACTAAGGAAGACTAAAACATTTCATAAAGTAACAATAGTAGTTTATGTATTGTATTGTATATGTATACGGCGTTTGACAGAAACAAGTTAAGTAAAAAAGTAAAAAATCAAATGAAATTAATATTATTTGTGATCCATTTGTGGGCCCACACCTCCAACGATATTAGTAAGGTCAGTAAGTAATATCATTGAATATGTACCAGATACCCAATTATCTCCTAGATTTTTAGAGTAACATTACATATGGAATAGAACAGTTGAATAATAGTAAACGTCATATTATTACATCTAAGACGACTGTACATAAACATCTAATATTTAATCCAATACTGTAAGGTGAAAAGTGAGGCAATACGTGTTCAGTATATCACCAATATTATAATAAATGATAACTACATATGGAATGGATTGTTATTATTTTAACAGATATACAATCATATTGCACTTCGCATTAAGACTATCATGTATGTTATTTATGTACGTTAATACGAGAGACCTGGAATATTATATAGTTCGGTGCGTTGTGCATGTTAATGTCATGTACGAGATATACATTGTCGTTGAAACAAAATAGTGTATCTGCATCAATAAATAAAATAATAGTTACATTTAACTACGTCGTCTATGCATTAAAATCTACTTGAATTTGTAGCTCACGACCGCAAGGGTGTGCGACAGGGCCGCGCCGCGAGCATCCAATTCGATTCCTAACTCTAACTGGAAATGTTATGAGTAAATGCTGTGGACTGTGACTGTGGAACTGCCACTCTGGCTCGGGCCCACGGCTACCCGAGCGATCACGGCGTACGAGTAAAAAATTGACATGATATATATTGTTGTGTTTCGATTTCGTTGGCCGGGATAAATTACATCATTACATTAATGAGCATGACTTACAGGAGGCGGATTAGGACCTGGACCTGGAGGATAGATTCGAATTCCTCCTACCAGAGGTGGTGCAGTTGTCGGCGACTGCATGCCACCTTCAGGGTATGACATCTCAGCCATTGGGATTTCTTCATTCTAGTTAGTAAACACACAAATACCAATATGTTAGCACAATCAAGCGAACAGCAAGCAACAACACATATAACAGCACATTTATAGTAAATTACGTATTTTAACCGCGACTGTGGTTATGGTTTTCTTGTGGCTCACGTGCTCTGGTTATGATTACTCAAAAGTGTTGTGTCGATAAAGCAGGGAACGCTGTGCGCGTAAATTTGCTCTGAGGATAACTTGTGCGCACAAATCGTCGATTGTAGTTGGTATGAAGAGGAGCAACGAGACAATTAAAAGTAGTAAATATGATAAACACTCCCATTTTATAGGACTCAGTTGGTGCACTAATTTGTGCACACGAAAATTATTTTGTACAATTGTTCGTAATTTTGTTTGAGTTCCATGGCTATTGCTATAAATCAGTAATCTTCAAAAAACTTTAAAATTGACTTTCTAGGTTATGAAATGTCAAAAATAAAACTTTATTGCAAATTTGGATGCAGAATTTAATTCTCTACAACATTTATTTGAAGTATTTTTTGTCTAAAATAATTTGGGAACTTTTGTGCAAGGAAAAACTGATTTTCCATGTTAAATGCCTATGGCCAGGTTTTTAATTAACATCCTGTATAAATCGGTTGCAATTAGCGGATATAAAATAATTGACAGCTGTTAACAGTACAGGTTTAGATGATATTATAGGACAAATTTAATGGTTAAAAATTTAACAATTGAAGATCAAATACGCGACTTATTCAACAAAATAACATTTTTATAAATGGAATGCCATATTGATAGTGGTACCATTTAAAAGATTTTTTTATGAAAATGACCACAACAACCACAAAAAAATTGTGGTCATTATGGTCCATAACCAAAACCTTAGTCATCGCGGTTAAGTTACGGAATACACTATTAATACGACTTACCCGCTGGTACACAGGAAGAGAAGCTGCGCCCGGGCCCGGGCCAGGTCCAGAGCCTGGTCCCGGTCCAGGCACCCCGGGAGCTACGCTCCGGCTGGGTGCGGCATTGCGCTTCATCGTACGATCCTCGTACCGTGTCCCGCTTTGCGAAGCCATCGGCCTGTTTAGTGTGCTATTGGCATTATTTGGTGAGTTAGGGCCGGCGTTTCTAGCTGCCACAGTCTTTGTTACAAAGTCTTGTTCCTTCCAACCATGCTTTTTATACACATCCCTAAGCTCTTGATGCTGCCACATTGTGAATAATACTTGCCCGGAAAATTTCAAAACACGTGGTGTATATTTTTGTCTTTGTCGTGTTATCGTCATCAGTCTTTCAACACCACCGGCCTCTAACAATGACCGTGAGAACTCGGCATTCTTTTTAATTACTTCGTTTAGCGTGGCCAGCACTGCTGCTATCGTATCATCGGATGTGCCTTGGTCGTGTTGTGGGTTTCCTGATGGCAGTTTCTGTACAAGGTCACGCATTGCGTACTTCCCAATTAATTCTTTATTCCTTTGATCTATGGCTAAGTTACGGAGCGCAGTGGCTACTGCGCATACTACCCTGTCTACTTCCATTCTCAGTAGTTCTACTAAAATAGGAAGGCCCTTTTCCTTTCGTACTGCGGCTCTTATTTCTATACTTGGCTGCCAATAACAAGCTGCTAAATTTTGTAAAGCTCCCGCAGCTGCCTCCAAAGTTTCTGGATTTGAACAGCTCTGTAGAAGTGCTAAATATGACTGGACAACTTCTGGCTGCCATAAGAGTTCGACACCTTTTACAGGTTCCGTCCTCGGTGTACTACTATGACTAGTTCCAGATCCCGTTGAAGTTTCCTTAGCCTCAGTGCTTTGTGAATCTTTTTTCTTTTTACTTGCACCAAAACAACCTAAATTTTCTCCTGTAATTTAACAAACTCTATTTATTATTTATTCATTATATAGGTATAAAATAGTGTTTTACCTTTTGAATTTGCAGTGACACGACTTTGCGTTGGTAAAGGATTTTTATCATAATTTGGATCTTCAACTTCTTGACATCGATATGACAGATTTCTAAGTATGCACACACAATTCTCGACAATTTTATTTCCGATGTTGGACTTGTCTATGGCACAACGAACAACATACAGTAAAGCGTCAACTAAACCCTCACATTCACGCAATTTCTTCCTGGCATACTCTCCAGCTGAACTCACGTTCCGTAACACACCTGACGCATTTCGGAATACTGTAGACCAACAAGTCTCCCCGGAATTACCCTGCGGATCCCAACCGGAATGAGGTATTATTATATTAGTTACCACAATCGCTACACCGTCATCAATAATGGCTCGCTTAAGGTCTTCACAAGACGACATATTCCATATCACACCCGTTACTAGCTCTTTCACTTCGGATTCAGCAGATTTGCGTAATAAATTTATCAGGGCCGGAATTCCCCCTGCATTTTTAATGGCGCGTTTATTCTCATCATTTTGCCGGCCGTACGATAAATTACGTAACGCTCCACATGCATTCCTAAACACATCTGGACTCTCGTGTGACAATAATTTAACAAGTGGTGGAATGCCTCCCAAAGCTCTAGTTTTCTGTTTGTTAGGGTCATCCATGTAACATAAATGCTGCAAATAGGCCGCGGCATTTGCTTTTATGACATTATTGGGGTTGTTTAGAAAGCCGATAACCTCCGTGAGGTTAGGGTCTCGCCAGCGCATGCCTCTTTGTTCGTCATCTCCACCAGCACTTCCGGGCGAAGTAATACCATGTGCTCGAGAATGACTGACTCCCAAATTGTGGCCATGTAATGACATTGACATTTTGCTCATGTGTTTCTGCAAATCTTCCTCTTCAAACATAGACCGCATGGGACCTCCAACAGTGATGGGACCATTGAGTGTCTCTTCATAGGTTCGGGTATCATATGCGGCACCCGGCACGTGACCAGCAGCTGACCCGTACGGTGATGGCGACACATAACCATAAACTACAGCTGGATCGTCTTGGTAAGGATCCATCGTGATGGGTCCTCCAGGCGAAGGAGTCACTCTATAGTGGTCTGGCATCTCGTCGTACCCAGACGAGAGATAACCAGCAGTGGCAGTCTGTTGAGCTAGCGGCAAGGGTGAAGGCGCTCCACTGTGTTCACTAGGGCTCGGAGGCGTAGGCGGCCTCTCGCCTACAGTGTAGCTCATATACCCGCTGGGGCCGCCGCTGTAAGGCCCGGGGTTGCCATACGAGCCGGGGTAGTGCTCATAGTCCTGATAATGCGAGTGCTGGTGATACTGCGGCTCGGACACGTGCGGTAAGTGGGAGTACATGTGATGTGCGGCAGACTGGTCCATCGGGTTGTACTCCATGTACTGGGAATGTGCGTGTGCGTGGGCTGCGTGCGGATACATCCCGAGTGGCATCGACACGTAGTCCACTGGTTGACCTTCTCCGCCTAAGTGCTGGACTTCTCGGACTACCTTGGTTACGGTGGTGACTTGCTGCGTAGTCTGCTGTTTGTGCGTACGCACATTGCCAACCAGCGGGTCGTCGCTGTGTACGGAAATGTGTGAAGAGTTTGGCGAGTGTTCGGAATGTCCGTTGCTGTGTCCGTGGTAAGGGCCGCTTACACCATCGCCTACTGAGCTCGACGCTTCGCCGCCAATTGTCGATCTTAAAGGAAACAATACAATCGAATTACACACTTGATCCACACAATATTCAACTAGACAAATACATGCTTCAAATGAAATGAAATGAATGAATATGAATCGAATCAACTAAGTGAATGAATGCTTACTTGTAATGCTGCATCTCTGCTCCTTTATCTTGTAGCACTCTTCTATAAACATCAAAAAAGAAACGTAAAATTATTTTATGTTAAATGTGAGTTACATGAACACAATATTTAAATTAATAAAAATATTAAATGTATGTAAGAAAAGAAACACATGACAAAAAGGAAAAGCTGGAAAATAAATAGTCTACTGTACTGAAGTGAAGAAAAAACATTCATTTTGAATTGAATGCCGGCCAAGTGTTAATGATAATACTGTGTACCTCTGAGTTATTTCAGTGTGGGTGATGCTGTGCTCTTGCCTCTGTTCCACTCGACGGTTCACCAGCCTGCTCGTGTAAACAAAGCATTTTCAACCATTCTTTAATTTATGTAGGAGATGGATCATTCTTATGACAAGATGCAATTTTAACAAAATTAAAATACCGTGCACATCTAACAAAAATGTGAACTTTGATATAAACTAAAAATAACTTTTTTGTTTAACAAGATGAGTAATGAACGATAATAAAATCAAAACGATTAGTCAACATAAAATAACAATAACCAGAGATGAAAAACATCACGTTCATCGAGAGTTTGATTATTATTCTAGCAATGGTTTATAAAATGAACACACGAAACATGCAAAATAACAAACAACATAACACGAAAACCTTGAAAAGAATTATAGGAATATGATATTGCAAAGTAACCCAATACTTCGTAAGCACCACACCCTATTTGATCTCATAAGATGTAAACACACATGTTACTTACAGACAAGAATCCACCAGCTGATTATTAGACATGGTGTATGTTCAAAGTTTTCTGCAGGTATCCAAGCATGCAAACAGACATGGTACTGGTTAGGAGTAATGTTAAGCCATAGATGTTTAGTGTGCGTGTTTATTGAAAAGCTGCACATTTATTTGTTGTATTTGAAACATTTCTACCTACTTGATGTTCGAAAAGTAATCACAAGCGTAAGAGTTTAGAGGCGGTCACCACCCGGAAAGTGATTCGTCCATCCATGCAGTCGCACTCTGAAACGGTAAACGTTTATCTTCATTACTCTTAAAAGATGTATTTGGAGCAAAATTAACAATAGCAATCATGTAAACACAGATATCTCGGCCATACATTATTCGTTATCACTAAGAATAATGTTAAAGTACAATTATCGAGATAAATGTTTTTCAAATTCTAGTTAAATCTAGAAGAAGAATTGAAGAATATTTAATCATTTAAAACTGATTACAATAATCTGTGGTGGGGCGGGGCTAATCTGTTTACATACTCAAGTCCATTGTAGAATTTTCAGTAGCAAAATGTCATGTAGAAATGCAAATGGTTCAAATGTAGCGACCGTTGCCATAAAACTACGGTGAAGCACGTCTCCACGCTGACTTGTGGTATCGGCTCATCAAGTAAGGCACGGCACAGGTACAATGGAGACCTACGTCACCACTTGCGACAGCCACAATTGTCACACTCGTTATTAACGAACATATCAGTTGTAAAACATGCAAACAATGATGCACAAATTGCTACTTTCGTTCATTTATCGGAACTTCGCATTATTGACAAATCAGATACTCCGAAAAGTACCAAATACGCGTCAACGGCACACCAAGGAGCAACTCACTCCCACTCACGGTGCATGCTGGGTAATACGAACCACTTCGTCGGCTTTCAGCTCCGACAGCTTGTTCAGCTTTATCTCAAAACAAATTTACTTTTATTTCTAGTCTCAAAATTTTGTTCCGAACTATTTCTCCTATGTATAAATTGTGTTATACGTTATTTTTAACCCACAAATATTTACTCACGTGCTTGTAATTCTAATCTGTAATCTGTATTTTAAATAAACCGCTCCTTGTACCGAAGGAAACTGGTGTAACTAATCGTAAGTTCTACCTGACAAGTCTACTAGTTGTAGTACTAGTACCACCTTATTACAGAAACACAGTATTTGATACGTGTATGCAATTTACAGATGTTCGCTATTAATGTCACTATGGTATTTTTTTAATTGAACTTGTTATAAATGCACTTGTGTACATTTAATCTTTGTATTTACTTCCAGTGCTGATCTTTTTACTTCCAGTGCTGAGCTTTTCATGAAGAAACCGAGTTAACAATACACTTTCCATAACCAATGTAAAATTGTTTACATAGTAATAAAACATTAAAGAAGAATGTCATCATCAGCAATATACATTTTAGACGTTAAGGGGAAGGTATATATTTTAACGATAAATAAAGTAAAATATACCGTTTTGTCATTATGTTTTAGGTGTTGATTTCTCGTAATTATAGGGGGGACATAGACTTGGGGGTAATAGAAAAATTCATGCCGCTTTTAATGGAAAAAGAGGAGGAAGGATTACTTACACCTATTTTACAAACATCAGATTGTACATTTGCGTACATAAAAACTAATAATTTATATATTGTGAGCACTACTAAGAAAAACGCTAATATTGCTTTAGTATTTGTATTTTTACATAAAATAGTACAGGTACAATATAACACAAATATAATAACAACAACATACTAATTGTTTTGTATTTCAGGTCATGGTTGAATATTTTAAGGAACTTGAGGAAGAAAGTATTCGGGATAATTTCGTGGTAATATATGAACTTTTAGACGAATTACTAGATTTCGGTTACCCGCAAACAACCGACAGCAAAATTCTTCAAGAATACATAACACAAGAAGGACATAAACTTGAAATTCAGCCTCGGATACCTATGGCTGTTACCAACGCTGTTTCTTGGAGATCAGAAGGCATTAAATACCGCAAAAACGAAGTATTCTTGGATGTTATTGAATCCGTAAATCTCTTGGCCAACGCAAATGGTAATGTTCTTCGAAGTGAGATCGTAGGTGCTATAAAAATGCGTGTGTACTTATCCGGAATGCCGGAGTTAAGATTAGGTTTAAACGACAAAGTATTGTTTGAGAGTACTGGCAGAGGGAAATCAAAATCCGTCGAACTGGAAGATGTTAAATTTCACCAATGCGTAAGATTGTCCAGATTTGAAAACGATAGAACTATTTCTTTTATTCCTCCAGATGGTGAATTCGAATTGATGTCCTATCGCCTCAACACCCATGTAAGTCACAAATCTACAATATTAATTATTCCTATCTAATAAAAATTTCGCAGGTGAAACCACTGATCTGGATAGAGTCCGTAATCGAACGCCATGCCCACAGTCGCGTCGAATACATGATCAAAGCAAAATCCCAATTCAAACGTCGATCGACAGCAAACAACGTCGAAATCATCATTCCTGTTCCTGGTGACGCAGATTCGCCTAAATTTAAAACAACAATTGGGAGCGTGAAATACGCTCCCGAGCAAAATGCGATCACCTGGTCCATCAAATCATTCCCAGGGGGGAAGGAATATTTAATGCGTGCTCATTTTGGATTGCCGAGTGTTGAATGCGAGGACATCGAAGGAAAACCGCCTATTCAAGTGAAATTTGAGATTCCTTACTTCACTACTTCGGGGATTCAGGTAGGAAATAATTTTAGTATGTTGTTACTCTATTCCGTTTACTTTTGATATTGATTTTATAATGGGAAGAAAATATATTCCAAATTTAGTAAAAAAATGTGTTGAATTATGTTTTGCTCTTTGGGAAGAAAATAATTGGAATGGTTGGGAAAATTTGTGATTAGTGTGAATTATAGTAATTGGTTCTTTTACTAGGTGAGATACTTAAAAATCATCGAGAAAAGCGGTTACCAAGCCTTGCCGTGGGTCCGATACATCACCCAAAATGGAGACTACCAGCTTCGCACCAACTAACGTGTCCAATTGTTAACATATACTTAAAATAATAAAGAGCAACTGTGTTTAAGAAAGTAATTATAATACAAGTTGTATTTTTAAAGTTACAAATAATTATATTATTAAAATTTATTATTATTTTTTAGTGTTATCAGTCAATTACAAATCACAAACAGCAATTGAATGAAGTACACATTACACGTAAATTCAAGTGTTTAACTAAAACGAAAACTTATTACTTAAGATGCAAAATTAACATGAAATTATAAATAGTTTTACTTTTTCGCAAGTTCATTTGATAACCAGTCTAGTCCTTCGCACAAGCCATGGCCCTGGGTAGCGCACGTTGCTTGGATGTACCACTACAACACAAAAGGTGTTATCATTGTTTGATATTTGTTTAATTAAAAACAGAATAGCTTACGTGTCTGTTACGTAGCTGGTTCAGCTGAAGTTTATCTGTTAATTCGGCGGCCGTCATAGCATTAGGCAAATCTTGTTTATTAGCGAAAACTAATAATACTGCATCTCTCAGCTCATCTTCTTGTAACTGGAAACAGAAAACTTTTTTACCGGGTGATACTGAAAAACTTAAAATACTCAAAATGACTTTCCATGCCCAATTTTCCATAAAACATAAATGTACCAACTTTCACAATTTTCAATCAGCTAGTCAATTCGTACAAATAACATATCGAAAACCCTTAAAATGGTTGAACTTTGCTACGGAATTCAGGCGGTAGCACGTATTTTTTCTTTTAGTAATTTTCTGAGATTTTTTCATACTCTTTTTTTTATGTGGTTTTGTGGCCGCGTGCCTGATTGTCTCGTCGCAAATCTGGGAAACCAGGTTCGATCCCGACCGACGCCAAATATTTCTAATTTTAAATGGCACAAAATATATCATTACCGAAATCTGTTTACAAAGTAGATTGGCGCACCCAGGAATGGGTAATATGCCCAATTTTCCATAAAAATACACATAAGTGTACCAAATTTCACAATTTTTTATCACCTAGTCAATCCGTACAAATAACATATCATAACCCCTAAAAATCGTTGAAATTTGATAAAAATTAAAGTGCTCCCACGATTATTTTCTTTTGTTAGTGATTTTTCATACTCTTTAATTAATTACAAATAATAAACCCTTTTTAGGAATTTTGGAGCCCCTTTACCATATTCTGTAACTCCTTCTCGGCTTCGGCAATACGTTCACGATCATTCGAATCGACAACAAATATCAATCCTTGCGTGTTCTGGAAATAATGACGCCACAAAGGACGAATTTTATCCTGGCCACCAACATCCCATACAGTAAAACAAATGTTTTTATATTCTACAGTCTCCACATTGAAGCCAATGGTCGGAATAGTGGTTACGATTTCTCCTAGCTTAAGTTTATACAGTATAGTGGTTTTACCAGCAGCATCCAGTCCGACTGAAAGTGAAAATTAATTTGTATCAACCTGACAACTTCCCCTGCAACCATAACCTTACCCATCAAGATTCTCATTTGTTTTTTGCCGAAAAGCCGGGTCAGGACACTTGAGATAGTCAAGCCCATTTTTATTTGTTTATCTAGGTAAGTTCAACTAACGAATTTACGCTAAATTGCAAAATGTTTCGCAAAATAACTTGCTGCCACGTCAAACGTCAATTTATAGACGATCGGTAAAGCCCCTCCTTCACAAAATGATTTATAAACACTCAATTTGTGATTCAGCTTATGTTATACCATTCTCTAGTTAAGTTACTTCAACCAAACAGTAATAATTGCATCAACTAAATTATTTTTAAAGAACTTATGACTGTATCAAAACTTCACATACACTTACTCACTATAGTAATAACAATATGCGACATCTAGTAGCCGTGGCTTTCGTTAGGGTTTCTACGTCAGAGGAAATTAAAAATAAAAATCAAATAATATCACGTTATAAATAATAACACACGCGCATTAATAATAACAATAATTTATTTGGTTAACAATACATTGTCAAAAATATTATTTTTTATTTTTAACAGCTAATTCTAGTCCTCGAATAAACCGTTTCGGAATATTATATTTTTCTGTGTGAAAGACAAATATTAATATATTTTTTTAATGCGTAGTATAAAAACAAACCTGCTAACAATTTTCCAACAAATGCAACTTGATTTCCTTGAATTAATAACTGATCACATTTTTTGCCAGACGGTCTACTTACGCTAGTACTAGCTGCGACACCATGTTGGCATTCTTTACCAAAATCGGCAGCGTGTATGCCATATAATTGTAAATTATCAACCAGAGTTACCTAAAACAAAAAAATTAACGCTACCGTATTCGTAAGGAATATAAGGCATTACTTTTTTATTTCCCGACCGAGATGCTATCGTTATAATAATAGGTTCTACTTTTCCTTTCCCTGAAACTTGAGTACTGGCAGTACTAATTTTAAAAGAAGTGCTCATATGGCTAAAAATCTTCTGCATTAATTCTTCCCACGTTACGTTTTCGTTTGTTCGAATAACGTCCGCTAACTCTTTATTTGGAATGACAACCCCTCGATTTTCTAAACTATTTAGTTTTTTCTTTCTCACATATTCTGTTACATGTTTTCGAACGTCTGCTGGTTTTAAAGAATCCCCTTTTCTGAAAATTTTATTTACACATTTGCTGAATTGTAGAACAATATAAAATTACCGTAAACCCATAGCTGAAAATAAGGGTAAAACTGCGGCAGTAACTGTAAAGTTTTCTTCCACGCTAAGTGAAGGAGATTTATTATCTAAATCTAAATTAGGTTCGGCTATATCATCGCGATCTTTAACAAATTCTATCACTTTTGGGTGTTCAGTATGAATGGAAGTTATGGTTTCAACTCCTTTCGTTTGTTCAGAAACATGGATAATACCTTCCTAAAAAAAACAGTGGTGTTCACTTATAACGAACCCACTTATGACGAACTCTTGCTTATGACGAAACCACTTTTAAAGGCATGAAAGTAACGGCCATACCGAACCCGTATATAACAAACTTTCGCATATAACGAACTATATTTTTATCGGTTTTTCGCTTATGAACCCGGATAAAACGAATTTTCGTATACAGGCGTAACAGCTAAACGACAATCTTATATATATAAATCCCATTTTCAAAAATATAACATTGTATTGAGAACTTGACAACCACTGGTCTACAAAAATATTTTCTTCTCTAATCCTATAAGATTATCTTATAGTATTTTATTGTATCTTTAATAATAGACATTATTTGAGATAGCTCGTTTAGCTGTTAAACCCTTATATGAACTATATTTTATCGATTTTTTACTTATAACGAACTTTCGGGTCGTGTGCAAAATGTAACATTTTTTTACAACTTGTTCATTATTATGAATCATTTGTGAAGGATGGTTCTACTAGTAGTGGTTCGTTATAAGCGGGCACTACTGCACCGATAATTCAGTAAAAAAATATAAAATAGGTGGTTTTCTTACAGTTTTCATTTCACTGAGAAATTTATTTAATTTTTTATAACTAGTTTTCTTAATGTCTAAGTTTTTTCCTTTTGGACAAGCAGCAATAATATGTAGTCTATAAAAATTACTAGTTAGAATTGGCAAGGCAAGCTTCTTTCCAGAATATTTTATGGTTTTTAAGAAGCAGTACAATAACAATCTATCCATTTCTTCAGTACTACTTTCAGTAGTTTTTTCGGGTTCTTCTATATTTTCAACGCTTTCAATATTATCTTCTATGGCAGCTATTTCCAGTTGTTCAAAAATCCTTGCTGTTTCTGTCTCTACATTTTCTTCTGGTTCGAGTAACGAATATGGTGGACCTAACTCTGGGACAGGCAAAGAATTCTGGTTTTCCATTTGGCATAAGTTATCATTCCAAGTGTGTAAGATTTTTACACATCGCCCTCTACCAGCAGCCATGTACATATCCATATTTGAATGCGCGGTCGTCCCAACTGCACAAGCAGCTTTATTATTCGTGGTATTTACTGCCACCATTGTGTTCTTTTCAAAACGGCCGTATTTTGAGGGGCCTTCAGCTCCATCTGGAAGAACTACTCCAGGGAGCATGAGATCAGCACCTGAGACTAGCTTAGGTATAACTGGAGGGTGTGTGGTGAAACACATTATCAAATCAGGGAAATGCCACATGAAATAAATGGTGGGATATAATGAATCTTCGTGTTCAAAAAGCATTGCTCGCTTTTTAACGAGGTAGACTGTAATAACTTCATTGGAATGCGTTACAATTTTAGAGGTAGCGATTGGATCCTGCTTATTAAATATTGGATCGAGATCATTATCTTTTAATACTGGAAACTTCTGAGTTATTTTATTCTTTAAAGCTTTTCTAAAAAAAAAAACACTTTGGTTAGGTAAAGCTAGAATGTAAAAATGGTTGTGTTACCGTTCAGAATTTTTCATCTGAGAATTAGACTTTACTCGGAAAGGTTTCAAGAACATGTTTACAAAATATATTGGTGTAAAATTGTTTTAAAAACTTTGTTATTGCTTCTTGCTGTCAAACATGTGTGTTTGTTTGGTTTGCTTTCACTGGCAAGGATAAATTTACTAATTTCACACGTATTAATATGTGATGTGAATAAACCTAAGCAGAGCAAAGTGCACTATTAATTTAATTTTTAATTATTGTAGTTTTGGTAAGACCTTATGAATTAACTAATAATATATTTTACTGTATTACTGTTCCAGTATTGTAGATAAACAATCATGAATTCGTTACATTTTACAAAAACTAATTTTACATTATGTATTCGTTCTATATTAAAACGATATTCAACTGACCAAAAATATCAATATATTCAAAAAAGCAGAGTTCCAACTATGCATTTCCAGAAATCCTTACCTCGTTTGCCTATACCAACTTTGGAAAACACTTGTGATAGATATTTGTCTGCTCAGCGACCTATTTTAAATGACACACAATTCCGGAACACCGAAAAATTAGTTAATAAGTTCAAAATTTCCTCAGGTAAAATTTTACACGATCTACTTGTTGAACAAGATAAAAGTAACAAGCATACTAGCTATATTTCTGAGCCATGGTTCGATATGTATTTAAGAGATAGGACTTCATTGCCTATAAACTACAATCCTGTTTTGGTTTTCGAAAAATCTCCGAAACCTGAGTATGAAACTCAGTTGCTAAAATCTACAAATATGTTAATAAGTTCCTTACGATTTATGAAATCTTTAAGGAGAGGGATTTTAGAACCTGAAGTATTCCACTTGAACCCAAAAAAAAGTAACACAGAATTCTTTCGGACGGTAACTGGTACTTTGCCTTCTATAATTTCTTGGTATGGGGCCTATATGTTCAACGCTTATCCGCTTGATATGAGTCAATATCATAATTTATTTAATTCTACAAGAATCCCAGCGAAAGATAAAGACCAAATCTATCAAGATAATTCGGCAAGACACGTCTTAGTTATGCGTAAGGGTAATTTTTATATGTTTGATGGTTTCGATGCCGAAGGAAATATTTTACCACCAAATGTGCTTCAATCATGTCTAAGTCATATCTTAAATGATAATTCGCCAGCTGCAGAATATCCATTAGGAGTTTTAACTACTGAAAACCGTAATACTTGGGCAGAAGTTCGCGAAGAACTTATAAGAGCAGGAAATGAAAAATTCTTGCGCTTAGTTGATTCAGCGCTTTTTAATTTAATTTTAGACGAAGAAGAATTGCTTGATGATAAATATAAAATGGTGAGGACGTTTCTGCATGGCGATGGAAAGAATAGGTATGTTTTCGTTATATTTTGGTGTTTTATCCAGTATGCAAGTTGGTATGTAGTTGGTAGTGTGCTAAGGGAGAGGATTTCAAGTAGAAAGAGAAGAAGGGCATGTATGTATGTGCGTAATTATTAGTGTGGTCTGGATGCTACCGAAAATTGGTCATTTTTATTTGATGTATGAAGATGTACGGTTAGTAAGACTGTTGGTAGGAGAATGGAGAGGAATCAGCCGTTTTCACATGTCCGCGATACAATTAATAATAATTTGGTACTGACTCCTTCAATATTGCCTATTCAAATACGTTGAAAGAATTTGAAACTTTAGAAAACCAAACTATTTTATCAATATCACATCTACATAAATTAGTTAATATCATTATTGATGATCCTAGTACATTGGAAAATCTATATTTTAACATTCCACGTTTGTGTTCTAGACAAAATATTAGTTATTATATCTTTTTTATTTCAATTTACGCAGTGTTGCAATTGGTTAGTTGTGAAAGATGGCCAAGAAGATGAAGTACACATGATCCCATTGAATTACTAGAACAAAGACCCTGCATCTGATATGTCTTTAGATCGAGACAAAAAATCTACATATTTTGCGCGTAACAGGGGATGGACCCAAAAACGTCAATTTTTTTCTAGGATTTTTCCTTTCTTCAATTTTTCTTCTATTTAAAATTATTGCCAATACTACACAGCGTCTTCTCTCCATGGTCGTTCACAACAATGTAGTAACGCCCTTATTGTTTTTATTTTCGGGTTTATGCTAACCCACTAAGTGGGATATGCGTGATTTTTATGTATGATTCATTTTTATTTTGTGTAGATGGTTTGATAAGTCTTTTTCGCTGATTTTTACAAAAGATGGTTCTGGAGCTGTTAATTTTGAACATTCTTGGGGTGACGGTGTTGCAGTATTAAGATATTTTGAAGATATTTATCGTGATACAAACAAAAATCCTTTTGTCCATCCAGACAGTAAATATGATAGTAGTGGAATCAATGACAGAGTAACAAAATTAAGTAAATGTATATTTTTTTCAAAGAATTATGTTGTAATTTAAATATTTACAGATATCAATTACAATGATAAAATTAAGTCTGCTGTTGATGAGGCTACTAAAAGATATAAAGCAACTTGTGATTCTTTAGGAATAAATTATATAATAACTGATGGAATAGATAAAAAATTATGCAAGAAACACGCTGTAAGTCCAGACGCCATAATGCAGTTAGGGTTCCAGGTAAATTAGTACACAAACGCAAATTACAACTAAAACAATATTATTGTAAATAGGCCGCTTTTCACAAACAAAATGGATCGTTTGTTGCCAGTTACGAATCATGTAGCACAGCTGCTTTTAAACATGGAAGAACAGAAACAATTCGTCCTTGTACTATGGCCACAAAAGTAAGTAAATAATGCCATTACATACAAAACATTAACATTGAAAATAGGCTTATAGCGAAGCCATCAACAGTTCATCTCGTCCGTCACAAGAAACGCTTTACAATATGATTCGCGAGTGTTCGAAACTCCACGGAAAACTAACAAAAGAAGCTGCAATGGGTCAGGGATTCGATAGACACTTATTCGCCATGAAATATCTTGCCCAACAACGCGGTCTAGAAGTACCCGATTTGTACGATGACCCCGCCTTTGATGTCATAAATAAAAATATTATTTCGACGAGTACTTTGTCTTCACCTGCGGTACAAGCTGGAGGCTTTGGTCCTGTTGTTGCTGACGGCTATGGTATTGGGTATGTAATTCGGGATGAATCTTTAGGAACGCTGGTTACCAGCTACCCATCAAGAGATGGTGCTGATTATGTCCGTTGCCTAGCGGAAGCCTACGATGAAATTAGAAATATTTTATATGCTGCTAAATAAATGTTATTTATTAAGTTATTTTTATACACAAAGATGAATAAATAACAATTTTTAAAGAAAAATGTTTTACTGTGCATAAATGAATAAATATACAATAAAATTCCCGATATACATTTCCTATGGAACAGCAAATCAGACATTAAATATTTATGTACACATTGAGATTCCTAATTAGATTTGAGAACTAACTTCTCTAACACGATACAAACATTAATTATTTCACATTTAATGGATCTTTTCTCCCATGCTAACTTTAGAAGTCTGAAAAAATAGAAACATTAACAGATTAACCCAAATCCTATAAAAATAATCATACCATATAGATTCCAACTATTAATCCAAACAATCCAATAGCACTGCCGAAGATTTCAACAATTAAAATCTTGACGAATAGGGCAGAATTTGCAGCATCAGCCAAAGCAGCACCCGAACCCACAATTCCAACAGCAATACCACAAAAGAGGTTCACAAAACCCACAGTTAAACCAGCTCCAAACATCAAATACCCGGCAAACCAATTGGTGCCTTTTAGTATATAGTTGTCTAATACAGCTTTCATTGGAAAATTCTGGAAAATTACAATTTTACTCAACATATCTTGTTTATATGTGCTGTGTTCCTGCGGGCTGTGATTCGCAATCTAAATGATCAAAGTGATCATGATTAAGAAGTATGTTTTTTCGTTTCCTATTCGTTTTCACATTTTGTGATCACTAGACTAACTTTTCCTTCTGAA